>CM061048.1:57184248-57462078 GCA_030762985.1 Adelphocoris suturalis
GGGGAAAAAAGAACGAAGATTATCAAGGGAGATGGCCTCCGGGAGGAAGAATAAGGAGGTGCGAAGGTGAGTATAGTAAAAGGACAAAAGGACACATAAATAAGGAGCGGTGATCTCGGTACCTAATGTGACTCGTGATCCCCTGGTCTGAGGCAGAAGATCCAGCCCCCACACGTGGGATTTATCTAAGCTCACCTTACCCTCGCCCCTTCCACCTAATAAATTGTACACCTCACGGGCCTCGGTTTTTTCCCCTTCCACTTTTCTCTGGCCTGAATTACCTTCCTTTCTTTATGTGCCTCTATCCTAGGGTATTTCTCTTTCTAGGCTTCTCATTTTTTTTTCTCCGAGGATAAGAAAATTGAGTTCAACGAAACGGAATCTCCTCGGAGGTGTTCGTCTGAGCGGTTAGATTCCAATTAAAGATGTCTCATTTTAAGGGGAACTGAATTTATGGCCTACCAATCTATCACGGCTCAGAACAGCGTTTAAAAAGCTCAGTATTCGCCGTTTACGGCTACTTATAAAAAACCCGTACCTAGTTTTTTAAACTTTATTGAGCTTTACTGAGGCTCAAAGCCTGTTATATTTAGAGCTCGACGCAGTTGCTGAGAAATCTCGATGCATTGCGGGTTATCTCCATGGTATTCTCAGTCTACAACGCTGCAAATTATTACACAAAGGTTTATTATTTATGTATTAGACAGCCCTTCTACGTAGATCTCTGGTCCATAATTTATTAAACGCCGCTTATTTTACCTTTATTTAGTATGAACTCGGAGCTTCGGACCTCACAAATGGGTTCAATCCATTACAGCAGCGGAATCTCACAATTTTACGCTTTTTAATATAGTTGACTGTATATTGATATCATTTAATTGGTCAAATTTCATAAAATGTGCAGACAAAATCACTGAAAAATGGCTAAGAATCGTTTAATTGATATTTTTTTTTAGCATAAGATTGGTCAAATAAAGTGCATCAACTATGAAATAGAACATTCAACAATTTATGTACGAAATTATGCTAAAAACTTGAACACCATTAATTTTGTTTTTAAAAATCTATAAAATTGCAAAAAATAGCCTAAAATCCAAACTCTCTTTTTGAATAGAAGAGTATCATTTAAAATACTTTTTTTTCATAAAACTAATAGCTAACATTCTCTTTTCACTCATAAATCTCCAATTGCTATACAACTTGAAATATACACACAAAAAAGACACTTTTTCACCTATTTTTGGCTCATAGCACCCATGGGTGTGGAGCGATCGAGCTGGCGAGAAGTTAGGACCAACTAGACCCCAAGAACAGATTTTTTAAGTCAATTTTAAGGCCTTTTATGGCCCGGACGGCGGACGGCGAACGGCGAACGGCGGACGGACATTTCAAATTTGGATTCTACGCACCTTGAAACGTAAAGTGACAAAGTTTGAGGGGGGGTTATAAAAATTTTTTGCTGTACGATCACATAGGCTTATTATTGGAAATGATAAACCAAAAGGAGAGAGAACACAATATTCTCAGGCAAAAAACATAAATTTTATCTATAAAACATTCAAAAACTTAAGAATGATACTACTACTACTTACTTTATCGTTGTTGAAAATAAATGTTCAGAAACTAAATGTTGTAATTTGTTTATTCGGAAATTCTGTAGCAGGGATAGTCGCAATATACGCATCTAGGGCTAAGGTTTCTGTTCTTTGCCGGTTTTTTAGGTCTGATTTTGCTGAAATATACGCTCGTTTTGGAAGAGCAAAACTGCATTATCAACTGTTGCAGATCATCATATTTTTCCCTCGTGATCGTAAGTGATTTCCTGTAGGCTTGATTTGGGAAGTGAAATTCGTTATCACGGAGCTGCTGTTTGGTTCTTGGTAATGTCTTCGAAAATAATTCTTTTCATATTTTTCTTATTTCTTGGAGGATTTGGAGTTACAATAGAGCTGGTCCAGGCTCCATTGTAAGTATCCCGATGGTACGGCAGTCTGGGATGGTTTATGCCCACGTTCAACTCTCGATGCGCTCAAGTTACCCCCCTTTTTCCCCAGTACCGCTTGGAGAGTCCCGACTTTCGGCTCTTTGGACTCGTTTTCCCCAACTCTGAAGTGCCTATCGTGTTTGCCATACAAGAATCTACAACAATCCGTCACTAACTCATTTCGAGAAAAAATTACAGTTATTCCCTTTTTCCCCTGTAGTCTCCAAATATGAATGATGACCTTATATTTCGCTAGGTCTAAAAAGCGAGTATGCATTTGCAATAATGTTTACAAAACTACCTAACTGAGAAGGATCACCTGAATGTAAACAACAATTATTCAGACCACCACGCTCATACCTCAGATTGTTGGCCACCCACTGCGCAGTGGTTAGCATAATACGGTTAGGTAAATCGAAAGCTTTCCAACGACTGGCGAACGATTTTTGTACGATGATGAATGCCTAAGATACCGTTCCGTAGCAACGATTTGGTTGTAAGCGATAATCATCCGAAAACTACTTCTCAGACATCATGAACTCTCAATTTCACCTCACTTTATGGTTTCTATTACTTTTTCTATATATTAATTGCTATGCAATTCTTAGGCCGACCCCCAACAATTTTTTTTGTAACGTCCGTGACGCGAAGCGCGAGTTCGTGGGTTCGAATCCCAGCCAGGCTTGAAAATTTTTTTATATCCAAATTGTTTTATATCCATTTTTTTAAATGTAAAATGAACGAATAAAAATGTACAAAAGAGAAAAAAAAAACGACTTTATTTTTTGAGCGTTTTCAGGCTAAGAATTGCATAGCAAATTATCGTCGTTTTCTACACAGTACAAAAGTGAAAAGATCCGGGGGGTCCAGGGGGGCGAAGCCCCCGGCGAGGCGCCAGCGCCGAGTATATATTATATTATATAGAAGTATATAGAAATCGTCTCAGAATGTCTCACAACGGATCTCAATGAAGAAATTTTTCTAAAATATTGATTTTAAAATTCCTGGAGCCATTGCAATAGTTTGATTTTCTACAAAAATTCGCTAAAAGGGCAAATATCTACATCTACATAATGGTTCTGAGACAACTAGCTCCAGGACGGGTCGCCTTGGCCTTTGGACTATACTCACGAACGGGCTTTTTAGTTTCAGTGTCTGCTACATAAGAATTTACATTGCTTTATATATATACTTTTATATATATACTATATATATATAATTATATATATATATATATATATAACTCTTTTATATTGTTGGAAAGAGAGGCAATGATCTAGGTTCAACTATGTATTTTTGTAAGAAAAACGCACAACTAGGTGTTTTCCAGAACTCGAACTCAACTACGGGATTTTTGATGTATCCAACAACGAAAAATATGTTGCTATAATGACGACAGTTTCCCAACACCACATTCTTCCTTCTTCTCCTTGTAGTCCTGCAACCGATCTGTATGTACAACAATCTGTCGTCCAGTCGGTAGCCGGATTCTGAATACAACGTCGGTTACTGGCTTACATATGACACAAGGTCCAACCCATGGCCTTTGGAGCTTTGGAGCCAGGCCCTTCTTTCTTCCTGGGTTGTACAGCCAAACCTTGTCTCCCTTCTCGAATCGAGGTTCCTCTGCGCGCACATCATACCTTCTTTTTGCTTCTTCTGCAACTTTCCCTAATGCTTGTCGTGCCATACTGTGGGCTTCATCCAGGTTTTGTCGCAGGGCCTCAGCATAAGTCCTTGTGCTGACTGGGTTTGGCGCCACCCCCGTTAGTAGATCGGCTGGGAGTGTGGGCGTCCTCCCACAGGTCAGCATGGCTGGAGAGAATCCTGTAGCCCGATGAATGGTCGCTCGGTAAGCAAGTAGTGCCCAGGAAAGGTGCTCGTCCCAGTCCCTCTGGTGCTTTTCAGTGACCTTGCGAAGCATGTTAATCAGCGTGCGGTTGAATCGCTCTACACCCCCATTACTTTGAGGTCTTAGAGATGTGGTTCTGGTTTTGTTGGTTCCGAGTATCTTCATTGTTTCCTTGAAAACGTCCGACTCAAAATTTCGGCCCTGATCAGTATGAAGTTCCCGTGGTACTTCCGAATCTTGACACAAGATTCTCCACCAGGCCACGCGCAACTGTCTCTGCTTTCTGGTCAGGAGATGGAAATGCCTCTGGCCACTTTGTAAATTGGTCTACAGCAACGATAATGAAGCGATTTCCCCGGGCTGACATTGGGAAGGGACCTATTACATCTACCGCTACTCGTTCAAAAGGTAAACCTACACGATACTCTTGTAGGGGCGCCTTCTTTGTTCCTCTTCTGCCTGCTTCTCTGCAAGCCACACATGCCCTACCAAAGTCTCTCACATCTCTATGCAGACCCTCCCAGCAAAAATTTCTTCTCAACTCTGAAATCATTCTTTTCGTTCCAAAATGACCCAACTCATGCACAGTGCGAAGCAACAACGAACGACATTGCCGTGGAACGACTATTTGCTTAACCTGCTCTTTGCCTGTGTCGGTCTCCCATTGTCGTTTCAAGACCCCTTCCTCCAGGACTAACCTGTCCCACATGGCCCAGAGTGCTTTAGCAGTAGTACCATAGGTAGCCACAGTCTGCCAGTCTGGTCTCTTCCCCTCACTTACCCACCAACGCATCTGTGCTACTTCCTGATCCTTGCTCTGTTCCTCCTTCCATGGTATTTCTGACTCAATTTTCACCCTTCTTACTTCCTCTTGGCTGTCTTTTTCTTCTTGTCTTGCGCAATATTTACACCCCATGGGTAGGCACGGTCTCCGAGATAACCCATCAGCGTTGCCATGTGCTGTGCCTTTACGATATTCAATCTTGACATTGAATGGAGCCAGTACTTCTAGCCATCGAGCCATCTGTCCATCAGGTTGTCTGAAGTTTCTAAGCCACTGTAATGAAGCATGGTCGGTGCGTACAGTAACTGGTGTTCCACTTCCTAAACCATAATGTCGAAAATGCTCGAGGGCCACCTTCAAGGCAAGCAACTCCTTCCGTGTGACACAATAATTTCTCTCAGATCGTTGCAAACATCGACTGAAGTAGGCCAACACTTTCTCCATATCCCCCTGTCTTTGAGACAATACTGCTCCAATAGCTTTCTCACTGGCATCAACATCCACTATGTATGGCAAGTCTGGTCTGGCATGGCTCAGTATGGGTGCAGTCATCAGAGCTCTCTTCAGGTCTTGGAAAGCCTCCTCACACTCAGCTGTCCATTCAAAATTTCTCTTTCCTCCCACTAACTTGTATATTGGTCCGGTTCGTCGAGCGAAGTCAGGCACAAAAGGTCGGTAGTAGGAACAGAATTGGACAAAACCATGTGCATCCTTGGCTGAGTTAGGTGTGGGCCAGGTAGCAACACGCTCTGTTTTATTGGGGTCAGTTTCAACGCCTTGAGCCGATATCACATAGCCAAGGTAAGGAATGCTCCGGCGAAAATAGCTCACACTTCTTGGCATTAAGTTGGAGCCCATTCTCTCGAAACAGCAGAAACATCTCACGTAACAGGTTTAGCATTTCTTGGAATGTTGTTGCGTCAGCTCGTACATCGTCTAGATACACTCTAACCCGGCCTTTTCTTACCAGTTGATACAGCAGTCTATTCATTGCTCGCTGGAAGGTTGCAGGAGCATTACACAGCCCGAAAGGCATAACCAAGAACTGCCATAGACCTCGAGGCGTGCAGAAGGCTGTTTTTGGTTTATCAGCCTCCTTCATTGGTACTTGCCAATACCCACTCTTTAGGTCAAGTGACGAAAACCAGGAGCTGCCTCTTGTTGCCTGCAGTAGGTCATTAATATGTGGTAGCGGGTGTGCATCTTTTCTTGTCACTTCATTTAGCCTTCTATAGTCAATGCAGAATCTGGTTGACCCATCTTTTTTTTTTACTAAGACAATAGGGCTAGCCCATGGACTGCTGGAGACTTCAATAACACCTTCCCTCTCCATTTCCTCAATCAATGCATCTACTTCTCCAATTCGATGTAACGGTATTCTACGAGGCGCCTATCGAATGGGAATGTCGGGCTCCACTACGATCTCATGCTCCACTCCCCGAATTCTGCCCAAGCCGTCCTTCTTTGCTAAAAAAACGTCCGCAAATTCTCTAACCAAACTGGCCATCAATCCCTGCTCTTCGTTTGTCAATCCTTGGTTTGCCCTCTGGATGAGCTCCTCAACATGCTGACAGTCCTGGCTTTTTGTACTCATCCCTTCTAACTCTATCAACTCTTCTTCTCTTTTTCCCAGTCGTTTTGCAGTTCCCCCCTCTAATACAGCTCCTTCTTGTTTTACATCTTCTTTAAATTCTTCTACCATGATTTTTCCTTCTTCATTCCCCTCAACTCTTCCTACTTGGGTGCAATCATCTTTTGATCTTTCGATCATCATCTCCCCCACTCTTCCATCATCAAGATTCTCCATTGTCACTGTCCCCATTGCTGCATCAATCTTACACCTTGCTTTTGCAAGAAAATCCATTCCTAGGATACAGTCATCACGTATGTCTGCAACCAATACGGCATGTTGCCTGGGCTTACTTCCTCCCAATTCCACTTGCACTGCCACTCGACCATCCACAGGAAACTCCTGGCCTGTCACCGTACGCAGTACAAGTACAAGTCCTCCTCGGCTTCACTGTCACTACCCCACGTCGCACAATAGTCACCATTGCACCAGTATCAACCACCATATTGCAGGCTTTGCCATTGATGAATCCTTTGACCAAGATTGATGCTTCAGAACTAAGTCGGTAAACGATGGGTGGACTTTCAGTCTTCTGTCTGTGGGGTAGTTTTACTCCACCACGTATCATAGGCACCCCTCTTCCTATGACCGTGGTCCGTTTCCCGCCTGCTGGCTCTTGGGGCAATCATAAGAAGTATGACCAGGCAAACGACACGTGTAACACTGTACAGTGGGACAATATCTCGCAACGTGCCCCTTCCCGTTACAACGCCAACACAGACCATCCCCCTTCCTTGATCGTTCTGCCCCTAAAGCTCGTACTTCAATTTCCACATCCTCTATGGCCCGTATCGCATTGATACCACTATTTGCTCGAAGGAGGTTTGCTTCCGCTTGCAGAGCATGTCCAATTGCCTCCCTAAGAGTTGTTGTTGGATAGGCCAGTACAAGCTTGCGGAGTTCAACACTCCTTAAGCCATCATAAAATTGCTGCAAGGCTATGACCTCGAGTGCAGCAGGGGTACCTCCTGGGAGTGCCTTTCGTACTAGAGTTTCCAAATCAGCTGCAAAGGCTGTTAGATCTTCTTTTGGTCCCTGAACTCTGTTCCTTAGTTGAACCATGAAAAGGTGCTCCCGACCTGTTGTCCCATACCGTTGTTCTAATGCTGCTACCATTTCCGTAAATGAGGCCTCAGGTCCAAGGTTTGAAACTACAGCCAGAGCTGCACCCTGCAATGAAGCTATAAGCTGTACTGCCTTCTCTTTCCCTTCCCAATCATTATTCCGACTAACCCTCTCAAATTTAGCAAGGTAGTCCCCCCAGCTAGCTGTGCCGTCATACCAACCCGGCTTTATTGAGCTCTTGCCTGTTTTTACCTGCCGTTGTCTCGCCTGGTTGCTATTGTCACTTGCTCTTCTGACATCGTCCCGCCATGCCTGTACTTCTCTAACTACGTCTTCATAGAACCCCCTTAGCTGTCCGTTGACTGCATCCCTTGATTCGTCCAATGTCAGCTGCAATCTTCTCACCTCAGCCGCAAGCCTCTGAATTTCATCCCTTTCAAGCTGTCCATTATTTTCTTCACCATTTGGAGGCATTGGATCTATGGTCTCTCTTGTGGGTTCATTATGAACAATAACTCGACCACTCCTCAACCTTCGACCTTCCAGGTTCAGTTCGTCTTCCCCGTTCTCATTGTCTCCCATAATCGACAATCCCACTTCCCGACACCAGTGTTGGAAAGAGAGGCAATGATCTAGGTTCAACTATGTATTTTTGTAAGAAAACGCACAACTAGGTGTTTACCAGAACTCGAACTCAACTACGGGATTTTTGATGTATCCAACAACGAAAAATATGTTGCTATAATGACGACAGTTTCCCAACAATATATATACTATATATATATATATAATTATATATATGTATATATATATAGGCGAGGGTTTTTTGGATTGACCAAACTAGACTTGTGGTTTATGTTTTATTTCCCGACGTTTCCACCCAGGGTCTGGGTCCTAGTCATGGGATAATATTTCCAACAGGTGTGGAGTCTTAAATGTCAACATATATATATATATATATGTATATATATATATATATATATATATATCTTGTAAATAAAAGAATTTGAATTTTGAAGACGGTGAAAGGTACTCTCCAGAATTTTGAAGTTCAGATCAAACCTATTTTCCAAAATATGGGATATAAAACTCTACTATACTTCTATGAAAAATCTATTTAAAAAATATGTTTCCTTCCTATTTATACCAGAGAACTTGAAAAAAGGGGAGGGACCTTTATTTACAAATTGCAAGGATCCACTAGGCTAGAATAACTTAATTGCGGTAATGTTTTCCATAACTTGTACTTACCTATACCGAGAAACAGCGTTTTCCTGAACTTCAAACTTTCAAAACGTTAGAAAGTACCTACTTGCTTATGCTGCGCCTGCTTTCCCGACTTTACTCTGGTCTCGTTAGTTTGAGTGGAATGTATACTAACTAGAAATCTACAGAACAGATGAGAAAAGGCACGAGTTTGCAGATTACCTGGAAAACCCCTTAGCGGAATTAACGAGAAATTAATAATATTGGCACGCGAAGCGATGAAATCAGGAAACCACTCTTGTAAATTTAAAGGGTTATTTCCGATAGAAGTAACAGTGAAATTATCATTTACATACCTTTTGGAGGAGTCCGTCGTCACTAAGAAATCGAGTACTGAAGGCGAGCGGTTTCGATGAAACGACATCATCATCATCTAACAGTACGTACAGTATGTAACACTGTTTCATACCTTTCTAAGTCCTTTTGTGAAACTACTTCCATTCCATTGTGAATGTTGTTCTCTGGAAATTATATCATACAATCACATTTTTGCTACGAATACTTCTTACAAATGCAGAACTTAAGTCGGCTGTGAAGAGCGCTGTACTGATCCACAGTAACATCAAAAGGTTCACATCCCCTTATAATTTATAATTGAAATATGTTATTATTCAACATTAGGAATATACAAGGTGTCCCGCATAAGGTGGTCAGTACTTCAAGGGTCGATTCTAGAGTTCATCCGAAATTTTTTTAAACGCTCAGTTTTCGAGTAATTCAATATTTACGATTTTTTTCGTGTTTTCGACCTTACGCCACTAAAGAGGTCGTAACTCCCTTAATTTGCTGTGTAAATTCAAATTTTAGGATACCGTTGGAAGGAGCATTTAATTTTTGAAATTTTATGTCTTTACTTTGGCACATAGAATCGAAAAGTGTTACGTTAAGTTATGTTACCGAAAAGTGTTACTTTTGATTTTCTGATGATTATTGCTTGCAACCAAATCGCTGCTACGGAATTGCTTCTTAGGCATTTATCAACGTACAAAAATCGTTCGCCAGTCGTTGGAAAATTCTCGATTTACTTAACCGTATCATATTAACCACTGCTCAGTGCATGGCCAACAATCTGAGGTATGAACGTGATTGTCTGAATGCAGGTGATCCTTCTCAGTTAATTTTTTAAACATGATTGTGACCACTTACAGACTGGGAAATGAATACAGAAAATGTCTTGCAGACTTGTATGCAAGAGTTTCGGTATTTGTCATCGTACAAAAATCGTTCACCAGTCGATGGAAAGCTCTCGATTTACCTAATTTATTTTATTTTAGCATGAATATGCTTTAGCCGTGACCTAACTACCGAAAAATGTCCCACGAGAGTGCAACGAAAGTAGCGCCAATAATTGTGATGATTTCCGCTTACAACCAAGTCGTTGCTAGGGATATGATACTTCGTCGTTTTTCATCCCACAAAATTCGTTGACCATTTGTTCGAAAGCTCTCGATTTATCCAACCATACTGTATTAACTACTGCGAAGTGCGTGGCCAACAAGCTGAGTTATGAGCATGGTTATATGAATAATTGTTTACACACAGGTGATCATTCTCAATTATTGATATTTTGAACATGATTGCAACCGCTTGTTAATTTCTGATGATTTCATTGAGCTGGTGTTTCGATTATGTGATTCATAGCAGGTGATCGGAATATTGCGAGAACGGTTAGATTTGTGAAGCGGTGGTTAAATTATTTTAATAGGTAATTTCTATACTTTACACTATAGGAAGCTGTAATTTCGTATGTAGCCTCTTTAGCCTCTTTCTATAATAAAGTGAATGTTTACTCGCGAGTTTCTATTAGGAGATCATCATCTCACAAGAGCTCAATCGTCGTGATCATTTCTATAATAAAGTGAATGTTTACTCGCGAGTTTCTATTAGGAGATCATCATCTCACAAGAGCTCAATCGTCGTGATCATTTCTATAATAAAGTGAGAGCGAGGAGCTAAAACATTTTTTTGTTTTGAATGATAAACAGAGTTCAGAGGCCGATGGGGGGTCGGGTTCAGAGAATCGACGAGGAGTGAGTCGTGTACGGCTAAAGCATATTCATGTTTTTTAATTTTAGCCGTCAGGCTCAAAGGAACTGTGGCTTTTTTCAAATTTGTGAAGATACATAGAAAGCACCTTCTTCCTTGACCCCAACTCAATTCAGGGATGCTCTGGCCCTCAGATACTTACATACTGCCCTACAACGGTTGTGAGGCGTGTACGTGTTCACTCGCACTCACCCATCAACTCATTCCACAAACCAAGATGAATCGGAAAACCATGCACTACAAACTTGGTATGTAGAGATTGCATAAAATCAAAGAGCGACCAGCACTTTCAGCTGTGGTGGTTATAAATCCTTTCCATTTATTTTAGGCTCCTCCAGGTTCGTAGTTGTCCATGACTGTCTCTTTCCCGAATCGGAATAGTTTGCGAAATATTTCGTTATTGATTGTGTAACATTCAAATGGGATCTGTTGGTCACATCAAAGATGCAGTTAACTACCGTTTAGGTACAGCCTACCTACTCTTATGTGCTGAAGTTTTTGAATAAACTCCGAACAAAAATGTATGCTCTACTATGTTGCAAGTTTCTATACCTACGTGAAAATAATAATAAAAGTTATCAGTTGACGGAATTGTGACCTCTTGCCGTCACTCAGGATATTGCACCGTTGAGCTGAGGGTGAAACTCACCTCAACGCCATTTTTTGTTTATGAATCACGTTGAGTGTTCATTCACACTCGGTGCACCCTCAGGATCGCCCTCAAATCACGTCTATGAATCGTACAGAGTGCATGAATTGGGTCCCCACAAACTCATCAAACGGAAACTCATCAAAAACATGAGGTCGAGGCTTTTTGAGGAGTTTCCCCTTTGGGTGGGACACTGGTCAAAACTGAATGGAAGGGAAAGTCGTCAAAAAGAATTTCAAATAGAAATCGGATATAAATTTGGAAGATGAAAAGTAGTTGACGATTATTTTTGATGACTTTCCTGTCCCCTGTGGAAACTGGTCAAACGCTCCTAAGTGGAAACTCATCGAAAGGAAAGTCATCAAACCAAACCTTCGGAAGGCTTCACCGTGTGCCAGACCCAACTGTTATAAGGTTTTTGGCCAGGTAGTTATTCTTGGTGGCGATGAGCTGTAACAATGGCAGGTAGTTCACCCAAAGTAGACCAATATCCATCTACTACTACCACCATTTTTGACGAGTTTTCCGTCAGCTCCTTTTCGATGAGTTTCCTTCAAGGTAGTTTTTGAGGAGTGTCTCGACAGTGCTGGATTCTAGTCGAAAAAAATGTATACTGATTCATAACTGAATTAAACGGATAAATTTATTGGATTCCATTTTAGCGAATTTTTGAAGAAAATTAAGCTATTGCTCTCGCCTCAAAATTTGTAGAATGTGAATTTTTGAAAAAAAAAATTATGCAGAAATCCGTTTCAGGCTATTCTGAATCATATTCTGATGTTTAACGCATTTTTTTATGTATGTATATATGTATGTATGTATGTATATATGTATGTATGTATGTATGTATTATATGTATGTATGTATGTGTCATTCCAGACGATAACTGTCCGTAGAATTGTGCTAGAAACTTCAAACAAATTTTAAAATGTTAAGGGCACAAAACGAAAGTTCAAGTTCGTTGGCCAGCTTGATCGGCTTACATCTTCGGGTTGAAATTTTCAAAAATGTAGTCAAAAATTTCAAAATAGCCTGTTTTTGCGATTTGTCGTGCGAAATAATTTTTTCAGCATACTAACATGTGGTATATTCGGAATCAGCGTAAAATTTCCTATAAGAATATGTATCAAGTTTTCAAAAATTTCAAAGTTGAAAAATCAGTCAAAAATCGAAATAATGCCGTTCGCTGGTTGTAAAAATCGGTAATATTCTTCAAAAATTCGCTCATGGGGTCATGCTGCATGACTGGACTTTTTTGATGAGTCGCTCGTTCATGAAGATTAGGCGAGTTTCCACCCCACGTGGAAAACTGATCAAAAATGGGGTTCTACGATTTTTTTGAGGAGTTTCCTATTGATGAGTTTCCTAGCTCCCCATGATTCCCTTATCGATACTCTTAGGGACCCACTCAGACTCAATTCCCGTCTGTGAATTCCGCCCTAAGCCAGCTCAGGGGCTGTACGAAACTGAACATCGTGTTGACCGACACACCGGCTTACGGATCTCTCTCCTGGAAACCGGCTCAACAGGCCGCAGATCCAGTTGTCGTGTCAGCCCGAGGTGAACTACATCTCACCAGTGGACCCCTTTCGGGGTCACAGGTCAAACGTTCTGATCCCGAGGTGACTGGTGGCATGAGGATATTGGGGGGGTTGTGATGCTGCGTTGTCATGGGGTCAAGTAAACAGCTTCAGGGCCGGGAGGCTGCGCTGACTCTGCATCTCATTAGCCGGTCAATGGGGCCCAACTTGCCGTAAACCCTCCCAACGGCAGCAGCATTATTCACACCGAGTATTTGGACTCTCTTTTTACACTTTCTTGTTTTGTTTTTTTATTTATTGTTAGAGACCATTACAATAATAAATATACCTCAATGGCGAAATTGTAGGTAGCACTGTTATTTTTATAAGTAATAGAAGCATTATTCTACAGAACGCAGCTCTAGTAATGCGAGAAAGTTTGGTTTAAAGTTAGTTTGTTTTTTCGGTGATTAGTTCATTAGCCATTGTAATTGCTGTAGCACTGTTTTCAGGTTCGTGGGATCAAATCTAGAACGTGTCTAAGGTCTAAGTCTCCGGTTTACCGTGGTTTTGAATCCGTCGTTGAAGAGGTTGTTGGAGTGGTCCCTATTTCTTTCAACGAAGGATTTAGTATGCCGGATTAAGCCTCCAAGAGGTGATTCCACAGCAAAGCCGTTATAGATAGTACTGTTTCCAACGAATGGAGGCGCATGTAGAACATTCTTCTGAACGGTACGGATTTTCGTGATTCGTTTGAACTGAGAGCGAGAGCAGGTTCCCCAGATTGAGACGGCATATGCCCATGTGGGCCGTATTAAGATCTTATTAATCACCATTTTATTCTGTGAGGAGACGTTTCTGCTGTTCAGTAAGGATTTCAGCTGGTATGTGCGCGATTTTAATCTGGTTAGAAGTTGAGTTGCGTGCTCTTAAAATGTCAGACAGCGGTCAAGAATCACTTCCACATACCTGTAGAATGTTGCTGATGGTATGGTCTCATTACGGAAGCAGAGAGAGGGGTTTTCATATTTTAATCCGTAAGTGTAAGTTACAATATGTGATTTCGTTGTGTTCAACTTCAACCTCCATATTGTACTCCACTGACCAAGTGCCTCTAGATGTTTTTGAAGTCCATTCACTGCTTTTCTTTACACTTGTGAGGTATTAATATAGCACGGCTCGAGTACAGTTGATTTCACGCAATCTAATGTGTGAAACTAGGAACCTCGCTAAATCACATTTTAAAATGAGCTGATGTCTTGTTCCATCGTATTGTTTACACAGTCAAATCGTGTAGTACCTACAATTGTACGAATCATGCAGTTAAACGAAATGACATAAATATCATTCCACTGGTAGGTTATTCAATAATAAATCACCGAATATCATATCAAATCAATAATGTCCCAATTGAGATTAAGTTATTTGAACTGTATGTCAATATTCTACAAAGGGCATAGCCAACAATTCTGAAATATTTGAAACCTGTTAGAGAATGACGACCTGGCTCACTTCTGTCTGAGATGCCCCATACAGAATCCATATCGTAAACAATATATTGCTACGAACTGACTAATAACGAACTGACTCTTAATATTAATAAATGTTCAGTGGTCTCGTTCTCTCGTTCATCCTCGCCGATTGTCATGGATTATTCTATTGCAGGACAGATCTTGCATAGAAAAACGGAAGTCATGGTTCTGGGAGTCCTTTTTGACAACCGTCTCAGTTTTTCTGGCCATATTGAGAACATATGTTCGCGAGCCATGAAAGTGCTCGGTTTTATAAAAAGAAGTACCAGGGATTTCTCAGATCCTGCTGCCTTATCGATGCTGTATACTTCGTTGGTCCGCCCATTACTTGAAAACGCATCTGTAGTATGGTCTCCATACTACCTAAATTCAATGGAGATGATCGAACGAGTACAACGCCGGTTCCTAAGATATCTCTCTTTCAAAATGGGCAATAAATGGGAAGAGTTTGATCCCTTGGAAATGCTGAGAGTAATGGGCCTCGAGACTCTTAGGAGGCGACGTGAGCGAGCAGACGTAATTTTCGTACATAGATTGGCCAACGGTGGAATTGACTGTCCTTCTCTGCTCTCACACTTAAACTTTTATGTGCCGCCCTATCCAACTCGCCACATGCAAACTTTTTTTCTCTCAACTGTGACGACCAACTATTTGCATGGTGGGCCCCTGATTAGATGCCAGAGGGAGTTCAACAGATTGGTTGGTTTATCTTCGGATGTCGACCTTCTTTGTTTAAGTGAGCTGGCGTTCAAGAGACATTGTAAATTATTGTTATAGTCAAAAATTTCTTAAATTATTTATGTAACCCCATTCTTATAATTGTTTTGTTGTGCTATTTATTATTGTTGAGAATTTGTGATCTCTATTTTTTTTTTTTTTTTTTTTGCCATATAACGCTTGTTTTGTTTGTTGTGAGTTTAATGTTATTGAATTTAACGTAGCATTGTTATTAAATCTAGATAAAAATTATTATTATTACCATGAACTGTAAATTGGGCAATTTCGCCCGTAAATAAAATTAAATAAATAAATAAATAAACAAATATATTGCTCACTATTTGGACTATCCATTCGACCAATCTGACCAATCACTTTTTACATGCCTGCTATATTTTGGAAAGAACAAGAGTAAAGTGCTTAATTTGTTTCTTTTCGTCACCAACTCTCTACTGCTTAGAGCTTGGACGAATAATAAGGATATATATTTTTTTGCTTCCTCCTACCGAAGGTAGGGAGGCTACGTGTTCGTGATTGAAGTCGAAAACAATTTTGTCCTCCAAAATCAAAATTTCCACTTGCTTTTTGCGTTTAAGAGCTTGCTGATCAATTTTGGTTCCGTGTCTGTCTGTCTGCCTGTGTGTCTGTCTGTCTGTGATAAATCCTTGTCACGCCCAAATCTATACCAAGTTTCAGTCCAATTCCAATGAAATTTTCAGGGATCGTGCGGATTAGCTCCTAGACGGTCCCCTATAATTTTCAATACCGTCCGATCAACAGTACCCTGTGCGCATGCGCAAACGTTAATTTCTCATAACGTCGATTTATCATCATCTGTTGGTCCGATTTCGTTCATACTCGGTAGGTAATTGGGTATATGTTCTAGAAGAATGCCCTATAAATTATATCGCGAAACTAATATTGATTGACTCAGGCAAAACTCCGAATCTACAGGAACGATTTTGATGAAATTTTCAGGGATTGGGCGGGATAGCCTCTAGACGGTTCCTTATAACTTTCAGTGCTGTCACATAAATAGTAGTCTGTGCGCATGCACACTAGACTGACAACGAAAAAAACGAAAGTTATGACTGGGAAAAAAATTGTTTGCGGGTCTTTTCTGCTTCGGACCTTGTTCCCTGGCTTGTTCCGAATGTAACAAGACCAATTTCGTCCTATAATATGATATGATGGCTCAAGAGCCGAGTTGGCTTTTTTAATGGTAACCGCTCCATACTGACCAGTAGCTACGAAATCAAAATTTAACGCCCTGAAGCCCTTTTTATCCCATTATTTTATGTTTTTGGGCTCGTTGAACATTACGTGCAAGTAGTAGTGCCACTATTGAATATAGAACGGTTACCATTAAATAAGTCGACTTGGCTCTTGAGCTGATATTTCAAGAAGAAAAATGTATTATGGGACAAACTTAGTCTTTTCATATTCAGAATAAGTCACAGAACAAAGTTCAAGGCAGAGGAGACACTCATAAATAGTTTTTCCCAATCAACACTAGGTGTAACCGGCGAAAAATCCCTTATTTCTATTAATTTTGTCCACTGATTTTTTGAACATCGAGAAAAATCCACTCTATTTACCGATTTTTTACACCTAGCTCTTGATAATTAACCGAAATACGAGTCCTACGCCTCCACTACTAGCACGTAATGTTCAACGAGCCCAAAAACATAAAATAATGTGATAAAAAGGGCTTCAGGGCGTTTAATTTTGATTTCGCAGCTACTGGTAAGTATAGAGCGGTTACCATTAAAAAAGCTAACTCGGCTCTTCAGCAGATATTTCCAAAAGGACAATGTATTATAGAACGAAATCGGTCTTGTTACATATTGTTACAAGCCAGGAAACAAGGTCCGAAGCAGAAAAGACCCGCAAACAATTTTTGTCCCAGTCAAAATTAGGTAAAAACGGCAAAAAACGCCTTTTTTCCATCACTTATTTGAACTGATTTCTTGAATATCAAAAGAAATACAGCTTCTGCGCTTGCAATAATGGCGGCATCGTGTTCCGCGACACCGAAAACATAGGAATAGAGTATAAAAAGTGTCCAGACGCATGGATCTATCATGCCCTAACCGTCTTTTTGTCCTAAGCGTCCACTGTTCTAAAATCGATAATTCAATTACCGAAAAACGGGTTTCGGAGACCTCAAGGGGTTATCGGTTCGGACTGAAATTTTCAGGAGTTTTTCATAGCATCTGATGCAATCATTTGAGCTTTGAGCCCCTCAAAAATTCGAACTTTGGTTTTTTTCGTTGTTAGTCTAATGCACACATGTTAATTTATTATAACGTCAATTTCTTATCATCTATTGGCCTGATTTCGTTCAAACTTGGGGGTTAGATGGGTATATGTTCCAGGAAAATTCCTTGTGAATTTATGACCCCTATGACCGATTTTTTTCAATCCCTTCAAACAAAAAATGTAGGATAATAAAATATCAACAATTTATACCTATATATTTCTTTTCTCATTAGAGTGTATCTACCTAAATAAGTAACTCGATGGGTCACTAGCTATTCTACCTTTTTTTTAGAAGCATGTTGCTGTTATATTATGAAGTTATTGGATTATATCTCTAAAATTCCCAAAGCCTGTTGTTTTTTAACCTCAATTAAGTTTGTTAGCTTCATGTCAATGCCTAGAAATACTTATGGTTGAAGGATCGTTTCCTTTTTCTTGTTTTATAGTACCTACCTCTTGTTATTGGATGAAAAAAATGAGATTTGCCACATGATGATTTTCTCCTCAAATCTTTAAGTATGGTATATACACAGATAGATTATTTTGATCATTATCGATTATAATTCAGATTATTTTGTCTATATTGTGTATATTTATATGGTTCTATCAATATGAATATTAGTACTTACTTGTAATGATCGTATGAAAAATTAGATTTCTACAATAAATATATACTACTAGGTACTACTCAATCAATAATGTTATTACAAACTAGCTGCACATTGCTACGCTTTGCTGTGCCACATTGTGGTTGCATCGCTAGTACTTTTAATTACAGAGCTCACTCCTTTGATTACAGTGTTTCACCATTTGTTATTATACTTTACCTCACCTACAGAGACCCCGTTTAAAAGGTCAACATCTTGCGTTGGGCAAGGAAAAAATTAGCTACAGAGCTAACTCCGCTGATTATAATGATTCACTGTGTTATACTCTACCACACTCGATGGTAGAATATAGCATCATACTCTACATTATACTCTACCACGACCCGTGAGACCCCGATCCGAAATGCAGCTCCTCAAGTAGAATATGAACAACATCAGATGCCGAGCTTACTCAGCAGGTTAGTGAGGTACCCCAAAATGTAGTTACACTCTACCGTATCCCAGAGACTCCCGGTTCAGAAGTTGATCAAGTCTTAAGTTGAATAGGGACAATTTAAGCTAAACAGCTGACTCTGCTGATGAAGAATGGTTCCTCATGTTGTGATTATACTTCATCACATCAAGAGAAACCCCGTTTCGGAGTTCTACTTTCAAATTGAAAAGAAACATAATAAGCCACAAAACCCACTCAGCTGATTAGACAGTTTTTTCTAGTTGTAATTATACTTTACCTCACCCAGTTAAGCCCCGATCCAAGGACCAGCATTGTTAGTTGAATTGTAACCATATTAGCTACAGAACTCACTATGATTAGAGTGGCCCTCAAGCTGTAATGTTATACTTTACCGTACCCAGCAGGGATCCGTTTCAATGTTCAAGCTTCTCAAGTTGAATAAGAACAAAATTAGCTATATTTACCTATAAAATATGAAAGTAAGATTTGTTTTCTTGCGGTAGTGGGTATGTTACTGATGTATGTTCCAGATGTATGTTACTGATGTATGTTCCAGATCCCCCCCCCCCCCCCCTCGCCCTCCGGCTCTCTTCCCATTTCAATAAATTTTAAAATACGAATTTTAAGTCACAGGAGAAGAAATGTTTTACAAACATGATGAAATACTGTTATTAAGGCAAACATATTTAATAGGTAGGTATATAATAAGGATTTTAGGTGACAGTTAAAACAATTTTTTACAATCATGATAAATCTCGATCTTTATACAACAATAAAAGTTCAATTTTTAGGTATTTAGTTGATCATAAAATGTTTATAGTAAGATTTTTCTGTTTGCTTTTAAAGACATCAAATCCAGCACGTTATCAGCCGCAAACGACCGTGGATAATGAATTGACATCATGGTCAAATGAGAAAGGCGTTCTTTGCCCATCTTATTTCTAAGGTATTCTTCTAATCTTAATTTCTAAGGTACTGCAGGACCCCGTTACGTCAAAGTTAGGAAGACATCTAGGAATATTCTCCCCGTAGGATATTGTAAGGAGTTTGGGGCGGAATACAGAACCCCGTGACGCACATAGGATAGATAAATTTCCACTAGACTGCAAGATCTCATGAAGTAAATTTATGAATTTTCTAATCCCGGAACGGATGGTGATGTGTTGTTTGAGTTTCTGCTCCGCAAGAAAATCGATTTTCGAAGCGTTAGATCGCGTTTTTTTTTTTAAACCAGAAACCGATGGAAAACGTACCAGACAGGTTCACACTACCAGTCATAATTCTTCAAATTCTTCTTCGAAATTGAGTGCCAAATTCGGTCTCATTCACTGATTCTAAATACGTTAACTTAATTATTGTTATTGTTGTGATATCGTTGGAGCAACGTAGTTATGTGCTCAGTAACATAGATGATACCTTGGTGAATAGTTAAATAGACAATGCAACCCAATGTCCCCATTGTTCTAGAGGCTTTACAAGAAGAGAACTCACTCTACATATACGCTCCAGACATCCAAATATTGCGAACCTGAATACCAACCGTGGTACTCAAAGTATAATATCAATACCAAATGCTGATCCTATTCAGAAGTGTTTCATCTAACTTTTTATCTCAGGAATCTTACCTCTACGTATTGGAGCTATTAGCAGAACCTATGAGTATTATAAAAATAATTTCTGAAGAATTTAACATCAGACGAATATTCTCTGTTGGTAGTTCGTGCTATTAAAATAATAGATACTACCCTAACCATGAATAATTGTTTAATTCATCAAAAAATTTCGGGGAGGGTCCGGTTCCCATGGACCCCCCCTCTGGCTACGTGCCTGAGAGAAGGAGAGCATTTAGCTCACTCAGCTGATCACGAAAGAGCCCATCATTTTATTCGTCTCTTGATATTTTGAACACATTAAATTGGTCAAATTTCACAGAAAAAATCACTCAAAACAGCAAAAAACTGCTAAAAATCGGTAAATTTATATTTTTAGCAGAATATAGTTCAAATAAAGTTTATTAACCATAAAATAGAACATTCAAAAATTGGTGTACAAAATTATGGTGAAAAATGTACTTAAATTTCATTAAAATGTACTAAAATATCGATAAAAACTGCAAAAAAGTTAAAAATTCCAAATCTTTTTTTGAATGGCGGATTATTATTTAGAACGATTTATTTTGCGATAAAATTGGTACCTAGTTGTTACCAATTTCATTTCACTCAAAGTGCTCAATTTTCAAAACAATGTAACATAATATAGTACGATAATTTACGAAAATTCGCTCATACGATCATGCTGCATGACTGGAATTTTGCTAGTTCAAATTTTACGATGCGTATGAAATATTAATTTTTCTTTGATAAAATAAAAGCCTCTTCTACGTTATATGATGAATGGAAGACGACACATTTTGGAGGGACGGATCCTAACGATATTTCGAGCCCTGAGAAAATTTCGAGTTACTTAGATGCTGGTGTATTGTATTGTATGTTATGTATTGTACTATATATCAGCTGTTGTGTATAATATATTATGTAAAGTAAGTAATATAACATATTATGTCATCTATGTAAAGAGTGATTAGTAAAGTGTAGGTGTTTTATTTTAATTAATTAATTTCTTCTCGGTGTGCGTCTACTTCTATGCAGTTAATTTAGTAATTTATTATAGATTTCTTTTAGAATGAATCACTAAAGATGATACGGTTAACTATCCTAACTCGTAATTTAAATTCAAATTTCGCAAGGCAGATGATGTTTTTTCGTCAAAACTTGTCTTTTTCTGAAGATCAACTACTGATGAGTTAAAATTAGGATTATTACTGGTTGTTATTTTGGTGTGAATAGAAGTACCCTTGTAACAGTTATACTAACCGTAACAGTTGAACTGTATGAAGTTAACAGAGTCTTCAGAAACTCACAACAAAGGTATTGCCTGCATGCAATGGCCGGGAAAAAAACACCCGTTTGACTTCCACAAACCCCGACTACGGGATCGCCCTCACAGCCTGAATACGAATCTACCACTCAGTTTTGAGAAAAACGTTGACATTGTTGCCCTGGAAATGCAAATACCGGCGGAAGGTTCCTAGTCGGACATGGAGGTGCTTGGAAGGTTATGTGTGTACAGAGGGATTAGTGAAGTGTAGGTGTTTGATTTTAATTAATTAATTTCTTCTCGGTGTGCGTCAACGTCTGCCCAGTTATTTTAATAATCTATTATATAATTCGTTTAGAATGAATCACTACAGCGTAAAGATGATACTGTTGACTATCCTAACTCGTAATTTAGATTCAAATTTCCCAAGGCAGATGATGTTTTTTCGTCAAAACTTGTCTTTTTCTGAAGATCAACTACTGATGAGTTAAAATTAGGATTATTACTGGTTGTTATTTTGGTGTGAATAGAAGTACCCTTGTAACAGTTATACTAACCGTAACAGTTTAACTGTATGAAGTTAACAGAGTCTTCAGAAACTCACAACAAAGGTATTGCCTGCATGGAATGGCCGGGAAAAAAACACCCGTTTGACTTCCACAAACCCCGACTACGGGATCGCCCTCACAGCCTGAATACGAATCTACCACTCAGTTTTGAGAAAAACGTTGACATTGTTGCCCTGGAAATGCAAATACCGGCGGAAGGTTCCTAGTCGGACATGGAGGTGCTTGGAAGACGTTGAGTTGAGCGAAGCGCGAGGCGTATGGGATTCTGATCGGCGTAATGGCGTAGGGAAGCAACCACTTGAGATGCTCTTCCTGTCGTAGGGGTACTCGGTAGGATGCCAGCGGAAAGAAGAAAACCTCACTTTGAATACAAACCTACGATCTCTGATAGCCGGGTTTAAGCCCCCTGTCCGGCTTAGGGTTACGTGATCCCGAGGACCTCCGCCTTTTTTCTGCGATGGAACTCTTTAAACATTTACACGGGATGGTTCCCTAATGCACGTAGCCCTTGTATATCAGCCCTTCCCTTGCGCTTTTCCTTTTTTTTTCCTCTTCTTTTTCGGAGCTTTCGAGTATTAGGGCCGTTTCAAATTGAGATGAGTTCGATTCGGCTCCCCCAAAAAGGAGGCGACGTTGCGAGAATGGGGAGCGAGTTCTTAGATCTGCTTCCAATACCGTTGGATAAGTATGGTTGCCTCCACGATCGACTTTTACCCATCCACACATACGGGAGTCTCGTCACATACGACATCTATTCTTGTTTATACGTGAGATGTGATTTATATAACCGCCAACCTCATGTTGCCAACACCGCACCAAAGCCACATAACTTGTCATCATCATTCCAATCGATCAACGAGCCCAATCAACACTCACATGTGCCTTTGATAATGATTTTTAGCTTGTTGGAGAAGCAATGGGCGAACCTATATGCCTAGGTCATAATTTTGTCAATTTACCTACTTTGTCTAGTTACGTATATTTACTTTTAGAGAAATGATAAGACATGCGGTTTGCTCTCAGCATGAGAACAAAGATTTCGCAACGTAGAATAAAGAAAGGAAAAAATGAAATGCTTGCATACGAGTCTGCAACACATTGGGACATTTTCATGTGTGTTTTCTTATTGTATTTATTACTAGGCAGATCTCACCCGTGCATTGCACGGCGGGGCGTACAAATCAATTAAATGGGCCATAAGAGAAACCGCCCACCCGTGGGTACTTAATTGAATTCTCGATCGTGTTGACAAATTGTTGTTGTTGCGGTTGTGTTGTCATTGTTCCGACACCCGTGGGTACTTCGTCACGAATTCGAGCCAGGCTACATCAACTACCCCCCTGCAGACTCGTATGCAAGCTCTAAGAGCCACTCAGCTGATCCGGACCCTGGGCATCGTCACGTAAATGTGCTAAAGAGACTACATACGAAATTACAGCTTCCTAGAGTGTAAAACATAGAAATTAGCTTCAAGAGCCACTCATCTGATCCGGACCCTGGGCATCGTCAAGTAAATGTCCTAAAGAGGCTACATAAGAAATTACAGCTTCCTAGAGTGTAAAGCATAGAAATTACCTATTAAAATGATTTAACCACCGCTTCACAAATCAAACCGTTCTCGCAATATTTGGATCACCTGCTATGAATCAAATCATCGGAACACCAGCTCAATGAAATCATCAGAAATTAACAAGCGGTGGCAATCATGTTCACAATATCAATTATTGAGAATGATCACCTGAGTGTACACAATTATTCAAATAACCTTGCTCATAACTCAGCTTGTTGGCCACGCACTTCGCATTAGTTAACATAATATGATTGGATAAATCGAGAGCTTTCGAACGAATGGTCAACGAATTTTGTGGGATGAAAAACGACTTAGTACCATTTCCCTAGCAACGACTCGGTTGTAAGCGGAAATCATCAAAATATTTTCGTGAGCAATTTTCCGTGACGTTTTTTTAGGTTATGTGCCATAGCAAAGACATAAAGAAAACAGTTGATTGTTCTCTACGCAACACAGTGAGTCTATTTTATTTATTGGTATCGCGTGAGCAAGTTTTCGTGACGATTTTTCAGTTTATGTGCCAAAGCAAAGACATGAAAATGTCAAAAACTATAATACTTACATTACCCCAATATATCACATGGATCATTCATAAGAAAAATGGAATATAAAATCTTATATTTATAGGTATATATAAAAAAATGAACGTATGTTTCTTGTCCTTTATGAGCGGGAGTACCATTCGTCCGAGTGGAATGATGTAGAATATATAGGTAATAAGGAAAAAGAATTGGCAAAATCAATACGAAAAATAGCATGTCTAAATGGCAAAAATTTAAGAATAGATGAGTTTCAAAAATAAGCGGATCCATGCTAAGCTAAAATAAGCTCAGTCGAGGGACTAGGAAATTAATCTGGGATAACAAGAAGGATGAATCAACCAGTCCAAACAACAACTTGTGGAAAAACCCAAATCAGTCACGCGTCAGCAATCAGTCACGCGATCTTCCTGTTCAAGGGTCCTACACTTCTCGTTCATGGTAGTATAATCGACCCATATAGTATAATATATAATATAGTATATACAATAAAATGTATAATATAGTTTAATCCTGGGGAATATGTAGTTTAAATGCTAATTACCTATCTGAGCAGCCTGTGATGGACCCTCTGCAATAGTTTTACATTGTACTTGTAATGGGAACTTGTAATGGGGGTTCCTAATAACCAAAGCATATTGCAGGATTGGTTCAACCAATGCCCTGTAAAGCGCTAAAATTGTAGATATCTGGTCGAAATCTCTAGTGTTGCGTTAAATAGTTAAATCTGCTAGATATCATTGTTATGTGGTCAAAGAAGGTGAGATGGTCCAAAAGCACTCCAAGATCTCGCAAGGTAGAATCTCAGTTCAAAAAAGAATCGTCAGTTTCCTAGTTGAATATGAATGGAGACAATGTGCGGTGAAAGGACATAATGGCGCACTTTGAAGTGTTCAGAATAAGACCATTGGATGAGCACCATAAACGAAAGAATCCAAGCAATTCTGCAAAGCAAAACAGTCACAAGCTGAGTAGTTCTAAGCGGAAAAGTTTTAAATCATCCGCAAATAGCAAAAATTACCTCAAGCGCGCTACTGACTCTATTTATTACTAGCAAAAACAAGCGTTGCCAAAATTTGTAAATATCCGTAACTGTAGGGAGTTACTGTCATGAGTACAAACAAAAACTAATGAATCGAACTCGAACGCCTTTTTTTAAAGCTATTTCATTTCTTTCAGATTCAAGTTGTCAATCCCTGTAAAAATGCAGATTAGTTCAACAAATAGATCAGAATGATTTCTATAGTTTGGTGGTCTCGATGCTCCCAAGCTCGCATCTCAAAACTACATTTAACATCAAGAAGTCAATCCCTTAGCAAAATATAGATCAAGTTAGATGAATAGATCAAAATGACGTTCTAAAATATGGCTTACAATATTTAAAATAATGACGTTAAAAACTATGTTTCGGAGGTAGAATTCAAATACAAAAATATAATATCTCAATATCGGAGCCTTTGACTCATTAATCCGTTACAAAACCCACTAGACTACAGAGGACTACAGCAACTAGTGAACAATCGTAGAACCTCACTACTAATAGCCGTTCAGACTGTGATTTTCCCAGTATTCGCAACAAGCGCCAGTGTCGCGCGGCAGCTCAGGACAGGCTTGAGACACTCCTAACAAATGGAGGGGAAAAGAGTGCGGTGGGAGGTGCTAGCGTCGGGTCTAGAACGACTCGTCTGGGGAACCCGGGCATATATGGCAACTATGTGGCAACTGTTTGAACATGAAGTGAACCCGTACAATCTCAACCAAAGTGAGGGCGAATTATAAAAGGAACTAGAGTAAAAATTACCTACCTAGTTGAATACTTTATCGCATTGTTTGATATTTTAGTCGACGATTGGTTTTTCCGGATGCATTATGTCTCACAGTGTTTCAGGCGTGGAAAAAACCCTATTTCCCGAAAGTGGGAATTTTAATTATTTAGTGGACGTTTCTTATAGTAAATTAGTTGTAGAATCAAGATATGATAATAGTTTATCGATTAAAATTCTACTGTACTGCAGGTTATTCTATAAAGTTCAAATTTAGAGGTATTCAGTAAAATAGCCTTGTTTTCTACGCTTGTTAAGTCAAAAAACCATAAGGTATGCATGCAAATTTGAATATGACCGGCTTAATGGTTATCGAGAAAAAGAAACATTAAAATTACTCTTTTTTTTGCACATTTGAAAATATTGTTTGCCGATTTCCAATTAGTTTTCTTTTTGACTAAGACGGGAAAAATTTATGCAAAACATGAAAGAAAATATGAAGAACATAACAGTGAAATTTAGAATACTTCAGTACAGAATTGTAGGAGCTGTGAAGGTAAGCTGAACATAGGGCGCCCGTGGGTTCTAAAGCCGGACTACTCCCTTAAGGTGTTCTCCTAAGACCTAACAGATGTTTCGACGTTTCACCTTTGCAATTTCAAATTCGAAACTAAACGAAATATTGAATAGATTTTAAAAATGGATGAAAAATGGTTTTCAAACTACTAATTTACAAATGATTACGATTGTTTTGCTAATTTTATGTTTTATATTACCTAAGTATTTTTTTTTTCGTTTTATTTATATCGTACCAACGATATAATCTTCTATATTAATAAAATTGTAAGTACCTATGTCTGTCTGTACATTGATTAGAATCATGAAATTTGCGTTTCTTTTCCGTTTCATGCTATCTGCAGACGATTTGTACCATTATCTTAATTTTTCTCTGACTGTCTGTCTGTCCGTATGTTTGTCCGCTTTCCACGGTTAAAGGGGTCATTGGACAACTGATATGAGTACCGAGAAATGTCTGCATCAGTCCAACTTAAATTATAGGCTTTGAAGTGTTTAAAATTTGAGCCAGAGGGAGTGTTTTATGGGAGGGGGAAGGGGTGCAATGGGGTATCTTGGACACCATTGAACAAACTGAGGATCTGATTGATCAAATATGTTTGATTATTGTAAAATCACAGGCTACTTGAAATTTTTCAAATCTAACCCATAGAAGGGAGTGTTTTAGGGGAAAGGAGGGGATGTGGTATCTTTGTCATCACTGAACAAACTGGGGATTTGACTGTCGAATATGTTTGGATTACTCTAACTTGAAACACAAGCTTCTTAAAATTTTCCAAATCTGACCCATAGGGGGTGATTTGGGAGAGGAGGAGTGTGAAATGGAGTATCAGAGACACCAGTAAATAAACTGGAGACGTGATTGTTGAAATATGTTCGAGTTACTCCAACTTGAATCGCAGACTAGGTAACTGAAATTTCAAACCCGAACATTATGGTGGGGGAGATGGGGTTATCTTGGGCATCACTACATAAACTGTATCAGAGTTACCTCCTGAGAGGCCCATCAAGCTCCCGTCAGAGCACCAGAGATAGCGCTGTCGGCGTCCCGTTGATGAATCAATGGGAAACACGCGCTGTTCTCGATCGTTTTTGGCAGCTGGTTTGGCGTTGGATGGATTCCTGGTGACAGGAAAATCAACCTTCCCCAAACATGGCTCATTAAAAGCTATTAGTAGGGGTGGTATCTCTCTGACGGGATGCCTGTTACCTCCTCTACCTGATTTATGAGGATTTAGTCCCCCATTGCACCTCTGGGGGGGCACCTAAATTCCTTATAAAACTGAAGCTGATTGGC
Source organism: Adelphocoris suturalis (assembly GCA_030762985.1). NCBI lineage: Eukaryota > Metazoa > Arthropoda > Insecta > Hemiptera > Miridae > Adelphocoris > Adelphocoris suturalis. The sequence continues at coordinate 57,211,809 of CM061048.1, forward strand.
AAGAAATATTTGAAATACTCTTAGTTGTATCGCAGACTACTTCGAGTTTTCCAATCTAACCCATAGGGGGTGTTTTGGGGGAGAAGGGGGTGATGGGGTTTCATGGACATCATTGAATAAACTGGGGACTTGATGTTTGAAATATACTTACTGGGCGAGGTATGATTGTATTTGGTAGCTACCAGCATTTCACATCATTTTTTAATTTTCGTTTTGGCTTGAAGTTTGTTTTGTTTTTTCTCTCTTCTTCGCTTTTTCTCTCCCTTTTTAGGCTACAAAATATTTGATTTATTAGTGTATATGTGCTTGTTTCATTTGACAACTGTCATACACTCTGTGACTCGACAAGTGTACTTGATTTGATTTATCTGTATCGCAGACTACTTCGAGTTTTCCAATCTAACCCATACGGGGTGTTTTGGGGGAGGGGGGTATGGGGTATCGTGGATATCATTGAATAAACTGGGGACCTTATTGCTAAAATATGTTTGAATTACGCTAACTCAAATCACAGGCTACTTGTAATTTTTCAAATCTGACCCAAAGTGGGTGTTTTGTTAGAGGAGGGAGGGGGGAGTGAAATGAGGTATCTTGGACATCACTGAATAAACTGAGGACCTGATTGATTAAATGTTTGGAATACTCTAACTTGAATCAAAAACTACTTGAAATTTTCAAATCTGAACCATAACGGAGGGAGGGGTGGGGGAGGACATCACTGAACAAACTGGGGAGCTGATTGGATTTTATGTTGTTGTTTTTTTGTAATTTGGTCATCACCGAACGAACTGGTGTTCTGATGTTTGGACGAATGAAATTGGATTAGTCTATCAAGAATATTTTTAATATGAAATATGGGGGGATTTTTGTGGAGAGGGATTGGGTTTGATTTCAATAGTTTGGTCCTGATCGCTAATTTATAAGTAAGTACTTTAAGTGAGTAATTTTAAGTAAGGACTTTTTTGAATCAGATCCGTAGGGGTGTCCCGAAATGTGATGGGTGAGGGGGGCTGCGTATATTCAAGTCAACCTGTGCAACGCACGGGTGAACCAGCTAGTTCAATTACTATGTAGGAAACTTCGCATGTCTCGAGAACTGAATTTTTTTTTTTTTACGTTTTCGGTCAGTTTGATTCAAAGCAAAATTGATTGGCTCATACTTTAAGCAATGATGTTTATTGATTGATCCACGTCTTTAAATCATTCTGTTGGATGTTGTTCGTACCGACATTGTTTCGGATTGTCATCACATCAACGCCTTATCGAGATAAGGCCTGTATTTTATTATTTCATTCTATAGAAGAGCCTTCTGGTAACATTCACGAATACAAAGGAATGTGTGGGTATATTTGCTGGAGTCGCTTTCATCTGGCTAGTCCAAAAAATTTACTTTCATTACCTGGCCCATTTTTTCCGAATTGCGTTGTGTGGTACCAACTGCTTGAAATTTTTCATTTTTCAATAAGCCTAAATCGCCTTCCGGAGTTACTGCATTTATTGAATTCGTGTTCATCTGGCTAGTTTCAGGAATTTCTATTTTCATTACCTGGCTCATTTTTTTCAAATTGCTTTGTGTGGTATCGACTGCCTGAAATTTCTCATTTTTCAATAAGCCAAAATCGCCGTCCGGAGTTACTGCATTTATTGAATTCTTGTTAATCTGGCTAGTTTCAGGAATTCCTATTTTCGTTACCTGGCCCATTTTTTCCGAATTGCGTTGTGTGGTACCAACTGCCTGAAATTTCTCATTTTTCAATAAGCCGAAATTGCCTTCCGGAGTTACTGCATTTATTGAATTCTTGTTAATCTGGCTAGTTTCAGGGATTCCTGTTTTCATTACCTGGCCCAATTTTTCCGAATTGCGTTGTGTGGTACCAACTGCCTGAAATTTCTCATTCTTCAATGAGCCAAAATTGCCTTCCGGAGTTACTGCATTTATTGAATTCGTGTTCATCTCGCTGATATATTTTCCTCTCAGGGATACTGCATTGCCATCTGTATGAGTATCTCTCGGAATTTCCATAGTTGTTTTGTCACTGTCTTTCTGGGTCGGGCTTTTTTCCGGGGTCACTGTAATTACTCGCTCTACACTAGCGCCCATAGGGCTGGTATCGAATCCTAGAGTGTTTTGTTTTTTCGAACTGAGGGTAATAGTTGTATTGTCCCAATCTGTAAGTTGACGTATTGGACTGCTGTTCATCTGGCAGGTACTAACTTTACGAGTTACTGAATTGGTTGAGTCGCTGCTCATCTGGGTGGTTTTGCCTCTCTTAGGCTTTAAAGTCGTTATATTGCAGTCAGTCAGATTGGTATTACATGTCGAACCGTTTGTTGTTTCGTCCATATAATAATCATCATATGCATACTCTTCTAGTTCAGTTGAAGGACCTGCAGAAACAATTTCATTCTGTAAATTTAAGCTAAGAGAGGTAATGTTAACAATAGTCGCATTAATGACATTTTATTCTTCACATTACCTGGTGTTGTTTTATGTTTACGGTGGTCGCACTTTTCCTCTTGACTGCACTCCGTGATATCGCTCAAAACGAGGTGAGACGTTATTGAAATGGTGTCATTGATTTTGTTGGGCCATTTTGCGTCCAATTCTAAAGCGAACGAGTACAAAGTTGAACTTCGAAGGAAGTACAACTTGACGGCTCCTGAGCAGGTTATATCGTCGTCAACGGCGAACTCAATATAATTATGACACACTCCCTGAGTCTGACTTTTTTTACTTTTGATGTCTATCCAACCTGAAAATAAAGGAATAGCTATAAAAATAAGAGCGGACAAATAGGTACACTTCCTTCAACTTACAGGGAGAGTAGTATAATTGTCTATTTCGGCGTGGAGTTGCTTTTACCAATTTCTGTTTTATAAGGAATTTAGGTGCCCCCCCCCCCCCCAGATGTGCAATGGGGGCCTAAATCCTCATAAATCAGGTAGAGGAGGGTAACAGCATCCCGTCAGAGAGATGCCACCCCTACTAATAGCTTTTAATGAGCCATGTTCGGGGAAGGTTAGTTTCCCAGTCGCCTGGGATTCCATCCAACGCCAAACTCAGCTGTCAATAAGATCGAGAACAGACCGCGGCGCCCATTGTGTCATCAACGGAACGCCGACGGCGCCATCTCTGGTGCTCTGACGGGAGCTTGATGGACCTCTCAGGAGGTAACTCTGTTACAGTTTGAAGAAGAATTTGAGAGGGTGTAATCGGTTAAATGTGCAAAAACTCTACCTTCTAGCAGATGCTGAAAATGTTTGATTCCAGCATGAGCTGCTAATAGTTCACAACTGTAGACGAATATAATCCTAGCGGATGCCATGAACTATTTACCCTCTGTTGCACACTTCTACATATTGCTGTATCGGAAGCATCAACCAAGAGAGCCCACGGGGCATTTGGTTGAGGATTTGCCAACAAAACAGAGTCTGCTAATCTGCTAAAGACTTTTTACACTTTTGGAAACTATGCAAGGTTTGAGGTGACCAAAGAGCTTATAATACGATAGAGAGGACAGGTCGTGACGTATTTGAAGCCACTTGAGACTCCGCCATGTTAGGGGCAGAAACCAGGTAGCCAATGAAATAACGATAACGATGAAATGAGGTTATATAACAGTGTTGGAGGTTATTCCCGACCATATGATTGTATATTATTGTAGGTCCCGCCCCTTAGAGAAAACTAGCTTCATGAGCTCCCACAGTTCAACAGACGCATGCCCTCTCTATCCTATTATATCTTCTATCGGAATCTTGTTTCCTACAGGACCCTTCAAGGATGATACCTTAGACGCCGCATTAGGTGTGAAACGTCTGTAAAAATTTAACATTCTTAGTTCCGGCGCACAACATAGGCTAGGTCTGAACCTCCAAAACATCCTTCTACTTCAACCGATTAGTTTGGTTCCCAAACTTTTATTATGGTTGCTAACAAGCAGTTTGTTAGCGGCGGAAATTTGTGACATGTGGAGAAGCCTTGACGGATTGATAGGGGAGTTCCGAGTGAAGCATGAGTTGCATTATTGATGGGCAATGGACGGACATATGACATTTCGTGCTAAGCACGGGTCGGAAAACTGATTTGTTTGGCTCCCGAAATTTTATCATGGTTACCAATACGCAATTTGGCGTCTGTCTTCGCACGAGTTTGGTTTTGACGATTTCGATCAGCTGAGAGAGCACATTCTCTCCTGTTCACCCCAGGAAGTTGAAATTTGATTGGGTGACTCTTTGGGACATTAAGAGACGATTGAAATTATGGGCTCATTCCCAATCAGCTGAGTTAGCTGAATTCTATCCTGCTGACCCAAGGGAGTTGGCATTGAATTTGATAAGGAGGCTCACTGGGTCATTCAAAGGAAATTGAAATGTTGGTCTCTTTCCAGATTAGCTGAGTGAGCTATATTCTCTCCTGTTCACTCTCGGAAGTTGAAGTTTATGATAGATTTGCTTAAAAGCTGGTTGGAATTTATAGATTGTAATATATATATAGGGAGTTACCAGCTGTAACAGAGTTACCGCCATCGAGGTCCTGTCAGGGCTTCAGAGATAGCGCTGTTGGCGTCCCGTTGATGAAACAACGGGCGTCGCTGCTTTTTCTCGTGTTCTTGAGAAGCTGGGTTTGGCGTTGGATGGGCTTTCCAGATCTCTGGAAACCAATCTACTCCGAACATGGCTCATTAAAAGCTATTAGTAGGAGTGGTATCTCTCTGACGGGATGCTCTTTACTCTCCTCTACCTTTTTATGAGGATTTATGCCCCCATGCACCTCTGGAGGTCTGGAGGGGGGGGGGGGCACCTAGATTCCTTATATGGTAGCAGAGCGTGGTTTGGATTATGCACGGCTTACGCCTAGTAGTCCAATCCACTATTTTTTTGGCGCGTTAATGTTTCAGAAGAAACATGGCCCGGGGTTCCAGAAGGAATTTCCATTATCACCCTTTGGTATATAATTTCATTGGTCTTTGACTTATAATTTCTCTTTTATTCCCCATTTATATTTTCAATTTTAGCCACCTGAGTATTGCTATTATGTCAATTACCAGGTTAGAGCACAATTTAAGTCCCCAAAGTTGGGCATATTAATTTGAGTCCCCAATGTTGGGCAAATTAATTTATTTCAATTTTATTTTCCTAAGGTATAAGTCTCCATAGTTGAACCTCCGTTTTGTCCCGATTGTTCAATGAATACTTCTTATGAAGATTCATTGACAATCCATCCCGTTTTAATTTCTCTTTTTCCCATCCTCAATCGCCAATGCAGCTATTTATGAATGAATGAGCATCAGTTCTCAGCTATTAACTATTCCACCTGGTTAACATACTTGATCTTCAATCAAGTATGTCTTTAAGGGGAGGAGTGTAACAGAGTTACCTCCATCGAGGTCCCGTCAGGGCTTCAGAGATAGCGCTGTCGGCGTCCCGTTGATGAAACAACGGGAGTCGCGGCCTGTCCTCGAATGTTTTAGCAGCTGGGTTTGGCGTTGGATGGGCTTTCCAGGTGACTGGAAACCAATCTACTCCGAACATGGCTCATTAAAAGCTATTAGTAGGAGTGGTATCTCTCTGACGGGATGCTCTTTACTCTCCTCTACCTTTTTATGAGGATTTAGGCCCCCATTGCACCTCTGGGGGGGGGGGGGGGGCACCTAAATTCCTTATACAGCTAAGTATCTGGTAACTACCTACATGTATTACAAGCTGAAATTTGGTCGGGAGACTCTTTGGGTCATTAAGATACGATTGAAATGATGTTATTTTCCCGGCATTGACTGGCTCCCCAACGATTTTTAGTTTTTGAAACTTCCGCTATATCGGCGCCTCAATTGACATGGATATGTCTTTGCTCTGGGGGGTCAACCAAAAATTTTCGTGGCGCAAAATATATGTCACAATTTCTAATGATGTTCACGTACAACCAATCCGTTGCTAGGGGAATGGAACTTCCGCAGTTTTCATAGTACAGAAATCGTTCGCCACTCGTTGGAAAGCGCTTGATTTATGTGATAAATGTTCACATCTCAAGCTACCAATTTCCCCTTCCTTACGTACCTGGCTACATTCCTAAACTAAGTTGATTGGACTATAAACAATTTTAATAAGCCGGTTACAATATTCTTAACGTAAAGCAATAGCATCATTTACTCCACTCCATAGGAAACATTATCATCCTCTTGACAACAGTCGACTGTAAACAACAACTCATTGTAGTGGCTTCTCTCCACAGTTATTTTCTACATTTCTATAAATGAACCGTTGTTTTGTTGGAACTTTAATAGTATGTATAGTATGCTTATTGTGTCTCCAAGAATAATAGAATAAATTCTTTATCCTACATTTCGTCGCCTACAGTCCAAAGTTAAAGGATTTTTTTACAACTCTCGAGGACAACCGTTATGAAATCCCCAATCAAAGACATATCCATGTAACATGGTATCTGCTTGTAAAGCAGATAGTGGAACTCGTTTACGAGTTCTCAATCACTCTTGCATGTGATGCGCGAGACGACAGTTTATCATCATAACGTAATTTAGGATTATGCTTACATCTTTAATGGCAGTGAGAACACTCCCAACTGTGTACCCGTCGGATAGTCTAGCCAAAGAAGAAGTGTTGAACTGCCGACTTAGACCTGCATATTGGAAGATTTTTATTAATCTATGTCCGATGCTAAAATATAGATTGATGGGACAAATAGATCAGAATGATTTGTGTAGTTTGGTGATCTGGATGCTCGCAAGCTCACATCTCAAAAATACATAACATCAAGTAGTCAATCCCTTAGTGAGAATTCAAATTAGTTGGACATGCAGGTCAAAATGACGTTTTAGAAGTATATTTCGTGAGTTGTACGAGCTAAAATGACCACGTATCAGTACTCGAACCCACGACCTTCGTCTCACGAGTCCCGTATCATAACCAGTGAGCTACGCCACAACTATTGTTTCAAGAAACAATCACAGTACTTCACTACTCAGTAAGAAATACACCGACTAAAGCGCCACAATAGCGGAAGTTTTGAAAACTAAAACTCGTTGGGGAGCTAGTCAGTACCTATTTTTCCTGACCACTCTAGGAAGTTGAAATTTGATAGGGAGACTCTCTGGCTCATTAAGAGACGATTGCAATTATGGTTTCTTTCCTGATCAGCTGATTTAGCTGAATTCTATCCTGCTAAACCTCGGAAGTTGGTATTAAATGTGATAGGGAGACTCTCTGGGTCATTAAGGGACGATTGAAATTATGGGCTCTTTCCTGATCAGCTGAGTGAGCTAAATTCTCTCCTGTTCACCGTAAGAAGTTGAAATTTGCTACTGAAATCATTGAACGCAACCTATTCCCGCCCGGAGCATAATCGTTTTTCTATATATGTTCAAATGTATATTTTCTAATAGACGGCTAAACTGCCTTACTGATTTTGACGGGAGCGGTGAAGCATGGTTTGCATTATTGAAAAGTGATGGCCAGGAAGGGGATATTTCGTGCGAAGCACGGGTTCCTGCTAGCAATAATAATAAATTGATAAACCATCTATACCACACTTCCACATTCCCACTCCACACTCCAGCTGCATATTATGCATAATTACATTAACTTTCACATCAGACGGAACTCTTCATGTGGTTCACCGAATAGTCGGCTGTCTTCGGTTTGCTCTCAATAAGGGAATTAGCTCTGGATCCAGGACTAGATGGGAAGAACCACCATATTTATATTCATCACCCGTGGTCACTATGAGAGGTTGCAGTATCTGTTTCTAGATTTTTAAGTACCTGTAAATCCTGTTTCCCTAGATACAATATCTAATGCATGGGTTTGAATAAGTAAGTACTCACCAACCAAATACTCGACGTAAAACGTAAGAAAAACCGGAGTTCCAGGATTCTCATTCGAGAATGCAACGCTTTCTCGTAAAACCCGACAGTCCTTGTAAAAAAGCGTTAGGTTCTTCATCAGCACTTGCGTTCCATACAAATTCTCTTTCGGTTCAAAAATGGATCTAATCCTATTCAATCATTAAAATTGTTAACATGTCATCAATAAAACTAATTTCCATTTAAGTTTTCAAATCATCGACATCCTATGGTGAGCAGGTACACTGCAGTGGGGGTAAGGGAGATTTTTTGCGGAATTCTTGTTTACTATTCCTAATAATGAACTTTTAAAATCAGCTGAAAAAATAATTTCCTTGCTTGAAATTTGATATTTCGGGTTCTAAAAAACAAATATTTGATTATCCAGTCTATACCTACTCCAATCAACATTAAGATGCTGCAATGGCCTAATAGAAAAATACAAATATAAAAAGGGGTAGGCAGTACATAATACTAGCAAGGTTTCGATTGCGATTTATGACACTCACACATTCAGCACAACAGGTCTCATGTAACCTTCCGTGCATTTAAGGGTAAGCAGATCAGAAATGTTGCCAAACCTGAAGATGTCGTCCTCCATTCGAACCAAAACGCCGGTCTGGAACGTCTCAGCATCTTCGTTGTACGAATCTATGGAAACATTCCACAAGTTTTCACAGAGTTAAAATTTAAACATCAATCAGTAGCAATAACTATTGCCTAGCAATAATTATTGATCAGTTGGTAGCAAACATCGATTAATATTGATGGTTATTTTAATTGGTTGAAGATGGAAGTAAATAAGTAGCTCTTCCAAAATCAGCTATAGTAATTTTACTATCTTGGATGTCGGCCGGTTTCGCCAATAAGGCCTCGTCAGGACATCTTAAATACAGGATTGTTAGGAAATGTGCTGTAGCCAATGGTCAACTAAAAAGTAAAGACAGATACAATCTAGTATTGGGCAGTTTACCCAGTTATTGTAAAAGAGTTGTTTCCCTCATACTCATAGCATCATTTTAGATAAAAACTTGTTAGGCACACGTATAAATTTTAATATTTCAACACCTAAATACTGCCCTCTAGGGTTGATCGAGAGTGAAGCCGATGTTACTGGCAGATCCCTAGCTGATTTACGATTTTTGAGTCATATCCCATAAAATTCAGTCGGCAGCGGAAGCTTTGTTTTCACTTTCGAAATGGAAAAAAAATTTTTTGCTCCAAAATCAAAATTTCCACTCGCATTTTGCGTTTCAGAGCCTCCTGAACAAATTTGGTTCCGTGTCTGTCTGTCTGTCTGTCCGTCCACATTTCCTTGTAACAGCCATAACCTCCACAATTTTGATCCGATTTTAACTAAATTTTCAGGGATTGTGCGGGTCAAGGTCTAGATGGTCCCCTATCATCTTCATCATGATCGAATCAACGGTAGTTTCTGCGCAGGTGCTAACGTGAATTCCTTGTGACGGTCATAACTCGGTCAATGTTGAACGGATTTCGGTCAGATTTTCAGGGATGATGTTGTGGGTAAAGTCCCTTGAGGTCCCATAAGACAATCATCATAATTGCATTAGCGGTACGCTCTGCGCATGCGTGAACGAAATATTCTTGTTACGGTCCTTGCAACAGCCGTAATTTCCACAATTTTGATGCGATTTTCTTCAAATTTTTAGGGACCGTGCGGGTATAGCTCTACATGGTCCCCTATCAGTTCCGTCATGATCGAATCAACGGTAGCCTCTGCGTAGGCGCAAACAAAATTTTCTTGTTTCGGTCATAACTCAGGCGAACGGATTTCGGTCAGATTTTCAGGGAACATGCGGACTACATCCTGGATGGTGCCATATTAAAATCAAAATTTTCCTTATTAATTTCATTTATTATATGTACCATTCAGCTTCCAATTTCCCACCTTATTAATTCCCTGATGCCAGAACCGGTCGTTTCTAGTTTTCTGGAATTTAATGGTGACGTACTGTGAAGGTCACGAGGAAGCTCATGTGCCATTTCCTTGGCAGTGTATTTCTTGGTCGATTACAAAGGTTCGTTATGGAAAATAATAAACCGAAAATCTAGGTGTTTCGAATTTTTCCAAATAGATCAAGTTTATCTGATCTGCTGGATACTGTGGGCTGGAGGAGGACGGAGTTTTCGAACCGGGAATTGTGAAAACAAGAAGTTCGGGAAGCCAAGGCGGTACCACCCGGTATCACACACTAAAGCTCATCAGTAAGCACGTAAGCTTTCTTAATATAGCATTTCCAAACCAAATGAAACCTTTTCCATATCAAATGAAACTTTTTCCCAATCAAATGAAACTTTTTCCAAACCAAATGAAACTTTTTCCAAACCAAATGGAAACTATTGAGAAAAAAGTCCAGACATGCAGCATGACCCCATGAGCGAATGTTTGAAGAAATCTTCGACATTTCAGTCGCTACATAAGAGCAGTTTAATCTAAATTTGGACAATGTTTCATGCAAATATTACCGATTTTTACAACTAGCGAACGGCATTATTTCGATTTTTGACTGATTTTTCAACTTTGCAATTTTTGAAAACTTGATACATATTCTTATAGGAAATTTTACGCTGATTCCGAATATACCACATATTAGTATGCTAAAAAAATTATTTCGCACAAAAAATCGCAAAAAACAGGCTATTTTGAAATTTTTGACTACATTTTTGAAAATTTCAACCCGAAGATGTAATCCGATCATGCTGGCCAACGAACTTTCGTTGTGTGTCCTTAACATTTAAAAATTTGTTTCAAGTTTCTAGCACAATTCTACGGACAGTTATCGTCTGGAATGACACATACATACATCAGAATATGAATATGATTCAGAATAGCCTGAAACGGATTTCTGCATACAATTTTTTCAAAAATTCACATTCTACAAATTTTGAGGAGAGAACAATAGCTTAATTTTCTTCCAAAATCCGCTAATGAGTGAACTGAGGTACCTAGATAGGTAGGTACCCTGCAAGTTGCAGGTAGATACAATTGTACCTATCATAGAAAGACGTTGACAAAATGAAAATTCGATGAATTTCAGGCATAGGATTACCGAAGTGGATCTCACCTTAGTAGAATAGGAAACAAGTAAGTTTGAGAAATTTCTGACTGTTGAATGTGAGTGGGTACCTAGGTACCTCAGTTCACTCATTTTCTCAATAGGTTTCATTTGGTTTGGAAAAAGTTTCATTTGGTTTGGAAAAGGTTTCATTTGGTTTGGAAAAGGTTTCATTTGATATGGAAAAGGTTTCATTTGGTTTGGAAAAGGTTTCATTTGACTTGGAAAAGGTTTTATTTGACTTGGAAAAGGTTTCATTTGGCTTGGAAATGCTATATTATAATAATGAAAATATTTTATTATGTGTTAGATCACTCACTAAGTACGCGGGTAAAGTACTCTTGCATCGGAATACACGGTTTTTGTACTAAGTCACCCTTTACGGCTTCGAAAACCAAGAAACAAATAAAAATCGTAGGCCTCATCACCAGCGATTCGCAAAGAACGGATGCTACACAGGCGGGTTAAATCAGAAGACGTGTAGGTTCACCGCTACAGTGTTATATTGGGCTGATCGCTGAAAATCTTCAGTAAGTTGTAACATAACGATAACTTAAACACAACAATGATTTCATAGGTAACCCAGTTGTATTGGTCAAGAATAGCAACAAATGGAAACATGGGTCACAAAGAGTAAAGTAGGTAAGAAGTTTGTAGCATGCTCCACGATGGATGACGCTGTGCTTATAATAATCATTTCGACTTAATCGATTCACCCAAAAGTAATTAGTATCCACTTACAGAGAAAAACAGAAGCAACAATAAAAGAACAGCGTGATGTACGAGAAGTAAATCTCAGTGTTGGGCGAAATGTAATTACAATTTCAGGGCAATTACTTACATGCAATTGGTAATTGAGTGGTTGAAAATTAGGATGTAGTTTTAATTGCAACCCTCAATTACAATCACATCTCATACAAAAGTAATTGCAATTACGATTACATGATGCTAAAATGCCTCTAATAGATCAATAAAACAGGTTTTCTCTCTCCCCTTCCGCTCTCTCTCTCTTGTACTGCCGTTACATTGTAGCATAAAGTAATTGCAATTACTTTATCCCCAAAAGTAATTGTAATTGTGGATTCTTATTACAATTACTTCTAACTAGGGATGAGTTGATTCCCGATACCGATTCTCGATACCACCGATTCTTAGGCATTGGTATCGGTATCGAGACTCGATCGCCTAAAGCCGATACCGATACCGCCCGGTGATGGGCGTTTTATTACACTATGGTACTATTGCAACCATCTAACAACGAAGATGGTTGTACCATGCAACCGTTGTGTGAAGTTAGCAGTTGCGAAACATGAATTGTCCAAAACACAACTTACAGAAGCATTAGACAAAGCTATGTTTTCCAAGTATAAAAGCCTAGAGCCAGTCTTATTTGGAAATACCTTACAGTTACCGACGAAAAACTAAAAAACCAAGTCAGTCTGCTTAACTTGTTTTATTCAGAAAGAAATCAATCCTAGGCAATAAAAGTTGCCTATTAATTGATACTTGATAGATTAAAAAAAAAAATCAAATTTTTTATTTGCACAAATCAAATTAACTAAAGCCTTGAATGAAAATATAAATCTGAAATTTAGAATTTGTAATAAGAATTAATCTTAATTTGAGAGAATAAAAATTCGAATATATTACTAGTTCAAGAGGAATTTTTGTTTTTCACCTAAAGGTAAGTTAGGTATTATGCGCCGATGGTATCGGTATCGAGAATCGGGAATCGATTTTTTAGGTATCGGTATCGGGAATCGATAAATTTTGGTATAGACTCATCTCTACTTCTAACATAAGTGTAATTTTAATTACAGTTACAATTAAAGTAATTGCCAATGTAATTAGTCCAGGAGCCAGGGCTGAAAATGTGTAGGTAGTAATTTGAGGAGAAGGTTTGAGATGACAACGTCTTTGGCATGACTACATTTGCTGGTCTCGCGGTTCTCAAAAAAATGCTGTCCTGCAAAAATTCAAATCACGGGCCATCCTAAGGACAGGAAACAGCCCAGATTGCGGTCCTGCAATTATTCAAATCACGGGCCATCCTAAAGACAGGAAACAGTTCAGATTGCGGTCCTGCAAATATTCAAATCACGGGACATCCTAAAGACAGGAAACAGTTCAGATTGCGGTCCTGCAAATATTCAAATCACGGGCCATCCTAAAGATATGAAACATGTCAAAAAGTGTTTACTAAAGCACACCTGAGACCCTAACAATGCCGATGACGTACGTTAACCTGTGATCAGCTCCTTAGGTAGAAACCCCTCTCCGCCATGTAGTGGCGATGTTCCTTTTCGCGAGCTCATCTTTCCCTGGTTATAGCAAACAGCTCCTAGTTTTTAGTAGGGATGGGCATCGGCTAACAATTAATCGATTATTGGAATCGACGATTATTTCAACCAGATTAATCGATTAACCGATTAATCGGAACCTAAATAATCGATTAATCGATTAATTTGGAAAAGGCTGAGAAAAGAGAGGGTACATTAAAAACATCGAATTTTTAATATAATAATGTCATTGTGTACAAGAAAAAATTAATTCACAATTTAGAACAGTCGAAAACAAGTTGAATGAAAAAAAACTTTAATGTAAAAAAAAAGATAGATCCAGAATGAATCATCTACATATATCTTTTAGGAATATGTTTATTGGCCAGCTTCAGAAAAAAGCCTTTCTGAAGGAACAGAAGTTGCTACCGCTGGCACATATCTCAAGGCGATTTTGGAAACTACTGTGAACGTCTCGGCCATCTACTTCCAATATACGAGTATGATAGGGTTTTGTTGAATTCTTTCTTGTGGAGATCTCAAATATAGGCTGAACTCTTCATTCATGCCTAGACCACGGTGTTCCACACGACTTTTGGACCAGATCAGGTCCAATACTCTTGTTGTGTTTTTTAAACAAAGACGAAGATGGTACACCTGAAAGGAAGAAAATAACTTCCCACATTTTTTAATTCTCACTCCAAAATGAGAATGACTCTCCACTTTGCATGACTTTCCACTTTCTCAAAATGTTCCCAATCTGCACATTTTGGTGGCATCTTGATCGAAGCTCAAGTTTCTCGTCAACAAACGAACAATAACTGAAAAAAGGTGTTTCTGATAATGATAGCCGTAGATATGTGATAAGATCGATAAGTGAAAACAATAACGTGAGGCGAGGTGTTGTCCACTTTCTTGCCCTGGGTATTGTTCCGCGATAGACTTGATTCTGAAATCTCAATTGAATAATCGTTACAAACTAATCGATTATCCGATTAATTATTCTACAAGTAATCGATTAAACAATAATCGATTATCTGGACAGTTAATCGATTATTTTGATTAATCGATTAATCGATGCCCATCCCTAGTTTTTAGTGAACCCTAAATGTGGGCCAAAATGTGACATTTTCCAAAAATCGACGAAATGTGGCATTTTACCTGGAATTGGGCCAAATTTAATGTGGTTCTACGGCAATATGGCATTTTAAATTCTTTGGTGACTATCACAGTCTGATACACCAAAGGTGGGCAGTAATTAATTACATTGTTAATTACAAATAATACAATTACATGGGAAAAACTCCTCACGATCAGTTGTTTTTGGCCGAAACTGGTATGACTGTTTGAAAATCAATGCTCCACTCCGCGCATGCGCAAACGTAATTTCGTGTTTCATACCCCTCCTCCCCCCTCCACCACCAAAAAAACCATCGTTGAACATTTTTATTTTTCTTGATGAAGGATGAAATAACCCTAACTTGTTGGGATTTTTGAATATTCCCCGTTAAAATGAATAAAATAGGACTATGTTTTTGCAAGTCACCAGAAATAAATTTGCTTTCAAATAGTATGAATCGGGTCAATAATAAACGCATTAAATTATCGTATTGGCAAAGTCTTTATTTCTGAGAAACACGCTAGCAAAGCTGGATCCCAATGAATTTGGGATACATCACATTTTTATAAATAATAACTTGCAAATGAAAATAACCAAAGCACTTGCTCAACATTCTATATATGCTTTAGGACTAAAAAATCCTGATCACTTGATATCTAACGCAGAAATGCATTGAAATTCACCAAAACCTAAAACACTTGAGCATGAGGCGTGTCCTTATTTTGAAAGGATTTTGAGACTAAGCCCATATGTGATTTTTGAAACAAGTTTGTATTTGAGGGGAGGGTTTTTTAAAATTTATTCCTTCAATACTACATATAGCATTCATCTAATTTACAAAAGTTACACAATTTCTATTAGAAAAAATATATAAAATAAAATAGCAATAACATTAATTTTTAAAAACCAGGCGCTTCGAGCCTAGGTGAAGGCTCCGCCCTACAATCACAATGACAATCCGCTTAAAGCATTCTGATAAAATTGAAAGAAATGTGTATAGTTTGGTAATCTAGATGCTCGCAAGCTCGCATCTCAAAGTACTAATTTTTTCCACTGGAAAAACATTTAATCATGGATATGGTTTCGCGCACTGTTTTTATATCCACATTACAATGTTATCCCATTAAGTGGAAAAACTTAGTAAAATTCGTTTCTACGCTAGAATACACGTTGAGAAAACCAACCACAAAAACCTCCTGGTTCTTATATTTTTATTTTTACAGAGTGAATGAGCTGCTTGCATTGAAGCCCTTCCATTCTCCGCCAAGAGTTGGTTTAGGTCCTTTCGGATCCTGTATCGCCATATTTCACTTGCGATGTCTTCCAATGCTGAGTGGGTGTTCTGCTTCTTGAAATTTCCCCTTAGTGGTCACTATTTATAAGTTATTCATTTGACAGTTTCTCCTATTTATTTTTTCATAATTTAAGAACCCATCTAATCAATTCAACTTCACCTATCTTAATTTATATTTTATTTAATTAGTCGTATTTTTTCAAGTTTTTCGAAGTAGAAACTGAGAGTGCTCCGCGTCACATCTCCCATTTGTTTCCATCTAGAGCCCAACGGCTGAATATTGAAGGCCATGAAACCTATTATCACCTCTGGTGTTATTAATAGAGTCTCCCTAGCGAATTAGGAATATTTTTCGTTGGAAACTAAGAGTAATTTCGTAAGAAGATAATTAACGAAGTCCTTAGCGATGATTCCTTGGGAACTCCTTAGTTAATGAAAACACCGTGACGGAAATTTTCGCATGACTCCTAGCCTTGAAATATCCTTGTTAAAAGGAACGTGATACGGTATCGATCCCGGTGAAATAAAGTTCGCAGAATGATCGTTTTATTAATCACTAGCTGACCCGGCGGACTTTGCACCGCCTAACATATTAGTCGAAGTCATGGTTACAAATAACAATCATTTTCAACTATGCGCTAAAACATTCAACTACATTTTACTCCAGTAGATACCTACAATCGCCCTCACTTTGGTTGAGATTGGTACAGGTTCAATATATTTTTATGTCAATCGTAATGAGAGTTATCATCTGGAAGGGCGTATATATATATATATATATATATATATATATATATATATATATATATATATATATATATATATAATATATAATATATAAAATTCTTGTGTCACAGTTTTCGTTGCCATACTCCTCCGAAACGGCTTGACCGATTTTGATGAATTTTTTTGTGCTTATCCGGTATCTATGAGAATCGGCCAACATCTATTTTTCATCCTCCTAAATGTTAGGGGTAGTCAACCCCTAAATTTTTTTTATTATTTTTTAGGCAAAATTTTTAAGCCACACCTTGCGAGCGAAGCGATCAACATTTCCCACATCCCACACTTTGCGAGCGAAGCGAGCAATATTCCCTACACGTCACACTTTGCGAGCGAAGCAAGCAATTGAATGGGGGGTCCGGGGGGCTTGCCCCCCGGCTGGACGTGGAGGCGAGCGTAGCGAGCCGGAGCGGCTAGTATATATATATATATATATATATATATATATATATATATATATGTGTGTGTGTGTGTGTGTGTGTGTGTGTGTGTGTGTGTGTGTGTATGTGTATAAATATATATATATAATATACATATGAAAAAATGTTAAACAGAATGTCTCAAAACCGATTTCAATGAAAAAAAAATTCAAAAATTGTTGGAGCCATTGCAGTTGCTTAATTTTCTACAAAAATTCGCTAACTGCAAAAAATCTAAAAACTCAAAGTTTTATTTGAATAGCAAAATATTATTAAGAACGAAATTTTCTGCAGTAAAAATGGTGGTTAAGAATTCATTTTCATTCAAATTCCTCAAGTTTCAAAACAATGCAACATAGTATAGTACAATAATTTACGAGCAGTACAGTAGCTCATACGATCATGCGTCATCACTGGAACTTTGAATAGCAGATTATTATAATTAAATAATTATGATTAACAGGACGTTTCCATTTGTTTTCGTCACGTCACGAGCGTCACGTCACGGTGGGGTTTTCTATTGATTTTCACGTACAACCAATGCTTCACTAGGGAAGTGTAACTCCCTTAGTTTTCATAGCAGGAAAATCGTTTGCCACTTTTTGGAATGCTCTCATTTTATCACAGCATCTCATAATCCCTAAGCCTCTGTAGTGTCAAAGAAAGCTGATTTATTACGCTCAGTTATAAACTAATATTGCTAAGTAACCATAATGAACTAATAATGTGTAAAATTAATCATTACTAAATGATCTGACTGTAGAACCGTAGGTCTACCGTCCGTTTTATTATTTAGAATACGTTTTTGCTATGAAATTAATAGTTACCAATTTCCTTGCACCCAAGAAGCTCAAATTTTAAAACAATTTAACATTATTCATTATGATAATTTACGGAAATTCGCTCATACGATCATGTTGCATGACGGTTAGCGAATTTTCGTAGAAAATGAAACTGTATATTTCAATGGCTCGGAAAACTTTAAAATCAAAATTTTTCATAAATTTCTTTTTTTTATGTATCATCCATTTGATTTAACTTACCTAGATTTTAATGATCTCAGTTTGTGTGTAAGAATAAGGTTCAAATTCTGGGGTAAAATTATACAAAACCGTATAATATAGCTCCCGCTCACCACTTCCTTAGGAAACTGTATTCGTTTCTACGCAGGTACAGTTTGCATTTACGTGTATTTTCGTGGAGTATGACAAACGTGCTCAAGAGAAAAAGAAAAAAAGTCTGCCAAGTTGGGTGTGGCGCATAGCTTCCTCGTATACCTATCATGAATGTATGGATCATTGAAAAGTTTTAAATGATCTTGAACAACTCCATAGCAGAAAAGAGTAAATCACGAATAGCGAGAAACGTCATAATTGGACAATTAAGAAACGAAAAAGTGATGATCAATGTAATTTACGTTAGCGCAAACGCAGAATGTACTGATGAGTTGAGAACAATGAAATAGGTATTTCACACAGGCGGATGCGCAGTAGGTAGCTATTAATAATACAATCATGTTGAAACTGATATGGGATGATAAAATCGTCATTCCCCAACTATCATCCAAATTTGAGCGAGATCGAATGACTATGGCGTGGGAAAATGATGCTTGGAAGAATTTACGGGTACACCATTAAATTGCAAAATAAATAAATGAAATAAAACAGTGGGGAGGACGCCCAGGTTCAACCGACGCCGGCTCTAGGAATAAGGGAAGTTGCAGGAATGGGATGAAAGGAAGTGCCCTTATAAAATGACCACCAGTTCAAGTAAGAACACACACACACACACACACATACATACATACACACACACACACACACACACACACACACACACACACACACACACACACACACACACACACACACACACACACACACACACACACACACACACACACACACACACACACACACACACACACACACACACACACACACACACACACACACACACACACACACACACACACACACACACACACACACACACACACACACACACACACACACACACACACACACACACACACACACACACACACACACACACACACACACACACACACACACACACACACACACACACACACACACACACACACACACACACACACACACACACACACACACACACACACACACACACACACACACACACACACACACACACACACACACACACACACACACACACACACACACACACACACACACACACACACACACACACACACACACACACACACACACACACACACACACACACACACACACACACACACACACACACACACACACACACACACACACACACACACACACACACACACACACACACACACACACACACACACACACACACACACACACACACACACACACACACACACACACACACACACACACACACACACACACACACACACACACACACACACACACACACACACACACACACACACACACACACACACACACACACACACACACACACACACACACACACACACACACACACACACACACACACACACACACACACACACACACACACACACACACACACACACACACACACACACACACACACACACACACACACACACACACACACACACACACACACACACACACACACACACACACACACACACACACACACACACACACACACACACACACACACACACACACACACACACACACACACACACACACACACACACACACACACACACACACACACACACACACACACACACACACACACACACACACACACACACACACACACACACACACACACACACACACACACACACACACACACACACACACACACACACACACACACACACACACACACACACACACACACACACACACACACACACACACACACACACACACACACACACACACACACACACACACACACACACACACACACACACACACACACACACACACACACACACACACACACACACACACACACACACACACACACACACACACACACACACACACACACACACACACACACACACACACACACACACACACACACACACACACACACACACACACACACACACACACACACACACACACATACAGACAGACAGACACCGAACCAAAGTTGTTCAGAATGGTCTAAAACGTAAAATACGAGTGGAAATTTTGATTTTGGAGACCAAAAATGTTTTTTCTCCCGAAAGTGAAAACAATGCTTCCTTTAGGTAGACTCGGAAGCGAAAAGGGCAAAAGGACAAAAGGAAATCGGGAAGTTGGTTAAAGTGGAAGTGGAAGAGTGGGAGGGGTTGGAAGGAAAAAAACCTGATGCTCAATATCGGAGTTCATCCATCCGTGCGGAGCCCGCCCTGGTTTCCCCATCAAACAGTTCACCGGCCGAATAATTTGTAGCGAACGGAGGGAGGAAGCCAAGTTAATACGAGACCAGCCGAAGAGTTGTGTATAAGAAGGAGGGAAGGGAGATCAGGCCCCGTCCTTGGGGAATAGGACGAAACCGATGAAAACGTTAGAAGAAATACGTTCCGTGCATGATCAGATGGAAGCTCTACAATTTTTGTTTTTTGGTTTGTTATTTTCAATAATGAACCTTTGTAATCAACCAAGAAAGAAAAAAATTGACCTCCACCTCAAAATTTGGTTTAAGTTTCAAGATGCGTTGAATAAAAAAATCGAATAAAATAATCCGCCCGTCCACCGTCCACGGCTTTTCTTCGGAAATACTAGACCAAACTATATGAACTATATGAAGTTGTGCTAAAAAATCACAATTGGGGTCTAGATGGTCCTAGAAGCTCGGCATAAATTTTTATCAACCCTAAAGCGTTGTATTAAAGGGCTGAACATAAAAAAATAAATAAATTAAAAAAATAAAATAAATAAAAAACTCGGCCCTTCGGGCCTCACAAGGGGCTCCGCCCCTTGACCCCGCCAGGGGGGCTTCGCCCCCCTGGACCCCTCCGGATGTTATTACTTTGAGCCTGACTGCTAAAATGTAAAAAACATGGAATCATGTTTTAGCTCCTCGCTCTCACTTTATTATAGAAATGATCACGACGATTGAGCTCTTGTGAGATGATGATCTCCTAATAGAAACTCGCGAGTAAACATTCACTTTATTATAGAAATGATCACGACGATTGAGCTCTTGTGAGATGATGATCTCCTAATAGAAACTCGCGAGTAAACATTCACTTTATTATAGAAAGAGGCTAAAGAGGCTACATACGAAATTACAGCTTCCTATAGTGTAAAGTATAGAAATTACCTATTAAAATGATTTAACCACCGCTTCACAAATCAAACCGTTCTCGCAATATTCGGATCACCTGCTATGAATCACATAATCGAAACACCAGCTCAATGAAATCATCAGAAATTAACAAGCGGTTGCAATCATGTTCACAATATCAATCATTGAGAATGATCACCTGTGTGTAAACAATTATTCATATAACCATGCTCATAACTCAGCTTGTTGGCCACGCACTTCGCAGTAGTTAATATAGTATGGTTGGATAAATCGAGAGCTTTCGAACGAATGGTCAACGAATTTTGTGGGATGAAAAACGACGAAGTATCATATCCCTAGCAACGACTCGGTTGTAATCGGAAATCATCACAATTATTGGCGCTACTTTCATCTCACTTTATAGTCTCACTTTTCGGCGGGGGATCCATCGCTAAAACATGATTCCATGTTAATAAATAAATAAAATAATAATCGAGATATCGAAAACTTTCTAAGTAACAGTTATAATTTTTTGCTTGTCAATGATAAATTTAATCCCAAAGAATCGATTAAAACCACCATAAACGCTGTACGTTGAATAGTTCGCTTTCCCTAAGGGCTTGAACATCGAAAAAAAAACCTTCGAATTTCTAAGCGCGAGAAGATAGAGAAATCACGCGCTGCTAGCGGATCTATTGAATAAACAGTCAAGCTGTAAATTCCACGAACGATCGCTAGACAGTGAGACTGGAATACATAAAAATTGCCAAAAGTTCCAATGGAATTTATTATGAAGTTGCGAAGTCGAGTTTATTAACTATTTTCCGTGCGATGTATCTACTAGTGAAGTATTGGTACCTAAATGCTAAATTTCATCCCTTAAATTGCTCCCAAGTCTACATAAAGGTAGCGGAAGCATTGTTTTCACTTTCGAGAGATTTAAAAGTTGTAGTCTCCGCTAAAATCAAACGGCTGTTGTTTTTTTCCAGTGGGAAAAATTTCACTAGCATTTTACGTTTTAGACTATTCTGAACAACTTTCGTTCCGTGTCTTTCTCTCCCTACCTCTGTGTGTGTATGACCGCAAATCCTCGTAACAAGCTTAATTTCAACAATATTCAACCGGTTCTTATGAAATTTCAATGGTATGTGCGGGTTAGAGTGAAGATGATCCCCTATGAGTGTCGTTGTTCCCAAATCAATACTGCACTCGGCGCATACGCCAACGTAAATTCCATCAACCATCGTTTTCTCACGCCCCCGTTGTCCGATCTCGCTCAAATTTGGAGGATAGGTGGATGAAGTTAATTTGAGCATTCCCTAGCAATTTCAACATAATCTGTCATTAGTAGTTATTGCGCATGCGCGAATATGTATTGCTTTTTAAACGAGCCTGATTTCAACAGTTTTTATCTGTTTTGGATGTAATTTTCAGGAAATCTGCGGGATAGGCTGTGAATGGCCCATTATTAATTCCATACTTCTCAAATCATTACTCCATTTGCGCATGCGCATCATGGAGTAAATTACCAAAACATGAACATTGTCCCCATAAAGTAATGTTTCCGGCATAAATATATTATTGCAACAGTACTCGGCATCTTTCATTTTGATGTCGGAAAGGCGATGTATGGCGGTCGAAAAATACTGTAGTCTGAAGACAGTAACTCGGCTGCGATTTGGGTCGTTCATCGTTGATGAGCAGCATGGATTTGTGCGAGGCCGGTCCACGTCCTCAAATCTCCTGGTCTTCCAGGATTTTGTTATGGATGGCTTCCGGAGTGGGGTTCAGACGGATATGATAGCTACAGACTTTGCTAAGGCTTTTGACAAGTTGTCTCATCGCCACCTCTTATCACTGCTTGAGTCCATGGGAATTTATGGATCCTTCTTGGCCTGGCTGCGCTCTTATCTAGTGGGACGTCAGCTTGTTGTGCGTGTGAAGGGGGCTCTTTCCTCGTTTTTTCTTGCCTCCTCTGGAATTCCGCAAGGTAGTCATCTGGGGCCGCTGTGTTTTCTTATAATGATTAACAGTGTTGTCGACCAGACCATCGCTGATGGAGTACGTTGTCTTCTCTTCGCTGATGATCTTAAGCTCTTTGTTCATTCGAATTCACCATTGGACTGTGAGTCCCTGCAGGCATCGATTTACCGTCTGGAGGATTGGTGTACAGCAAACCACCTTTTTTTGAATGTATCAAAGTGTTCTGTCGTGACATTCCACCGCCTATCCAAGCCAATCGTGTACAACTACACCCTCTGTGGCGCACCCCTCCGGAGGTCTGATGGGTTGGTTGACCTTGGAGTTTTTTGTGATGAACGTTTATCATTCTCCAGTCACATTGAGGCGTTGGCGTCCAGAGCTATGCGCACGCTTGGGTTCCTTAAGCGGAACACTAGGGAATTCTCGAGTATTGATGCCATTGTGGTACAAGATGGGTATAGCATATGAGGACGTCGACTTCGAGTCTCTACAGCGTAGATGCGGCTTGACCACGCTCGAGAGGAGAAGATGCGTGAACGACCTAGTTCTTCTCTACAAGATCGTCAACGACGTGATCCACTGCCCACCCTTGCTGTCGAGGATTGATTTCCTTGTCCCTCGCATCGCTTCCCGATCGCCGTTGTTGTTCAGCGTCCCCTTTAGTGCTACAAACTATGATCGAAATCGACCGCTTTACCGTCTTCCCCGAAGTGCCAATCTCTTTTTGACTTTTTATCCCCAGTTCGATTTCTTTTTCTCTCCCCTCTCATCGCTCAAGTCTTTATTTTCAAACTCCCATGTTTCATTTCAGTAGATTTTCATTTCCCCCTCCCCTTTTTGTTTTCTTTTCTCTTTAAATCTTCATCTTTTATTCCTCATATCAGTTAGATTCACGTTTCCCTTGTTTAGAATGACTTATTATATATAAAATGTAATTGGGCTTGCCCGTATTAAATAAATAAATAAATAAATGCTAACTAATTGATTCGATAATGGGCTAATCTATCAAAATAATTTATTGTGGAACAGTGAAAACACTGACTCGCGGTTGTTTTCTGGATCCTGTGCCATTAAACTCGGGAATTAACTCTCGTTGGTGGAACTGGCCCTTATTTGTCAAACGGATCCTAATGAAGCTAATCACTTCAACCCTTGGAGTAACTAATCCATTTCATAACTGCCTTGCGTCTCACAGGTTTCCTGCACAGGTCAACGGTATGCAGGTTTGGACATCACGTGCGCGATCGGAGTTCACACATGCGAGAAAAACTAAACGATTTTTTCTTCCCTTTTATCTCAAAGGGAAGAAAAAATTGTTCACCCTCCTCGCACTCGTAATAGAAATGGAGGGTGGCGGCGGGTGAGCGAGGGTGGGGGAGGGTCGGAGGACGTGAATGGGCGATGTCCGCCATAGGAACCGCCCCCTTCTGCGGGACAATTATCCCCTGTAAACCCCCCCCCCCCCCCACCACCTACATATGTGATCGGTGGAGGCGAAACGCACCTGGGGCCTTACGGGGTCGCGTGGAGGTTTGTAAGTTGAGAAGGATCTCAGACGCCTTCTACCTGTCATCTATCAGGTTGGGATGTGAGTTGCAAATGTTAGCGAATGTTTGTAAAATTCTGATAAATTTTTTCACTTTGTCTTGTATTACTCATAAATGATAATTACGAAAGTGATTCCTAGTTTCATTTGTAGAGTCAGGTAGACACAGGTTCTTCAACTGATTCTTATTTCTGATAAGAATCGTTTCGCATAAATGTTATTCCTTCAACAAAATGTCCCAAAGTAAAGATATAAAACGCTTGCAAACGAGACTACAACACAATAGGACATTTTATGTCTTTAGTTGCACTCTTATGTATTGCAGACTCGTATGCAAGCTTTAAGAGCCACTCAGTTGATCCGGACCCTGAGCATCGTCAAGTAAATGTCCTAAAGAGGCTACATTCGAAATTACAGCTTCCTAGAGTGTAAAGTATAGAAATTAGCTTCAAGAGCGACTCATCTGATCTGGACCCTGGGCATAATCAAGTAAATGTCCTAAAGAGGCTACATACGAAATTACAGCTTCCTAGAAAGTATAGAAATTACCTATTAAAATGATTTAACCACCGCTTCACAAATCAAGCTGCTCTCGCAATATTCGGATCACCTGCTATGAATCAAATCATCGAAACACCAGCTCAATGAAAGTAACCAGTCATCAGAAATTAACAAGCGGTTGCAATCATGTTCACAATATCAATTATTGAGAATGATCACCTGTGTGTAAACAATTATTCATATAACCATGCTGATAACTCAGCTTGTTGGCCACGCATTTAGCAGCAGTTAACATAAAGTGGTTGGATAAATCGAGAGCTTTCGAACGAATGGTCAACGAATTTTGTGGGATGAAAAATGACAAAGTACCATTTCCCTAGCAACGACTCGGTTATAAGCGGAAAATCATCAGAAATTGTTGCAGCACATTTTCGTTACACAAAACGTTTCATTTTCGGTTGGAGATGCGAAGGCTAAAGCACATTCTGTGTTGAAATGTTTTTACGTTAAATAATCTAGTTTGTGTACCTATGTGGTCGTTATGTTCGCTCACGTCCTTTCGTTAGCTAAGAAGATTAAAAAATAAACATAAATGAAATAAATAAATAAAATAAAAATACCACCTTGCGCCTGAAGGCTAAAGGGTGATGAGCGTAAAGAATACTGCTATTCAAAGGTAGAATATCAATGAGATTAGCTCCGGAGCTTTGACAGCTTCTCTAAGGGGCATCAGACCATCTGATTCGTTCCTAGATGTCCCATAGGGCCCCCATTATAATAATGGGGGGTTTATTCTGGTCTGTTTACTATAAGTATATTTTGTCCATATAGAAATTCATGTGTCATTCAATGATTCGGTCTTGCGCACTATTGCGAGTGTACTGAGTCTATCCCAACCATATTATGATCTAGTTTATCAATATAAATTAAATCATGTACAAGTCAACCCAGTGGCGTAGTTTGCGGAGGGGCAGAGCTCCTCCATGAATTACAGAGGGCGCAGAAGTTCGTGGTATACGGATACCGCACCCATCCTAGAATAAGGGTACAACTCAAAAATTCTCATTTTTGGCAAATCGCGTTCAAAGTTTTCCTTCCACAGCATTGGCTACCCGTTCTTTGGAACACGATGAACATAATTTATCTTTGCAAAACTTGTTTCCTACATTATTGCTCTAACACCCCATGGTGAGTAAATAGTTTTTTTTTACAGTGGGAAGGGAGTGGGGGGAACGGTTTTGTTGATTTTTTAAGAATTTTTGAGTTGCAAACTCAAACACTAAAATCTCACCAGTCAGGATCCAAAATGTTCAGAAAAGGAAGACACAAGTTAAAATTGTGCCGAAATTGTCCACTCAAAAAGGAAACAACTCAAAACGAGACACAGACTGCGTGAACTCAACTGTGTTGTGTCTTTCTTCCTAGGACGTGAATTGGTTACTCCCTCCATAGAAGAAAGACACATGCACTCTCTAGCGGAATGAGAGTGCCCTACACATATCTCCACCTTCTACAGACAAACTAGACCGTGTCTACTTCTCAAAACCACAACTAACTCAAAAATCGCGACGGGTGCGATACAATCAAAATGAATAATTTTACGCTTCTAACTTCAGTACCTAACACCTTCAATTGGAGAATGTGATTAGTAATACACAATTACTACTATTATGGATCCAGTTGCCTAGCAACAGACGCCCTTAGAAATAAAGAAATTTTATTGGGTTCGTTTGTATAAGGGCAAAATTGCGCGGTTATTTTACAGCCCCTCGGAGAGGAGTATAATCACCTAGCCAACGAAACGGAAATGTGGATACTGCAAACTGAAATCAAGTCGTTCCCCATTACCTTCTGGGGCTAGCCCATATGCGATTTTTCCCATTTTAGCAGTAAGGCTCAAAATAATAACATCCGGAGGGGTCCAGGGGGGCGAAGCCCCCCTGCCTTGCGAGGCCCGAATTTCCCTAGAAAAATATCCATTGGTCAGTATCCACCAAAATTCTCCTACGAACTTCCCCTTCTTTTCACTGCCTACTTGATCAAGCTTGGTTGTTTCCCATATTCTTATTATACCATTTACGAATTGAATCACAGTTAAAATACTCGCAAAAAAAAAAAAAAAAAAAAAAAAAAGTTTTCTGTGGTGATTGAATTAGTTTAATAGAAAAGATTGAAACAATCTATTGTAGCAGTAGGTATTTCTATTCTAACCTAGCGTATTGCTGGTTTGAGTTTGTTTTGTTTACATTTTGTTGTTTGTCGTTCTCGGTTTCATGCCCCGTTTTCTATTCCGCGTACTTATATGATACAATTTATTGTATGATATTGTTCAGATCAACAAGTAGGTAACAATTTATTGTGGATAAACTTTTAAGTGAGAAACGACCATATTCATAAATATATGATTTTGCAGGCATTGAGTCTAGTATTATGGTTAGGTATGCTTCAATAATCCATAGGAAGGTTTGTGAATATGAAAGCGTACGTGATTTAGAATCATTACGAAAAACCATTGAATATATACTTATTTGTACGTTTGACAGTTTATAGAAATGAATACTAAAACTATAAAATAAAATGTGGTCCTTGACTGTTGCCCCTCCATGAGAAATGACATAGCTATGCCACTGAGTCAACCTTGTCCATTCTATTCGACAGCCATCAGTTTGTCTGTTCTCTGCTCCGAATGGCCTGTAACGTATTCCTTGATATCAAAACTTTTATTTTTATTATTATTATTATCATTATTTTCATCATTTAATAATGATTAACAGGACGTTTCCACTTCTTTTTCCGACCGTCACGTCATGGCGAAAATATTGATTTTCTATTGATTTTTACGTACAATCAATGAGTTACTAGGGAAGTGTAACTCCCTTAGTTTTTATTTGTAATGAACATTTCAATTTCTGCTGAAACATGCTTTTTGTTAATAGTGAAGTAGTGAAGATAAAACACAAAAATGTCCGTATTATGGTAATACTGCTTGACTATGCTTTCTCTTTCTCCCTCTTTCTACATCTGTCGCTCCTTTTCTCTCTCTCTCTCTCTCTCTCTCTCTCTCTCTCTCTCTCTCTCTCTCTCTCACCCACGTCACGCATCCTGGTTTCCCGGGATACTCAGGGATTCAGACCACGGTCCTGCGGGAACGACGACCCTTCTGCCGAGCCTCTAGCTCTCCTTCCGAGAGAACCCATCACCGCTTTTCTCCCCTTTCTTCCTTAAAATATTCGACGTCTCCTCGGGGACCTCCTGCGGATCTGGGGGCTCTTCTGCCCGGCTTTTGACGTCCCGCCGCTGCCCCTGACTTCTCATTTTTGGTGAATATCATCTTCTTCGTACACCACCTGCAAGAAATACAACTTAGAATCACAGGAATTCAACGGGTTAACTTTACATCTTAAGGTAACGTGGTAA
The DNA here is from genome assembly GCA_030762985.1 of Adelphocoris suturalis. Taxonomy (NCBI): domain Eukaryota; kingdom Metazoa; phylum Arthropoda; class Insecta; order Hemiptera; family Miridae; genus Adelphocoris; species Adelphocoris suturalis. The sequence continues at coordinate 57,240,356 of CM061048.1, forward strand.
CGACACTAATTGTCATTTCAAGTTAACATTTTGGCTAATGAAATCAATCATTTGGAAAATGCTTCAATCTCCCTAGGCCCAAAAAATTATAGTTTTCGTATACTGAATCGAATATTGGGAGATGCGTGGGTACTTCATAAGTTCCAACTTTAGGCGTCCTCTTTGGCAGAGTGGTAAATTAAGGCGCTGCCGGAAGCCATTCGGTTGAACAGGAGATCAAATGGTTAAATTCTCGAGTGAGGTCTATGCGCATTATATTGAGATTTAGTTGTTTAGGGAAAATAAACAGTTAACAAGTTGAGTGCCATGTGTATCTGTGAGATACACATAACTGTCCCAGCGTGCCAGGTGTATCTGGGTGATACACAATCCTGGTTCTCTTCAAAAGCTCGTGTATCTCCCAGATTCACACTTATGGCATTTCTCTATTCTTCTTCGACCTTGAGAAACCCTTCGGAAAGGTGGAACAGTGTTGTCCACAACAAATTGGTCGAGACTATGGTTACCTAGAATCTTATAATTATTTTCATAAAACGTGATACAGTAAAAAAGTGGTTACGTGATACAGTAAAAAAGTGGTTACCTTCATAAAAATCGCTGTCTTTGTCAACCTCCAGTTAACTCATCTGAGTGAAAATTGAATGTGATAACACTGTGATAATTTTTATGGAAAATACCAGGTGGGGAAAATCGTCAAGAAGTTCGAATAGGGGTGTATCAGATTGATACACAATTTTCTGTTCCACCACTTCAAGTCTCAAATCTTCGCTCACAGGCCACGCGTGTCACACGTATACACGCAGTTTTTTCAATGAAAATAGGTGAAGTGCCACTAAACTCTTTTACCATCAAAAGCAAGGTCTTCTGAAGCGAAAAAAATAAAAAAGCACGCTTGGCATCTGAGGACTTTTTTTTTTTAAGTTAAGAGCAGACAGCTGTGGAACTCAACTTGTTAATTGAGTTACCTTTGATGGTTAATTCAAAGAAAGTTTGCCAAAGGTTGAATCGATTCAACCCAACTTCATGGAATAAGTATGTTAGTTCTCATAGTACATCTGGTACATGATTCTCTAGAGAAATGGTAGGTCATTTCAATATGATGTAATTTCGTGATAAACACTGATCTGGTAAAAAATATTAGGCATGAATAGAAATAGGTTGTACCCTAGAGCGAGATTTGTTCAGTTTTATTCCCTAATAAACTCCTAAACAGCAGGGTAGAATTCTACGGAGGTTTGCTCACAACGACAAGGAGTTATTGGGGTTTAGGATTGGATAGAGCGTTTCTCATTTTGACAGGAAAAGACGGTGGTCGCCTATCGGACAGGTGTATGTATATAAATACATATGAAAAAGCGTTAAACTTTAGGATTCGTTTCAGAATGTCTCACAACGGATTTCAATGAAGAAAATTTTTGAAAATTTTGATTTTAAATTTTTTGGAGCTATTGCAATAGCTTCATTTTTTACAAAAAATCGCTAAAAGTGATGAAAAAACGCTGCAAATTATTTCACAAAGGTTTATTATTTTTTCAATTGAGTATGATCGTAGTTTTAGTTGGCTTGCGTACGTCATAAGGCCCGTCCAGACTCCTCGGCGTGTCCCATTTCGAGTTGCCACAACCTATACTTCTATAATTATATACGGATGTTTATATTTTCTCGATTTGAGTTCCTATCTATTCAAATAGATAGGAATAATATCCTTAATAATATCATTATCTAACCACGTACGAAAAGTCGAGAGGGTATGTTATTAAATATGCGTAGGAAAAGCATTGGTATTAGCACACAAATATGACTTAGAAAAAAACATATATTCATGCCTCGAAGGAACGCCGTACCCACCACAAGGTGCCGCGGCGCCTCCTCTCACTCCACCCCCGCTCACCCCCCCTCACCACCCACCGTGACCCCCTGCCAAGCGTGCCAGGCGTGCGTGCGTGCGTAAGTCTAACAAAGCCTTGAAATGACACTTTTTCGCCCGTTTTTGGCCCATAGCATCTATGCGAGTAAAGCGATCGGAATGGTTAAACGTTAGGACCAACTAGACCCCAAATGGAGTCTATGTGCGAAAGAACTGGTTTTTTAAATCAATTCTTAGTCCTTTTATGGCCCGGACGGCGGACGGTGAACGGCGGACGGCGGACGGCGGACGGACATTTCAAATTTGGATTCTACGCACCTTGAAACGTAAAGTGACAAAGTTTGAGGGGGGGTTATAAAAATTTTTTTGCTACACGATCACATAGGCTTATTATTGAAATAATAAACCAAAATTATGAGGAACATACCACAGAATACGATAAGTCAAATAAGACTGTGACTCCCACACCTTCCGCTCTTATCGCTAGTGTCGCGCTGCCGACTTTTGCGCTCCAGGGGCTCATGATTACCCAGTGCTGTTTACCTTGCAGCTCCCAGATATACGTTAACACATTCCTACACATATACTCGTACATACATTTGCATGAAAGTTTAGATAAAATATGAGTTAACACATATCTTAGAGGAGTTCAATGAATAATTTGATTTTAAAAATAAACTAATTAAATTAATATTAAGAATTATTAGCCCAATCGTAAGGCCTTCAGCCCCGTAAGGAAAGTAATTCTAGTGATCTTGGAAAAAGCTAGTGGATAACAACCGACGGTTGACCGAAAAAATAACAACTTGTCCCCTTCCCATAAATTTTGTCCCCAACCCCGGAAAAACTACCCCTTCGGAAAACCGCCCTGGAGGTAGTTACAAGGCCTCGGCCAATAACATCGCCGCAGGACCCTCTCCGTGCGCCGTGATCCCCCCCGTTTTCATAGTCCGGAAATCAGGCTCATCAGGGAAGGGGGTCTTTTACCCGGGGAAAACTAACGTCGTTTATCATGTTCTGACCATAAACATGGCACCATACGGCGGCTATGGCCTTCGGAAACGGTTTGAAAAGGGTCCCCCACATCCCGAAGGGTCTTGAGACGGATAGTTTTCCATCAGGGTCTTGTTTCTTTGACGTTTTCCCTTTCTCGGGGGTATTTACGTATATACTTTTCTCCCTCAGAATGTCATCACCCTGAGGGTAATGAAGTATGAATGTTAAGTAAAAATTGTATGATAGGACATACTTTTTTCCCCATAATTATATAGAGGCGGTAACTTGAACTAGTTATCACGGAAAAAATCACTATTTTTCTCCTTATGAAATGATTTTTGGAATTCATGAATGATATGGATAATTAAAAATAAGGTTAATTAAAACTTTTCTTAGCTGAGTGAAGCATAGGAGGGTGTTTTATTTTCATTAATTTGGTTTCGATGTGCACTTACGTACTGACATCTATGTTGTTGTACTCAGATGATGATGATGTACCGTAGATCTAATTACATAATGATGTATTTGGTTTAATGATCATGTGGCTCCTTATGTCTGTACTAAATGTATGTTGGCGAATTTTTGAGGGAAATTGCAGAGGCTCTCCTTTTTGAGGCGAAATAACGAGTAGAAAATTTTACTGAATTTACACGCTCAAAACAAGAATAAAGTGTAAACTGATTCTACAAATTGGTTGAAAATATTGCTATATATCAGTAGCCCCCTCCCTCCATTGTTAAATTTCAATTTAATAAGAGTGGTTCTACCAGAGACCAAAAACTTCAAGTAATTTAGTAAAACACTCGAAAAAAGAAGAAAAAAAATCATCAAAATCGGTTGAGAAAAGCATGAGTAGCACTCCTGTTCACAAAATGCTTCATCGAAATTAAATTCCCGATTTTTAGCACACCTAAACCAAAAGATTACAAAAAAGGATGAGAAAAACGAAAATATCTGATTTATTGGAATAAACCGTCGTCAGTAAATTTGAACTTTCCCAGGTTTGTTAAATAACTGGGCTGAAATCCGGAGCGAACAAAAAAGTTAGCCAAGTCGGGTGGGCAGTATAGCTTCCTCACTTATTGTAACATGGACGTAGAGAATCAGTTGAAGAACAAAGTACGAATCGGAATGATATAAGAAAAGTTATATCATTATAACATTAGTGATAATTATAACATGAAAACGTTAGGAAGTTATAAGAAATTAACGTTTGCGCATGCGCACAGACTAATATTAATCCAACGGAAATGAAATTAGTGAAAACAAAACGATTTATCACGATCACCCCTCCATTCCCCTATTCCTTTATAAAATTTGAAACTTCTGGCATATATTCCAAAACGACCGAATTCCTAATTGAATAAAAAGAGAATTACGAAACTCGGTCGACAATTGTAGGTTGGGCAGAACTTGAATTAATCGGTAACTACCCTCCACTTATCCGAAATTTCCAAGGTTTTTTCTGCACAACTACACTAAAATTAGAATTGAACAAAATAAGAATCACGAAAATGTGTTAATAATATTATAGCCTGGGCAGCGTCAACAAAATTTGTCGCACACCCACATACTGACAGACACATACAAACACTTACAGACCTATTGGATTTTTCTATGGATTCGCCCATAGAATGGTCTGTTGCGGATTTGTATTAGGTTTTTTCTTCTTATACTTGGGTTGTCCCCCATTTTCTCAATTTATCCTTTCTATAAATATACGAAGCCTTGCCTATGTATGACCTACTTCCAGAGGAATGTCCAAAAAGTGGGAAAACACATCTAAAAATCGTTGAATTTATATTTTTTGCAAAATATTAAGTCAAAGTTTATCTAAGAGCAAAAAGATTAAAATATGTATGTCTGAAAATGCACTAACTTAAAATGTAACAAAACAAAATAAAATAAATAAATAAATTTTAAAAAATTGGATGGAGAGCAGAATATTATTTTGAAAGCGTTTTTGACATAAAATCAATAGCAAAATTTTTTTTGCGCATACAAACTGCTCAAATATAAAAAAAAAAATTAACATGCAAATAAAGAGCAATTTACGAAAATTGGCTCACTTGAAACGCTCACGTTTAATATTCATCTATATGCTATGAATCTAAAACTATATCTATAAGCTATAAATATCTTATAGAAGGGCAATCTAACTCAGAAATAATGAAGCTGCTGCTTAATAATTTGCAGTGTCTTTCTATTCTGTTAATAGTATCATTAATTTGGTAGAATATAACACGTAGATATTAGAAATATTCTGAAAATAATACGTTTGATACCCCGAATGGATTGGGAACTAGTGTGAAAACTCGAATCGATGTTTCTTTGACCTTTATTTTACTCTTTCATTATTACTTCTTCCGTTCGGTTCGTTCTATTCCTTAGTATTCTATTCCTTAGATTCTATTCCTTAGGATAACTCTTCTTCTTCTACTCCTTAGGATGCCCCTCGAGGTCTTCCGCACAGACATGCGGGAAATAAAGGATAAAATACGAAGGGGCCCAGCAAGTCTGATTGCGGGACATCCAATCTAACTCAGACATATAGCGGGATCTGACAGGCATTTCCTCTCCTCTTCCCCCACAACTTTCCTATCATAACCCCTCTTTGTCTTTTTTCCTCTCTTTCCCCCTTCCTCATTCCTCATTTTCCCTTTTTCATCGCCCTCTCTCTCACTCCCTCCATATTCTCCGAGTCCTTTCCCGCGACGTATTTCTGTTCCTTTACCTGCGTCACATATCAAAGAGGACCTTGGGAATTTCATGCATGGAAACAAACAGCCCCTTTACCATTTTCAGTCTTATATATATGTTTCGCGTATAATATCAACATATATATTTATAATATTTGTTTCTAAGAAGGTTTCCGCTTCTACCTCGTTGAGAAACCATACTTCATATCCAGATTTTACTATCCAAAGGCCCAAAAAAGCTAAGGGAAAATTTTATATATATAATATATTTACCAAGATTTAACGGGCATAACGCTTGATTTACATACAAATATAAGGAGTAGAAATAATACAATTAAATTACATATATACCTATAAACCAAAAACAAAAATAGGTGAATATAAACTGTTTTGTACACAATATTTCATATTTCTATCTCTTATTCCTCTGATCCTTGGAACTGAACTCAAAGTAAAAACGCTGCAAATTATTACACAGAGGTTTATTATTTCTGTATTGTACAGCTCTTCTATGCAGAACACTTGTCCATATTATTAAACGAATCATTAGGTAGGTATCTAAAGTGTCTGCATAGGTGTAGACGCCTATTGAAGAGAAATTAATAAAATTGAATAACACACCTAAACTTTCCTCACGCGAGCTGATGATCCAGTTGAATCGGCAAGCCTAACACTAGCGGTCATTGATGAAACTTATAGGGTCTCTGCTCCGTTATAGCTAGCAGTGAGCGAACGTAAAGTCGAACGGCATTCAGGATGATTTCATTGAACTTGTTGGGAAAATATAAAAAAATTTCAACCAAAAAAACCATTACTGTTACCTTGAAAGTTTTCGAGATCTCATTTTTTCAATATTTCAGCTCTTAATTACTACCGTTTAGGGTCGATAAAAATTGATGCTAATGTTACTGGCACATTCCCAGCCAATGTATGATTTTTCAGCTAAATTTCATAACCTTTGGTCCAATAGTTTTGGAGAAAAGCTCTAGAAGGCGTTCGTACGAATTGTTTCTAATTGTTATTTCGATTTTCAGATTCAATGCATCTATAAATGTAACCAACAAACTTGGGGGGGGGGGGGGGGTTAAATTTTTTTTCTTGGTCGATTGCAAGTTCATTATTGGAAATAATTAACCAAAACCTAAACAAAATCTTTACAGACCAGAGGAATGTAAACCTTTCTGTAACATTTCTTGACGTTTTGTAACTTCAAAACCTATATTTTCTCTTTGTACTTGTATTTTTCCTTGTATAACAACCAGAACCAATTTAGTACTATTGACCCCCATTTATATCTCAAAAACGGTGTTGGTTTTGTCAATCTACGTTTCATGTTGTGAATATGATGTATCAATACTCATACATCACTACCCACTAAAACTAAATAAATAGTAAATACACCAGTGTTGAATGGCCTAATTTTAAAAAAGCTTTCTAGTGTTAGACACTTGAACTCTTTTATAACTCTTATCACGTTCGTTCTAACCCTTTTTTTCACGGACTGGCACCCTTTTAGGGACACAGGGTTCCGGGGTTCCTGCCATCACCTAAAACACTTGAGACCCAATCTGTGAAGGCACATTCGTACATTAGGCCACTATTGTCGGCCCTCGTCTTATCTACCCTTCTAGATCTGATTCGCTCGTCCACAAGTAATCAAGGAGGATGTAAAGTGACGGTCTCAAGTCCATCTGATAATATTTTCAGTTAGTGAACAGATATAAAAGAGGGTTGGCTTGATATGTTCACAACTATCGTGTCACAATGTAGGTAGACACTTTAACGTTTGGGGATCTAAATTAGAATTATTTCGTAACGTACTTATCTACTTAATAGATAAGGAATTTCGGTTATTATTATGTTTTTAATCGAATAATGAACTAAATTCCGGAAGCAATTCCTCTGAAAAGTTTTCATAGAAAATCGATTCACAGACAACTTTTTGTGATTTTAGTTTAGTTTAACTCTGTAAGCTTGCCGTGTAGCAGTGTTTTGTCAATTTTTCAGTTTTAGCCTTTAGTTTTTGAGTCCTATTTATGTGCCAACCGTTGTCAGCCTCAACTGCAACCAGTTCTTGTTTTTGTTATGATATTTAACTCACAATCCATGACCGTGTCCTATATTTTGACACCATAGAAGATTCTTGAGCCCTGATGATGGTTTTATATAAACCGAAAGCTCGGCGATAAGGAATTTTATTCGTTTTGACCCTTATCCTGATAATTTTTGACAACGTTTTATATATACTCCTATCTTTGAAAAATCGTAGCCGAGTCATTTTGCACTTTAAAAATTTGTGAAACATTAAATTTGTTCTGCGTGAACTCAGCTGCAAGTTGATATTTTATCTTTTCAAGACAAAAATGCCTGTCACTTTTAGTGAATTTTAGAGGGGAAACTGCATCATGTTTTGTGCATTTAATTCTATAAGAGTCGAGCTCGGGCTAACCACGGTCTGCCTCTGGCTCTCCTGAGTAGCACAATATTCATAGAACGACCCCTCAAAACGTATTGCGCCCTCGTTCGTCCTCTTTTTTTTTTTTTTTTTACAGGTGCTAATCTAAGGCTTCTATGGTGTTTTAATATGCGTAGGACTCTAGTAGATGTCAAACTAGCTTAACGAAAGCACGATTAGTAAACTTCAAACAGTATTTTCTCCGAAAAGCTGAAATCGTTCCTGGGAATCTGTTTTTAAAATGTTGGTTAAACCCTCCTGAATTAAAAGAAAAAAAAAAATATTTTTTCCAAAACTTTCCTCAATGGCTCTTTTTTGATTTTTTTTTTTTTTTTTTTTCAGAAGAAAACTCAAAAATCCTCATGAGAGATGTATCCGAAAAATGGGTTGAGAGGAAGAATTATGAAGACCTATCAAATTTTATTGAAGAAATGTATCATTTAGACGACAACGAAGACGTCGCGAATGCCCGGAGTAAATGGTCAAAATTGACAGCCTTAAGGATGTGGGGTGCCTGTTAAGGATATCGGAGCTCATTTTTCACAACAAATCACACATATCAGGAAAAATCTCTTATTTTTCCCGACTATGTTCCTCATCAACTTTATTGACAAACCAGTCCCGGGTGATTTGGGGCCCAGGCAACAAAGGAAATTTTTTGACGAGTTTAGAATACAATCAGATTCGCCATATTCCTCCTTCCCAGAATCATTCTACGTTTTTGAACTTACTTTAGCACCTAGGCACTATTCCATAATTATAGTTGTAATATTAAATATTTATCTACTTAAGAAGAGTTTCTATATTTTCAGCTTAAAATGCTGTGATGTTCATATTTCTAATTAATTGTATGAAGATTTGATGAATTTTATTATTGATTTTCATGGGCCTATGTTATGATGAATGAAATTTTATTTTTACCCTCCGTTTTTTATTTCTTCTTTTGGAAATAAATTTCTTCAACGTTTCATTCGAGTTAGTTCGTGATTTTAAGCCTTCCGTACAGCGTTTTGGCTGAAAACATCAAAAAAGTGTCAAAAAAGTGGTTTTTTGGGTAGATATATAACCACGAAAACCATTCAGGGACCCCTATTACATGGTATATTCTTAATTAGCGTCAAATGTCCTATAAGAATCCGTAGAAAACGGAATTTTGTTCATTCCGACCATATACTGCGACGATGAAACTGGACCTTAGATATCGACGAGTTTGATTTTGTTGCTTCGGACATTTTGTTCCTCAGTTAGGCTTCCGCCAGAAAAAAAAAATCGATAAGGACGGAAGTAGGGTGGACCCCCGAGGGAGTAATGGGAAGGAAGGAAGCATGGCCGTCCCTCCCTGACCACTCTGTTGACTAACACAACAACGGCGAGTCCCTCTCTGTTGTTACGGGCATCGTTTTATGGTTATTCAAACAAACTCCGAGACTTTAGACCTCCCACCGCTTTTCGTTTAAGGATAATACCCTCCCCTTCTCCTCCTCTTCAACCCCTTAAGGGAGTCTTAGGGTTAAATCAGCGGAGAAAACGGTTTTAATGAAACAACGCCCCCTTATGTATACCTCTAGTGAAGCCATGGGCTCTTGAAGAAGCGTTTTCTCTATCTAGAAGCGAGGGAGGAATCCTTGAAGGCGCTAACGAGGTGGGCTTGATGTGAGAGGGATCAAAGACAATGATAATGCAGTATCCTGATATTCCGTCTGCGGGTTGCATCTTCATGAACACACAATGCGTGTTTTCTTACAATTAAAATTCGCTTCGTTACAAAATTTGCAAGATTGATACTTTATCAAGATACATATCCAATTATTAATAATGAATTACGTAGGTTTTTGGTGCCTTTTCGTACATCATCCCAATCTTTTAGCCCCTAGTAACTAACGACTAAGCCGAAGTTAGTGAAAAAACGTTGTCTATTTCCACGAAAAATAAATAGTTACAATGTTGAATAGATTTCAACGGTTTGTCATCAGTAACAAACAATAACTGAGCACACATTAGAAAGAAAACAGCTTATATAGTCACAGATGAAGGGAGATTGAATCCCATTGGTCGAGAGAAAGGAAAGGGTGCTGGAGGTAGAACCAATTAAGTGCAAGCTAAGTGCTGGGGGATTATAGCTTTCGTGGAAATAGACAACCTTTTTTCACTAACTTCCGTATTGAAATGGGTTTCCGCAACTTCGTCGCGAGTGATTTAGTTCGTATCGACTAAGTATTTTTGCATATGCAATGTTTATGTATCGCCGTTTGATCAGTTCTTCTGGGATTCGGACTCGGGATATTCAAAAACACTCTAACCACGAGACTACCGAGCTATTAGTAGTAGAGTAAAACACCTCATTGACGGACCCACTCTAAAACGAACAACCCTATAGGCGGACTGTTTTCCCACGGTCACGGCATAGGAATAGAGATTTTAGTGTACTCCAGACCGTCTAAGCCGGACCCACTGTTCGCGGACTACGGACTCAGTTTATCTTTCCCCGGCTTGCCGTGGTACCCCTCCAAGGCGGACATTGCAGATTTATCTCAGTTCATCTCATCAGCCAAATTCATGCCAAGTTCAAAAATGAAGAACCAAAAACTGATCACAAATTATTTTGGAAAAAATGATATTTACAATGATGAATGATATGGATGATGACATATCTACCTACTCTGTATTTACTTTTTGGGGAAGGATCCGTTTGTTCAAGGGTCTAGTGAAGGTATAATTTCCGTCCAATAGAATAGAAAAATTTTGGAAATTTTTGAATTTTTCGTCAGACCATTTCCTACGCCAACCCTCCAAGACGGACACCCCTCTAAGACAGACCCGATTTGCTGGTCCCAAGGAGGGGTCATTTTGGGGTCTTGGAGGGATTTCACTATAGGCATTACTATAATTAAAAGCAGATGTTTCTTCTTCGATCCTACTGATGTTTTCGAAGTCGTGAGTTATAGTAGAGGTTCCGCACAGTAGGCCAAAAGCGAGAACTAGATAAACGAAATTTGAATTTGAACTGATTGCAATGATGCAATCATGCCCCGTGCCTTAGCTCCGTGTATAGGTAGCTCGATCAAATTAACATGTATCACGTTTTAGCGAATTTTCGTGAAAAATGAAGCTATTGCAATGGCTCAGAAAATTTTAAAATAACAATTTTTGAAAAATTTCTTCATTGAAATCCGTTTTGAGGTACCTATTCTGAAACAAATCCTAGAGTTTAACGCTTTTTCATATTTTGTATATATATATATATATATATATATAAATGTTTATATATATATATATATATATATATATATATATATATATATATATATATATGTATATATTTATATATATATATTCTAAAATTCCGTTCTTGCGCCAAAAAATCAACCTTTCCGGACGAAAGGATGAGTTCGTTGGCCAGCATTTTTTGACCACATTAAATTGGTCAAATTTCAAAAAAGTGCTGAAAAAATCACTAAAAATAGCAAAAAAACGGCTATGAATCGTTGATTTATATTTTTTAGCAGATTATTACCCAAATAAAGTTGATTAACTATAAAATAGAGCATTAAAAATTCATGTGCAACATTATGCTGAAAAATGTACTTACATTTCATTAAAATGTGCTAAAAATCGATAAAAACTGCAAAAAAGTTAAAAATCTAAAATCTCTTTTTGAATCGCGGCATATTATTTTGAACGAGTTTTTTGCCATATAATTGGTAGTTAAAAAAATTTCTTTTCACTCAAACTTCTCAATTTCCAAAAAAAAGTAACAGAATATTTATAGTAAGATAGTTAACGAAATTCGCTCATACGATCATGCTGCATGACTGCAACTTTTTCCGCTAGTTTGTGCGCTCGAGAATTCAGCGCGAGGCATCGTCATATTTCTGTTAATGTTTTAGCCTCCTAATAGACCTAGGAGGCTGAAATTCGGGATGTAGCCTATAGGTCTGCTGTGTACAAATGGCAAATTCACGAATCACCCAGATCAGCTGAGTGAGCTCGGGAGAATATTTCTCTCCTATTAGACTTGGGAGGCTAAAATTTGGTATTGAGCAACATTACGAAGTGAGAAAACATGGATCATGATTTTTATTTATTGGTTGCAACAGAAAATCAAAAACTGGTCTTGTGATCTGCACGCTCTTGCACCAGGTGTAACGCAATCGAATGAAAAGCATATTATCCTGCATGTATATTTTTGAAAATTATAAGACAAGTTCACGCTAATGTATATTATTTATGTATGTACATGGGGCATTTCACCGTTTACTCGATGTTGTCGATGCTGTGTAATGTGTGATGCGATGTGAATGTAATACAATAAAACATTTGAGGAAGATGGCATTTTCGGATAAACTGTTGTAAAGTTTTAATGGTTGCCAGAAGACATCACCGGGGGACCTTAAGCAGGCGGATGACTAATATGTATAAATATGCGTACATTATCAAGTATATACATGTACGAATTGTACAATCTTAAAATAGAAATGTTTAAAAAAGCAATAATACCTACTTAGTGCTTACCCATTCATTTATTTTACTATAAAAATACAAAATTAAAAAAAATTAAAGACAACATAATCTCAGTTTGATTGAGTAGACGCTCCTTAAGATATAATAATTCCTTCATTCCTTTGATGTACTGTCCATTATTAATTTTGGAGCCTGCCAATAATTCGGATAATAAAGAGATTCATGGTTAAAATAAAAAACGAGTAAGTAATTACAAAGTTGCGTTTTTGAGAAAACTGTCTGATTCTGCTGCAATTATCTGAATTGGCATATGAGGGTCATTCTCATTTCAATTGCCGCTTTCATGTCCCCGACGACGAGTTCTCACAATTGTTGACCAAAACAAGCGATTTTGGGGGAAAAAGGGTAGTATAAGTTGGGAGATCAACAAAGAAATAATTTGACTGCCCAAAATCCCCTTTAACCAATACACAGTGATGACGAATGAAACCTGAAATCCTGGAAACTCATGAGTGTTACCGTCCCCTCCTACCTAACACCTAAGTAGAAGTTAGGTAGTTATGAAACAATGACAATCTAGAACTGGCCAGGGTTACTAGCTGCAGTAAGTTAGTTCCTCTTTATTTAGAGTAAGGATTTACATTTTTAAGATTTTTCCCAACCCTTGAAAAACTAGTTTTTCAGTCAGTCCACCATATCTCTTCTCAATGGGACCTCAGGAGTGTTATCATTTTTGAGATCAAGAAAGCCGATGGAAAATGGCGGGAAACAGTCAGATGTGAAGGTTATATTGTCCAGTTGAAGATGTGAGACTGTAGTGGAGTGCTTGGAGTTGCAGCAGTTTTTACAGCGAAAGAAGCCTAAAAACATGTTGAGTATTTTTATTTTCAATCATGAGTGTTACACTAATTACTAGTGTTGTTAGTGCTTAAACAAAATAATCCGATATCAAGATCCATACTGCTTGGTGACAGGTTTCAAACAGTAGCCATCCCCGAGTTTTGCCACTTCATCAGTCCTGTGTGACGCCATTTTTACTGGAAATTCTCAGGAGTGTGACCAAGGATGGGTAACACTCCTGATATTAAGGTACAATAATAGGGTAACACTCCTGAGATTTAACCTCAATTACACTGCCTTCAACATGAATTCCGTAAAAACTGAATATTACGTTTGAACGTGATTCTTTAGTACTTACTTGAGCAACAACAATTTTGCCTAAGACATCCATTTTACAGAAATCAATTTTTGAAATCCGGTAACACTCATGAGTTGGATATCATGTTTTTTAATTTAAAAAAAAAAAATAATAATAAAATACATACCTATATGAAAAACTCACTGTTCATACAAGGAACACAAATCTGCAATGTACAATTAGTAGTATTTGCCGATCTAACCTCATTTTCGAGCACTTTCATATTTCACATCACTGAGGTTCTCAAACGACCCAAAGCGGCAAATGAAATGAGAATGACCCATGATTCTTCTTCAGGATTTCACTCATTTGTGAATTCGGTGCTACATAATGTCGAATGGGTCGAATTTTAAAACCCTATGGCAATTATAGAGAAAATGCTCAATCCTTAGGAGAACACCCTAATCTTCGAATAATTGTATAATGTTTTTTACGCCATCAACACATACATTTCTAGCATTGTAATTCGCAGTCAGAATTCGAATGTACTCACTACACACATCGTTTACTTAGTAATTTCTTAATTATTTCGGATTTTGTAAGCAAAATTGCGTGAACCGCTTCAGAGTTGTTACGTTCTATGTAATCCGGAAGATGAAATCGTGAATAATTTTCAGTTAACATGCACCCCACCTGTATTGCGAGTGGAAACGCTGAGGCACGGGGGTCCTAACTAAATGAAGACTGGATATTATTACTTAACCCTTGATAAGTCCCTGTATATAGAGTTAGTGCATGTCAAGTAGTCTCTCTAACTATTCGGGAATTACCATTCACGAATGTCGATGGGACTACTTAATAATTCAACACACTTAACTTAAAATGAATGTAATTTAAATTTTGAGATTGATAATATTATTCGTTTTTTAAGGGGAATATATAATGTTGCGGCAAAATAAAATAAGCGCACGGTTTATTTTTTTGGAACACGGCTGGAAAAAAACATTCGCCGTTAGAAAATATATTCCACCGTAGAAAAAAATATTGCATGGTGAACAAAACATTAAACGTTGGATAAATATATTAAACGCCAAACTCACACACATTCTACAGCTAAAAAATAGTTTATACTTTAATGGGGAGCGGTATGAGCAAAAAATTGCTCGATATGAACTTTGGAATGTATTTAACCTAGAATCGAATGAGGTTTGGCAGACTTGAGTCAGATCAATATTGAGGCCGCTAGGTGATTTTAAAGGGAACAAGTACAGATGGGGTTAGGAGAGGACCCTGCTAAAATTAGCCCAATTTTCGATTGTCTTTAATGCCCATCTTTTATGCTGTACATGTTTGCTACGTATAAAAATTTCTGTAGGATGTACGGTTTAGGAATTGTTAGAAAAAACTTTGAAATCACAAAAAGCCATCTTTTTGAGGCCGCCATTTTGTATTACACCAATTTTGTGATGGTAGACAACGATTTTCTCACTCAGAACGGAATAAATTTCCAAAATATAATCTCGATCCTTCTCCTGAAATTACTACCTACCTACCTATTTTCAGCCTTGGCTCCTGGACTATCATAAACTATCACCGTGAGACTATTCTTCAAACACCATCCAATTTTGAGTCAATATGAGCTATTGGATCCGTAGAATCGGATGTTAGTATTAATTAGCATTAATCAGGAGTAAGTCCTACGTAGACGCAAATGTGTGCGTGCGACGCATCAGAAGGGGTTAGTGGGCAATGCATGGGATCAAACCTACGCTATGCCGTGGAAATATACCACGTGAATTCACACGGCTGCAATACTAATCCACGTAGAAAGTTCTCATCTCATCACATTCGATAGGCTTGATCGCAGAACCAGGGTTGCCAGATCCACAGTATTTCCAGTAGATCTACGGAATTTAGAACCCTTCACATTTTTTTCTTTACAGTTCTACGGTATTTTGCAAATTTTCCACAGCTTATAGGAATGAAATGGAAAAATTAAAAGTGATGAAAATAATATTGCAATTAAACCTTCTCTCACATTATTTACTCTGGTGACCTCAAAACGGGTCATTTGGGGTATGAACGTTGGCTTCTGGTACCTGAATAGTTTCACGATTCACATTCTTGGATGAGTAGGTAGGTAGGTAGTTGGTATTCTTAGATGAGCGAGTTCATTTAGATTATAACAAGCTTTATAAAAAAGGCTTTCTGTCCTTAAATTGGTTTTTAAATTAAACTCCAACGTTTTTCCCCAGGAACCGAGGGTTCTTCAGGGAGATTCAGAAATGTAAAATATCTACATACTTATAGTTTTGTTTTTGTTAATAATGGATTTTAAAGTTATGAGTTTTTGAAAATCATATTTAAAATTGAAAATTTTTGAAAAATTAAATTTGTTTTTCAAAAACTCATAACTTTAAATTCGGTTATTGACAACAACAAAAAGAAAACTGTAAGTAAGTAGATATTTTACATTTCTGAATCTTCCTGAAGAAGCCCCAGTTCCTTGGGAGAAACGTTGGATTTTAATTAAAAAACCAATTTAAGGACAGAAGGCCTTTTATCCTTTAATAATGATTAACAGGACGGTTCCATTTGTTTTCGACACGTCACGAGCGTCACGTCACGGTGAGGTTTTCTATTGATTTTTACGTACAACCAATGCGTTACTAGGGAAGTGTAACTCCCTTAGTTTTCATAGCAGGAAAATCGTTAGCCACTTTTTGGAATGCTCTCATTTTATCACAGCATCTCATAATCCCTAAACCTCTAGAGTCAAGGAAAGCTGATTTATTACGCTCTGTTATAAACTAATATTGCTAAGTAACAGTAATGAACAAATAATGAGTAAAATTAATCATTATTGATCTGATTGTAGAACCGTAGGTCTATTTTATAAAGGTTGTTATAATCTGAACTATCCGAATAAAGAAACGTTCATTTATATTGTTATCATAACCCAAATCTCACTACTTCTTTTATTTCAAGTACCTACCTACTTTTGTAATTCGCAGCATTAAAGCGAATTACAACTTAAGATTGTAATACACTGTCATTAGCTGTTTTGGAGGTGAAGTCCTATTTTGACGTTCATTTCGAAAGTTATTGGTTAGTCTTGACAAAGTGTTCTACTGTCTCGGTATAGTTTTTCCTTCAGTCCTTGTTGGTGCGAAATATAATTTGTTCAACGTTATGTTTGTTACTGATTATTTGTTCTACAGGCTCCTTCTCTCTCCACCCGCTAAGATTGTAAATACATATTATAAGGTGAGCATTTCAATTATGGGAGGCCATAGTTTTCTGGGATTAGCATCATAACATTTTGTGCTAAGGTGTTTTTGAATAGAACCATCTACAGTATTCTACGGTTTTCGATTAAAATCCACGGTATTATACAATATTTTTGAATGGCAAAATCTACAGTATTTTTCTGTTAACATCTCAGTACATTGCTTCTTCGAGTCTGGCAACCCTGTTCATTACATGCAACAGGCTTGATCGCAGAACTCCCACGACCGCGTCGCTCCTTCGGTTTATCCGTCTACGTGGGACTTGTGCTTTCGTGAAATTCAGGTTTGCCCATGCATATAAATCGGTGGATTTCACTCACATAAATATACGGTTAACTACTTAGAATCTTGATTTTACTTAGATTTAGGTGAATTTGCAGATGACTTACCGTTGTGTGAGGAAGGGTGCGTCCGCCGTGGTTCAAAACGGAAGACTGGTGGTGCCGGAGGTGGGGTAGCGTGGCAAAAGGGTACCTACCCGACCATCCCCTCTGTCTGTCTGTCCCTCCCAGTCCCGGATTAGGTTACCTCGTCGGTTAGACCTTTGTCTTTGTGATACGCCCCTTTTTAACAACTTGACAGAACTTTTCAATAAAAAAAGGGGGAAGACGGCCGAGGGATAACACGAATTCGGCGTCCTTCGCTCTTCTCAGAGGGGTCCGCAACCCTTTCAGAGCAACCGGTTTCCCACAGTGGAAGAAGCGGCTGAGAGCTACGGAAGTAATTCCATTCTAATCCTTCCTCATGAGATTAGTAAGTCCTAAGCAGCAGTCACGGCCAAACTTACAAAATAGAACTCGTTAGGGCAGGAAAACAGATTCGGTTACTGGAGTTAGACGAGTCATTTCAATCATGGGTACAGTCATAGGGATTATCTGTAGAAGCCCCTTGACCCCGCCGGGGGGCTTCGTCCCCCTGGGCCTCCCGGATGTTATTACTTTGAGTCTGACTGGTAAAATGTAAAAAACATGGAATCATGTTTTAGCTCTTCGCAATCATGTTCACAATATCAATAATTGAGAATGATCACCTGTGTGTAAACAATTATTCATATAACCATGCTCATAACTCAGCTTGTTGGCCACGCACTTCGCAGTAGTTAATATAGTATGGTTGGATAAATCGAGAGCTTTCGAACGAATGGTCAACGAATTTTGTGGGATGAAAAACGACGAAGTATCATGTCCCTAGCAACGACTCGGTTGTAAGCGGAAATCATCACAATTTTTGGCGCTACTTTCATGTCACTTTATAGTCTCACTTTTCGGCGGGGGTTCCATCGCTAAAACGTGATTCCATGTTAAAATAAATAAATAAATACAATAAAATAAATACAAATAGAAAATCGGTTACTGGAGTGATGAGTCATTTCAATCGTGGGTGAAGTCATTGGGATTGTCTGTAGAATTATCTGTATAATACAATAGGTGTTACCTTTATTCTGCGAGGTCCTCCACAACCTTTTCAGGGCAACCGGTTTCCCACAGTGGAAGAAGCGGCTGAGAGCTACGGAAGTAATTCCATTCTAATCCTTCCTCACAAGTTTAGTAAGTCGTAAGTAGCGGTCGCGGTCAAACTTACAAAATAGAACTCGATAGGGCAGGAAAAAATATTCGGTTACTGGAGTTAGACGAGTCATTTCAACTGTGGGTACAGTCATTGATGTTGAATTATCTGGACAGCCAGTTTCTCACATCGGAAGAACCAGTTGAGAGCTACGGAAGTAATTTTTCTAATTCTTCCTCATGAGTTTAGTAAGTCGTAAGTAGCGGTCGCGGTCAAACTTACAAAATAGAACTCGATAGGGCAGGAAAAAATATGTTACTGGAACTATACGAGAAATTTGAATCGTGGATACAGTCATTGGGATTATCTGTAGAATTATCTGTATATTAGAATAGGTGCTACCAATAATTCGAGGTTGTAATAGACCTAGACATTTTGCTTCCGGGTGTGCAAGGCAGCGGAAGCTTTGTTTTCATTTTCGAAATGAAAAACATGTTTTTGCTCTAAAATCAAAATTGTCACTTGCGTTTTGCTTTTTATGGCCTCCTGAATAAATTTGGTAACGTGTTTGTCTATCCGTCCATCCGTAGACTTCAGAGGTCCATTCTTGGAAATATCAAACACTAACGAGGTTCTGTTTCCTTGATACATGGGAAATAATCAACACGACGCATTCATCTTCATGCAAAGCCTATTAATTCATCCTCCTATACATCCCTCGAAGAGTCCTCACCCTATATTGTTTGAAAAATCTCAAGCTCAAAGTTCAACATTGGAAATTACGTAAACGCAAGCCCCTGTACTTATCCCACAGACATAACAAGAAAAAAAGTAAGCTTTTTGACGAAATAAATTAGGGGTGTCTGCAATAAAATGCCGCACAGAAGTCAAGCCTCCCCTCACCGCCCTTTCACCGACATCAAAGAATGGGTTGAGAGAGAGAGAAATAAGGCAAAAATGGAAAGTTCAACCCACGTTCCGTGAGCGGGTGGCTACTTTCATCCAGGGAGGCCATATTGGTTGTATAACGTCCGCACATCAAAGCACCTTGCAGAGGGCAGGGGATTTTAATTTCACTCTACTTGGAGCCGGGATGCCTTCCCTTGTTCACTTTGCCCGAGCACCGACTCGCTGACTTTTTTAAGTTTAGTAACGTCTGCCCCTCTCAGAGCGACGACGGAAAAACGCATTTCTATCTTTTTATTATGATTTTCCATGACTAATTAATGGGCTCAATGTCAGTGGGTTTTTTCCTCAGCAAAAATGTTTAATGTAGAGCAAAATAACATTCTCTAACAGGAGGATGAAATCAGAAATGGCAACATAAATGCGTACGAAGTTTTGAAATGAATATGTCTTATCGTTGGGGGTTGTTCTAAAAATACTGTTACCCTAAATGTTACCACTTTTTCTGACGTTAGCAAATTTTCAAAACAATGAAGCTATTGCAATGGCGCGGAAATTAAAAAAATATTTTAAAATGTCTGCATTGAAATCCGTTGCATATATGCATATGTGTGTCATTCCAGACGATAACTCTTCTTAGAATTGAGATAAAAATCCCGTTCTTGCCAAAACATCAAGCTTTACAAACGAAAGGATGAGTTTGTTGGCAAACAATTTTTGAACATATCAAATAGATTTAAAAAAAAAAATAAATAAAAAAAAAAAATAAATAAAAAAAAAAAAATAAAAAAATAAAAAAAAAAAAATTAAAAAAAATAAATAAAAATAAACTAGAAACGGCTAAAAATTGTTAAATTTGTATATTTTGGTAGAATATTGCCAAAAATTGTCAAATTTATAATTTTTAGCAAAGTTGGTGTTGAACCTAATTATCAACGATTAACTAAGACATTAAAAAGTTTATGCACAAACTAATGCTCTAATATGTACTTGAATTTCATTAATATTTGCTGAAAAATCTATAAAAGCTGAAGAAAAAACCCTAAAAATCCAGAATCTTTTTGAATGGGTACCGAATATTATTTAGTATGTATTTTTTATAATATAATTGATTTTTAACTATTTCTTTCTACTCAAATCGCTCAAATTTCATACAATTTAACATATTATACCGATATTGCGATAGGTAATTAAAGAAAATTTGCTCATACGATTATGCTGCACCACTGGGACAATCACTTACCATCAATCACTTCCCATCATTTCATGGGAAACGTAACTCCAATAGTTTTCATCGCACAACAGCAGTTATCTATTTGCTGGAAAGCTCTCAATTTACCCAACCGTATTATGTTAACCACTGCGAATGCGTGGCCAACAATCTAGAGTATGAGTGTGGTTGTGTGAATAATTGTTTACATTCAGGTGATCCTTCTCAATTCATTTTGTAAACACGATTGCAACTGTGAAATTGAATTGCGAAAAAAGGACATATTCATGTCACAATGTATCTGCGTGAAGCGCTGATATTTAGCCTTTCGTCCATACCAACTGTCGCATACTACAAATTTATCCAACCAAAGATCCCCCCAAAACCCATGGTTCAAGACATCTGCCTTACCTAGTTTTAGGTATAGTTCGATATTTTCTCAATAGCGATGCGAGGAACGTGAATATGAACTTTCGAGAAAAGAGATGAGCAGTCGGATAGTTATTCAGCAGTTTGTGGAGGAAAATGAGAACAACCTAAACACGTCGCCTTTCAAGGGTGTCCAGGTTGCATTATATTTCGCAAGAAGATTAATGTAGTCAACTTCCGTAGATGGAATACCGAGTTTGAAGGCCAAAAACCTCAAAAACGTATTCTGAACTGGTTTGATCTGATACTTACGTATAGCGAATGAGGGTGACCAGACTATGGATGCGTATTCCAAGATTGGAAGGATCAAGGCTTTGTACAGTGTGTCTATAACCGGAATGCTTGTGAACTCCCTGCAGTTTCTCTTGTTGAAACCGAGTGTCCTAGTGGCTCTGCCCTTAAGGTTCTGAATATGGCTAAAAAAACCTAAGTTTTTCCGTAGTAGTACCAAAGTACCATACTGAAGTACCGTAGCAAAGTAGTACTATCTTCAGTACTAAACGTTATGAGTTAAGCTATCGTCGCGTTTTCAGCATTCATTTCGTTTTTCCTAACACGTCCCCAGGCCGTTTCCCAAATGCCGTAGTCATTTTTGTAGTCGTCGTTGGGTTTTCAGCAGATTTTTCCCAACTAGGAACCCTCTATTAAGACAGGATGGTATATATGGAGTTTTTTCAACTTTTATCGGTCAATAGAGGATCGATTTCGTTGATTCTTCCGGCAATCTCCTGGTTTTGAAAATCCCCATAGGATTGCTCCTCTGAAATGTTCAAATTTAGATACCATTTAACAATTTCACTTTCAAATTTTGAGTTATGTAGGACCTAGAGGTTTCGAAAATAGAACGAACGCTGCAAGAATCATTGAAATCGGTCAATTATTTGCTGAGAAAAGTCGAATAAAGTGTTAGGTCGTATTTTGAATTTGGAGGGAGCTTTGAGCCGTTTTCTGGATCTGACAGAGTTTGCGCGTCCACCGCTAGGTATCACTACATTCGAGTCACTCATCATTCTTGCTCTTTTGGTTGGAGAGGCGCCAGTCGGTCTGCTTTTGGAGACCTTACAGTGGCGGCGTCCCCTTAATAAAAATATCGCTCGGCTTTTGGAAAATTGATTGACTTGCAAATAATATATAATGGTAATCACATTGTAGCTTTACGTTGAACAAAGAAGATCATTGGAAATTGGAAGTTATTTCATTATAGTTTCGGGGTCCATAGTTCAGCTTTCTGCTAAATTCAATCCAAAGATCCACGTCGACGAGAAGCTGTTCACACCTGAACGACCCGGCAAAGTCGCGAAGATGAACGAGAGCGAAATCCTCGAGGCGGGTTCGGGGAAAGGGTGATTTCTCGGGATTAAATTAAATATTTGTCTAAGCCCCCGGGTTTGTAATTGAGTTAGAGACGGCGGAAGGGAGTGTAGGAGGGGGTCCGGAAGGTTTCGGGATCCCTATTTGCCGATCAACTGTCAACACAGACTTCTTGATCACGGGGGCCTCCACCTCCCAAAGGCATATCATCAGACCGTCCCGGCCAAACATCCTTTGTCAACCATCCTTAGCCCCATCAGACCAACCCGAGCGCTGCGTGTTACGCTCGGCAAACAATCTGAGCGACCCGGCCGCTTCTTCTTTTTGAAAAAGAAATAACGAAAAAAAGAGCGCTCAAATGTAGATTACTAAGCCAGGGTGGCACTTGAAAAACTTTTCTCTCAAAGGAAACAAGACTAAACCTGAAAAAGACTAATATCCTATTAACCAGAGTGAACGGCTAATTCCCTTATGGTTTCTTCAATTTGTTGAAGTGTCTATTTCTACAAACGAATATCGAAAAACATCAAACAATTAGAAGGAACTATGTAATTATGAATTCATTCAAAGCCAAAGACACGGGAAGGGTGTATTACTGCCTGAGGATCGAATTCAATTACAAGAAAGGTACGATGGAATTATCTCAGAAGAAATATCTGACGGATGTACTCCAACGATTCGGGAAGGAGGACAGCAAACCGGTAGTAACTCCACTTGAAACTAATTTGAAGTTTGAAAAAGTTGGAACGTCAGAAGTGATAGCGAGTACCCATGCAAGTCAGTTATAGGTTCACTTATGTACTTAGCCATTTGCGCAAGACCTGAAATAACTTTTGCTGTTAATTTCCTGAGTCAGTACAATACGAAGTATGGGGGAGAGCAATGGAAAGCTGCAAAAAGAGTACTTCGTTATTTAAAAGTTACATGCAACTACAAGCTCACCTATCGAAAAACGAACAATCCCCTGATCGGATACGTGGATGCAGACTGGGGAAATTGTTCGATCGACAGGATCGTATAGTGGCTGTACCTTCAAGCTGTGCGAGTGCTATTACCTGGGAAGTAAAAAAGCAGAAGACTATTGCACTATCAAGTACAGAAGTGTAGTACCAGTGCATATCTGAAGGGGTAAAAGAAGGGCTTTACCTAAGAAGATTCATGGAAGAACTGGGCTTTCCACTTTGCGAGCCACTAACAAAGTTCAATGATAACCAGGGAGCACAGAATCTAATAGCCAACCTTGTACATCTTGCTCGAACTAAGCACATTGATAAGACAGCATTTTATTCGAGATGCAGTGCGTTTAGGAAAAATACATGTCGAATATATGCCAACAGAAGACATGCCAGTGGATTTTCTTACGAAGCCTGTACCTCGAATGAAGCTCCAACTTTGCATGACGGCCCAGGGATTGAGAAATGGTTATCCTTGAAGGGACGTGTTGATGAGTCAAGAATTAGCTATATGTACATTAGCATGTCTCGCTACTTCATGTTGATTAGTTTGGTATCAACTTGTTGATCATGTGCTGATTTAGTTTTGAAGCACATGATTGTTAATAAATGCCATTCTTCGTTCCGTGAAAGTGTTTTGGTTTGTGTAAAACATTTATCTTAAAATAGGGCTTAATTTAATACAATTAGCCACTTTGCATGCTGACTGAATTATGGAATACTAGAATACGTTTTAATAATTGTTGTATCTGAATGAATCTATACATTACCTAAACTGTTTATGGGATGCAACCATTGACATTCACCCATTGACATGCTCCCAGTATATGACATTCTTTTGTTCCATATAGTAACCCAGTTTTTTATTCATTTATAGCTGCCCTACGGCGAAATAAATTCAAATCAAACTTGTTGTTACTGGTTGTATACCTCAATAATATAATTTTCACGTACGATTGTCATGAAACAAAATTTATATTATTGATTGATTTTTCATAGCTTTTCCGGTTGCTAAGAGTAAACTTTGTTGTAGACAACGAATCCACTGGGGACCTTGCAACGTTTAGACCTAATGATCCTCGAGGGGAAAATGATTAATGCGACCGGCCATTAGTCTCGGGAACGGAATCTCTCGAGGAGACCGCCTCTTTGTTTACCTTCCCGGGATAGCGGTCTCAGTGGGCTGCTACAGCGGTGGGCTGTTACAGCAGTTGACTGCGATAGAAGAAACTGGAGATGCGTCCGTAGGAGGGCGCAGTTTCCCGCTGTCCTCCAACCCCTTTCCGCTTTCTTCTTGTTAACGGCTATCTAAACGGAAGAAAGTGTCCCCCGGACACTCCCCCAAGATCAATGATAAAACTGATTTATTGCCGACAAATGCCCCTCTCCCTCGCCCTTCGCCGCTTTACCTCCCGCATTTCGGATTTATCGCAGTGTCATCTTCCGAAGCTGGCGGGGATTTGCGCTCTGTAATATCTTTTAAATTAGGGACGCCGTATCAGAACGCTGCAGAGGGTCCGACGACTTTTTCCATTTGTAAAAAATATACAAGTTTGAAAACGGGAAAATATAGAAGAAAACATTTGTTTTACTCCCTCTTTCGTCAATCTGCAAGGCCGACATTCGATTGACAATGAAAGCTCGGGAAAAACAGGATTTTATCTACTGGCGTTAGCTTGCAACCGTATGTTAATACGGTATGTTAATATTATTACCATAAACTGTAAATTGGGCAGTTTGCCCGTAAATAAAATTAAATAAATAAATAAATATTGCCCCACTTAAGATGACTATACGTAGTAACTGGGTGCAGGTAGATAATACAGATTGAACATAATAATGTCCTAAGAGGTTCCGCACTGTAGTTTTCTATTTAGAGCGTTCAAATCTAGGCATAGAGCTACCCAGAGAGGGTTATTCCAAGTAAATATAATCGTTTGGAGACCTTTACCTACCACCCTGGATGCTGAGGACGTATTTTTTTGAAAACATTCATTTTGACTTTTTACCACCTGGAAAACATCAGCCGAAACACTGTGCGTCGTGAGATAAATTCCGCTAATCTCCCAACAATGAAAAAAGCCACAGTTCCTTTGAGCCTGACGGCTAAAATTAAAAAACATGAATATGCTTTAGGCGTACACGACTCACTCCTCGTCGATTCTCTGAACCCGACCCCCCATCGGCCTCTGAACTCTGTTTATCATTCAAAACAAAAAAATGTTTTAGCTCCTCGCTCTCACTTTATTATAGAAATGATCACGACCATTGAGCTCTTGTGAGATGATGATCTCCTAATAGAAACTCGCGAGTAAACATTCACTTTATTATAGAAATGATCACGACGATTGAGCTCTTGTGAGATGATGATCTCCTAATAGAAACTCGCGAGTAAACATTCACTTTATTATAGAAAGAGGCTAAAGAGGCTACATACGAAATTAGGTACATCTTCCTATAGTGTAAAGTATAGAAATTACCTATTAAAATAATTTAACCACCGCTTCACAAATCTAACCGTTCTCGCAATATTCGGATCACCTGCTATGAATCACATAATCGAAACACCAGCTCAATGAAATCATCAGAAATTAACAAGCGGTTGCAATCATGTTCACAATATCAATAATTGAGAATGATCACCTGTGTGTAAACAATTATTCATATAACCATGCTCATAACTCAGCTTGTTGGCCACGCACTTCGCAGTAGTTAATATAGTATGGTTGGATAAATCGAGAGCTTTCGAACGAATGGTCAACGAATTTTGTGGGATGAAAAAAGACGAAGTATCATATCCCTAGCAACGACTCGGTTGTAAGCGGAAATCATCACAATTATTGGCGCTACTTTCGTTGCACTCTCGTGGGACATTTTTCGGTAGTTAGGTCACGGCTAAAGCATATTCATGCTAAAATCGTCTTGGACTTGGATGTCTGGAAGGGATATTGCCAGAAGAGCCAACAGTCAAAAGTACGAAAAGAGCAAAATTTCAAAAGAGCCTATACCTGTCATCGGTCATCAGTGAGGTATGTCAATAGAGCCAATTGAGTTCGTACCCTAAAGATTCAAATTAGTTCATTTATGCTGGAAAATACCAACGCTCATTATTGTGGAATCATCAAGGACATGCAATTGCACTATGGAGTGTCTACCATCATAAATCACATAAAGAATATAACATTTTTTCCGAACAGGAAGGCGTCAATAAATAATCAATGAATTAATACTCGAAAATTTCCAACGATCAGTACCTACGCCAAATAATGATTGTGGAGCTTCTTCTCTAGGCTGTAGCTCGTCAAAATTTGAGGGGAGGCCAAATATTTAAAATTTGCCTGTCAAGAGTTGGGTAAAAGTGCCAATTGTTGACATTATTGGGGAGTTCCAGTGCCGGATTAAGCCTTTCGAGGGCCCTAGGCCATTCAAATTTTTGGGGCCCCCTTTTTTATTAATTGACAAAATTGATCATTATTTAAACATTTATAGACTTTCAACAACTCATTTATGTTATATAAAGGATCCAAACACAATATAACAAAGAAAATAATCCTCTGTAATTAATGGAGGGGCTTTGCCCACCCTGCCCCTCAGCAAACTACGCCACTGCTTTCGTGTAATGAATCGTTTTTGTTTACATAAACAAGCTCGAGCTTGAAAACTCTGTTTCAGTTTTTTAGCGCGTGATTTGAAATTCGAATCTTGAAAAGAAATAAATAATTAAAAATATTGATCTATACAACATTTAAATATTTTATGTTTAAAAATATATTTGTATTAACGATGAAAATAGATTCAATGAATTGATTTGTATAAAAACGACATTTTAAACATAAAAACGTATTTTAATCGATAAAGTTTTAAAAAATATGAGAAAATTTGA
This sequence comes from Adelphocoris suturalis, assembly GCA_030762985.1. NCBI lineage: Eukaryota > Metazoa > Arthropoda > Insecta > Hemiptera > Miridae > Adelphocoris > Adelphocoris suturalis. The sequence goes on from CM061048.1 coordinate 57,267,460, forward strand.
TTTAAATTGAAAAATAAATTGCAAAAAAAAAAAAAAAAATTATTTTAGATTTTCATGGGGGCCCTTGTTTGTCGGGGGCCCTAGGCCATGGCTTAGTCTTGCCTATTGGGTTATCCAGCACTGGGGAGTTCTCTTTTAGATTTTGTGTTTTACAAACGGGTTCAAGAAAATGGAACTTCCAAGTAGATATTATAAATTGTGAGTTCGTTGTGGATAGTTTGTATTTATTTAATTTTTCCGAATATGTTTGTTGATTACCACAAAGGACTTTTTTGAAATTCAGTTTTTTTAACCAAATGTTGGCACACATGCCTTCGAGATTCCCAATGTTGACATTTTCAGTTCCAGTAGACTATGTTAAATATTAATGCTTCTTTTACCTGAAGTTGTAATTGTGGTAAATGAACAAAAATGCTTGTGAACATGTAGAAATATATTCTCAAAGAATATCCAAAAATAGATTAGGCTTAGTAGGCCACCATTAGAAAATGGAGCGATACAATACCTAAAGTACGGGTTATGTTGGGTTGCTTAGAAATATTCTCTCCCTCTATATATATTTGCTTAGAAATATTATCTCTCTATATTTGCCTTGATGATTTTAATCCAAATGTCAACTTTACAATTAAATTAAAAGTTTCTCCTAATATTGACAAAGGAGTCAACATTGGGAGACCAACACGTTTTATGGGACCTAATGTTGACACCGAACAAAACCATATTTTCCTTTTGGAATTTTAGGTTTTTCATGGATCGAAATTTTTACTCATATACTTGACCCGAAACATCCAAATTTGTAGGCTCACCTCACTAAGCTGCCAAGCTGTGACCATGTCACTGGAGTGACAGGTTGCGGTTTTCATCAATATCACATCATGCAGACGATTTGCTACATTCTTCATAATTAGTGGAATCGTTCAACCTTAACAATTACTTTCTCTTCTTCCTAATGACGTCGATTTTGAAAATCTACAGTGTCTTTCTCTTATTTCTTGGATTAGAAATTGAAGTGTCAACATTTGGAGAAGTGTCAACAACTGGTGCTTTTACCCTCCTTGAAGACTTGTCGTAAACCTATCTAAGGTCAGTTACCACATTATTAGGAAGGAACATTAAATTGTGGTTGTTGCATATATTGGTACTATATGGAAGTATATTGTTGGTGGTGGTTGGTAATTGGCATTGAGGCCTGCGGCGGACTTGAGCTTGGATCTTTTCAAACTTTCGTTATCGTGTCTTATCTGAGCGGTTGGAGGGCAGAAAGCTAATATTGGGGTCATAAGAAAATCCATATATATTTTTGGTTCTTTTTGCCCGCACATTGGCTCTTCTCACAGCTGCCCGTCTGGAATCATCGAGGTCTCCACAGATGGAAACAACACGAGTGTTTCCAAGGATACAAACAGCCGAGCATCTCTGGAATCCAACACAACAAAACATCACAGGTGGCAATGATTAGGTAAGACCTCACACGGCGACCCTAATGACTCAACACGCTATTAATATTTTTGTTCCGCTAAATCAATTAGACGCCGACCTCACAGCCCATCGCGCCAATAATTTGACAGAATCAATAATCGCTCGAATCGGCCCCAGGTAGAGTGAAAAAAAGGTGGCTCTATTGTCGTTGAAGAGCACAATGCAACGCATAAATGGTCCCAGAGCCACATGCTAAAAACTTCCCCTCCGAGCGAAGAAATGAGGGTCACGGCTGATTTTTTATAATAGCAAAGAGCGAGAGGGTATTCATTTTAATTTTTTTTGTATAAGAGTAAACGTGGGGTAAGGGTTGTCTTCTACCCCTTGGATTTTTTTTAGTAACCCTTTTTTTGGGAGGGATGCAAACAAGGTCGTGGGGTGCCCGTGGCGCATTGTCGCTGGAAAACCTTTCAATTCTGGCTTCATCTCCCGGGAACGAAAAAAAACCTTTCCCAAAACTGTTCACCATTATAACGAGTCACGTACGGTAACATGTGAGGGCGGTTATTAAAAACTACAACAGTATAGCGCCCCACAAAGACCTTTATAAGACGTCCCGCGGAGTTATTCCCCCGGTGACCCCGTTAAAGAGTTATAGGTCTTCGAGACAGGGGTTTTTGATCGGTTTTTTTCGGCAACCTTTTTCGCGGTTAACTTCGTACCAACTGGCCTGATCGGCAGTAAAATCAATATGTCCTTCCGCCTGTTCCGTGAGTTTTTATGCGTCGCGGTATGTCCGGATGGGACATTTTTTCCTCCGTTCGGAGGGTTACTGCCCCCTAAAAAAGTCACCTTCTAGGGGGAGAGAGGAAGTTTTTCAATAAATACGACCGGCCCTTCCGAGCGTTTGAATGTGTGGCGTGTTTCTTTGCTGTTTCACTATGAATGTTGGATACTCCCTTATATGAATAACTGCACAACTGTAAGACGTGCATACTGATGAGTTGGTGGACGTATGTCATGCTTTTGACTACTAAAACTCAAAATACAAGAGAGTAGGTACAGGTCAGAAGGAGAAATTCGATGGGCAAACACGACTAGATATTGAGCTACACCATTTCAACACTTACTCAGATATACCTAGTATTATAAAATAACCATATCGTTGTTACAAACATCAGCTTCATAAAGTGAAGTGAGCTTGAAGGATGAAGATCTAACATATTAGATTAGGTATAGGTACGTAATTCATGGGGAAACATATATAATAGATTTCTTTTCAATCAATTATTGAAATATAAAAATTTCAGTATTTCTTTATGCATATGTTAAAATCATGTAGTAGGTTACACGTAAGTACCTGAATAATCATTTTTCCTTCAAATAGCTAATTTTTAGCCCAATAAATCAAATTCGAATTCTTCATGTAAATGTAAAATTTGCTAAAAATTTCAAGTAAGGCATTTGTAATAAACTAAAGTTCTATTCGTGCAGCATGAGAGAATTTTCGTAAGTTATGGTATTATATTACGTTAAACTGTTTTGAAATTAGAGCTTTTTGAGTGCAAAGAAAATGTTAAATATTATTTTTATAGCTAAAAACTTACTCTAAATAGTAATCTACTATAAAAAAAAGATTCTGGATTTTTAGCTTTTTATGTAGATTTTATCGATTGTATAGTAAATGTTAATGACATTTAAATACGTCTTACAGCATAATTTTGTACATAATTTTTTTAATGTTCTATTTTATATTTTATCAACTTTATTTGAGCAATATTCCGCTAAAAATTATAAATTTTACAATTTTTAGCGTGTTTTAGTTCACTTGTTATGCTCAATTTTATGTGTTTTTAAAGGGTGTAAAACTCTGTTAGAACGGAGTTTGGGAGATCTGAAAGTGTTACCATTCGATTCAGCGTAAAAAATACGTAGAAACCGGCCCCAAACTCGTATTTTTTTTAGTGTCATTTTTCACAAAAACCCTTGATCCCATAGAAAAAAACCATAAATTCCAAAATATAAACACACTTTTATCCTCTAATTAGTAAAGTAAAATAAAAATTTATCATACTGCAAGAAAGCGGAGATCTTGGGCCTGTTTTACAAATGAGATACGAGAAAAACAATAAAGAAATGGGACAGCTGGTTTAAAAAATTGAAATTTCTCATACTCGTAGAAAATTCATGTTCAGGCAGTTTTCGCCAAATGAATCCTAATAAAAAATTTTGATTTGACACTAGATAGGAAGGAAATTTAATGGTCTTTCCAATGGTATCCTAAAATTTAAACTTACTGTTTTAATTATTGTAGTTACTTCTGTTTTAGTGAGTTAAGGTCGAAAACACGAAGCAAATCTCTAAATTGAATTACTTGAAACTAAGCGTTCAAAAAAATCTCTAAGAGGAACTTTCGATCAGGAATAAGCTCTAGAATTACGCTCTGAAGTACTGACCACCTTATGCGGGACAACCTGTATATACATATACATATGTATATGAAAAAGTGCAAACTTCAGGAATTTTCAATGCCTCAAAACGGATTTCAATAAAGAAATTTTTCGAAAAGTTTGATTTTGAAATTTTCTGAGCCATTGCAATAGGCTTATTTTCTACAAAAATTCGCTAAAAACGACAATGGTAGTTGAATATGAAACGTAGTGTTGGTTTTCGTGGTTTTTGGATTGAAATAGATGAATATTCTCAGTTATCAACTGAAATCATGAAAGGTATCATTTGAAAAATGCTTCATGTTTTCATATAAATTCTGTTTATGTCATAAATTGTGGTGGTATAAACAACGTCTGTTTAAGTAGGCTCAAATGACAATAAAAGTCCAGAAAAAAAAAAGTCGAAATAAATATGAATATCTACTCACAAAGCCTTTTTTTTACTTCTGTAATGTTTCCAAAATTAGTCTCTATATAAGAATTTGAACAATGTTTTGGACTATCAATAATTTCTCATGCCCTTACAGTGATGAGAGAGTTTGAACTTGCCCTCTCAGCAGTACTCCTTACAATTTAGCATTTAATTTACACTTGTTGATCAAGTCAAGTCACTTGAGTAAGGAATATTTATTTGTATTCTCCATTGCCTCAAACATAACAATTTATTCACGACAAAAGCTATTGATTGATATTAATTGACGCAAACTTGCAGGAATTCGGGACCCTCATCCACGGACTTAGAAGTTTCAATGGTTCCATCAAGCTGACGTCTCCAGGTCAAATTTGCCCAGGCGCCCCCTCTTCCAGGAACCTCCGAAGACGCCCTCATTTGAATTTCAACTGATGGGAAGACCAACGAGACCAGTGGGGAGCCCTTGAGGACCGAGGACAGCGCAAATACTACCTCAGTCAGAGAGTATTGGCTCATTGGAGAATCATCAAGGGACCGCCCCGGAGAAGCATTAGCGGAATGAGAAGATGTATAATTGCGAAGGGAGGCCAAAGGCAAACCCTTCCCCCTTGATTTACCGGCCAGCTGAGTGCGATACACCTGCTGCGTATTACCGTTTCCTAATGGAAATAGTCCTCAGCCGCTTTTCGACGTGAAAAGGGGCGGGCGGGGAGGGAGGGAGTTTCCCGCAATTGTCGGCAGAAACAGTTGTAGCTCCGTCGAGGGGAAATGGAAAATGCTTATAGATAATCTTTGCCCTTTGAAAGTATGATATTTAAGAGCTTTTAGAAAACGTGATGAATCAAAACATTTGGAAAGAGTAGGAAGGAATGATAAAGAATCGTTTTGTTACAAGGAAGTCCTGAAAGAAATATAAACAAGTTAGCAATTTCATTAAGATAATTGCGTGTACGGGTTGCGATGTAGTGAGTGATTTTTACAGCGTAATTTTGATCTCTCGGGACACAAATAGAACATCTACTTTCTTCAACTAATCTGTGTTTCTGAAATGATTGATTTGGGATATTAGCATGAATATACTTTAGCCGTGACCTAACTACCGAAAAATGTCCCACGAGAGTGCAACGAAAGTAGCGCCAATAATTGTGATGATTTCCGCTTACAACCGAGTCGTTGCTAGGGATAATATGATACTTCGTCGTTTTTCATCCCACAAAATTCGTTGACCATTCGTTCGAAAGCTCTCGATTTATCCAACCATACTACGAGTATATTAACTACTGCGAAGTGCGTGGCCAACAAGCTGAGTTATGAGCATGGTTATATGAATAATTGTTTACACACAGGTGATCATTCTCAATTATTGATATTGTGAGCATGATTGCAACCGCTTGTTAATTTCTGATGATTTCATTGAGCTGGTGTTTCGATTATGTGATTCATAGCAGGTGATCCGAATATTGCGAGAACGGTTAGATTTGTGAAGCGGTGGTTAAATTATTTTAATAGGTAATTTCTATACTTTACACTATAGGAAGCTGTAATTTCGTATGTAGCCTCTTTAGCCTCTTCCTATAATAAAGTGAATGTTTACTCGCGAGTTTCTATTAGGAGATCATCATCTCACAAGAGCTCAATCGTCATGATCATTTCTATAATAAAGTGAATGTTTACTCGCGAGTTTCTATTAGGAGATCATCATCTCACAAGAGCTCAATGGTCGTGATCATTTCTATAATAAAGTGAGAGCGAGGAGCTAAAACATGATTCCATGTTTTAGGATTGATGGCAGAATGATAAACAGAGTTCAGAGGCCGATGGGGGGTCGGGTTCAGAGAATCGACGAGGAGTGAGTCGTGTACGGCTAAAGCATATTCATGTTTTTAAATTTTAGCCGTCAGGCTCAAAGGAACTGTGGCTTTTTTTCATTATTATGACGTGTTTCATGACGAATTTCATTATTATGGCCCGTGATTTGAATTTTCGCAGGACCATAGGACCACATTTTTCGGAGGACCGCTAGTCAAGCAAATGTAGGTAGTCATGATAATAACGTGTGAGCAGTTAACATCATGTGGAGGGGAGACTATAAAATATTTACCTAATTTGAAATAATTTAGGTTTCTATTATCATTAGAGTAAGCTCCAAAGAGAACTTCTTTGCTATTCATTAGAAATTCTACCTATAAAGGTGGAATTATGTAGGCATGCATAGTATGCTGCAGTTATGCGTTGGAAGGTGAAGGAGTTGTGGTTGGTTTATAGTGGCAGTGAGAGTGGTAGTATGATCTGAATCACTTATCCTAGTACAATGATCGACTTCTTGTGGGATGCAGGATAGAGTGAAATGATTACACCATGAAGTCTCAAGTAGATTTGATATATCTCGGGTGGCCTCTTGGCTTTTTATACATGCTGGCCTGGTGAGGGGGTACCTCCCCAGGCCAGATAAGGGCACATGTAGTGTTGTGTGAATGTAGTGTTTTGGATTTGGTGAAATTGAAATTGGTAGTTTGCTATTTTTTTAAAAGTGATCTGGCGAGCATCCAGACCACCAATTCTGGTCTATTACTTACAAAATCAATCTCTACATCGCAACCCGCAGACGCAAGTAATATTAAGATTCGCCGTTTCCTCTTTAGTGACGCTGTTAACTTGTGGAGTAAACCACAGTTAGAAATTGGATCTTATATCGTTGTGGAAGTTTCTAGTTTTATATTGCATGGCGCTCTACTGGTGAATTACTGGTAGGTATATAAATAATTACACGATACTCTAGACTCTAGACCCTTACTTGCTCTTTAGTTCGATACCTACCGCGTTGCTCCAGTTACCACGTTATCGTTGTTATCTTCCGCCAGGCCTCCCATTGTTAGATGGTATTAGATGTTATGTATTTTTGAGATGCGAGCGTAGCGAGCATCCAGACCACTGTTCTAAGCAAAAAACTGATCTATGTTAAATCTCATGGCGACTGGAGCGCTGGGAATGCCACGCGGTGGGTACTCGAATTAAAGAGCAATTCAGGGTCTAGAGTCTCATAATACCTAATTACTAAACGGAATCTATGGTATAAAAATAAAAAAATTTGGTTAGTTTCAATCATCAGTTTGGTATACATACATATTATTCTACTTCACTTATGGATACCGAAGCATTTAGCGACAAGAAATCAACATGCTCTCTTGTTGGCGTCTCGTTTGCGACACGTTATGTATGAAAAGGGTGTTGATAAGTTGAAACTAGAAATACTCATAGATAATCTTTGCTTTTTGAATGCTTGATCTGTTGGAGCTCTTGGAAAACGAGATGATTCAAAACACTCAGGAATGGTGGTTGGGGATGATAAAGACTCGTTTTGAAATGTACTTTTGTTACAAGGAAATCCTGAATAAATATAAATGAGCGAGCAACCCTACTGGGATTCGCTCTTTACTCTCTAATGACGCAGTTTGGGAGAGCGAACGGATTAACGTAGTGTTCTGGGTGTTTTCAATCGATTCTTTGGGATAATATCTATCGATTACTAAAAAAACTGCCTGAAAAGTTTTTGAGATCTCGATTTTCGAATATTTCAGCCCTTAAATTCTACCAATAGGGACGATCGAAATCTCTAGGACCAATCCGATTTTTATTGAAAATAATAAACCAAGGTATCAACAATTTATGGATAATATCATGAAATTTGAAAGAAAAGGCGTTAGGGGAATTCGTATCAATGGTCAGTTTTAGAAATGTAAGCTTTACAGGTAGTATAAACTACTTCTAACTTAATAAAATATTTAGTTACCCCTTCCCTCTCACCAGTTCTTGTTTTTTCTTCCAGACATCAATTAAATGTACCTTGAAAACTTCTGGGAATGATCCGTCCGTTATCGTGCGAATTAATTGAAGATATTTCTGATTTTTTTTCGTCTTTTATAGGTTGACATTACGACTGAAGGGAGTCACTGCCAAGAGGCGTATCTACGAACTGAATAATTTGTTCTTTTAATAAAGAGATGACTAATTCAAAGGTCCACTCATTATAAAAATATTCTTACGAAGATAACAAAGTACGTCACAAGTTAGTGAGCTCCTGTCTCAATCCATTTTTTTCCATGGGAAAAAAAACTGAACTCTATTGAAGTCTTAATTATAAAGGAAATGTCTAATTATGTTTTCTTTTCTCGTCTTGGTGAATTAGGTTGTTTGTGACTGTGAGAATGGCTCAAAGAAATATTGAGAAATGCAGCTAATAAAGGGTGCACTTTGAAATATTTCTAAACATTTCTTTAAAGTTTGCATAATTTTTCTTTTGTGCTTGTTACCTTCCGGTAATGACCTATCTCTTGCCTATTAGTAAACAACAAAGGTATATATCGGAGAGAAATGCCAGTGCCTTGGTACTTTCTTTACCTAATTAACTTGCATTATTAATTACTTGACAACTAAATGCTAAGGCGTATCAGGTGGAACTTCATACAAAAGATTCCCGGGGTTTATCGGTATAATATATATGAATATATATATATATATATATATATATATATATATATATATATATATATATATATATATATATATATATATATATATATATATATATATAATTAGCCCCCCTGGACCTCCCTAATTTATACTCGGCGCTTTGCGCCTCGCCGGATCTTTTCTCTTTTCTACTACGTAGAAAACGAGGATAATTTGCTATGCAATTCTTAGCCTGAAAAAATTTGGATATAAAAAAATGTTCAAGCCTGGCTGGGATTCGAACCCACGATGCGAAAAAAATGGATATAAAAAAATTTGGATACAAAAAATTTTTCAAGCCTGGCTGGGATTCGAACCCACGAACTCGCGCTTCGCGTCACGGACGTTACAAAAAAAAATTATTGGGGGTAGGCCTAAGAATTGCATAGCAATTTATATATATATTAATTTTTTTTTGTAACGTCCCAAACGAAAATAAAGATGATTTTCACTTACAACCGAGTAGTTGAGTAGTTGCTATAGATTGTGTCACAATTTCAGTGTTTTTCACGTACAACCCATCCGTTATTAGGGGAACGAAACTTCCGCTGTTTTCATCGCACGAAAATCGTTCGCCACTCGTTGGAAAGCGCTTGATTTATGTGATAAATGTTCACATTTCAAGCTACCAATTTCCCTCTCCTTACGTACCTGGCTACATTCCAAAACTAAGTTGATTCAGGCTAAGAATTGCATAGCAAATTATCCTCGTTTTCTACGCAGTAGAAAAGAGAAAAGATCCGGCGATATATATATATACATATATATATATATATATATATATATGCTATGCAATTCTTAGGCCGACCCCCAATAATTTTTTTTGTAACATCCCAAACGAAATTAAAGATGATTTTCACGTACAACCGAGTAGTTGAGTAGTTGCTATAGATTGTGTCACAATTTCAGTGTTTTTCACGTACAACCCAGCCGTTGTTAGGGGAATGAAACTTCCGCAGTTTTCATCGCACAAAAATCGTTCACCACTCGTTGGAAAGCGCTTGATTTATGTGATAAATGTTCACATTTCAAGCTACCAATTTCCCTCTCCTTACCTACCTGGCTACATTCCAAAACTAAGTTGATTCAGGCTAAGAATTGCATAGCAAATTATCCTCGTTTTCTACGCAGTAGAAAAGAGAAAAGATCCGGCGATATATATATATACATATATATATATATATATATATATATATATATATATATATATATATATATATATATATATATATATATATATATATATACAAATCAAATCAAAGAGCGCGCGTGTTTTTGTGTGTGTGTGTGTATTACTTATTGTTTTGCGTCATTCAAGATGATATTACATTCTCTATTTAACCCAAAGGGTCAAAGGAAAGGCTTGCAATCACCCTGCTAATCCATTTCTGAAACTCATGCTACGATGGGTATTTTGTTCAACCTCAACCCATAACTATACGTTTCATGACAATGTATGCATGTGTTATGTATGAATTTGCTGGAGTAGGGTAACTGTAGGTGTTTTTATCTCTTCAAGCTCCTTCAAATATCAATAAATGTATTCAAAAAATCACTAAAAATGGCTAGAATATTTTTTGGTAGAATATTGCTCAAATAAAGTTTATTAACTATAAAATAGAACATTCAAAAGTGTATATTCAAAATTATGCTGGAAAATGTACATTAAATTCATTAAAGCTTGCTAAAACATCGATAAAAACTGCAATAAAAGCTAAAAATTCAATACCTCTATTTGAATAGAAGATTATTATTCAGAATACGTTTTTTGCCGAAATATTAATAGTTAAAAATTTCCTTGCACTCAAAAAGCTCAAATTTCAAAAAAATTCTACATTATACAGTACGATAATTTACGAAAATTCGCTCATGCGATCATGCTGCATGACTGTCTAACTTTTTCATAATAAGACAAATAGATTTTTAGGTCAAAAATGCCTGGGGCGTGGAGTGTCACAGTCGAAGTATTTTTCATATCTTCTTTGGTCTTTGAAATTGTCTTCGCGGTCCGATTTCAGTGTTAGACGGCTCAAAACCACTCCCAGGTCTCCAAGATTCATAATAAGTGAGCAAATAGATTTTTAGGTTAAAAATGACTGTATTTGACTAAATTTTGAAAATAGGGCATGTGGAGTGTCAAAGTCGAAGTATTTTATTTTTACTTTTTAAGCCCTGAGACGATTGCGACCACTCCCAGATCACTAAGATTCATAAATAAGTGAGAAAAATCTACTTTTAGGTGAACAATGCCCATAATTGACCAAATTTTTGAGTTCGGCAGCGTGTTCTAAAATTTTCTTTACGATCTCGTCACACGGCTGTCCCCTCAGTTTTATTCAAGACATGGTTGGCTTCAATGATAAAAATTTGTGTGCATAATTTAATGTTATCCAAAACATCCCCTACAAAATGCGCTCTATTAGTCATGATGCATGACTATGTACTTATAATCTTATTAAATGTTCGTTTGATCCTATAAATTAATTACCTAATTGAAATATTTTTGAGAATTTTAAGAAAAAAGTTTTTTTTCCCGTACCTCTTAAGTAATTATATGTCCGATGACCAATGTTTGGGACACTATCCAAGAATAGAAGAAGAAGGCTTTCTCTTTTTTGTTAATGTAATAAATTAATTTATATATTCATAAGTTAGAAATGAAAAAGTGAGCGAAAGAAAATTATCCAAGTAGGTCTATATCCATTTAAAATACGCCCCTCCTAGTCATCAAATAAGGTTGATATCGCTCGCATGTCCACGCTACCCAGCGATATTCCGGGGAAGGATAAATATAAAACGCACGCCATCAACCTCAAAAGGAAATTAAATTGATAAAATATGCGCAGGAAGCAATCTATTACTGGAGAATATAAAGAGGGAAATGGAACTACGCCTTTCCCCCCCTTTTTGCAAAGGATCAGTAAGAAGCTTATATTCGTGGGATATTGTAGGCTCTGCCCAGGTTATTGGTAATCTATACGTTCTTCATAGCATAGCCCATATTAAAAAAGCCTTTTCCCTTTCCCAACCGGAAAACTCCGCTTCCCCCATACAGTCTTTTGCTTCTTTTGTGGTAGCTGGTTACCAGAGTACGAAACAAGCGGTTTTTAAATAATAATATTACAACAAAAGAAAAAGGAAGTATAAAATGAGGGGGTCTATGGAGACTGCGGGCAATATTACATTTTATGGGGTTTCCTTACTTTGGGAAAAGTTGAATATCAAGTTGCCTTCAATGGAACATACTTTCTTGTCATCGGCTCCGACGGGAGTAGGAGGTCTTCCATTTGACTGGGTAAGAATGACCTTTTAATTATAACAAGCGCGATGCTTCGTACCACTTTCCCTTATACTTTAACTAACTAGTTTTTCACATAGAAACACATAAAATTGAGCATATCAAATAACCTAAAATTTCGTGAGTTGAAGTATTTAAAAGATTTAAAATATTTAATACGCGTTATAACGGAGTTGAGAAGATCTGCAAGTGTTACTGTTCGATTCAGCGAGAAAAATACTCGAAAATCGGCCCCAAACTGATATTTTTCTCAAAAGATATTTTTTTACGAAAACCCTCTATTTCTTGGAAAAAGCCATGTTTTTCAATACACAAACATACTTTTCTCCCCCAATTAGCAAAGTAAAAGTAAAATTGACTAGACTATTTGAAAGTTGACTATTTGAGGAAGTTTTTTCCGAAGAGCGCACGTCGATAAGCCCCCATACTCAATGTAGAAATACGGAAGATGAAACGTCGATTTTAAAATTTTTTCTAATTTTTACTTTGGCCTTTTTTATTGGCCAATTAAAACTAACTAAAAAAAAAAACTTTTTTTAATATCAGGGTTATAGAAAATTAAGCGTAGTTTCCTAAGGTTCTCCTCAAATTAGGGAACATTTTGAAAGAGTGAGGAAGTCATGGCCGTTTTAATGTAATAAGGTACAAAACACGAAATTTTTTAAAAAATTTAATAACTCAAAAACAAAGCGTTAAAAAAGTTTCTATGAAAAACTTTCTACCAGAATTGAGCTCTAGAATTGACCATCATAGTTTGATGAACACAGAGTCGGGACACCCTGTATCTTGATAGATTAGTGAAGCAATAACCTGGCACCAGTTGTCTTGGAACTGTTGAGACAGCAGTTTTCTTGTTTCGCCCCTTTTTCTTATTTACCGTATTTCGTATTTACCTTACCCACCTAATTTATTTTTCTGTTTGTTAAGTAATAAGTTTTGTCGTCAGAAATGAAAACTCAATTATTTCTCATTTGATGTTTTCTTGTCTATTTTTCTTGAAGTAATGAATATACACGAGACGCTCGCGAACAATCAAGTTGAGACACGACACTCTTGACCCTGACTTGCTCTTTAGTTCGATTAGCCACCGCTCCCAGCGCTCCAGTCGCCATAAGATTTTACACAGATCAGTTTTTTGCTTAGAATAGTAGTCTGGATGCTTCCTACGCTCGCATCTCAAAAACGTCACGTTGAATATACTAATTAAGCATTAGGGGTTCTAAAAATAACATATGGGACTTATGGGTTAAATTGTAGTAACCAAATAACTTAATTTAATGTCCAAATTGAAGTTAACATAAATCAAAATCAATAAATAATCCAACTATATAAATAAATTCGCGTTCGCGACACCAGTAGTTAAGCATATTAGGTTCCTAGTTGTTCTGCTTCTTTTCATTAATTTTTACTGTGCTCTTGTAACGGTGTTTGAATTAAACATTATAGTCTACCTTGAAAATTTTACTGTGTGCCTGTATTTGGATAGTGTTGAACCACAGGCTCCGTTTAATAGTTGCATGCACACCATTGGTTTTCGTAGAGAATCTGTGTATTACAGAAATAATAAATTTTGTCTAATAATTTTCATCGTTTTGTTCAACGAGAATTGAGATGTTTCATTGTTGAATGTAGATAATAAATGACAAGAAGCGTCTCATAACGAAGGGAGATGCATGGAAACATTCGATATAGAAGTTTGCTGTGTTCGTAAGGAAACTACTCGAGACAAACGAATACAAGTGTCACCTTGTTACCAGTCGCAAATTGGATTTGTCAAAGCGGAATTGCAAAGGTGTGGTTAGAAGCTTGAGAAATCTCAGGAATCACGGATGAATGGCGTGAGAAAAAAAAATTGATTTCATTTGTCCTTTGACGGATCCGGTCATTAGCCGTGTTGAGCGGTTTAATGCCCGTCGTCTTGTTATTCAGGGCTCCTCCTCCAGGAGGAGGCAAAGGGTTTTCAAAACCACCGGGCGAAGCGAAGGGAATGTTTTCGATTCAAGATCAAAAGGCCTGGTTTTGTCCCAGGTATCCTAGACTGTTTATTGGAGTGTACTTTGGGGAAAGGCGGTGAGGAAGCGAGTGTTTTGAAAAGGAAGATACGAAAAGGAAGGGGGCTCCTAATGAGATTCGCGAGACCCGCCCTGATCAAGGAGCTGCCGGTCGTGGAGCATAATGGAGAAATGGTGTCCTTTACAGAGTTGCTCCTCAAATCCTTTGTCCTTCCCTTGGGCGGGACTTGGGGATAAAAGAGGATCAAACATGGGAAGATGTTCACGAGCCAGCGACCTCATTCACGGTGAGTTCCTGCGTAGCGGGGGAGCGGCCTCACTTCTGATGCGCGTTTTCTAACGAGAACCAGGATGTGCGGGATCTTTTATGTCATCTCTCGAAAAAAAGAGAGGAAGAAAACAGGTTGTCTCTGCTAGTGCTTCGTATCAAAAGGACGTCGATGAGTTGGCCCAGTAACCGTGAATTGTCTACTCTCCACTGGTAGAATCACGTGTGAATGTGAAGGGAAGGGAATGGATTCGTGTATGTGCGCACAAATCACTTGAGAATCGTATCAGCAAAATCAGCATCCACTGTAATGGGCTAACCATTCCAGGCATAGTAATGCAAATCGTGGGTCTACCAGGCAATTTTATATACCGGAAGTCTGCATAAATCATGTTGTATGGAGTATTGATTTTTGTTGGATTTATGCTTTCTAATTTGTATATAGTTGAGTTCCTGCTATTCAGATCAGATGGCAATTTCTAGATCGATCTTTTATGTAAGCCAACAACCAATAGATGGTACTCTTTCAATTAGCTATAGGTAATTAACTTTTCAGTAGAGTATGAATAATGAATAAACTTATCAAAAGTAAAATAAGATAGTCTTATAACTACGTTCAGAGACACTTGTGAGTTGTATTATTTTCTAACGTAGTTTCCATACAATTCTTGGTATAGCAATAAAATACTTGGAAAGAATGGATACAATTGATGGACTTATGTTTCCATATTTTGTATTTAATTACCAGTAGCATCTAATGTTCATCAAATCTCTGTGTTTTGCACCATTCTGAATGAACTTGGTTCCGTGATTTTCTGCCTGTCAATGGTGTCCACGTAGCATCCCCTTGTCTCAATCAACAATATACCTACTAAATTACAATTCATTTTTTTTTTTGAAAATGAAAAGATGGTGGGAATTAGCGTGTAGACGGTTCTCTGTAGTTTTCACTACAGTTGCACCAACAGGAGTGAGTGATCATTCTTAAACGTGAATTTCCAGGAACTCCTACGATTGCATTTTCCAAGGACTGTACGGATGAGCTTCGAGTAAGTTAGGTACTCATAACACCAGTCGCCTTCGAACTACTGTACTGCTATGAGAAAAACGCTACATACAGGTGTATATATAAATTGTAACCTTGAAATTCCCTCTTGAATTTTGGGTATTGAACAAAAATTTGAGATTCAGATCAATAAAACAGATCATGGTTCATGCCTACAAAAAATACCCATTTATTACGACCATGACTAAGTTTGCTTCACACAGACCTGCGAAACCTGAATGCGTGGTTCAACCAGGATAAATGGTTCAACCTGGATAAGTGGTTTAACCTGGGTAAGTGGTTTGACCTGGTTAAGTGGTTCAACTACATTTGCTCGTCCTGTTGTCCTACAAAAATGTGGTCCTGCGGGCCTGAAAATTTCAAATCATGGGCCATCCTAAAGACATGAAACATGAAAATAATCAGGCATAGGCAACTGCAAATAGAACACCGAGTGGATTAGCAATAGTTCTGCCTACTCTTACACGTCTTTGTCGCTTTTCGTTTCACGGTCGTGCTGATGATTGGTATACCTTCTAACACAAACCCTACTGGAGAGTGAACGGTTGGTCGTACGACTGATCAAAAAATCTATCACCATTCCCAAAACCTGCGATCAGCCTACGTCATATCAATACACCTTGCAAAAGATCCAATCCCCAGTTGAACTTGCACATCATTCCAAATACCCACTATGAACTCCATTTATATTGATAAAGTCATATATCATATAAAGTCCATTTATATTGATCCACCTCCCCCTAAATTTTAATTAGAGTTGACCTGCCCAATCGATTGAAAAGCGCATGAGCAAGAGCGATAATACAATTACAATTACTCAATAATATAAATTACTTCCGCATTCTCGGTACCAAGAGAAGCATCAAGGGAACATACGAGTACGAGTGTGATAAGGAATAGTTGATTGGGGACAGTTTTATATTTCGAAACATGTTCTTCAATGGGTGACGAGTTGAACACAATTCAACCTGCAGACTTTAAAACTGCCTCAGTCAGGTGTCGCAGTAGGGGAGATCTCGGAAACTGACCAAGGGGGAAACTGGAGCAGGGAGGCTGCATCTCATTAGGATCGCAGCTTGTTGGACATGCCAGGGCGGCCTTTTGTGATTTCAACTGAAGCACCTGACGATGTGATGATTGACTTTTCCAGTGGGGTTAGAAAAGGGGACCAGAGTTTCCGAAGTTACTTTATTGGGTGGCTAAATTATTCGGATCGTGTACCGATTTATGATTTAGGCTGTTGTCTAAGAAATTCGGGATGTATATAAATAATGTTCATCAAACTGAAGTTACATCAAATCTAACGAGCTAGTGAAAATATCTCGATGGGAAGAACTGTTAACAATGAGCAAAACTACATAAACATGTATAATATATATCAATATAAATAATATATGTCATATAATAAATAAATAAATATGTGTCATTCCAGAGGATAACTCTCCTTAGGATTGAGATAAAAATTTCGTTCTAGCGCAAAAAAATCAAGCTTCCCAAAAGAAAGGATGAGTTTGTTGGCCATCAATTCTCGAGCACATTAAATTGGACGAATTCCAAAAATATGCTCAGAAATCACTAAAAATGGATAAAAACTGCTAAAAATGGTGAACTTTATATATTTTTTTAGAAGATTTTTTGTCAAAAGAAGTTCATCAACTATGAACTGGAACATAAAAAATATATTCACAAATTTATGCTTACGAATGTACTTATATTTCATTAATATTTGCCGGAAAATAGATAAAAATTGCAGAAAAAGCTAAAAATTCAAAATTTTAATTGAATCGCAGAATATTATTTGAAACAAGTTGTTTGTCATAAAATTGGTAGTTAAAAGTTTCTTTTTACTCAAAGTCTTCAATCCTCAAAACAATGTAACACAGTACGATGATTTACGAAAATTCGCTCATACGATCATGTTGCATGACTGGAACTTTTTATGTTAGTTTCCTAACTTTTTAAAATAAATTTCATTTGTATATACAGAATGGAAAATTCAACTTTTTAGTTGATTTTGGATTTGATATACCTATTTGATTTTTGATTTGGATGTACAACGGTGGAAAATTCAACTTTAGTTGATTTTAAATATTAGAGCACATTGTTCTATAACTAGGAAATTTTTCAAGCAAAAAAAAAAAAAAAAAAAAAAAAAAAAAAAAAAAAAAAAAAAACCCACGATATCGCAGTTTCACTGTAAGCCCCTCCCGATATATATATCAATACGGCAATCTGGATGTTAACTTTCCCTAAGATTGAGGTAAAAAACATCCGTTCAAAAAAAAAAAAAAAAAAAAAAATAATTATTTCTGTTCTAGAACCAAAAATTTCAACCATATATATATATATATATATATATATATATATATTAATAAATAAAATAAAATAAAATAATAATAATTAAAAAAAAAAAAAAAAGATATAAAAATTAGTTAGTTGGACAGCACTGTGTGAACAAATAACAATTCACTAAAAATGGCAAAAAACGGATAAGAAACAACAAATTTATCACTCAAAAGATGTTTAGCAATTAAGAACACCATGTAAACAAATATTGACCATTGAATTATTTACGCATAACATTTAGCTGAATAATTCACAAAAATTCATTACTATACAGTAAAAATAATCAATAAAAACTGTAAAAAAACTTGAAATCCGAAATCTTTATTTTGAATGCAGATTATTATTGACAACAAGTTTTTTCGCCGTAACATTTATAATTAACCATTCATTTGCGCACAAAATGCTCAAATTTTAAAACAATTTTACATAAAAATAATACGATAAATTAAAAAAATTTCCTCGTATGGACGTACGAGGAAATTTTCTTAATTTATCGTATTATATTTTTTGTGCGAAATTGTTGGATTTCTGATTTGGATGTACACGATGGAAAATTCAACTTTAGTTGTTTTTAGGTATTAGAGCATTTATTGCAAATAAACAAAATGTTTTAGATATTAGTGCAAAATTTGAACACAAAATGCTGAAGTTTAAAACAATTTCGCATAAAAAATATAATAAAATAAATTAAGAAAATTGCCTCGTACGTTCATGCTGCATGACTGGAACTTTTTAGAAATGTTATATACCTGTATATACTCCAAATATGGTCTTATATTCGAGCCTCCCTTCTCGCTCCCACTTCGTTTGAGGGCGCCCGAGCAGCTTCAAGGAGCGTTATCCGCAGTGACACGGAAATATTGGTTACTCCCGTAAAATCGGATGGTTGCTCCGTTCGCCCCCCCCCCCCCCCCCCCCCCCCCCCCTCACGTTCACCATGTCTTCCACATGTCTTCCTCATGTCTTCTCCGTGTCTCACCCCATCTCTCCCCCGTGCTAACCTTTTCCCATAACCCGGCACAAGGGCCAGGAGAGTCGTTAGAAAATAATTACTGAAGCGGAACTTTCGGATCTTTCGTTATTTATTACGTGCGACTTCTTTTTTCTTCAAAAGATACCTACCGAAAAATAATTTTTTTTTTAACCAGAAAAAAGGGAGAAAAGACGTGTCTTCACTCGCGATTTCTCAACATCACCCCTATATCGTGTTGTTAAAAGCAAAGATTTTTTAATGTTCTTCCTCTTTTAACTAACGAAAATACCAACGGAAATTTTCCCCCTTGCCCTCCGATCTGACCTGTCGTTTCTCGTTTCCTTTATACCGCGGTGTCAAGGGGAGAAAAAATTACACGGGTTACAAAAACATTGTCAATTCGTTACAATAACACCTGTTCAACCCCACCGAGAAAAAAATATCCGAAAAACGGCTCATTATTCGGTAATCTTTCCCTTTTTTGGGGGAGAAAAATCACGGATTTCACCCTAAAACACCCCGAACCCTCGACGACACACGATACCCTCCTTTTGGAGTGTTTACGCCGAGTCAGGCCTTTTATGCTCGAGGGGTGTTGGTTTTTTAGGGAGAATAGACCGGCATTTTTTAAAGGCTTTCTGTGTAAAAACATCCGAAAACGGGCTCTAGCTGTAAAGATTATTTGGCGTGAAATGTGAGGGTGGCGGCGCGATAATTGCGTTACATTTTGCCATTCGATTCTCAGAGCCACTTGACTGTAGTCGGAGGCTATTAGGGGTTTTTGAAGGCGTGGGGGGAGCCGTTTCCCTTTTCTAATTCCGATTCGGAATGAATTGCGTGTTAACGAGGAGAAGCGATTGAGTCATTAAATTAAGGCGTTACATCTAATTATCATAAGCTCCCGATTTAATCGAGGTTAATAGGAGTGTTTCGCCGCAGCACGGAGCAGGGCACAACTAACGCTTTAAATGTTGTTTAAGCACAACTAACAAATAAGTGAGCTATTTCCTATGGCTCGATTAGTGAGATATATTCATTCGACATTTACCTACACTTCTTCACAACTTAGAGCTACCAGACCACCAAAATGTATATATGTTTCAGCCCAAAAATATATGATACCTCGACAGAATTCGAACTTGTGTCCTTCCTTAACAAGGAGACATTTTCCTTTACTTGCAACACTCCAACGGGCTGAGCTATATGATCGATTTAATCAAACCTCTTTGACTGTGGGATTTTTCTTGAACGTAAAATTTTTTTAAAATTTGTTTTTGATTTATTTATGGAGATTATTTACAAACAAATATACCTCATTGACACTTTGTTAAAATACTAATGGTGAGCAAAATGTGATGTGCTTATTTCATAGAAAAAGCACATAACCTGAAAAAGAAAAGAAAGGAACTATCTCTAAGAAAAATATACTAACAATTCACATCTCAGTTATATCTAAAATATGACGGGGCCGTTGGAGTCTTGGATATAGGGGTCGATGAAAACCTTCACTAGCAAGAATGTTGTAGTGCTCAGCATTTCGGGTCACAAAAGTACTCATTGCTGTTTGTCGGAATTCCTGTGGTGTTTCTAGGTGGAAGTCTCTATAGATAGTTTCGTTCCGTACGAAATCCGGGGCATGGACAATTCTTTTTTGGAGCAGCCGATTTTGCTGTTGCTCAATTCGTCGAAATTGGGAGGAAGAACAAGTACCCCATACTGGGAGTGCGTATGTCCAGAGAGGCCTGATAAAGACTTTGTAAATCAGGATTTTGTTGTCCATGGATAATTCTTTATTGTCGAACAGGTATTGGAGCTGGGACGTTCTAGTTTTACACCGCTGTAGTAGATCGGAGATGTGCTGTGATGGAGATGTGAACGTTACATTTTGCCGGAGTCAAAAACCAAGCATCTCAGCGGTCATTGTCATGGTTCTTGTTTTGACTCAAGTGAGTGAGGAAGTTATAGATGCAGCGTCAGGGAATGTGATGTTGATAGTCTTTTGGCACGAGAGGGATTTAATTAATTATTGTTCCATAATATTTCGGATTCAACTGACGTTACGGCCCAAAAGCATTTGATACCTCGATAGAGTTCGAACTCCTGTTCTTACTTACTAAGGACAAATTTCTCTTTAGTTGCAACACTCCAACGGGTAAAGTTATGAGGTCGATTTAATCACACATCTTCGACTGTGGGATTTTTTCTGACGGTAACACATATTATTGTGATCTATTTGTCAAACTAGTCTATAATTTACTGAGAGAAGTGATTTAGTATGTTTTTTATTTTTGGGATGCGAGTTTGAGAGTATCCTGACCACCAAACTCTACACATCGTTTTAATCTATTTGTTCAACTGGTTGCTGGGCAACTGTTGTCAAAGTCAATGATGGTGCAATTGTTAGCGCTAGTTGAGCCTCGCTCCGGGCTGCAGCGAGACACTCCTGTTGTTAACCCTAATTCAAATCGTCAAAATTATTTAAAAGTGGCCGTGCTGCATGACGTCATTGAGAATTTTTTTAACTTCTCGTTTTTTTTTTCTTAGAAATATGAACTTCATGTGTGCGCTAAAATCGATAATGTTCCCAAAGACCTTCAATTTTTTTCTCAATTAAATCAGGTACCACAAAACACAAACGTAGAATTTTCATTTTTTTCACAAGATCACTTTTATATAAAATTGTGCACATCATTGTGTACTGATTTTATTATTTAAATTAATAATTCACTACTCAAACACAAGTGAACTTTGTGATAATGACAAACGACACGCTTGATTTGAATACGCACAGTCAACGTTCGTACGCACGTATTAAACGTAATTAGTACATGAGAGCGAGTGAGCTATCATAAAGGTTCGGCAACAAAATATATCTAAAATATCCATACTACATTGCTTACAGGGATTATTTTCTAATAGTTTTCTACATTATTATGTAAAAAAAAAACTGTTCTACAAACTCATCATCCATGCTTTTGTGGTGCTTGATTTTTTCGGTGAAAGAGCAGAAGTCGAAATCTCTATTCCGGAGTGTATACAGTACATTGAAACATAATAGGCGTAAAAATATGAAAAATTGTAAAATTCAAGAATTGTAATGGATGACTCTAAAATTGATTTTTGATACAGATGTAGATGTGTAACAATTTTTAATAAAAAAGTTTGAAGCTAATGGAAAGGTTTTTTTGATTTTTCTCGAGAGTTATTTTATTAGAATAACCTCTTGGATTTCAATTTAAATGCACAAGTTTGGGTTTATCTGTTCATATTCATTAATTAAATTTTTTTTTTTTATGAGTAGGAATAAGGATTTAGCTCACAATCTCAAACGGTTGGACTAATATGAAATGGGTATTTGCTAAATGACCATCTAGTTCTTGAGATAGTTTATGGACATATTATAATATTCTCAATCTCCCGTAACATCCTAAATTGGGGAAAGGCTAACAACGTCGTCTGATTAAGCAACGCCTATTTTTCTTTAGTTTCTATTACTTGTTTCACTGCACGACTGCACCAGATCTGTAATTTAAGAACGTTGTACGCACTTCACATCATAAATGAAGCTAACACCGAGTGGGTCTAGTAACACAGCGACCATGTTACGTACGGGTAATCTGCTGCACCCTGTGATCTATAGACACCGATCCGCTCAACAGCCGGGTTATACACGAGTATGCTGGTTATTCAATGACAGACAAAATTTAATGTATGCTCAAAAGCTTTCTATACTACCTACCATCGTGATCAATCCCGAAGCGGCATTTCTAAGAAAACACAGAAAAAAGCTAACAACATCCAAGAATGTCAGATTTTAAATTATTATTTTCAATAATAGCCTTTGTAATCAACCAAGGAAAGAAAGCTCAACCTCCTTTCAAATTTTGTTGGTTTACATTTCAAGATGCTTAAAATCCATGATTCGAATTAAAAAATCCGCTGTACGCTGTCCGCCGTCCGAGCTTTTTCTCCGAAACTACAGGATCAAAATTTATCAAATTCGGCTCGAAAATCACACATTGGCTGGGTATGTGACAATAATAACATCGGCATCAATTTCGATCAACCCTAAAGAGTAGTAATTAAAGGATGAAAAAAAAAAATATTGAAAAATCGAGATCTTGAAAACTTTCAGAGTAACAGTTTTTTTTTTTTTTGGTCTAATTTATAGACATCATCCCAAAGAATCGAATGAAACCCCTCGAGTCGGTTTACGTGCATCCGTTTACTTTCCTCTTGTGGTGGAACTTGGCAGGGAAAAAATTAACAGCGTGAGAGCGACTTTACTGGTGGAGCATATCAAAGATTGCTCTGTAACTATACGACGTTTGTATCAGCTGATGAAATTCCAAAGGAATTTTTACTTTACAAAATCGGGATTTATTTTATATTATTTTTCACTTGTTGGGTTAGCTCGTGTTAAATAATAGGAGAGTGTAGGTGTGACTTTAAATAATTTACACTGACTTTTCCATATATTTACCATCCTCCCCCACCCCCTCGGCGGAAAACGATTACGATTTGGGTCTCACACTAAGCGTAATGGAAAAGCTGAAAATTATGTTTACTTTAGACCCCTAGGTGATATCTGACAAAATGCATCACATAACGTTACGTTGTAACAAAATACTTCAATAATAACAAAAATAATCTAGGTTTTTTTTTGGCTTGTTACAACCTTCCTAGGCAAAGAAAGGGTGCGGGCAAATATAACTACAACGTAACAAACTAGATTATGGAAATGTCTCCTTGTGTTGCAGATTTTTCGGCGAGCTGTTTTTATCACTTTTGATACACTGTATTATTGGTTGAATAATTTGTTATAGACAGGTGTTCTGCGTTGAAGGGCTAACAATGCAGAAATGATAAATCTTTGTGTAATCGTTTGCAGCGTTTCTCATTTTCCTACCAAACGTGAAAGTTACAAGTTTCCTTGTTATTGATGTTAAAGCTCCTTCTAATAGTAATAAATAATTAATTGCTGATCCTTTCGATCAAAATTGAACATAAAAGGCCCGCTTTCACAGCCATCACGGTAACCAAGTTTCAACTGTGAATCACTTCATTTGTGAGACAACCGCCGCGGGACCCCGACAAAAATTAACAGCCGAAAGCCGGTTCAGCTGTTTGACTGTTGGAATTGTACGCCAGTGTCAAGGGTTACAGGCTTTGTCCTTCCAGTGGGGAACCTTTCCTACCTGGGACGGGGTTAGTTTGAATATGCTCTCGTGCCATCTGCATTCTATAGACCTGATTAGACTATCATCTGCTCGTGCCGCGGGGCAGCACCTGGTATCAAAGCGGGGCAGCCCCTTCGCATTTTTTTCCCCCTTCCTCACCATTATAATCCTTAACCGTGCACTTGCATATTTTCAGGCGGCACTTTACCCCTCTCATCTTCCGGAGGGACCCGCATTTCGGAAGGGGGTCCTCTTCAGTGTTTGACTCGATATTGCAAGAATACAGATCGGATCTCAGCTGCTTGCCGTGAAAGCGGCGATTACCTACTTCTCAAGCCGATAAATCAACATCGATGTCAAAACATCATGCCCCTTGGACCCCTGGCTGCTGTCTGCTTATAGGTTAGCAGATAAAAAGTTAAACCATGGAACATGCTTCAGCCTCGATGCTGCTTTAGCAAGAGGAACTAGAAAATATGACCAGGCCGTGGCTTAGAGATCTTTGGGCCCAGAAAAAGTCTGTAGCATGACCCCATGAGCGAATTTTTGAAGAAATCTTCGACATTTCAGTCGCTATTGATCGTGTAGAGAAATTTTAGTTTATGATTTTGATAGATATGGAATCAAATTATTAAAAATAATTAGGAGGTACTCATACTTTATTATTATTAAACTAATCTTTTCTAAGCCACAGTCAGTATTAAAGCTACATCAAGTCCTAAAACAGTTGAGCGTAAAACATTAAAGAGAGCAACCGAGAGAATCGGAGGACGGAATATTTCACAGAGTAAACTCATCAGTTGTGATTACATTTTTTTTTTTTTTTTTTAACAAGCACCTACTACCTACGTTTTAAACAGCATGGTTCTAGGATTGGTTATACAGGGATACTTCCATAAGACTAGTTCAATCTGAATTTGGACAATGTTTCAGGCAAATATTACCGATTTTTTTCAACTAGCGAACGGCATTATTTCGATTTTTGACTGATTTTTCAACTTTGAAATTTTTGAAAACTTGATACATATTCTTATAGGAAATTTTACGCTGATTCCGAATATACCACATGTTAGTATACCGAAAAAATTATTTCGCACAACAAATCGCAAAAAACAGGCTATTTTGGAATTTTTTACTACATTTTTGAAAATTTCAACCCGAAGATGTAATCCGATCATGCTGGCCAACGAACTTGAACTTTCGTTTTGTGTTTTTAACATTTTAAAATTTGTTTGAAGTTTCTAGCACAATTCTACGGACAGTTATTGTCTGGAATGACACATACATACATACATACATACATACATACATACATACATACATAAAAAATGCGTTAAACTTCAGAATATAATTCAGAATAGCCTGAAACGGATTTCTGCATAAAATTTTTTCAAAAATTCACAACATGTCGGTAGTAGGAACATTATTTTACTTTCGGAAGATAACAATTTTGTTGTCTCTAAAAACAAAATTTCCACAACCATTTTACGTTTAACCATTCAAAATAAGGAATTCGATTTTAGATATTTCAATGAACTGTAAGATAATACTCATTATATTAGTATGTACCTAATTATTAATAACAATAAATAAATAAGAAATTGAAAAATATGAAAAAAAAAACGGGTTTTTTAAGTAAATTCTTAGGCCTTTTATGGCCCGGACGGCGGACGGCGAACGGCGGACGGCGGACGGCGAACGGCGGACGGACATTTCAAATTTGGATTCTACGCACCTTGAAACGTAAAGTGACAAAGTTTGAGGGGGGGTTATAAAAACTTATTTCTGTTCTAGAACCAAAAATTTCAACCATGTATCATGTTTTCTCCTCGATATTGATTCGAAATTCTATGAAAACATCAGAAATTAACAAGCGGTTGCAATCATGTTCACAATATCAATTATTGAGAATGATAACCTGTGTGTAAACAATAAATTATTTATATAACCATGCTCATAACTCAGTTTGTTGGACACGCACTTCGCCGTAGTTAACATAATATTGTTGGATAAATCGAGAGCTTTCGAACGAATGGTCAACGAATTTTGTGGGATGAAAAACGACGAAGTACCATTTCCCTAGCAACGACTCGGTTGTAGGCGGAAATCACTGTAATTAATTTCGTGCGCGGAAAAAAATTGACTCGCAAAATTCGCTAGGACCCCAGGGCTAAAACATGATACATGTTAAAAGAGATTACAATCTTTGAGAAACGAATATTTTCTCTATTCAAATCTTCGTTCTTATAGACTTATTGAGTCAATATAAAATTTTCTATTCTTTGCTGAATTTGCTCTATTGTCATTTTACCTAATGCGCCTTGGGATGTTTTTATGCAGAGCTATACGTTTTATGGTCTGGTGGACAGCGATGAAAAGTTGTTGAAAATGAAATATATTTCATACGTATAACTTTATTGTTGAAGAATTACATTCTGGGATGGGTATAGGAGGGAAGTGAGAGCACAAAACAGGGGAAAATATCATTAAAAAGAAGTGTGAGAACGAAAAAGGGGGAGAGAGGATGAGGTGAGTATAAATAAAATGATTCGCCGGTGGCCTGCTACCCTGAGATATGCTCGGTTTAACGCTCTTTATTTATGGGACATGTCCCGCAAGAAGGGAACTTACCAGAGACCAATTTTTCGGTCAACTTATTTTTCACATTTTCCTCCCTTTTTTGCCCTTTTTTCCCTTCTATCCTCCGAGAAACGCATGAGTGGATAGATATGAAAAGGCCCCCGGGCCCTCTCTTATATACAGAGAGAAAATATCAAGTTTTTGATCCGGGGCAAATTGGATGGCGGGCACCCCCGGCCAGGGATATTGCTGAGTCCGTTCGCAGGAGCAGGGCGTAGGGGAAGGGTTTGGACCAATCACTAACTAGGAACTTTGCTGACGTCAGTGGGTAGCCCTGAGCTTATGCCTACTCGTCACTTTCCACCCCCTAAAACTCACCGCTGAGAGGGGAAGGGACCTTTTCTCTCCAGGAAAACCGTGATTCCTTCGGCTTTCGGTTAGGGCCATATATATTTCATCGCGTGCCTCTCACAGGCTTTGGGCCTTTCTCCCCGCTAAGCTGTGGCTCACTAAATATTGCATAAGGGTCCGTGGGGGCCGCTTGAATAATAATGCCCGATCCTCGGATCCTCTCTCCTCTCCTCATGCATCAAATATCCAACATCCGACATCCGAGGATGACCTACAAACCGTCTGAGGCGCGTCTTAACGGCGATTTCCCGAGAGCTTTTACCTCACTAATTATACAGTCTTCTCGGTATCCGAATCCGACTCTGTGCATAATTTACGCCAACTTGCCCACCGGATCGAGTTCGTAACTGATTCCTGAAGCCAGCACTTGCTACTAACTTAGGGAGTGACCTGATGAGGAATTCATCATTTCAATATTCATGATGCACGATATCATATTGCAATAACAAAGGATTATAAATGTATTAACTAATTGAAAAAGTAAGTTGGTATATTTATATGAAGAAAAACGGAAGTTAGTGAAAAACGTTGTCTATTTTCACGAAAAATAAAGAGTTACAAAGTTAAATCGATTTCGACGGTTAGGCCATCATCAGTAACAAACAATAACTGAAGACACATTAGAAAGGAAACCATATTTAGTTATTTTTTCCCCTTTCACTTCATTTAATTAGCTATAATCCCCCGTGACTTTTCCGTCACTTAGTTTGCACTTAATTGGTTGTAGGTACCTTTCCTTTCTCTTGACCAATGGGATTCAATCTCCCTTCACCTGTGACTATAAAAGCTGTGTCCTTTCTAATGTGTCTTCAGTTATTGTTTGTTACTGATGATGGCCTAACCGTTGAAATCGATTTAACGTTGTAACTCTTTATTTTTCGTGGAAATAGACAACATTTTTCACTAACTTCCGTTTTGAAATGGGTTTCCACAACTTCGTCGCGAGTGATTTAGTTCGTATTTATATGAAGGCTCAAACTTTGTTGGGGAGGTCCACATTATGACTCTCACAATATTAAATTAGCAGAAGAGTGTGGGCCATCCAATCAGGGGCGTCGCTAGACAAAAATAGTGGGCGAGGGAAGTATCATGAAATTCCCAAGTGAACCAATTCTTTATTTAATTAGTCGCCGTATGGATCCGGCAGGGGGTTTATTATGAATAGGAAAACAGGAAAACTGAATTTAAATGCAGAAAAAATGGGTCCCAGGTGGGAATCGAACCCACATCCTCCGGTTTACCGTACCGGCGCCTTTACCATCTTGGCCGCAAGGACCACTGGATGGAGAGAGCTTGGATCTGAGCCAACACCCCCCCGAGAACCATTACTCTGCATTTTTCAATGAATTAACTTTAAATCAACTGTACCCTATTAGTTTAGTCACCGCTAACGAAACGGCCCGAAGAATCAATTCTTAATTTAATTAGTCGCCGTATGGATCCGGCAGGGGGTTTATTATGAATAGGAAAACAGGAAAACTGAATTTAAATGCAGAAAAAAATGGGTCCCAGGTGGGAATCGAACCCACATCCTACGGTTTACCGTACCGGCGCCTTTACCATCTTGGCCGCAAGGACCACTGGATGGAGAGAGCTTGGATCTGAGCCAACACCCCCCGAGAACCATTACTCTGCATTTTTCAATGAATTAATTTTAAATCAACTGTACCCTATTAGTTTAGTCACCGCTAACGAAACGGCCCGAAGAATCAAATCTTAATTTAATTAGTCGCCGTATAGATCCGGCAGGGGGTTTATTATGAATAGGAAAACAGGAAAACTGAATTTAAATGCAGAAAAAATGGGTCCCAGGTGGGAATCGAACCCACATCCTCCGGTTTACAGTACCGGCGCCTTTACCATCTTGGCCGCAAGGACCACTGGATGGAGAGAGCTTGGATCTGAGCCAACACCCCCCAAGAACCATTACTCTGCATTTTTCAATGAATTAATTTTAAATCAACTGTACCCTATTAGTTTAGTCACCGCTAACGAAACGGCCCGAAGAATCAAATCTTAATTTAATTAGTCCCCGTATAGATCCGGCAGGGGGTTTATTATGAATAGGAAAACAGGAAAACTGAATTTAAATGCAGAAAAAATGGGTCCCAGGTGGGAATCGAACCCACATCCTCCGGTTTACCGTACCGGCGCCTTTACCATCTTGGCCACAAGGACCACTGGATGGAGAGAGCTTGGATCTGAGCCAACACCCCCCGAAAACCATTACTCTGCATTTTTCAATGAATTAACTTTAAATCAACTGTACCCTATTAGTTTAGTCACCGCTAACGAAACGGCCCGAAGAATCAATTCTTAATTTAATTAGTCGCCATATGGATCCGGCAGGGGGTTTATTATGAATAGGAAAACAGGAAAACTGAATTTAAATGCAGAAAAAATGGGTCCCAGGTGGGAATCGAACCCACATCCTACGGTTTACCGTACCGGCGCCTTTACCATCTTGGCCGCAAGGACCACTGGATGGAGAGAGCTTGGATCTGAGCCAACACCCCCCGAGAACCATTACTCCGCATTTTTCAATGAATTAACTTTAAATCAACTGTACCCTATTAGTTTAGTCACCGCTAACGAAACGGCCCGAAGAATCAATTCTTAATTTAATTAGTCGCCGTATGGATCCGGCAGGGGGTTTATTATGAATAGGAAAACAGGAAAACTGAATTTAAATGCAGAAAAAATGGGTCCCAGGTGGGAATCGAACCCACATCCTCCGGTTTACCGTACCGGCGCCTTTACCATCTTGGCCGCAAGGACCACTGGATGGAGAGAGCTTGGATCTGAGCCAACACCCCCCGAGAACCATTACTCTGCATTTTTCAATGAATTAATTTTAAATCAACTGTACCCTATTAGTTTAGTCACCGCTAACGAAACGGCCCGAAGAATCAATTCTTAATTTAATTAGTCGCCGTATGGATCCGGCAGGGGGTTTATTATGAATAGGAAAACAGGAAAACTGAATTTAAATGCAGAAAAAATGGGTCCCAGGTGGGAATCGAACCCACATCCTCCGGTTTACCGTACCGGCGCCTTTACCATCTTGGCCGCAAGGACCACTGGATGGAGAGAGCTTGGATCTGAGCCAACACCCCCCGAAAACCATTACTCTGCATTTTTCAATGAATTAACTTTAAATCAACTGTACCCTATTAGTTTAGTCACCGCTAACGAAACGGCCCGAAGAATCAATTCTTAATTTAATTAGTCGCCGTATGGATCCGGCAGGGGGTTTATTATGAATAGGAAAACAGGAAAACTGAATTTAAATGCAGAAAAAATGGGTCCCAGGTGGGAATCGAACCCACATCCTCCGGTTTACCGTACCGGCGCCTTTACCATCTTGGCCGCAAGGACCACTGGATGGAGAGAGCTTGGATCTGAGCCAACACCCCCTGAGAACCATTACTCTGCATTTTTCAATGAATTAACTTTAAATCAACTGTACCCTATTAGTTTAGTCACCGCTAACGAAACGGCCCGAAGAATCAATTCTTAATTTAATTAGTCGCCGTATGGATCCGGCAGGGGGTTTATTATGAATAGGAAAACAGGAAAACTGAATTTAAATGCAGAAAAAATGGGTCCCAGGTGGGAATCGAACCCACATCCTCCGGTTTACCGTACCGGCGCCTTTACCATCTTGGCCGCAAGGACCACTGGATGGAGAGAGCTTGGATCTGAGCCAACGAAGTTAATTCATTGAAAAATGCAGAGTAATGGTTCTCGGGGGGTGTTGGCTCAGATCCAAGCTCTCTCCATCCAGTGGTCCTTGCGGCCAAGATGGTAAAGGCGCCGGTACGGTAAACCGGAGGATGTGGGTTCGATTCCCACCTGGGACCCATTTTTTCTGCATTTAAATTCAGTTTTCCTGTTTTCCTATTCATAACAAGTGAACCAAGAGTTTTCCAAACTTAAAAAAAAATTATAATAAAAAAAATAAAGAAAATAAAAAAATAAAAAAACTTAGAATGCAGAGCAAACTCGGCGCTCCGCGCCTCGCCAGGGGGCAAGCCCCCTGGACCCCCGGTTACCTCTAATTACATACTTCGGACGAAATTATTGAAACACAGAATGTGTTTGCGTTGTCGCGCAACCAAGTGACAACCAAACAAGCGTCATTGTTTACTATTCATTTATAACATCAATTTATATAGTTATAGTATGAAACTACGAAAATTGCGTTGTCGCGCAACCAAGTGACAACCAAACAAGCGTCATTGTTTACTATTCATTTATAACATAAATTTATATAGTTATAGTATGAAACTACGAAGAAAAAAAAAACGAAATAAATTCGTGATAAATCAAGAGCTTTCCAACGAATGGTGAACGATTTCTGTGCGATTAAAATGGCGGAAATTCCATTTCCCTACCAACGGCTCGGTTGTACGTGAAAATCATCCGTCACACATTTCGTTCCCATCCCGCGTTCCATTTTCGGCTAGTTAGTCCATGGCTAAAACACATTCTGTGTTAAAAAGTATGTTATCTGTTATAAATGGTATCAGATACCTACCTCGTACGACACCACATCTTCTACGTCAAGATTCTCAGACGGGGAAAATAATGGTGATAACCAAATTGGTCGAATTGTCTTAATTTACCACGAGATTCGTGGGAGATGGGGATATTTTGGGATATAAAGAATATATTTGTAAATTATATCGGTTTATCCACCGTTAATGATGTACCGTTTCCAATGATTCTACCAATAACGTATCTAGATTGCACCACTGTACGACTTTGTCTAAGTTACCACCCATCCCGCTGCCTCACGGACACAAAGGGGTGGTTATTAGACGGTACTGTCCGGGACATCTTCCGAGTCCGTCATAACCTGTAGGCAGAAAGGTATTCGTAAAAGAATTTTTCTTAAAAAAAAAAAAAATAATAATAATAAAATAAAAATAAAAAACTGCTAAGGAAATGGCACATGAGCTTCCTCGTGACCTTCACAGTACGTCACCATTAACTTCCAGAAAACTTGAAACGACCGCTTCTGGCATCAGGGAATTAATAAGGTGGGAAATTGGTGGGAAAATCTGACCGAAATCCGTTCACAATTGCCTGAGTTATGACCGAAACAAGAAAATTTTGTTTTCGCCTGCGCAGAGGCTACCGTTGATTCGATCATGACGGAACTGATAGGGGACCATGTAGAGCTATACCCGCACAATCCCTACAAATTTGAAGAATTGTGGAAATTACGGCTGTTGCAAGGACCGTAACAAGAATATTTCGTTCACGCAAGCGCAGAGCGTACCGCTAATGCAATCATGATGATTGTTTTATGGGACCTCAAGGGACCTTACTCACATCATCCCTGAAAAACTGACCGAAATCTGTTCAACATTGACCGAGTTATGACCGTCACAAGGAATTCACGTTAGAGCCTGCGCAGAATGTACTGTTGATTCGGTCATGATGAAGTTGACAGGGGACCATCTAGAGCTTAACCCGCACGATCCCTGAAAATTTGGTTAAAATCGGATCAAAATTGTGGAAGTTATGGCTGTTACAAGGAAATGTGGACGGACAGACAGACAGACAGACACGGAACCAAATTTGTTCAGGAGCTCTGAAACGCAAAATGCCAGTAGAAATTTTGATTTTGGAGCAAACAATTTTTTTTAATTTCGAGAGTGAAAACAAAGCTTCCGCTGCCTTGCAGTCTCGGAAGCAATAAAATAAAATAAATAATAATAATAATAAATAAAATATTAATAATAATAATAACAATAAATAATAAAAAAATGAAAAAATAAATAAAAATAAATAAATAATAATAAAAACATAAATAAATGATTTATCTATTAAATAAATCCCCGTCTCTGGTGGCAAACCCGAGAGACGGGTGAAGTTACTAAAGTAAAAATAACATTCATTCATAAAATCATCAGCAACGCTTGCATACGATCTGCAACACATTGGGAGATTTTATGTCTTTGGTTGCAGACTCGTATGTGTTGCAGACTCGCATGCAAGCTCTAAGAGCCACTCAGCTGATCCAGACCCTGGGCATCGTCAAGTAAATATCCTAAAGAGGCTACATACGAAATTACAGCTTATAGGAGTGTAAAGCATAGAAATTAGCTTTAAGAGCCACTCATCTGATTCGGGCCCTGGGCATCGTCAAGTAGATGTCCTAAAGAGGCTACATACGAAATTACAGCTTCCTAGAGTGTAAAGCATAGCAATTAGCTTTAAGAGCCGGACCCTGGGCATCGTCAAGTAAATGTCCTAAATAAGCTAAATACGAAATTACAGCTTCCTAGAGTGTAAAGTATAGAAATTACATACTAAAATGATTTAACCGCCGCTTCACAAATCAAACCGTTCTCGCAATATTTGGATCACCTGCTATGAATCAAATCATCGAAACACCAGCTCAACGAAATCATCAGAAATTAACAAGCGGTTGCAATCATGTTCAAAATATCAATATTATTGAGAATGATCACCTGATTGTACACAATTATTCAAATAACATGCTCATAACTCAACTTGTTGGCCACGCAGTTCGCAGTATTTAACATAATATGGTTGGATAAATCGAGAGCTTTCGAACGAATGGTCAACGAATTTTGTAGGGTGAAAAACGACGAATTTCCCTAGCAACGACTCGGTTGTAAGCGGAAATCATCAGAAAACCAACCGTAACGCTTTTTTTAAACGCTTTTTTCGTTTATGTGCCAAAGTAAAGACATAAAATGTCAAAATCATCCGCTATATCCACCGTCAGTTTGTTTCCAATCATTCTACCTATTGTTCATCTACACTTCCCACACAGAGCGAGTGAAGCGAGAGAGAAAACTACGCTAGTTACGAAGAAAAATCAAATTTGTGCTTGATAATTAATGAGGTGGCAGGTTTGGCCGCCATTTCATCAAGGACCTCTTGACTTCCCCCTGACTCGGCCCTCCAATCCGGCCTCCTAATGTGGGCGATATGGTCGACGTCATGGCTATCTCTTGGACTTTTTTACTCACCTCGAGAAGATCAGATAAGACAACAACCCACTTGAGGTGCAGCCGAGTGGAGCAGCCCTCGGTCAAGTACATCCCCTTCTACCGGGCACCTAGTCAGCTTTCTGATACAGATCTACATTATAATGCACCAAGGGGTGGTCTGGGGTGGTCTTTTGACTTTTTTTCAGTTCTTCGCCGCAGTTTAATTGGCGTTTAGAGCTCTACTCTCGCCTCGCGGTAAGAAACGTCACACTGACCTACCAACAAAACGTTTAGAACAGATGTATATAGATATATTTTATTTATTTCAATAGAGACGTGGTTGTAAAACATCGTTTAGGAATCAGAAACACAAGCACTCATAAACGAAGACCTTACCTGCAACCATTCAGATGAAACTCGCATTCCTCCTTTCCACCATCTCATTATATCACTTCACCTACACCTATTCTTCCTTCATAATATCCGTTTTTTCATCACCCCACACTGATTCAATATATTCATCAAGTTCTATAAACACCTGTTGATTCATTAGGGAAAAATACCATAACAATGATAAGCTTCTACATCTACCTATCTTCTACCTACCTTACTTGGAGTTGGGCCTTCATTCTCTTCATCTGATTCTTCAGCTATGGGAATGAACTTTTCTGAAATTATCTAATATCTGTGATACGTATCTGTTACCAACATCTTGACTTTCAGTGGCCACTCTATAGGTAGGAAACTTAGTTCAGCAAGTTACCTCTCGTAGGTACATACATACCTACTGTTTAATAAATCTTCCGAAGCTATTCATATCCACATATTTATTTACTTATCCTAGTCAAATTATCACATCTAGTCATTGGTTATTATAGTGCAATAATATTTAAAAATACAGTCCACTTTAGGCACATGAGGTAGTATTAGGAAACTAGGGTACCATATTAGTTACCAGGAGCCTCATTGTGCTATCATTACCATTTTACCATTCGTACCGTAGGGAGGGTTTTAGCTGGAAACAAACAGCAGGCTCTTGCTTAGGTACAAACAAGGCGCATACATATGATGATAGAACAAAAGTAGAACTAGGCTACTCGCCTAGCTTACTTTTTCAACGCTAGGCTAGGCCCGTGCTGTTGGTTAAGGTCTAGGCGATTTGCCCATAATTTCAAACATAGCACGTTGATATAACATCGCATATGCGTCTGCATAATCTACACATACGAGACCTTCTCGAACGATCAAGTTTGTCCCCCACCCCGGCAACTGCTTGGAACCGTTCCCTTACAAGAAGAACTGTGAGTTCTTCAATTCCGTTCAACGCGGAGCAGCTCATGAGTCACAAATTAAAAGTCGCATTTACGTTTCTAAACTGTTATGTGATCGTGTTATGACCACCAAACTGTACACTTCATTCTGATCTACATATACAACTAATCTGCATTTTTACTAAGGGATTGACTACTTGATGTTATGTATTTTTGAGATGCGAGCTTGCGAGCATCCAGACCACCAAACTATACACTTCATTCTGACCTACATGTCCACTAATCTGCATTTTTACTAAGGGATTGACTACTGCTCTCAACGAAACAGGTTGAACGGAATTGAAGAACTCACAGTTCTTCTTGTAGGGAACGGTTCCAAGTAGTTGCCGGGGTGGGGGACAAACTTGATCGTTCGAGAAGGTCTCGTTCTACACATAGCTTACATATTATAACTACAATGGCATTTGGTGTTCCTATCTTCTATAAGTAGAAAAACTTTCTATAGTAAAATTATTGTTTTATAATATTATACATAAATGCTGTTTAGCATAGTTTCACAATCCACTGCCCCATTTTTCACAAGCCACGTTAAAATTTGCTTTTTGTAGTTTGGTCTAGTATAATTTTTAGCTCTTTTCATATGAATATCTAGCGCTCTGTGAATGATGTACATAATAAATTTTGGACTGTGTGCTGACAGCGTTAATCTTGGTCTTGGTGCAATTACATTCCCTGCTACTACAAATCTTGTGGTATATGCTGGATTACGCTGTGAATTTATTACTAAATTGTCAATCTCACTACCGCTCACAGTTGTTCATTCGACTGTGTCTGGCACTGAACTGACTGAACTGAACTGTATTGTTCAAGGGTTTTGTTATATATTTTGGCTATTAAGAGTACATAGTTGTAAGATTGGTCCCTTGAGGGATGCTCAAGTTAATATTAAGGTTTGCTAATAGAGGGCTTGATAAGCAGTACATATGTTTAAGCTAACCAATGATAGACATGTATAAGTTGGGTTTCCCGCAACTACTCATATGAATAGGGCCTCGTCTCGGGCATCATCTGATACACGACGATTTTATCTGATTCAATAAACTTCTCTTATATACTTGACTGCTACCATACAACTGATTTCAAATGTACGAATATTTGAAGAAACTTAGGAGAAGGTAGGTTTCTGAAGGGGAAAGCTCTCTGGTTTAAACAACCAGATTTTTTCAAAAACCATTCAAGTTTTATTCATATTTTATGATATTCTTCACCTTTTCACAAAACCGGATTGAATCTTATAGATGAAACCTTTTAAATCTTTAGTCTAGATACATGAAAGTCATGTGTGACTGCCTTTATGTAAGCAGTACCTAACAACTTGCATATGGCCACTTCTAAGCACAGAGAGACCTGAACATGTTCGTATGGGCGAAAGTACTTGACAATAAATAGTATAATATGAAGACCGATTGAGGGTTGTCACTTTCGTGCCCTCAGCTCCACCACCATAGTAAAGAAATGACAAAAACCCAAAAGCAATCATAATGTTCACCATGTTTTAAACTGAGTCACAAAACCTAATTTCTATACCTGATCCATGTTATTTCTATGAATATATAAGATATTGGGATGAAGCCATTCAACTTATTAATGGATAAAAGAAATCGTGATACAAATGGTAGCCATTGTCCATGCACTTTAAGTGCATGTATTGATACCGAATAAATTGATTCACACTCGAAACAAGGGTTGAGTGCACATGAATGTATGGGCTCAACGTTTACCCGATGTCAGTCCAATTAGGACATTACTTAATTCTTAGTGGTTACTTTAGAATATTACAATCAAATCAACAGTAATAACTGCGAATGAACTTACGAATAACCATTCCTATCCCCCTGTTAAACATGAAAATACAATTAACTCATCTATTCAATGATGCTAAACAATCGGAAAAGAACACACACACCGGCCACATCAGCTTGCCAGAAATTTTCTCATTCGCGATTCAGTTCTACTTTCTCAAGATTTCAACCCTTGGAAAACCGTGCCACCATTATTACTGCAAGTAAAAACTCGGCAGATACTCATCTCAAGATCTGCTATGAACAATATTAATAATTACGAGCTTCAAACTTTTAATTGATTTGTTCTCTAATTTTGTCGACGAAGAAGTCAGTGGACGGCGAACTGTGATTGTTCAAGCGCAGTAAGTACAACCTGTTGTTTTTTTATTTATTATTTTTTTATTTGAAAAGTTCATTGTTGAAGGTGATATGGGAAAGAAGAAAGTCACATTTTCACCGTCTCACTCATTCAGTCACTCACAACTATTCATCGGGCAGATTGCACATTTAGGAATACATGGTACCTAGCATTCGGTATTAGTTATTTTTTTGGTGTTTTTGTTTCTTATGATAATTCATTTATTACTAATCAGCTCATTAGCCAGATTTCTTGATTACTTGTTTTGTGATTAGAATGTTTACTTTGCTTCTCATTTTTAGCTCGTATTAATGAGGATGATGGTGCGGAAAACCAACTGTAGAGCGATTAGGGTAGGGTGGTGTATGGTGTATGGTATCAACAACAGTGAAAGACATGTCAACAACCATGTTTCCAAGGAACATAATCCCATAGCTCTCCTATCGGCGGATCATGTTAGTTCGCAGCCCAATTACATGAGCCATGTTAGTAGGGTCAGGAATATAGGAACGGTGGCCCTTGTCAACGTTAGCATTCCAATTTTCTTTAATTGTGTATGAAGTTACGTATTAATTTACTAGTGATATCATTGCTATCATGTCATCGAAATCTCTCATGTTTCTATGCAGGATTTCAAAAGCAGTAGTATGGGAAAGAGTATCGCAGTTCGGAAAACGTGGGTCTACTTTACGGCTCGGGAAGTGTGGGTTGATGGCTAGAGTTAGGGCATCTAACAAGGTTCAATGTGTAGCAGAAGGGGAAGAAGGCCCTGTGGCCGAAAATTCAATTTGCCACCCCCCACCCCACCTTAAACCTGGTAGTAAAGGATGGACCGGCGGGGTTGTGGGAGAAACTCTATTGATCTGAGGGCAATTTCACCTTTGGGTTTCCTCCTCCTTCGGATAGGGGCCCTCTTCCTTGGTCGGCTCATCTTTTAATACTCCGTACCGCCCTCAGGGCTTAATAAGCTCCCGACCGCCCCTGGGATCGGGGTCCGCGGTCAATTTAATATAGCCGACCGCAATCAAACCCAGCTTTACCTTTCCAGCCTGCCTTCTAGCCTGTCCTTCCATTCGGCCGATCGATTTTCAGTAATGAAATAGTGAACGAGCTGGGACGGTCCAATCTTTTTCAACACTCCTCCCCATGCTGTCTCCATTCGAAATGAATTACCTAGAACCAATATGAAGATTGAAAAACCGGAACCCAAGTAGCAGAAATGGAGCAAACTGCTTACTTCTGTCTGCAACACTTTACAGCATCCTTCAGAAAATTCGTAGTAACCAGATTCAAGAAATGGCATTTATAACGTTGCAAAAAGCAATAGGTACTTGTGGTTTCATAGGTACGTATCAATAAACCTCTAGTTCTCTCTTTGCTATTATTGAATGATATGAACATGTTGTTTCTCTTCGACTCGACTCAACTGAATATTGAAGAAAGGCTTCGGTTTATTCCGTGACGTTTACAATACAGTACAAGCACTCCAATAAATGATTTACTTTCCACAACCGTGGTTATTGGAAAAGATAATAAAAAGCGTTCATAAATTTATATTGGCCAACCTTCCTTCTTATAATGGCTTTTAAAGACTAGGGTATTGAATGAGACTAGGTTTTTCTCGCAACGACTGAATAATACCTATGTAATATATAAAACTTTACCGTTGATTTGTTAAGGTATTTTAAAAAGTGTTTGTTTAAAATCGTGAAAAAACATTTTATTGGAGTTCCATAACGATTAGGAAAGAACTTCTTTACGTAGCAGTATAATGATCCTGCCTCAATCGGTTATTCATCAGTACAGTTGGCAAATTTTGTTCAGAATGAGCAACAATATTTATGTGGTCTCTCCAATTCTTGATATACCCTTTCCTGTAGACCCGTTTCCCTATCTGTTCCTTGCTTTCCCTTCAAGCTACAATGCAAGATATAAAGGCTGATCACAACAGTTGGCATACCTTTCGATTAGTACCTGGTCTGAAATTCCAGACTAAAATGCAAGAATATGATTTTCTGGATGAAATATTGTTTGCTACATATTTTTCTATCCCTTTTTCATTTGGTCTTAAGAAAATGTCAGGGCGGTGTATTATAAGTTATAATTATATTATATTTATAACAAACCGTTAGTTCTAATGAGATTCTAGCACCCTCTTCAGTTTCTCATTTTACCAGTTTATGATAGGTGTATTCCCAACTGCGACCCCATACACGGGGAACAATCTACTCGTAGAACGCAAGTGAATCACCCTGTTGGAGCTCATGTAATGAAATGCAACTTGACTGCTTCACCTTCCTTCAATGATCAACATACCTTAAAATATGGAACTATATGTATCAGCATACGTTATATATCGATTATGGAACTATATATGACCTCACCCTTTCAAAACTATTTCCATCCTTTCATCATTTGGTTCATAGCAGGTGGCTTAGATCGGCATCAAAAGTCACCCAAGTAACGCATTACTTATTGATTTTAATGAGACGCTGGTTCCTGCTCCAGTTTCCCCCTAGTCCACTGATCTCCCCAAACGCAACCTATGACACAGACAACAATTCCCAGAAGTCAAGTGATTTACCCTGTTTGAGCGGCTATAATGAGATGCAGCCTCCCTGTTCCACATTTCCCATTAGAGCTTTCCTTTCGGTGATCGCTTATCTTCCAATTTGGAGTACAAATACAGTTTATGAAACAGAGATGACATCGTTCTTTCTCATCGTTCTATTTCTACTATCTCTTCATTTGGTCCTTATCAGGAGTTTCTGGTCAGTCAGAATGGGGCACCGAACATGGGAAGCTCAAGGCAGAGCGCTCCACGTGAATAAGAACCTTACCGATCGGCTCTTTCTTTATTGCCTATAAGGGCAGTCATGACGGACACAAGTTGTTTTTGTTTTTTTGTTTGTTTTTGAGTTTCTTTATTATAATAATTTATTAATTAAAAATATAATTCTAATTTCTGACCAGTATTGATGAGGTTGATGGTGCAGGAAACGAATTGTAGAGCGATAAGGGGTGACGCAAGGTATAAACAAGGGGAAAGTTATGTCAACCACTATGTTCTTTAAGTCCTTCGCCCCCTAGCGCTCTTAGCGGCTGACCTTGTTAGTTTGGAGCCCCATTGGAATTAGATGCTGGTTCCTGCTTCAGTTTCCCCCTAGTCCAGTTTCCGAGATCTCCCCAACCACGACCTCTGACATGGATCACAATGTCCAGAAGTCAGGGGATTTGTATTGAGGTTGAATAATGCATAATAGATGCATCTTCTTCGCTCTATTTTCTTCCTTGTTAAGCTTTTCTTTGGATGATAGCTTATCTGCCAATCTAGAGTAGAAATACAGTACATGTAATAGGGAATACAGATGACATAATCCTTTCTCAACTATTTCTATTCTTTCTTCAGTTGGTCCACATCAGGTGGCAGTCAGTCCTGCCGGCATTATAAAGAGGTGCTGGTTCCTGCCCCAATTTTCCCCCTAGTCCAGTTTCCAAGATCTCCCCAGCCGCAACCTCTGACACGGACAACAATGTCCAGAACACAGGTGATTTACCTTGTTTGAGCGGCAGTAATGAGATGCAGCTTCCCTGCTCCACATTCCCCCTTGCTCTGCATCCTTGATCTCCCCAGCCGTGACCTCTAACATGTCAAAACACTCACTTTACTCTACTGTACCCTCGTGTTTTCACCCTCAGATAATGAGATGTACCTTGCAGCTTCAATGCTCTAGTTTCCCCCTCAACAGTTCTTTAAATCGCACATAAATCAACAACAACATAGACTATAACAATATAGTTAGTTGCATTCACGTACATTTATGCCATAAATTGATGATGGCGTAATCACACAATGGTCACTTTGATAGTGCATTAGTTTTAAATGATGTCTTCATAATAGTTTTTAGCAGAATTTTCGTAAAAATGAAGCAATAGCAATGGCTCCAAAAATCTAAAAATCAATATTTCGAAAATTTTCTTTATTGAAATCCGTTATATATATATATACATATGTATATATATATATATATATATATATATATATATATATATATATATGTGTGTGTGTGTAGATATTATTGCAGAGGGTAACCCTTCTTATTCTGAATTCTGTTCATGCGCCAAAATATCAAGCTTTCCAAATGAAAGGATGACTTCGTGGCCAGCATTTTTTGAGCACATTAAATTGGTCTAATTTCAAAAGATTTGCTAAAAAGTCAATAAAAATGGTTAACAACTGTTAAAAATTGGTAAATTAATTTTTGTTTTAGCAGAATATTATTTTTAAAAAGTTGATGAAAAATGAAATAATATTAAAAGTGTACGCACATAATTATGCTGACAAATGTACTTAGATATTTGCTGACAATTCGATAAAACATGTAGAAAAAGCTATAAATCCAAAATAATTTGTGAATTTCGGAATATTATTTAGAACGAGTATTTTTTGTTGTTGTTATTTTTGTGATTTGTTTTTGTTCATTGGCTCTCAAAGTGCTTAAATTTCAAAACAACGATATATAATGTAATACGATAATTTACGAAAATTCGCCGAATACGATCATGACTGGAGCTTGTTTGTTATAACATGCAAAAAGAAAATCCAAATGTTAATTATTGTAGCAGAATATTTTTGAGAAAACTTGTAATACCGTAGCTTCAAAGGTGAAAAAGTTACAAACATCAGGAATAACTTATTAGAAATGTGTGAATAAATTTCAAATATTCTATCATAACTTTCATGATCCAGAATTATCTTTCTTATCTTATATTTTATTTTTATTTTTTGGCTGTTGTAGGTGGTAAGTAATAAATATGACATATTCATTACTTTGGGATTTCAATAAATAGTCGCTCCTTGAAAAAAAGCATAATTTAAGTTATTAATAACAATAAAAATTAATAAATAAAGCGTTTGAATGGCGTATTTTGTATCCAAATACGTGGTTGGATCCAGGAAAAATTGTGATAAAACAGTAATATGTAATGTTTTAAGATTATGATTTTTAAATTCACATTACTTTTAAACTTTGCTTTATTTCTAAAATCACTTCACCGTCAAGAGCCGTTGAATAATCGCTAAAATAGTGATACAACTATTCACCCCCATCACATTAAAAATTTGATTTATGTGATAATATATCATGAATAGAATGGTTCATTAAACAGTCTATTTGTAACATGAAAGTGAAAATCCTTACTGTGAGGAAACTAATATCACAAACATGCTATAGATGATGACACTACTGAATATTCAATTAAATGAATAACAATAGATATAAAATTTTCTGAATATTTTAAAGTAGAACAAGAAAGTTATGTTCCACACAAAAATTGTCCGAAAAGTAGGTAGGTAGGTGCCTAGTGAAGAACCGAATATTTGCACATTCGTAGTAACAACGAAAGACTATTTATTTCTGTAAATATTACCCAGATTATGCATCTACTGACTTTATGAGAGACATTGTTAAATTTCTCGTTCCAATAAACCTAGAATTTGAGTTATAGAATAATTGTTGGTTTAGGTATTCTTATTGTAAAATTTAGTTGATATGTTTCGTTGTAGGTATGATGAAACACTTCCCAACAGTTGTACCTAATCCCGAATATCCAAATTCACCCGCAAAGTGTAACAGCTTCATATTTGACCGGACATAGTTCTAGCTGAGGCTTCAGTCGCTGTGGCCTCAATTAAAATTGTATTCAAATTAAAATAGAGAAAACGCCTAGCTTTAATTTATTCCGTATGTTGCCCGTTTGTTTACACTTGAATTGAGATTGATACTTATCGGTTTACGGGAGGCCACTCATTTATATTGATCTGTTTGCCCAACTTATTAAAGGGCTAAACATTCAAAAATCGAGATCTCGGATACTTTCTAGGTAACCGAAATAATTTATTGCTTGTCAATGATTGATTTAATCCAAAAGAATCTATTAAAACCACCCGCAACGCTGTTCGTCGAACGGTTTGCTTTCCCTGGGGGCTTGAACATCGATAAAAAAATCGTCGAATTTCTAAGTGCGAGAAGATATAGAAATCACGCGCTGCTAGCGGATTTGCCGATCAATCTCTAAAATCCATCAAAGATCGCTAGATAGTGGTATTGGAATAGATGAAAATTCCCTTGTAAATATCAGCTGATATAATGCCAATAATGGTGATATTGTTACAATGGATTTATTATAACTTTGCAAAATCAAGTTTATTAACTATTGTCCGTGCGGAAGTGCCTAATGGTGAATCATTTGTACTTGGATGCTTAATTGCATTTTTTAATGCTCTCAAGTCTACCAATAGGTAGTGGAAGTACTGTTTTCGCTTCTGAGAGATGGAAAAGTTTTAGTCTCCAAAAAATCGAACGGTTGTTTTTTTACAGGGGTAAAATTTCCTCTCACATTTTACGTTTTAGAACGTAAAAAACGTCTAAAAAACTTGAGTTCCGTGTCTTTTGGTGTGTGGATGTGTGTGTGTGTGTGCATTTTCAACAGTTTTCATCCGATTTTGATGAAATTTCAAGCAATATTTCTAGTTAAGCTGTAAATGGTCCTGTTTTCATACTTTTCAAATCCTTTCCATTCTGCGCATGCGCAAACGTAAATGACTTTAAGCATAATTTTTTCACGCCCTAGCCGTCCAATTCGAGTTTGGTGCATAGCTGGAGAACAATGGTTTGATTATACCATAATAATTTCAACATTATTGCATCGTTAGTAGCCCCTGCGCACGCGTGAAAGTGAAATTCCAAGAACAAGATTATTATCTTGTTTTTATCAGATTTCTATTACATTTCCTATTGTTCTCTACCAATTTCATTTTTCTCAAATCATTAATCCTTTCTGCGTATGCGCTAACAAAAATTACTTCAAGCATAATGTTCCCGTTTCCGAAATGACAGATTTCGAAGTTTTACGTTTTCTACATCTTGATTGTCTAAATTCTACTATGGAGTTTTCATGATTATTGAAATCATTTTAATGATCTCTACATCTAGGTATGTTATGTTCAGTTGGTAGGTACCTACCTACTGCCAT
Source organism: Adelphocoris suturalis (assembly GCA_030762985.1). NCBI lineage: Eukaryota > Metazoa > Arthropoda > Insecta > Hemiptera > Miridae > Adelphocoris > Adelphocoris suturalis. The sequence goes on from CM061048.1 coordinate 57,311,866, forward strand.
GCATATCGTCATACTGAGAACAGGGGGACTAGTAAAATGTAGACGTTTTAATTAATTGCATTAAGTAATTTCCCTCGGCAGGTGCTCGTATCCACGCAGGCACATTGATGTCAACCTACTAAATGGACCTCCTTTTTGAAATCAAGAATTTAATATCATCTGATCCTAAATTGTTTTTAATCGGATTATGATACTGAAACCTAAAATTTAGCTCCTTTTTGGAGATCTGGAATGCAATTACAAAGTATGGTGGGACTCAGAGCAAACTTTATTCCTAATCGACTCACGGTGCTATTATTTAGATGGAACTCCTTTGGGACTCCTCGGAAACAGTTACGAGGTACGGAGCCGCACTGATCAGCAGAGCGGCCATTGAACCTATCTTCTTTGTAAAGGTGGTAACCTTTTCGGAGGTATGATGAGTCATGTTTTGATCATATATTGCGTGCGGAGTTTAATAATTTTAGGCCAATGTTCTATATAGAAGGGCTATCAGACATAACACAGAAATAAACCATTGTGTAATAATTTGCAGCATTTTTTACATATTTTAACACAGCACAAAGCTTACAAAAATTTAGTTTTCTTCGGACTAAACGCGCTATAACATTGGTTGAATCCAACCTCTTCGACTATGGAAGTTTTTCATGATTGGAATAAGTACCCCAAAATCTGGCAATCTGCCATAAAATGTTCTATTCATTTGTCTTCTTCGATGTTACGCAATTAGCATCAACAAATGAGGTTTTGGACTCATCGTTGCCAATTTATTAGGATTTGTGATTTCTCCAAAAATCATCATGGCATCGAATCGGCTAACTTGCATGTAGAAATCAACATCCTATTGCAGGAGACGATACACTAAGTGCTTTATCTCTAGGAGAGCGTAAAATTTCATATCTGTGATCATCTATAATGACGAAAAAATCAGCTCTAGGCACCCAGCCCTGCCCACATCTCGTTTAATCACCTCCAATGCCGTAAAAGATAGTTTTTAAAAAAATATGGGGGTTTCTATTTGAAATAAACAGCTTAAATCGATCATACATCATTAGGTGAACTTTACATGGTGTATCTGTACAGGAATGAAATTTAATAGTTGTAGACAAAATGCAATAAACGAGTGATACTAAACTGTATTCGTTGCGGTCACATATATACGAAGGTGATAACCTAACAAGCAAAAGCAATTCAAAAAGGAAGGACAAGCCATTATGAGGAGGGAAAGTTGGAAATCTTTCTAAATAACCCAATGCCGGCAGCATGAATTGAAGAAGGGCAAAATCAGTGTTCAAGGGAAGGGTGACGGGAATATTCCTAAATGGATCGTTCGGTGGGCGTCTGACGTCATTATGCAGATGGTCAAGGGGATTTATTTGAAAAGAGGACCTCCCCTTTAGGAGAAAGGAAAAGACGTAGATAGAGAGAGAGAGCATGAGGGGTGAGAGGGGTGGGGGTGGGGGGTTGTTTCCTTCAGGAAGCACGATGAAAAAAAAGAGGACGGCCTTCAGTGTGACAGGAATGACGACATGAGGAGGAGGAGTGGGGGTAAATAGGGGTGACCAAGGGGGGGAGGGGAGTCAATTAAATGACAGCCACTCTTCAGGGCAGAGCGTAGGGGTTGGGTGGGGTGGGAAGCGAGGGGAGAGCTCGTTACTTTTTCATACCCACGCCACGTCCGGCTCCCCGGACGCCGCTTTTTTTCTCCCGTCCTCACAAAGTCCTTTGAATCGGAAAATGAATCCTATCGATCGAGAGAGCTCGGACTTTTTAGCTAAGTACGTGCTTTTGAAAATAACTGAACAGGGAACGACATTTCTGGGTTTGGGGTGGGGATTGTATACGTTGCTGGAAAAGTCATTGGTGAAGCCAACGGTGTCTAAATCCTGCACCCACAGAATGGGGGAAATCGTCAATGGCCTAGTAGATCTCAGCCCATTAGCAGAATAATTTCAAAGAGATGGTAAATATCTTACTGAGTTACTCTTCGGTTAAAGATATTAATTCACCTGCCCGTTCTGGTGCTTTTAGAAGGTTCCTCCTCAAGACTCCTAGTTGTTTCGTTACTTTTTCCTACCCGCGCCACGTCTGGCTTCCGGACTTTTTTTTCTCTAAAAAAAATGCGAATTTCTTTAAAAAATAAAACTTGCATTTGCTCCAAAAATTTAAAAAATTTCATCATTGAAATCTGTTTTGAGATTTTCTGAAACGAATTGTAGGATGGCCTCCTTTTCACCCCAAAATTTTGCAATGTAACTACCTACATGTATTACAAGTTGAAATTTGGTCGGGAGACTCTTTGGGTCATTAAGATACGATTGAAATGATGGTATTTTTCCGGCATTGACTGGCTCCCCAACGATTTTTAGTTTTTGAAACTTCCGCTACATCGGCGCCTCAATTGACATGGATATGTCTTTGCTCTGGGGGGTCAACCAAAAATTTTCGTGGCGCAAAATATATGTCACAATTTCTAATGATGTTCACGTACAACCAATCCGTTGCTAGGGGAATGGAACTTCCGTAGTTTTCATCGCACAGAAATCGTTCGCCACTCGTTGGAAAGCGCTTGATTTATGTGATAAATGTTCACATCTCAAGCTACCAATTTCCCCCTCCTTACGTACCTGGCTACATTCCTAAACTAAGTTGATTGGACTATAAACAATTTTAATAAGCTGGTTACAATATTCTTATCGTAAAGCAATAGCATCTTTTACTCCACTCCATAGGAAACATTATCATCCTCTTGACAACAACTCATTGTAGTGGCTTCTTTCCACAGTTATTTTCAACATTTCTATAAGTAAACCGTTATTTTGTCGCCTACGGTCCAAAGTTGAAGGATTTGTTTACAACTCTCGAGGACAACCGTTATGAAATACCCAATCAAAGACATATCCATGTAACATGGTATCTGCTTGTAAAGCAGATAGTGGAACTCGTTTACGAGTTATGTCTTTTCTTTTTTAATATAATTTATATAAATTATCCCTGAGTCGAATGAAATCACGCAGTAAGCCATGGGTTAATCCATTCAGTCTATACAAGGACTAAACGAGCAGCGACTCTATCTATTTGCGAATGAACCACTAAGTTTCATTAATGAAAGATATATAGTGTTAGGATCGCATTGGACTCCGTGGTGACGTCAGCACCCCCAACTAGGCATCAGCTCGTATTGAATACTTACAAGGAAAGTGTAGGTGTGTTATTTAATTTGATTAAGTTTCTCTACAGCAGACGTCAACAAGTATGCAAATAAATTTAAATACCACCTAATGATTCGTTCAATAATTATATACTGGTGTTCTGCGCGGAAGAGCTACCTACCTATACAATGGGTGATATTCTCGAGACTTGGACACTAGCGCATCCTTACATCGAGGCAAGGCGAAATCGAAGTTATTTCACCTTGTTGTCATGGCGACGAGTAAACATATGCGAAAATGCGCCATTTGTAGCCACAGCTGGACAACAGCATAACATAGTCTTACCTAGTTCCTAGTCAATATTTTCATTATTTGTAATATGTAACGCGATAAATTGTATGCAAATTACATCAAGTTATTATCAGGTGTTGACCTCAAACGCTACGAACGCAAGATTGATTCTGTGGGGTAGAGATCCATATGAAATGTGTGTTGGGGAGTTGACATACAAGTGTTCTAGATGATCCAGACATCAGCCGCAAAGATGTTGTGGATTACCTATCTAGTTTTAGAACTGTTCTTTGAATCAATTGAAACTAAAAATCTTTAGAGTACTGTGAAAGTGGTCTTGTGAAAGGATGTGTTATGAGAGCTCTGTTAGGCGGGAATAGTAAGTTGTATCACATCTGGAAAGGTAAGTACCTAGAGGTAAGGTATACCTACATACTTTCCGTATATTATTACTTGTTCATTTAGGTACTTCATTGATCAAAACGAAAGTAGGTACCTAATTACCTTTTTTGTCCCTAAAATTTACGTAACTGCAAAACTCGCGCAATAATTGCACTGCCAATGCCGTCTTTATGAAATCTTACCTTCAGAGGAATGCATTTCAAGGTTTTTTCCTTGCAGCTGGTTTTTAATTCATGTTGCATATTCCCTGATTCGATATTTGACAAACTTGCTAATCAGGGGTTGTATTCGTCGGCAAAGCAACGACCCGCCTACTTTGTTTAGGCACTTTAAACCAACAGCAAATCTGGTAGGACGTACATGCCTACCTAAGTAATTTCGTTTCTTGGTGTAGCAACAACCTGCCTTGTTTTTTTTTTTTAGACAAACTATCAAATCTCTCCTTTTATTCATTCAATATAACAAGTAAAGCTTCCTCAGTTAAGCATAGTTCTACGAACTTTTAATAAAACGCTGATGAAGCTAGCTGAGCAATGGCTAGGTACCTACACAGCAGTACAGACACCTGAGGAATTTTCAATCATCTTTTCTTTACTATTTTTCAGGTTAATTATTCTCAAAGCCAAAACGAATGAAGTTCTTTAGTAGGCTCCTAGTCCAAATAAAAACTCGTTCACGTTAGATTGGTATTGTTGACAGCAATCTACAATCAATTATTGCGCTGGCAGGCATGATTATTATAACATTTAGTCGAATTGAAACTTTGTATTGCTACAATATTATACTTTTTCAAAACAAAACTGTTGAAAAATGGCCTTATAACCACGAATTATGTTGACGTGAGACGGCAAACTTCTTGTGAGAAATAGGTTGGTTGAGTAGCGATTCATTGACGTAGGGCGGTATCATGGCCGACTTTGGCTGAAACGCGAACCTACTCCAGGCGTGACGTCACGAGAATATGGGCCATACAGGAATAATAAACCTTCGTGTAATAATTTGCAACGATTTTTTTTTTAATGCCGTTGATGGGATTTTTAGAAGTACCCAGACTTGTGGTCCAAGATGTAATTTTACCTCTGTGCAATAGGTTGGAAAAACAGATGGGCAATCGGACTAAAATCCATCCTGAAATGGTTGTTCATCTACTTTACTATGGTTCAATGCAGAAAATCACCCTATCAGAACCCGAGAATGAGCGAAGGCGATTACCATCTTTCTGCACAACCACTGACAAGAGGTTGAGTTCCCACAACAAAGAGCGGATGATGTAAACGAACTGGAGGAGGACGGAGAAGGGCGTCGTATTCGAATTACTGAAATCGCGTTTCCTCGGGAATTGAGGCGCCAACGGGGTCTTAGCGAATATATACGGGCTCGGGAGACGCCTAATTCTCAAGCTGGGCTTAGCCGGCGCAAGGACCCCTGCGAACGGTCCCGGGCCCGGAGAGAGGTGTGACGCTGCCACTGATTTATTCATGAAGCCTCGGAGTAAACTGATTTGAGGATCAGAGGAAGGTTCATTTCGGTGATTGGGGTCGGCACACAGGCCCTTTCCCTTCGTCCTTTCGCACGTATAATGTCAAGCCATCTCAGTTCCCGAGCGGTCCCCTCTTGTATTTGGGATGCGTTTAAGGTTCAGTTTCGTCAACCGTGTACGAATCCATTTGATGGTCTGACTCATCAAATCCGTCCAGTGTCTAGATTGTGGAGTGATCTATGATGCCTCCATATTGCTATTTAAGGCACCATTATTAACATTGTCACCAAAAAGCACAAGATGGATTTTGCCTATAGCATTCACAAGTCAAATTAACCTTTTTACAAGTCAAATTAACCTTTTTACAAGTCAATTTAACCTTTTTACAAGTCAATTTAACCTTTTTACAAGTCAAGATAACCTTTTTACTAGCCAACTTCACCTTTTTACAAATCATAATAACCCTTTTACAAATCAAAATAACCGTCCTTGAGCAATGCGCAAAATCGTTGAAGGGCAAAAAAATAGGAGTACGGGTTTCACTGGCATTCCTTTTTCATGAATTTCTACCTCATCATTCCTACTCACTGTGATCTTCATGAATACCTACCCCAGTATTCCTTCTCACTGAGATCTTTAAGTAATTTTCATATCCTCACTCTTAGGACTCATATTGATCAATCCTACTTTCGGAACTCTATAAATATATTGACTGACCTCTCTACCTACCTCATTTTTTTGTTGGAAAATTTTGATCTATTATTTTGGTTCGAAATTTGATATTTTTGTTGATTGAGTTTTTGATGGAAAATTTTGATATATTTTTTGTTGGAAAATTGATATTTTTTAATTATTACACCTACTTTGTCGTATTCAATGTATTCAGTTTCTTTTTTTTGCCCTTCAACGATTTTTGAGCATTGCTCAAGAAGGGTTATTTTGATTTGTAAAAGGGTTATTATGATTTGTAAAAGGGTTACAATGATTTGTAAAAAGGTTAAATTGACTTGTAAAAAGGTTAAATTGACTTGTAAAAAGATTAATTTGACTTGTAAAAAGGTTAATTTGGCTTGTAAATTCTATATATACAGGGAATCCCCCCGAAAAGGTTACCCCCCCCCCCTTTAATTTTCCCTGAATTCAGCGTTAAAAATTGGGGCTAACGCCACTCTTCATAACAAAAGTTATTTACTTTCATGCGCACCAATTGCGCCAGAAGTGGCACAAATGACGAAAACTTCGTTTTTTCAAATGGGAACCCCCCTTTTTATTGCAGATATGAATTCAACGCAAAATTTTATGAATTTACGACCCCTCAATAAATGTTCAGACCGCGCGCTACCCGTTCCGCGAGCGGGCAAAATTGTCTAACTACCAAAACTGCGCAAAACATGTATTCTAGTAAATCCCAAGTGTGGTACATGCATTTTCATTGTTCTTCAACGCTGATCCATTTGGCGCTTTCCGTCTCTTGATTTGATTCATTTTAGCGGAATAATGGCCGAGATTTGGTTATTTTGCTTGAAAAAATAATCTTTTTAGGCGTATATTTGCAAATGAAATTTCATAATTTTTCATTCCCTTTCCCTCCTCCTCTCTCAACTGGATTTACTGGATTGGGCTCCGGATATGGTGGAGTTAAAAACTTATGTTAAAGTTTTTTTAAAAGAAATTAAAAAAATAAAAACATGAAGAAAAGGACTTCAAAGCAGTTGCTCAAAATGCCAAATCACGTTTTTTTATGTGTATGCGAGGGATCGCAAATTCATGAAATTCTACGTAGATTCAAAATATGCAATAAAAAAGTGGGTTTCCATTTGAAAAAACAAAGTTTATTTCATTCGCGCCCCTTCTGGCGCAAATGGCGAGCGCAAAAGTATTTTTCTGAGATCTACGTAAAAAATCATGAAGCGTTGGTTCCAATTTTTTATGCTGAATTCGGAGGAAATGAAGGGGGTGTAATCTTTCCATGAGACACTCTGTATACGATTAGTTGATACATGAGAACCTACTGATTGAGATTGTGTATTGTTTTGCAGGGAAAGTGGAAGATCTGGCAGATCAGCAGTAAATAGTTGGAGAACTGCAACGTCTCATTAAAATAGCTAGCTATCCCGCTTCTCAAGTATAACTTTCCAGTTAACCTCCCCGTTATTCTATCTATATAAATATAAATTCAGAACAGGACAAAAGAAATTGTCCATTATTTTCCCAATTAAATTCTTTCATTTATTACAATACACGTTTGCATGATTTCTACAATGAATGGTTCGTGAGCCATAGCTGTGCGGTGACCTGACATCACGTTTGCATGATTTCTACAATGAATGGTTCGTGGGCTATAGCTGTGCAGTGACCTGACGTGTTTATACCCCCCACGTTTGGGTAGCTGTAGCTTCAAAGTTTATTACTTTCTCATTCGAAATCACCGGATTTCGACCATCACCTCGCGCGAAGCCGGGAATAGCCACATAGAAAACTTCCACGCTCCAATTCCTCCCACCGACGCCTTCCGAAATAATCTCATCACGTCCAAAGACGGGAGTCTGGTCCATTGTCGGGGTGAAAACCCTTCTATAGAATCACCACAATAGTTTTTCCCTCCGAATATTTACTGGTTTTCTCGACGGCAATATCGATGAAGGCAAAAAAACGGGACATTCCGTTTTCGGATGGTCGGAGGGTGGGAGGTACAAACAGCCGAGAGCTTTCTATTGTGGACTGTTCCACCCTACACCGTATAAGCACCGTTGTTTGCCTATCTTCTCTACCTCCCTCCCAATATTTTGCTGGAAATACAAGGAAATATAATATAGTCAGTGAGGTCTTCTTTGGGAATATCGATGACCTTCTCCCATACTGTTTGCATGGTATAACATTGTCAAAACATGACTCCCTTTTTCTTGATTTTTTTTTTTTTCTCCGAGCAATTTCAACTAACGATCTTGCGCCGGCTGGAGATATTGTTTGCATCGGTCCTTGTGACGACCTTCTTTTCGTGTTAGCTTCAGATGTTGTTTCAGCACCAATTTTCGACGTGCACACCTACGCCATACGAGAACGTAGACTGGCATATATAACCAAGATAAAAATAGTGAGCATTCCAGATTATGGTACCTTTCAAGGAAGGTAGATTACAAATAATTGGCTTAAAAAAAGTATAAGAGCATGTATGAGAGCATGCAAAACTTACGAAAGGGTGATATGTACACAACATTCAGCTGGTAGGTACGTACGAAACTACTGATCGGGCTCTTTCCACCCGACCTTGTTTCGTTAGTCGTTATGCAAGCGTGGATCTCGAGTGACGCAGCCCCCATCACTCCCTCATGTTTGTGGTGGTTATATTTATGTTAACTACGTTAATAAAGCATTGATTCATAGCTCATGCGTGATTAACATTCCTCCCTGCAATATCCTTCCACCAAACCGAACTGGCGTAATACTTATTATTATATCGATTCATAAAGTACAGAAAGCATAAACTATTTCTATACCACGGGATGATTAAATTCTTGCGGCACACATGGATTCTGGTAAACCCCGTGTGGTACATGGCAGTATCCGTTTCTTGATTTGATTCAATTTTAGCGAAATAATGACCGAAATTTGGTTTTGCGTGAAAAACTCATCCGTTAACATGAATATGTTTTATGGCTTGGTCGATACACAATTTTGCGTAAGAGCGTAAGATTGTAAGAATGTAAGAGCGTAAGAATCAGGTGTTTCTCGCTTACGACGGATTCGTTGCTACGGAAATTCATCTTAGATTTGGTATAGGTATAGGTACAAAACTCGCAGTCGTGGTTGATAAAATTGTAATTTTATTTGATAAATTAGATACAAACAGAGAAAAATTTGAAAAATTTGTCATGAAGATTAAAAAATCCATAATCCTTCCTAACAATAATTATATAATCGGTTCCTACCATAATTTATTGTTTAGTTATCACATTAAAAAAAGAATAAAAATGAAGAAAATAAAATAAAATAAAAACGAGAAATAAATAAACAAACCTGTCACCTTTCTCTTAAGAGGTCATGCCGCACGGTATGGGCTAGTGTAGATCCTATTATTGCCACGCATCTCACTTGTACCCCTTCAGGGAATGTCGTGGAGAGAGAAGCTGTGAGCGAATTTTTGAAGAAATCTTCGACATTTCAGTCGCTATTGATCGTGTAGAGAAATTTTAGTTTATGATTTTGATAGACAAACATGGAATCAAATTATTAAAAAGAATTAGGAGGTACTCATTCTTTATTATTATTAAACTAATCTTGTAGATTTAAACACGCATGGTTCTAGGATTGGTTATACAGGGATACTTCCATAAGATAGTTCAATCTGAATTTGGACAATGTTTCATGCAAATATTACCGATTTTTACAACTAGCGAACGGCATTATTTCGGTTTTGACTGATTTTTCAACTTTGAAATTTTTGAAAACTTGATACATATTCTTATAGGAAATTTTACGCTGATTCCGAATATACCACATGTTAGTATGCTGAAAAAATTATTTCGTACAACAAATCGCAAAAAACAGGCTATTTTGAAATTTTTGACTACATTTTTGAAAATTTCAACCCGAAGATGTAATCCGATCATGCTGGCCAACGAACTTGAACTTTCGTTTTGTGTCCTTAACATTTTAAAATTTGTTTGAAGTTTCTAGCACAATTGTACGGACAGTTATCGTCTGGAATGACACATACATATACACATACATACTCGTACATACATACATACAAACATACATACATAAAAAATGCGTTAAACTTCAGAATATGATTCAGAATAGCCTGAAACGGATTTCTGCATAAATTTTTTTTCACAAATTCTCATCCTGCAGAAGGGTGGAAAAAATCATCCAAAAATGAAGAGACGGAGGAGGGAGAATATGGAAAGAGAAGTCTGAAGAAATCTGCCAAGTTCTCGGTATGAAATAATGTGTTACAGTTCATGGATGAGTTCCAAAGGTGTAAATAGGAAGGTGAGGTTTTGGTGGGTTTGAATCCAACATAACACGCATGCAGTCCTTCATCGCGGGTATCTTACGAGATCCGGTTTTTACCTTAGGATCTTAAAAAAGAATACTGGGGAAGAATGGGCTTACTCGATTTTTAGTCAAAAGTGAGTTGAGAATAGTATTAGCCGAACACGGTGGTGTGGTCAAAACAGGGAACGAATGGATCTAAATGCTTCAAAACAGCGGGTGATTATTTCGTATGTTACAAATAAGGGAGCGGTTCAGAGAAAGAATGAGCTAACGTAGAGCTCCCGCTTCCCCCATCCTTGTTAGTTCATATCTAGCCTATGAACCACAGCAAGTTAGCTATGTTTCACATTCATATTCTTCCACTTTTCCGACCTGATCCTGTCTCTATTCAATATTCATCGTTTGATCGATCCTGTCTTATACAATGATTTTTTGGCCTGATCGAAATCAGATATTTTTATGGGACGGGTTTTCTTGACACAAGGTATCTGCATAAAGCTGTAATGCAGACAAGACGGCTGAGAGAAGTGAAATTTCATGTTGATTACCCTCGGCTAGTTTACTATCGTGAGAGCTATAATGGAGAATTTACTAACAAGTTTGTGACGCCGAACCCGCGAAAAAAGAAGAAAAGACTAGCAGCGGCTGCCCAGATTTCTGCAAATTTGGCTCAGCAGCCACTTCGTCCATCAGAATTTCACTTCCCATCAAGAACCTACACAAGATCATACATACTCGGTAACTTAAACTGGAAAGCCAAATACAATAGACCTAAATCAGGTGAAGTTCAACCTACATAATCCTGCGTCGGCTTGAATATTTGCCATTTACTGTCGTGTTGATTAATTTTTGGTTTATTATTTCCAATAATAAGCCTATGTGATCGTATAGCATAAAATTTGTATAACCCCCCTCAAACTTGTCACTTTACGTTTCAAGGTGCGTATAATCCAATTTTGAAATGTACGTCCGCCGTTCACTGTCCGCCGTTCGCCGTCCGCCGTCCGGGCCATAAAAGGCCTAAGAATTGACTTAAAAAACCTGTTCTTTCGCACATAGAATCCATTTGGGGTCTAGTTGGTCCTAACGTTTAACCATCCCGATCGCTTTACTCGCATAGATGCTATGGGCCAAAAACGGGCGACAAAGTGTCTTTTTCGAGACTTTGAGTGTTAGGCGTGGGTGGTGAGGGTGGCGAGCGGGGGGTGGAGTGAGAGGAGGCGCCGCGGCACCATGAGGTGGGTACAGCGTTCCTTCGAGGCATGAATATATGTTTTTTTCTAGGTCATATTTGTGTGTTAATACCAATGCTTTTCCTACGCATATTTAATAACATATCCTCTCGACTTTTCGTACGTACTTAGATAATGATATTATTAAGGCAATAACTATTTGAATAGATATGAGCTCAAATCGAGAAATATAAACATGCGTATATAATTATAGAAGTATAGGTTGTGGCAACTCGAAATAGGACACGCCGAGGAGTCTGGACGGGCCTTATGACGTACGCAAGCCAACTAAAACTACTTACGATCAAACTCAATTGAAAAAATAATAAACCTTTGTGAAATAATTTGCAGCGTTTTTACTTCAAATTCGTTTTTGTCCCAATTAGGAGAAATCATGATAGCACATTCTTCCCCTGTACTCTTTTAATACTTAAGAAAAGAAAAACGCAAATATAACTGAATAAAAAAATAATAAAAGGTAGTTAGGAATAAGACTAAAAAAAGTAGATATTTCAAAGGTTGTATCTCTGCAGAAATGTTCTCCCAATTTTGTTTATACTGGGTCTACTTCTCATGAAGACCAGGTCGAGGCTAAAAGGTGCGTAATGCGGGAGGAAAAAAGCACTCCAGAAGCGTGAGATAAGAGCGAAGGGGTGTCCGTGTTTTGGGACACTTTATTTTGATAGAGAAATGAAAGGCTTTTAGAGACCAGGCTGGTTGGGTAAACATGAGAGGCGGCATCAAATGTCCAGACACGTCCTTCCCCCCCCCTCGTGTCCGCCCTGAAATTTCCCTTCTGCTTCGGGTCCCCAAGGATGAGAGATCTCCTTTAAATTTATTGCTCGGGGTCCCATGACGCGTTATTGGATATAACCCGAGGGGTAGGGAAGCCGCCGGGGCCCGTGACATCGCATTCCCTTTTCGTATGAAGAAATATGTCGGGGGGGAAAAGGATGACCCGAGCTTGAGAGGGTGGAAACGTCAAAACAACAATCCAACATTGGGCTTCTTGATAGCTAACATTCAACCCAAGATTCGATGTCACCTGGGCAGATTCGATCTCTATTGTATGATTTAGCGTACAAGATCAAGATTTTCAAGCATTGCTACCAAATCTGCAGAAAACAATTGGTGTCTTAACACATCTTTCATAAAGTAGGTATTAAATTTACACTGCTGCAATAGAACAAAAAGACATTAAAAAAACGCTGCAAATTATTTCACAAAGGTTTATTATTTTTTCAATTGAATATGATCGTAGTTTTAGTTGGCTTGCGTACGTCATAAGGCCCGTCCAGACTCCTCGGCGTGTCCTATTTCGAGTTGCCACAACCTATACTTCTATAATTATATACGTATGTTTATATTTCTCGATTTGAGCTCCTATCTATTCAAATAATCATTGCCTTAATAATATCATTATCTAAGTACGTACGAAAAGTCGAGAGAATTTGTTAGTAAATATGCGTAGGCAAAGCATTGGTATTAACACACAAATATGACCTAGAAAAAACGTATATTCATGCCTCGAAGGAACATGAAATTCGAAAGCAATGCAAGTGTAGGAAGTTTTCCACGCCACCCTGGAGGTACTCCCTAGGTCTCGTTACCTCACAACCGGAGGTTCACCGCCCTATTACGCTTACACTATCATATCACTCATATTTTTCCATCAACATTCATTTGAAACTTGTGCATTTTGAGATGAGTGAATTTTGTCCTAACATGAGAATAATAATTATTAGGTCGTGCAGTTGTGGTGCATGATCTGGTACTTAAGTGTTCTGTTGCGAAGTCCTACTGCCCATTGTTATCCTAACCGAGGAATATTTGTTTGCGCAGTTGTGGTTGAACAGTTTGGAGTTTTAACACGTCAGTCTAACACTCAAAGCCTCGAAAAAGACACTTTTTCGCCCGTTTTTGGCCCACAGCATCTATGCGAGTAAAGCGATCGGGATGGTTAAACGTTAGGACCAACTAGACCCCAAATGGAGTCTAGTCCATAGTCAATTCTTAGGCCTTTTATGGGGAACTTGGAAACTGCCAGACCAGGAAAATGTCCGAATATCTGCCCCGAAACCAATTCGGGGAGTTCAGGGAGTTCGCGTAAATTTCTCCGAAAGTATGCCCAGGAAAGTGTCAGAAAACAGAAAGCTGCAGAACTGTCCGAAAATATTCCGGCGGAATGAAAAATCTCCTTTTTGATTCGAAGACTGTCCGAATTTCTGCTCGGGGCAAAGAACCCCGAGTGACTAGTTATGAGCTCGAGGTGAGAGGATTACTTATATATTATTATTGTACTAGTGTTGAGTAGGTTGATGCCTACTACCCGCCTGGGCCACTTCTGGACCCTTTCAGCCGTGTGAACCCCATAGATAGAGAGCTAGCCTCCTCATGATTTAACCGGAAGATGTATAGCTAGAATGCACAAAAATTATTATATACATTTTTCTTCTATTCTCAATGGTCTCCGAGTTAAAGGGCGCTAACTGATACCAGTGATACCTTTTTTTTCTAAGACTGGAAGTGGAAATACGCCTTTTTCCAGATTTTCGTTCATCCAACATTACTGTCCGTGTGCCAGCAATTTTTTTTTAAACCAGAACAATACTTCAGAATAGATTTGCGGGGTCGTACGAAGAGTGAACACCTCACACCAAACACGAGAAAAAATAAAATAAAATAAATAAATAACCGCGTACGAATCCGTTTCAGACCATTCTAAGACCGAATCCGTGAAAAAAACAAGTGTATGTATGTATGTGTGTGAAAATATGACAGAAATGACCTGCATGGGAACAGTGTCAATGGCCCAAAGGTGGAGCAGATGAAGGGATTCGTTCAGTTTCCCTCTTTGCAATCTGCGTTTCGAGTTTTCTGGCAGAATCCCTCCTTTTCGGGGAGTTTTGACAATAGAGTTTCGAGACAATACCCCGATCTCCCCGAATTTCCAAGAAGGGTGTTTCGGACAGTTTCCCGGTCGGGCAGTTTCCCGTGACTCCTTTTATGGCCGGACGGCGGACGGCGAACGGTGAAGGGCGGACGGCGGACGGACATCTCAAATTTGGATTCTACGCACCTTGAAACGTAAAGTGACAAAGTTTGAGAGGGGGTTATACAATTTTTTTGCTATACGATCACATTGGCTTATTATTGGAAATAATAAACCAAAAATTGAAAACATCGAAATACGTTTTGGGGCATTCCGAAACGGTTCCTGCATTTTGAAGCTTTTAGACAACAACACATATCTCACGCCTAACTTGGAACACTTTTGAACTTCAAGCATGAAAATGAACCACTTCAAAAAATGTTAAAATTCTAAAGGTAATTTTCACTATTCGGAGAAAGATTTTCTAGTATTCCCAAAATTTTTAATAATTCAATTTCAGTGAGGATTTGAAAATAATAATAATAAATAAATAAATCGTTGTTTTTCATCTTGAAAATGTAATATATATATATAACTGATAGGGAACTGTATACATCGGTCTATCCGTTCATTCTCTTATAATTCTATCCAAATTGATGGAAGATGTATAAATTAACCTTGTTCCCACGGTTTTCAGTGACTCAGATAGCAACGAACAGAAAATCAGACAGATAAACAAGCACAAAATCAAAGTTGTTCATAAATCGTAAAATGCAAGTGGAAATATTGATTTTGGCAAACAAAATTGTCTTCATCTTTTGAATATGAAAACAGTGATTCCCCTACCTTGATAAATTGGGACTTAGAAAAAACATTTATGAGAAATAGTCAAAGGAGACATTGGAGGAGTAGATGTAAATCAATGTAAGAATTGGCACTTTATTTTATGTAAAACTACAAACAAGGGATTTCCATACCTGTTTGACATGTGCTTCACTACTGACAATTTTGGTAATACAGTACATGACGAACACAGCTGTAACAGCTGATGTATTCAACTATTCTCCCCTCACATATTCCACTCGCCGGAGAATAGAAATGAATCGTTACTGAGCCGACGCTGACTCCGGAAAGGCCATTTCACCCAATTTCACCTCGCGTCAGCACGCGGAGCGATAGCGGAAAATAAGACCTATGGAGAGGAAGAATTTTATTAGAATCAATATCATTGATATGGAAAGGAGTTGAACAAGACAGATCCATCTGTGGGCATTCCCAGCGGATCGTCGGTGAAGACCCCCAGATTGGTATTAAATCTCTTCTCCAATATCGCTGAGATATTGCGTTCTTTGGGCCACGTGTCAGCATCGTCCAACATCACCCATGATTATCCTTCTCTTTTTCCCCTATGCTCGTCTCAGTCCCCCAAACCGCACCCCTCTCATCTATCTACTCGAGAGTTATTCAGTTCGAATCAATCAAATTGGTAGGCTTGTTTTAAACATGGAACATGTTTTTGTCATCATAACCCAGCCAAAAATGAGACAAAATTACCGTTACGTGACATTTAGTGCGTTACGTGAGCTCCGAAGCCATTTACTTTCCTATTGACATTTTGACGTGGATATGTCTTTTTGCTGGGGGTCATAAAAAAATAAGCGTGATCGTGACCACAAAATGTAATGGGTACCTACCTAACTAGGTTGTTACCTACTTTTCTATCCAGAGAATGAGGAAGTCATTTCTTAGCAATTAACGAAACAACAACAAAACAATTAGAATTGGTATCATTTAATAATGATTAACAGGACGTTTCCATTTGTTTTCGTCACGTCACGAGCGTCACGTCACGGTGGGGTTTTCTATTGATTTTCACGTACAACCAATGCGTTACTAGGGAAGTGTAACTCCCTTAGTTCTCATAGCAGGAAAATCGTTAGCCACTTTTTGGAATGCTCTCATTTCATCACAGCATCTCATAATCCCTAAGCCTCTGTAGTGTCAAGGAAAGTTGATTTATTACGCTCAGTTATAAACTAATATTGCTAAGTAACCATAATGAACTAATAATGTGTAAAATTAATCATTAATAAATGATCTGACTGTAGAACCGTAGATCTACCGTCCGTTTTAATTTAAGTGATTTCACCTACTGTTTCTTATCTTACCTACAAGAGTTAAGAAGCATAATGGGTCCTACGAAAGACATATCCATGCATGATTTTTTTTCGTGCAAGCGGTAAAAATTTACATTAATTTATAAGAAAAATGCGCTGAAAACAGTCTTCCCACGGTAACATTCCCTACCATTTGCTGAGATGATTTATCTCAATCCTAAGGAGAGTTATCGTCTGGAATGACACACTTTTTTGACATAGATATGTCTTTTTGCTGGGGGTCATGACAAAATATGCGTGATCGTGATCACAAAATGTAAGGGGTAACTTGGTTGTTACTTACTTTCATTACGTTACTAATCACGCTACTCTAGCCAGAAAATGAGGAAGTCAATATTTCTTAGCAATTAACCTAGCAATTACATTGCATTATATTGTCAATAAATAATTGCAAAAAGACATACCTATCTATGCATCAGTTTTTTCCGTGCAAGCGGTAAAAATTTACAAGTTTCCTTTAGTTTTTATGTCTTTACTTTGGCACATGGACTCGAAAAGCGTTGCGTTATAAAAGCGTAACAGTTGATTTCTAATGATTTTCACGTACAACCAAGCCGTTCCTGTGGAAATGAAACTTCTTAAGTTTTCAACGGACCGAAATCGTTTCTGAACTCGATTAAAGCTTTCGATTTATCACGCATTTCTTTCGTACTTGTTCTTGGTATTTATGTCACCATTTTATATTTATTAATGTTATTAATGGAGTAAACAATGCCATTTGTTTTGTTCTGATGATTATCGCTTACAATCAAATCTTTGCCTCGTAATTGTATCTTAGCCATTTATCATCGTACAAAAATCGTTCGCCAGTCGTTGGAAAGCTCTCGATTTACCAAACCGTATTATGTTAACCACTGCGCAGTGCGTGGCCAACAATCTGAGGTAAAGCGTGGTTGTCTGAATAATTGTTTACATACAGGTCTCAGTTAATTTTGTAAACATGATTGCAACCACTATTAGAGTGGAAAGAAACTTGGAAGTTCAAATTTGATATGGAGACTCAGCGGCATATTAAGAGAGATAGAAATGATGGGATCTTTCCTGATCAGATGAGTGAGCTAAATTCTCTCCTTTTCACCCTAGGATGTTGAAATTTGATGGGGAGACTCCCTGGACATCAAGAGACGATTGAAATGATGGACTGAATAGAAAGAGAAATTCTCTCAACGAGAAAAGGGTGCACGGGGGGGGGGGGGGGGGGGGGGGGGGGGGGGGGGTTGGGAGTGAAGACATAAAATGTCTAAAGGTCTTGCAGACTCGTATGCAAGATTTTTTATGTTTACGTTTCTAATGAATACCCATTGAATAATAGTTGAGTGAACAGTAAACGTCGTCGAGTAGATTTAAATCGTATAGCAACGGTAAAATCAGTTTCTAATAGAGTAAGCACGTGTAACACATTCTATCGTGTGTTCAAAAATGTCATTAAGTGAACGTATCAATTTCTATTTTCTGCTATGGAGTTTTCGTGATTATTAAAACCATTTCAATGACCTGTTTATGTTATTTTCAGTTGGTAGGTACCTACTCACATAAATATCGTTATACTGAGAAAAAGGGGTCTAGTAAAGAGTAGATGTTTTAATTAATTGCATTAATTTTCCCTCTGCAGGAGCCCACATCCATGCAGGCATATTGATGTCAACCTACGGATCTGCAATTTCAAATGGACCTCCTTTGTTTTATCAAGCATTTAATATCAGTGCACGCTGATAAGCTGTGGGGCCTCTGAGCCTACATTTTCTGATGATTATAGCTTACAACCAAATCGTTGCTATGGGACTGTATCTAAGGCATTTATCGTACAAAAATCGTTCGCCAGTCGTTGGAAAGCTCTCGATTTACCTTACCGTATTATGTTAACCACTACGCAGTGCGTGGCCAACAATCTGAGGTATCAGCGTGGTTGTCTAAATAATTGTTTACATATAAGTGATCCTTCTCAGTTAATTTTGTAAACATGATTGCAACTGCTATTAGACTAGAAAGAATCTTGGAAGTTGAAATTTGATAGGGAGACTCTCTGGGAAATTAAGAGAGGATTGAAGTGATGGGATCTTTCCTATAATCAGGATTCTCTCCTATAAATTCTGTCCTGTTCTCCCAAGGAACAAGTTTCCATCAAGATTTAGTGATTTTTTCTGATAGTGTTGCAGAAATTAATGCTATTTTTCAGTTTCCCTTAGTGTTGGCTATAACTGTGTGAACATCTACTAACTTTTCACAATCGTAGTAAATTTTGGTTCATTATTCAATAAAGGAACTTTATAATCAAGCAAAGAAAAAAATTCTGCAAGCTAAAATACTCGAAAATATCGTCCTTTTCATGCCAAAACCATGAATGTGCAAAACCGCAGTTTTGATATTGACGAAAACCGTTTCCGATTTTCGATGCAATTTAAACGGTTTATTTTTGAAATTTTAAATTTATTCTAAATTCGTTAAATTCATTCTATTTGAACTTTCCATTCCAATATGCATTGCTTATTAATAGAAAATCACATTCACGTACTTCACATCTTCCCCCATCATTTTGAAGGACACTCATGGTATTGACATTACAGTAAATCAGAAATAACCCTCATTCATGGTTTTACCTATCAGCTGGATACTGTATTATCACATTCAAGAAAACCATTATTTAACGAATTTTAGGGCACCTACCTATATATTAATCTAAATCTTCTAGGTATCCTTTGGTTTTTATAGTGTGCTTACAGGTAACACGATTTTGAGTCTTTTGGCTTTGAAATCTGTTGGGCAGGGTTTATTAAATTTGATAGGTATCCTAGTTTAATGTTTAGTTTTCGGCGGAAAGAAATTTGATTTCTTACAACAAAATGAATACATCAGTGTAAATAACAAAATTGTGTAAGACCATGGTTACCTTCATTTACAAAAGATAGATTTGGCAATATTTTTAAATTATTATAAAATGAATATACAATGATACCAGAATAGAAAAAAATTATTTTTGAGGTTGAAGCTACCAATATAGAGTTCGCAACCTCCAGTTATGCATAAAAAAGTAGCATTGGGGGCTTCTGCTTGAAACATTCCGATGTCAACCTCAGTGCATTGAATGAAATTGAAATGTAGTCGATTATACATAGAACATTTCAGTGTGTTGGATCGAATACAGAAGATAAACCTATCATAGAGTTACCATCCTCCAATGGTGTTTGGAAAAAGTAGCGTTCGTTGCTACTGTTCGAAAAATTTCAATATTAACATCAGTGAATTGAACTGAAATTTGGTAAATGATAGGATGGACATTTCAGAGTATTGGGTAAAATACGGTGGACTGGCACCTAACATTGGGTTACCAACCTCTAGTGATGTTTGAAAATATAGTATGGGTGCCTTCTGCTTGAAAAACCTTCAATTTTGATAGCAACTTCCACAACTCACTCTATTCTCTCAGTCCCTTGATACAGTTTGGAATTACGTGGCTCTTGGAATCTCCTGAAACCAGCCCTCGGTAAGGCTTTGACAAAGAAGGCCTCAATAATACCACAGGCATTGGGAAGGGGTTGTGACGAGGGGGTTAGACTACGAGATGGAGGCGATGGTGGTCACGAGGGGGTGGCGATGGGGTTGGGTTTGTTCGAAGGCGTTGAACCGAACTCTCGAGAGGGCGAGTCCGGTGCAGGGAGCGCGGAGGCGGGCGGGTCTATTAGGGGTCGACCTGACCATCGATCTCCTCACAAACTGATTTACTTTGAAGGGAAAGGAGCCCACTTCCTCGCCGGCTCCGAGACAAGTTCACTATTCGTCTCGCCTGCCGGAACATACTTCAAGCTGTAGGACAGGTACCGCCTTCAGACATAGTTCACAGGGTTAATGCACCAGTGATCAACAATACACCAATTTGCTGCACTTAACTTTTTAGTAACAAATACAATAAAATAATATAAACATTAAAATTAATTTAATAAGTACATGTCGTGAAGAGTTAGGTACTGCTTAATGAGAAGAAGTCCATTCAAAACGAATGTGTTGTTGTACATTGTGTGGCAAGTAGTTTCTGATATATAATATGTGGTCTGGCGGCTCGTATCTTCTACAGCAGGGTTTCTTAACCTGGGGACGTGGAGGATGTCCACGAGGCGTCAAGATGGTTCCTGTAATAATATAACCTTAAAGCAACCTACCTTTTCTTGGCAACTACTTAAAAAAGAAAGATAAAGGCCTCATACCTTGTTATCATATTTTGTCTTGATCAGAATGAAAGTATATTCTGGTGGACGATCATTACATACATGACGAGTGAGATTCTACTGCAAAGATCAACAGTTTAGCAGTTTACAGTTTAGAATCTTATTTGAAAGATTTTGGGCTTGTTAGTTTCCAATCTATCCAAATACTTGTTTTACATGCGCTTTGAAAATTCCCGTGGAATTTGCGTCAACCTATTTCAATATGCTTATGCGAGTCAGGGTTATCTCATCTACTGGAATTAAACTAGCCCTTCGGATGTGACTTGTTTTTCGAAAAAGTACAATGATGACTTTCTCAATTTTGCAATAAAAAATTATATTAGTTACATAATAACTGTAGAATTCGTTAAATAAATGAAATTAGATACTATTTTAAGGGTCTGCTGATGTCGAAACGAGCGTACTGAAACAAGGAACGAGTATTGATTTAAAAAATTCCCTATAGTGTTCAACTTGAGGGTGTCTCATTAACTGCCCCCATATCTTACTCTATTAGCATGCGTTTCTGAAAATTCTATATTTTGCATTTGAGCGAATTTTGCGCGTGATAGCGCCCGTTTTCGTGCACTAAAAATTCGAGTGATAGAATACCAAAATAATCGTATGGACGTTTAAGGTGTTTTGTTTATTTATCTTTTATACAAATTACTTCAGTATATTTTCGCAAATGCCCTATCAATATAAACGATTCGTTCATTGTCTTTTTATAACATGCAAAAGTGGTTGGGAGAGGGAAGTAGGGGGGTAAGAAGAAGGTTGATCTGATCAGTTATAGGCAATAAAAATGAATAGGAACGAAATCTAAAGGTGTACAATTTAAAACAGGGAAAAAGCAAATTTCCGAAAATTGCTACGGCTAAGTTTATTTCCTTGGACAATGCTTATTGGAATTACGAGTATTATCTTAAGGAAAAATTCCCTTTGAATGAACTCAAGTTAGACTTTACATAGACATAACAGACTACATTTGAATGGATTACTGTTGGATAGATACTATTCAAAAATTATTAGCTCCTTTAAAAAAATGTGCACTATTCAAGATTTTAGCTAATTTCAAAAAATTTGCGTGAATGCTGCCATGAATTGATTGGATGGAAGTACACTTTATTTTGCAACGAAAATAGCCCAGTTAGGCCAGGTTAGTATCACTCATATATATAGGTTATAATTATAACGTTGTTTAGTTTTGAAAGTGTATCCCAGAGTCAATGATATTATTTGAGTAGGTACCTACCCAACTAAAACTCTGAAAGGAACTGGCAGCAATGTGCTGGAAGGACCAATGTCGAGGATCATTTTGAAATAAACACTAAAATACATATTCCCATGGTAAATTAGCAATTCAGTTATTTATTAATAAGATAGTTATATAAAAACCATAGTTTCCTCCTGTCTGTCCATAAACCCATTAGCAGCCAGGGCGGCACCGCTGAACGCAACAACCTTCAAACATCGTTCCTATTGAAACTTTCGACTTTGTTGTGTACTCCAGCTTATTTTCTTCATATGGGATAGTCCCTTTTGTCTTATCTCTCGTCAGTTGCGATCATAACGCCATACGTTAATGCTTCTTGAAACATAGACCAGCTTGTGGGCCTCGAGTTACTTTCAAATAGTTTGGTGTTTGGCGTAAGTAATCAAAATAGTCATTTTAGTCGTTTAGTCATGATAAAAAATGCATTCATGGTATTCGTTTCATTTGCATGCACTCAGTAACTGTTTATACATCGGAGGTGCCATACGGCACCGGCCAGATATTACACGCTTGGGTTGGATTCGTATGTTACTGTTTGTGGTCAACTCTACGTCCAATTAAGTTTTAATTTACTTAATTTTGGTCATTTCTGGCCGGGGTTTACTTTTCAAGAAGCTCTAGATGTTCTTATTGGTTACGCTCTTATAGGTTGGTTGTCAATTATGGCATGAAACTTACAGTTTCAGTAAAAAGGTATTCTGCAGACCTGAAGAAAAATGGGAAGCTCCCAATACCTCAGATGATTTACCGGTACAACAAAGGGATGTGTGGTACCTACTGAATGGACCAAAATATAAATAACTACCGGATTAGTGTACGCTGGAAAAAATGGTGTTGGACATTGTTTACTTGGAACGTAGATGCGGTTCTGAAAAAATTGCTAGATCCTCTATAATAAAAATGGCAATATCTCTCGACTAAATTTCATGAGGGGGGTAGCTGAGTCATATCTGACTAAGTATTCCGTGTCAAGAAAAAGCCCAGTGCCGTCTGGAAGATATATCTCCTCCTGCGAGTACCTACTTGATGATATCTGATTTGATCAAATGAAGCACTACATGACAAACACTTCTGAAAAGAAAAGAAAGAAGTGTACAGGGACGAACTGTAAGTCACAGACGGGAAAAATGTGCCAAAAATGCAAGGTGGGATTATGCTTCTTATTGTTTCATGTCAAATTGTAAATTTCCCCGAAAGTGTTTTTATCACATAGTTAACGTTTTTAATTTGCAAAATTAATGGAAATATAACATGATAATATATATTTGTGTTTTAGTCAACAAAAACCTTTTTCACTGTAAGTTGGTATTTACAACATCTTCCATGATAAGACCTCGTGTTCATATCACCGTTTGTGTCACATTCGGCCATCGGAGCTGTATGGCACCCGCCAATTTCACGTATTTTGGCTACTGATACAATTTTTTCAATATTTTTCCCGTGTTCCTGAGGTCAAAATTAGTTACCTCACAAAGTTTTACGAAAAAACTTGATGAAAAAAAGATATGGCTGCAAATGGTGACTCCCCCATCCAACAATTGGATGATTCTAATTTTCATGTACACATCCGCTGTTATCTCTCCTGAAGAAGAAATATAAAAATCTCGAAACGTCGGTCTAAAAGACAGAATTTTCATTTGACCAACCCTGAAGAAACCCAAAACATTTTAGATTGAACTCGGTGATAGAGAAAACCCTGCCTGATTATGTACCTATAAAACATTATTTCTGTATCAATTTGCATGTTCGTGAACATTACACGTTGCAGTTGTATGGTTTACTGTTAGATAATATTCGAAAATTAATTGATTTTAGCTCATTTCAAAATAAAATATTTGCATGAATGCTGCCATAATTGACCGGATGGTTTTCATTTTATTTTGCGTTGAAAATAGCCAGGTTAGGCCTTCTTTCGCACCCCGTCCTTCTTTGAGAAACAACTTTTTTATTCCTCTTCGCTATTGGCTCCGGTCTTCGGGCGGTGCCCTTTTCTTCCTCCACCAACCTTTTTACCGAGCGATTTGCTCCATAAATTCCCTAATTTATGATTTATGGTGGGGAGGCTCGGATCATCGATCACGACACTTCCACCCCCTCCAACCCCTGAGTATACTCGTAGTGCGGGAGCCCCTCCTATACGGCATTTACATATGATCGAGTCCGAGAAGCTGCCCTGCCACACGAGCCTCTCTCAACTTCATTCAGCCTTTTCGATTTTCATCCTGCGGAGATCCGGGGATTCGTACGGAGGTCCGACCAATATCACCAAAAGTCACCTTCTGGATTTAAGCAATTAAGGTTCTCCTGTCAAGATAGAAATTTTACACGTATATTAGTAACCATTAGTACACCTAGTGTTAAGGGCACTTGGTACCCCAAAACAAATTTTTCAACTTTTTTTTGTCTTAAATAAAACTAGATTCATTCCTGAACAAGATAATATATTACATGTAATATTTACAAAATTGAAAAGTCTCATAAATCAGCTTAGAAGTTGCCCGCGTCATAGTCGGCTTCTTCAAATTCAGCCAACCAATTTTATCATTGTTATCATCTTATCATTCTGGTTGGTTGGTTCGTTGGTATTATGCTCTGACTGTGTGAAGTCATTGAGGTTACTAACTCATTCACACATATTCAAGTCATATTAGTTCACCAAAACGTCGCAGAAGCGCGAATATCGTTACTTTTTCGTTTTTCGCCTCTCCTGAAAAGTAGCATATTTTTGCGAATCTGTCCCTATATCTTGGGATCTACTGAACCGAATTCATTTTTCTTTCTTTAGAAAGTTACCTCTCAACCTACTGCAAAAATCTGCGGGAATAGTCTATCGAAATAAGTTATTGTAATTACGGGACAGATAATCGAAGTTACCTGAAATACCAACCGATATTTCCGAAATTGGCTTCGAAATTGTAATGCGGCGAATTAACATTTTTTCAATCTGATTCCGCAGATTTTTAGATCTTTACTAGATCTATCAGTTAAAAAAAAGATCATCGAAATCGGCTCAACGAGTGCCGAGATAATGGGTCACGGATTTCGCCATTTGGGGGGGGGGGGGGGGGGGGGGGGGGTTACCAAGTGCCCTTAACTGACTTTTTTGTAATTTTTCTTTATATACAGTACCTACATTTACAATACATACAATTTCCAACAACAGAAAATGTGAGTACAATAAACATAATAAGTAGTAAATTACGTTAATAGGACTGGCGTATATATGTTGAAAATGATTGCTTTATTAATGATTATCAATTTATTCTCATTGTTTGTAGTTTATGGCATCATTTGGATGCCTTATTGGAGTTAAGTTTATGTTTTGCAGTTTCTACGATGTTTTGCTCCAATAACTTTATACTTTAACCCCATGTATGATAGTTTGAATTAATTTTACTGGATGTTTTTTACCTGGCCAACCGAGACTTGAGATAATCTTTCAACACGAGCTAAATGCTCACTTGGAAGATTTTTTGTAATTTTTTTCCCTCAAAAACAAGAAAAGTTCATTTATAGGCGATAGATGTGGATTTCATGTGGTTGGTACATCGTATGTGAAGAATTCATCTTGAAGATTTTTTCTCTTTTTTACAGACACACACACACACACACACACACACACACACACACACACACACACACACACACACACACACACACACACACACACACACACACACACAGACACACACACACACACACACACACACACACACACACACATGTACATATACAAACATATACTATAAGCTGATAATTTCAACTTGCGTGGAAGAAAGTAGATTTGAAAAATATCATTATAGGTTTTTAAATATATCAAAATAATGGATGAAATACGATTTTGGTTTTTCCATGGTTAAAAAAAAAAAAAAAAAAAAAAAAAAAAAAAAAAAAAAAAAAAAAAAAAAAAAAAAAATTTCAAACATTGTATAAATGGGGTTTTACTCATATTTGGAACCCAGTGTTTCAAAATTTAAATAATGGAGCTCTAAAGCCACAAAGTCGCGAAGACGACGTAAGCAAAACTTTAAGAAGAATCTTTACGAAGATAAGTAAGATTGAGTTCGTGATTTATTCTTTTGTATATATATTTGTATATCAACACTTTGTTTACAAGTCTATGAACAAATTTCTAGGAAGTGACTATGAGATAATTGGGATAATGATGGGGTAACAAAGGTTACCTCGGCTCATTTATGTTGGTAAATCAACCCCTTGGCATTTTATCGAACTAGAAAGATACTGACTGAATTAATATTTGAAGCGCGATTCTCTCAGTCGCTAATTCGAGAAAAAAATTAGTGAACGATGGAGGCATCCCTGAAATGGTGGTAAGAAGACCTTGAAATCATTCGGGCAAAGTTGCTTATTGAGTTGCTAAGTTTTTCTCGATAATGAACCAGAAGTTAAAGCCGAACTTCTCATCGCCGCCCGCGCCGCCCGAGCTTGTTGAATTCCTGGAGAAGATCAGGTCTTCCTTTTATAGGACTAAGTTTGTCTTCCGCACTTACATTCAATGTTTACATTGACGGTGCGGCATCTAAACTGCAAATATCATTTGGTTCTTTCATTGAGTTCCTAATTAACTGTTTAAGGAAACAATTATCTTAGCGTCCTTTTCTGCGGCAACATTTTCGAAATGTTGCCTGAATCACGGTATAAGTGCAGTACGTACTAAGTAAGTGTGGGAAATGAGTGGGAATGAACGTGAATGGGTCGACGGAACCACAATACATGAGAAAAGTTCGTCCCATTCGTATAGTATGACCACATGAGAAAATTTTCTATTTATCTTTCCTTTCTTTCCGTAAAAACTGTTACCCATCTAAATTGCATAATAAGTTCCAAATTATATTCTCCGATACAAACCTATTTGAAGATTTTTTACCAATTTCTAGATGTTTATACCATAAAATATAAGTTCACTTTTACAATAAAATTTGAGTATTTTTTCAGAAAAATTATGTGCATACTTTTCAGAATATTTCAGAATTTTCTTAGTTATATTCTGCCAGTAAGTATACATTTAATGCCTCTCTCGGCATGCTGTACATGATTGTTAAACTGAGGAACCACCCAGATCAGCTGAGTGAGCTTGGGAGATCATTTCTCGCCTATTAGACTTAGGAGGCTGAAATTTGATATTGAGCCTCCATAGGCCTTCTGAGTTCGATTTCAAATTGAGGAACCCTTCAGATCAGCTGAGTGAGTGGGAGATCATTTCTTTCCGAATTGATCCAAGAGATTGAAATTTGGTATGGAGCCTCCATAGGCCTGTGGTGTACGAGTGACAAAGCGAGGAATCACCCAGATCAGCTGAGTGAGCTCGGTAGCTCACTTCTTTCCTGAAAGACCTAGGAGGTAGACAAGGAAGCAAAATTAATGTATACAGGTAAATATTTCTATGTTGAAAAATCTATTGGTTGACAAACGATTACATAACTATTTATTCATGATATAAAAACAGTTGTATATTGATAAACAGTGATTCTACCGTACAGAAACGGAGAGGGGCGCAAGATTAGAGTGCTCACACCTCAACAGCTTTCACGAACAAATAACAAAACACTCCTACAACATGAAAATGCACGCCCGCTTCTCTTTTGCCACACTTATTTCTAGATAGATACGTTTTTAGGTAGCTCAACATCAAATTGATGTTCATAAGTTGTTTCTTCTTGAAAAAAGAATAACTCAAATTTTCACCTGACTTCTAGCACTAATATATCCACTATAGTCATAACCAAATAACTAGACATAATATTCATGTTAAAACTAATAAAGAGCAAAGGAGGGTTCAGATAGTGTCAAATTCGTCAACACCCGTTCTTCTTCACAAAACGTGATGTTTTCAAACCCCTGAGGACACACAGTAATTGAAGAGCACGAGCTTTCGAACGCGCGACCTCACCCATAATCTAAGACCGAAATTCTCCTAACCACGTTATAGCAAGAAGGTGATGGGCCAGATGATTAGTTACGTAACACCGAACGGTTCGGCCCACATGTTCTGCCATGTGGTCTTCAGCATTAATCACTCCTGACAAAAGATGCGCCGCAACGGGTTAAATCGAACGAGTTGCAGGAGATACGCTTCGTCACGGCGTATGCCGCGTAGGTTGCGCACATTAATCCGTAGCCCTTTGCTTGCAAGAGAACCCAGTAAAATTTTTATTCAGCATGTGCATTTAGAATTTGTATTATATGTATGTTAGGGTGCCCGCTATTTTGAGACAGGTGGAATTTTTATGACCTCCATCCGAAATTTGGTTAAAAATGTCAAAAAATACCCCCGAATTTTTCCAAATTTTTTGAATAACAAAAAAATACGCCTGTAGCTCGATTTTGGTTTTTGAAATACACTTTTCTACCAATATCAGACTCTTGAATATAACTTTTACAAACTTCTTTGCAAAATTGTGAAACATCGTATACTTACGTTTTTGATGTTGCTGAACTCGAACGTGCAGTCAAAACAAGTCGACAGCAACAACTTTTGGTAGTTTAAAATCTCAAAATCATGTAAAAAAATGACCATTTTCCAAAATTCATTGTAAAAATATGAAAATTTGTATTTTTACGTATTTCTGTTGGAATTTTGATTTTTCGACAGCAAATTCGAGTCCAGCGACTCAAAAAACACAAGAAAACGAATTTTCATAATTTTACAATAAATTTCGGAAAATTGTCATTTTTTGACACGTTTTTGACTATTTTGAGATTCCAAACTGTCAAAAGTTGTTGCTGTCGACTTGTTTTGACTTCATGTTCGAGTTCAGCGACCCCATTAACGTAAGCATACGAAGTTTCATAATTTTACAAAGAAGTGTGTTAAAGTTATATTAAAAAGTCTGATGTTGGCAAAAAAAAAAAAAAAAAAAAAAAAAAAAAAAAAAAAAAAACCAATATCGAGCTACCGGCGTAGGTTTTTGTTATGCGAAAAATCTGAAAAAATTCAGGGGTCATTTTTTTGATATTTTGAGCCAAATTTCGGGTGGAGGTCATCAAAATTCCACCTTTCTCAAAATAGCGGGCACCCTAATTTATATTCTTAGTGAACAAAGCCAGGTGCTCATAAAAAATAAAATAAAATTGAAAATTATTATAATCATATAAATTAGAAAATATAATTTTTGGTCAATAAAATGTGGAGATATACATTGCGTTAAGATACAAAGAGATTTTCTATGTATATGAAGCAAGGGCCTTCAGCTTAGAAGCACAATCATCACGGCCGGTTGCTAATTTTCTTCCTCATTCGGATGATTTCTCCTTTATCCAGATTCTCCTTTATCAGAAAATTAATGGAGAAACACCTTTGTCTACAATTGGGACAAAGAATTTCCTGGCAAAAATTAATAATCATCATGTTGAGAACTAAACTGTGAATTATATTCAATCATTACTACAAAAATTAAATTTTCCAGTAGTAGGCAGTTTTGTGTAGGTAATGGTGGAACAAGAGATATAAGTAATCACTATCAAAAAGTTAACTTAGTGCCTTAATTCTGTAATATAATTTATTTATAAACAAAATTTATGAAAAATCTTTTAAAACTTAAAGAATGATAAACGAAAATCTGAAGTGATATGGGAATACCATTGGCTTGATCGGATACACCATTCTAGTGGCAGATCAGTAGAAGCTAACGTTTAATATGGTGCTAAATTCAAATCATTATGATAGTTTTTTTTTCTGTCATATCAAAGTTGAAATGGTATGTCTCAGAGGCCTATTACTAGCTTGATGTCTACAAGTACTGCCCCCCTTTATAGTTTTCTTGAATCGGACCAAAGGACGCAAGCCACAGGTCCTCAACATAAATTGCGAGTGAAATGTGTCCTCTCCTCCGTGGGAAGTGCAAATAAGGATCCGTCTTCAATGGATTAAGGCCCAGTTTCTTCAAGTTTCCATCAAGTTTTACGTACCAATGGCGCCCTGCTTGTTTTAACCCATACAAAGACTTTTGTAGAAGGCACACTTTTTCTTCCTTTTTCGAATACTTCAATTTCCTAACCATTTTCTTAGCCTCCTCCGCCACCTGCTTCTATATATAAATATACGTTATAAATTACGTATAAATTACGTTAAGATACAAAGAGATTTTCCTTCAGCTTAAAAGCACAATCATCACGGCCGGTTGTGAATTTTCTTCCCCATTCGGATAATTTATCCTTTATCCAGATTCTCCTTTATCAGAAAATTAACGGAAGAAGATGAGACCTCTTCTGATGATGATACCTATGGCCAACAAACAACAAGAAAATGAACAACGATTGATTATTATGGATTATGGATATTATGGAATCAGCTACTGTGGACGCCCATCTAATGTATTTTTTGCATCGTACGCCCCAGTAATTTATTTGAAAATTAAAACTTCTAAGAAAAGCTGAATCCGCAGTCTAACTGTACATATGGAGAAGAATATATCGTTTCTGAGTGGCTTCTGTAGACAGTAGTGTCGGGTGTATATAAAGTTGGTGATTAAAGTCACGTGACGATACTTGAAGTTTTCCTATGTAGAGCGTGTATGGGTCTTCATCTCGAATACCTCACGTTTGAGCTCCTTCTCGTGCGTAATTCCAGGTTTTTGCGGCTTTAATTGAGTCGGGGGTACCTCAGAAGCACAAAGACCCCCGTCAGATTGCTAAGGTTCTTCCTCGTTTGAATGATTTCCCCCTCTCCCAGACCCCCCGCCGTCCCTTCAGCCCCAGATAATGAATGAAGGAAAGGGGGCTCTTCTGAAGGCTCCTTTGATGTTGCCAAAGGCCAACAAGAAAAGGGACCCCCCCTCTCCCCTATTCCAAGGTTTCCGAGGTCTTCCCTCCCCAGGAAAATCCCTTTTGTGCGAAAAGCATCATAATTGAGAACGATGCCAAAAACCCCTTCCTCATCCCCGTCTGACGTATATTATATTCGCCATACAACGCGGTGAAAAGCGAAGGTCACGTTATCATCCCAGAAAGGTTCAGAGTGGATTTCTCGAAGTGCCCCTACAAGGATCTTTTAATGCGAAAAGCGCTTTTACCGTTTCCACGCCGGAAGTCTACATCCTCCTAACTATTTGTTTTATAATGAATCCCAAGCCCTTGCCATCCCTCATTCACTCACCTAATACCCTCTTCTACCCTATAATTCCTGTAATGTCGAGAGGGCCGCTTCTCTCTCGGCATTAATTTTCGAGAGGTGGAAACATCTGAAAGCTTTGCCGCAAGGAGCACACATAAGGGCCTAGCAGTAACTTCAAGGAGTCATTTATTTTAATTAATATTTTATCATTTTGCGCAACTTTGGATTCCGGCCTCTTGGACTTGTCTTAATTAATTCCTGTCCCCTCATTATGGGACGATTTAATCAGCAGGAGGTCTTTGAGAAAAAATTGCTTACCAACAGTATCAGATTCATCCTTGCGCAAGAGTTTCATCACTGTCTTCATAAAGTAGTAGGTATGTATAAACCTTCAAGATATGTCCTCGAATCAGAAAACTATACAATTTTGGTATATTAGGTATTTCCTCATCATTTCATAGATCATCTTAAACGAGGAAGAAAAAAAATTAAACTTTCCTTCAAAATGCCATTATTTACATATCAAGATACATAGGCATAGGCATTACTTCGCGCAGCAATTGATCGTATTTGATGTTCAGGTCATTTTTTAGGTACTTATTGACTAGGGTGGAGGTCTCTCGACCAGCTGTTTGACACCTTGATCTTGAGAAATTTCGACTTTGATCTTTTAGCAATCGTAAGAATTCAAACTGTTCTTTCATTTGTTCAAACTTGAGACTTACATCTATTGCTGCATCAGGACTGCTCAGAATTGAAAAAATCATCTGATTGCTGCTCAGAATTGAAAAAATCACTCATTCAAGCCATAAAGCATCACAAATTCGTTTTTTCGAAATCAATTTTTTGACCCAGTGTTTGACAGCCAAAACAGTTTGGTTGCAGCTGTGATTGACACTTTATGATTGACATATCAGTTCCTCTGCAATAAATGATTCCGTGTATTAACAAAACGTTTATTTAAACAGTTTATAAATAAATTGAGCTTATGAATAAAAAGTTATTAACCAGTTTCTTCAAGTTTCCATCAAGTTTTACGTACCAATGGCGCCCTGCTTGTTTTAACCCATACAAAGACTTTTGTAGAAGGCACACTTTTTCTTCCTTTTTCGAATACTTCAAGTTTCACACCATCTTCTTAGCCTCGTCCGCGACCTCAAACATCAAAGATGATTCGATAGCAGTAAAATCTAGAAGAAATTATATTAATTTAGAAACCTCTAATAGAAAAGATGTGGAGGTTTGTTTATTCCTGTACTCATCTCAGCCAAATTGTTCACAAAAGATGTTTATGAAAATAATTCTTCTTGGGAAGCTACCTTGCCAATTGATAAATTGAAAGAATGGAATCAGGTTAAAACTAATTTGAAAGAAATATACAATGTTAGGTTCCTACACAAAGAAGAGAGTGCCAAACTGTACTGTTTCGCCGAATTTGATGCTATTAAATCAATCTATTGGGCCACATGTAATCACCGATTCATGGAGAATTGGACAGGAACTTTTAGGAGCATTTCGGAAGTCTTGGAGAGATGAATACTTGTTGAGTCTAAGAGAAAGGAGGCAGCGCGTTATTAAAAAAAACAAGGGTGCTGCAGAAGCTGAGCCTTGAGTCGGCAACGTAGTCCAGATCGGACAAGATTCACCCAGAACAAAATGGGAACTTGGAAGAATAAAGAATCTTGCAACCAGATGGGAGGAGCCGAACAGCCCTGGTTCAGCTATACAATGGAAAGATTTTGATGAGATCTTTAAGCCAAATCTATCCACTGGAGTTGGATGACTAGCACGTGGCCGCTAGAGTGTCACAAATGCGAGATTTCTCTAAATTACAGTTCGGATACTTCAATATTGAAACTAAATTTACGTGTTTCGGCAACTGTTATAAAGTCAACAACAAGTGTTGTTGATTAGAAAAATATAGTTTTTCTTGAATTTTCGAAGTAAAAAAGTTGTACTTTTTTTCTAAAGTAAAAGAGCTAAGTACTAGGTAATACATAAAAAGTAACGAAGATTGATCCACAATAATATTGTTGATACGATACCTGCTTCTGCTTTGAATGTTTGTCTGAGATTATATATTTCATGATTTCCCCAACATTTTCAGGTATTTCCATATAAATGCGTTCATCCAATTTTCTGCGGAGGAACCGTAACCTGATATTTTATTATCTTTAATGAGGGGCACACTTCGATTGCTTGTTAAAAACAGGATATATTTTTCATTTCATAACAGTGGAACATATGTTGATGATTACTAAATTTAAGTTAGTAACCTAATGTAAGAAATATTGTAGTCGACCAATTTGCTCCCCAACAATATATTACAATAGGCCTAAAATCTTTCTTTGCCACTGCTTTTTCATGTTTATTACTTTTGAACAAACTTTCAACAATTTGTTCAATAATCACATGTCAAAATAGAGATTCGTATGGGTTTTCAGCAGTCATTACAAAAAATGCTCTCTCTCTCTCTCTCTTTCTCTCACTCTCCCTTTCCACAGGTACACCGCAGGGTTCTATTTTATCTGCAGTAATTTTTAGCCTTTTTATAAATGCATTGCCTAAAGTTCTTCAGCATTGTAATTACCACATGTATGCAGATTACGTTCAGTTGTACATTGAATCATCTTTTGACGATTTGAATAATGCAAGATCCTGCGTGAATGAGGATCTATCTCGAATAAAATGCTGGTTGTACATCACGTGGTCTACATGTTAACCCGTCTAAGTGTACTTCATTTGTAATAGGCTCGTGTAGACGGTTGGCACAGCTTAATGCAGTGATGTCAGATTTAGATCAAATCGGTTTGGGGTCCCACCGCATACCTTATGAAATATGTGTTAAAAGTTTAGGGATTCATATTGATGATCATTTGAGCTGGGAATCACAAATATCTAAAGTGTGCAGCAAAGTGTATGGTGAATTGTGCCAACTGAGAGTTCTGTGCAAAGGTTTTCCAACACATGTTAAGGCGCAATTATTAGAACCTTATTGTTTCCAATAATCGGTTATGCCAATTTGACGTATTGCGATTTGACAGTTGCAAAAGCGTGCTCAGAATGCCACTATCCGATTTATTTATAATGTAAAATCATACGAATAATTACCAAGTATCATGTAAAGCTCGGGTGGTTAAAAGTAAACGAGAGCCTCGATCTTTCAATGGAGCGATGATGTTTAAATTGTTGAAATTTAACCAGCCGACATATCTGTAAAAATATATTTTAAAAAGAAGTGACATTTCAGACCGGAATGTTCGTTCTACCAACTCGGCTTTAGAAATTCTAAGCCACAATACTTATTTTTACGGAAAATCTTTCATTGTTAGAGGTTTAAATTTTAACATGTACCTATCATGTTTTAGCCCTGGGGTCCTAGCAATTTTTGCGAGTCAATTTTTTTCCGCGCACGAAACATATAGTGTTACAGTGATTTCCGCCTACAACCGAGTCGTTGCTAGGGAAATGGTACTTCGTCGTTTTTCATCCCACAAAATTTCGTTGGCCATTCGTTCGAAAGCTCTCGATTTATCCAACAATATTATGTTAACTACTGCGAAGTGCGTGTCAACTTCATCATGATCAAACTGAGTTATGAGCATGGTTATATAAATAATTGTTTACACACAGGTGATCATTCTCAATAATTGATATTGTGAACATGATTGCAACCGCTTGGAATCGAGGAGAAAACATGATACATGGTTGAAATTTTTGGTTCTAGAACAGAAATAAGTTATGTTTTTCCTGACATTTATTTTCATGTTGATTATTATTATTTTTTTTCTGTGCGTTATGGAAGAGAGGGCCAATAGGCCCTAATAATGTACTGATCGATAATAAACGAAGTCATTCATTCATTCATTCTCTCTTTCGACTGGTAAGCGAAAGGACGATTCCAACAGTTGCGTCTTCGATGACTTGCTTGGCGTTAGCCCATTTTGCCGATACGTGTCTTTCATTACAGCGCAGCTCTTTCGCAGCTGTGACTACCTGAGTCTACGCAATGGGGGTAGGCTTATCATTCATATTCTAATCACATCAGTTACATTGAATACTTAATGGCATTCGGGGGACCCCTTTTTCGGAAGGGGTGCGGCCGTCCCGGACACAAAAGGCCTCTCCCGACACTTCCTCTTCCTGGGTCAAAGGGGTTAACGGTGGAAGGGGTAGGCCCCCCGCAGGTAGACAGAGAGCGAGAATGGTGGCGGTGGCGCGGTGGAAGAGAGATGAAAAATGTCAGGTAGTAGGGGAACCTCTTCCGGGGTGCGGAATGAACAGTAAAAAACTGTTTAAAGTCTAAAACAGCGATGAGCTGCAGACTGTAATAAACGAGAGGTCGTGGGACTCGGGTGTGTCGTGAGTTTCGGTGGTGCTTGTTCAGAAATCAGAATATAAGCGTTATTTACAATCAATAGTTGTAATTATATTTACGATACCTGTTCGTACGTGATCATCGTGGGCATTGTGAACATCGTAACCTCGTATATGAACATACTCCAGAGAAAATTATGCTACCCATGGATACCAGAAAAAGGTAACGAACTATATTTTTCAATCCTGATAAATATTAGCTCATTGATCGTTGCCCATAGGTTCAAACCAAATTTACCACTTTCACAATGGGCATTCAATTTTTCATCTTGCAGAAAATCATCATTTAACAACTACACTACGACACGTAACAACGGCATATGTACACAAGAAGGCTTGTGTAACCGTTACTTTGTGACCTCCTTATATTCAACCTACGAAGCTAAGATTTGAAATGAAAAACCTTTGGGGCGTCTAGAAAAGAATCATGAAGTTCAGGTCAGCAGAGTGGGATCCGAAGCTACAAATGTTTTAAACGTATTCTACTCTCGCGCAAGGTTTTTTACCCAACTTTTCGTAAGAAAGGGGGTATTATAGCCGTAGGCTCGGCGGCACTTGTGGGTGGGGATGCATTTTCTTTGCGTTTCAGCGGGCTTAGAGTTTACAATAGTCATTCATTTTCAGATTATTTTATATGTATATTTATGGACAACATTTTGTGCTCACATCTTGTCCTCCAAAACCGCTGGTCCAATTCGGACCAAATTTTGATTTGATGTATTGCCATGTCGGAACTTGCGCCTCGCTGACTTTGGTGAGGATCAGCTGACCACGAGCCTTAATATCAATCATAATGATGGCAAAATCGTGCTCAAATCTCTCCTATCCACCATAGGACGTCGAAATTTGATAGGGGCCACTGGGACAACTAGGTTTGCATAAAAAGCTGATAGACAGAAACAGAAGTGACATCATTGGTGGACGGCGTTGAATCTCCTCCCTCCGATGACGCGGGCGTGAGGTAGGTAGTTCACTTACTTATAACGTCTACTTTTTACACCGCTGTTTCGGCCACCTTCAATCATTCAACACCCTCTATATTGCATCCTTTTGGAAAAATCTCAAAATAATATTTCAGCAGGAATAAATTAAAATCGGAGAAATTGCCTTTTTTCGAAACATTTTTGAGCTTTACAAAATTTTTGTGATTCTAAGTGGTGTTATCTTGATGAGTGGATAGAGTCGAGTACCTACCCTTACTCGACGGTCATGCTACACAGGGGCTCCACACCAACAAGGACCGCCGCTAGGAGCGGTAGGGGGCAAAAGTCCCAAGGAACATGGTGGTTGACATGACTTTTCCCTTGTTGATACCTTGCGTCAACGAATTTCAACGCTTTGAAATTCGTTCCCCTCACAATCAACCTCATCAATACTGGTCAAAAATGAGAATTATATTATTGAATTTTTTAATTAAAAATTCAATCATTAAATTTTTTTAATTTTAATAATTAAAATTTTGAATTATATTATTATAAATTATGATTATAAAGAAATACACAAACAAACAAAAACCGACCAAACTACAAAAAAGCCAGTTGTTGACACTTATGTGCTCTGGCGGTAGTCCGACCAGCTAGCTTTGTGATCATTCTTGCATTTTCAATCTTACGGGTCTTGGTGAACGAAACGATCAAATCAAAAGAAAGTAATAAAATTTACGGCATATTTTTCTGAAAATTAAGTTGAAATTGGTATAGTTTACATAATTTACCGATCAACCTCAAGAGCTGATGACTTGGGGAGTCCATAAGTCGTGATGAAATCTCTTTCGTCTAGAACATCAAAAACTTCAGTCCTATGGCTCTTATTTAGTCATGATGAAATGCAATATTGCGACGATCTCAGTTCAATAGTCTAAGCGCGTCTTGAACTCTGATCAACACTTAGTTTGTATACGTAATGAAGCGTTTACCTAGCAAGAGAGTTATGGAGCTGGAAACTGGCCCATTGAAATTTGGAGTTATGAGTACTAAATTTGGGTGTACTTTAGTCCTGCCCCCATTTTCAAAACGATATTTCACCACTTATCATCGTATTCTAACTTTAATAATATAATTTGAAATCGTTGAAGCCTCCTCTTTCTCATCATCATTGACATTTGAAACTTCCTAAAATCAATTTATATTACCTAATTGTGACTTTAAAAAGTTGGCGGCAACACTAAGGTTGTTGCTTAGTCAAAAACTTTAGTCCTGCCCCCCACTATCTAATTGGTGGAAAGCACCAGAAACTATAACACATGTATGACTGATAACACAAATACTCACTTTGATAGAAAGTTGTGAGGTTTAGATGCAATAATATAGTAATTAGTAATCACTGAGGGAGTTATGGGACCCATCCCCGTCAAGCAATTAGTCAACTAATTACTGTTGGACTGAGCCCTGTTCGATCTCAGGGCAGTCTGAGGTATTATAGTTAATTAATATTATTTAATTAATGAATATTAAAACAAAAGTATTTACAAAAAATTGAGCAAAACAAAAACAAACAAAAACTAACTTCCGTTTTGAAATGGGTTTCCACAACTTCATCGCGAGTGATTTAGTTCGTTTAAGCAAAATGATTAAGCAAAAATTGCTCTCAAATCTGATGGTTTTGAAATTACTACTCCTTAATTATTTTAGCTTTTAATCATAAAATTGTCTTACTTTAATGAAAAACTCACTGCTAAAACTCAAAATAAACATATTTGCCCCTAGCGGTAGTAGTAACACAGTGTTCATGACAGTGGTAATGAATTTGGGGAGCCCATGAGCTTCAATTACCAATTGGTATTTGTTGAGGATGGAGAATCAGCACTTACAAGGAGTTAGTGCTGGGAAAATATGACAGGCAGTGTCAATGTCCCTATGGTACATAGTTACTACTTCCTGACAAACCTGATGAAGGCTTTACCAGGCGAAACTAGATGTATACGAATTATAAATTGACACTAGAAGAGGTATATTAATAATCCTGATAAATTCAACTTTCTTTTTGCATTACAACATATCGTGTACAGCCATACAGTAATTATGATAAGTAACATTATTTAATGAGTTTTCCTTTAAATATTGTTAGGTATGTTACATGTTGATATAAACTTATATATTTCACTATAAATTCAAATGTTTGTAGATGATAATATCACTTCATCTAAAATAATGTTTGTTTTTCTTTACAATTCTCTAAAGAAGATACCTCTTTGATTTTCAAATTCTGGGCATTCCATGATTGCGGGTTCCATGTTTGATGTCCACATTTTTGGCATTGCGGGTCTTTGTGGGTCTTGCGGGTTCTTCATGTACGTTTATGCGGTGCAGGTATGAATCACATAAACCGTGATTTGTTTTCAATCGAAATATCGTACGTGCCATGGACTTTCTGATATCTTCATTTGTGAACCAAGGTTCTCGGGGAGGGGGGGGGGGGGGTGCAGTTGCATTCTCTTGTAGTTTTGTCCATTTGGTGATTGTTCGAATTCTTGCTTCCATTTATCATAATAATTTTTCTTTAGAATGGGAATGAACTCTTCGACCATTACAGGAATGTCCAATACCGTCCCTGATAGATTCTTCCTTCGCCAGCTGATCAGCTAGTTCATTCATGGTTAGTCCTGCATGAGCTTTCACCCAGATGAATCCTACTTCTTCATTTCTCACGCTACCAGATAGTAATAGTTTGAGTAATCGAGCAATCAAGTTATTTTTTGCTCTACGAACTCCGCTGGTTTTGAGTATTTGCAACGTGCTTAGTGAGTCGGTGAATATCAGACAAGATCCCCTGTTAAAGCTCTCTGTACTGAAAAATTCTGAGGCTTTCACTATAGCAATCAATAAAATCGGGGTTTTAAAGAATTTTCTGCCCCTGCATCTGCTTGGCTGTGCGTTCAAGAATGGTGAGGGTATTATAGGTATTTTATCATGTCGATATATCAGAGGGGCGTGAAAGCGCAAAGTCATCGAGAACCACTGAAAAGCGGTTTACAATCCTTTTTCCCAACTATGAGAGGGAATCGTTGTTTCTGAAACGACATTTCCAACTACTTGAGAATCAGACTGGGGCGTTTTCAAACAGGGTTGAAAATGATTGATGTTGAAAACGGTCCATTTTCGACTCCCCTTGTCCAGCTCTTAGGGATGACGGTAACAACGGAGCCCGTAACAAATGGTCGCCCGAGGTGACGCACCCTCTAGGAACAAGAAACGCGCCAGACTCATTAATCGGACGGGAAATACGGTTCCCTTGAAAGGAGAGGGTTTTAGGCCTTTCTCTCGACCGTCTCGGCTGAGGCCGTTTGTCACCGTTCAGCTTCCCAAAAGCGAGGCGGACGGCCAGACGGCTTGGCTTTTCCTTCGGGTCCGCCGTTTTACGTTTTCAACGCCTCCAGACGATATTCAGGATCGGAGTCTAGTCGTCCATTCTAAACCTGTTCAAATAGTTCGACCTTAGCCGAGAAGGCTCCGTCTCGGGTCAATATTTGCTCCTGTTCAAGGCTGTTAGAGCCACTGAGCAAGAAATAACGAGGGCTTTCCGTCACACCGTCTGACCTCAAAAGGTTCACCGGATTTTCACAAGCTCGAGTCTCTGAAACACTGAACTGCAATTTATAAACCTTGTGAAAATAATGTTGACTTACCGAACGCTTATTGAGAAGAAGCCCAATCTGGGAATAATATATCAAAGTTCATACGTTCCAACACACACACAAATTATATTTCCCTAACGGTAGTAATTAAAATCCACTCGAATATATCTTTAAGATACTTATGCTAAGTTTGAAATGTTCACAGTATATAGTCGGGATTTGGGTTGAGCCGACACCTCTATCATAAGTTAAAAATGGTCTTGATCAGCTAAATACGCTCCCTTAATAGAAACTCTACTCAGACTCCAAACATAAACTAATGGAAATTCTAAAATTTCATATTCGAATCCAAGTATAAAGTAAAAAAGTTCCAGTCATGCAGCATGATCGTATGAGCGAATTTTCATAAAATATCGTACTATATTATGTTGCACTATTTTGAAAATTGAGGACTTTTAGTGAAAATAAATTGTGAACTACTAGTTTTAAGGCAAAAAAAAAAAAAACCTTCCTAAACAATAATCTGCTACTCAATAAGAGATTTTGGGTTTTTAACGCATTCCCACTCGAATTTTACGTTTTAGACCATTCTGAACAACTTTTGTTCCGTGTGTGTGTGTGTGAGTTTTTTGAAGTTGAAGAATAAGTTGACAAATTGAAATGTTCTTAAAACTAAATTTTTCGTGGTCCCACATAGAAAACGAAGCAAATTATTACACAACAATAAATAATAATGGCTTATCTTTATCAAATCTAATAAACTTTTCGTGGTTCCGCATAGTTTTATAAGATTTAATTTGTTTGTAAGTAATTTTCAACAGAAAGAAACGTCTGCCAAGTTGGATGGGCAGTATAACTTCCAGACATGTTGTAGCATGGGCTGTAGGTCTCGATGCTATCCCTAGCTATATCCCATCACATCTATATATATATCCCATACTGTAAAAAGTTGGACAACTATTCTCTCCTCGAAAAAGTTGCCGAAGATTGCAGGCAATTAATTGACGGGAGTTGTACAACATTTCAGGCCCACGAGCCCTCTCGGCAACTGTTGCATCGTGTTGAAATGAAGTCCAAGGGGTTTGGAAAATTATTGCACTATTGCGGCAATTTTTCGGCCTTGGGTCGGGAGAGGGAACGAAACAGCCAATCACATTGAGAGTTTATTTGTGCAGCATGGCCTTATGAGCAAATATTGACGTGAAACTGCACTGATGGGGTGCAGCATGGCCTTATGAGCGAATACTGACGTGAAACTGCACTGATGGGGTGCAGCAGTGCCTCATGAGAGAATTTTAACATAGGAAAGATAGGAGTTTGTGTGCAGCATGGCCTCATGAGCAAATATTGACGTGAAACTGCACTGGTGGGGTTCAGCATTGCCTCATGAGAGAATTTTAACGTAGGAAAGATAGGAGTTTATATGTGCAGCATGGCCTTATGAACAAATATTGACGTGGGGTGCAGCATTAACCCATGAGAGAATTTTAACGTAGCAAAGATAGGAGTTTATTTGTGCAACATGGCCTTATGAGCAAATATTGACGTGAAAGAATTTCAGAGGTGAGAGCCAACCCACATTCTCTCTGGCTCAGAAACTGGCGCTGCCAAATTCCCCACTTTTTCCTTTGGTTGGCAGCTGTAGTCGCCCGTGTAAACGAAACAATTGAGCAATTTCTATTGCTCAACTTTATTGGTGCAACACAGTGCAATTAATTCCTCGCAACATCTTGACGCAACACGAGGCAATTTTATTGCTTTGTGTTGCGTACAACTTTTCTAGTGCAATTTTTTTGGAGTTGCGCAACTTTTGTTGCTCGTGTAATTGGCCCTTTAGTGATCTGCCGCGAGCGAAGCGCGCAACATCTCCCTACACACGTTAAACCTGCCCTTAGGGATCTACTATTCCAGCTTTTCACTCCCGTAATCAACCATTTTTGATATTCAATTCTCCACTACTAATTACCTGTATGAACAGCCTCTCAATAGAATCCCTCGTCAGGCCAACCATATACTCCAACGAAATCCAGCCTTAGACTATTTCCATGATCAGCCATCTCGAACCTTCTTCTCAAAAATATTACGCACCATCCACCGTCCACCCTGAAAACTTCTGTCCACATAGCCCTAAACTCATCTCAGCTACAAGAAGTGTTTGTTTGTGACCTTTTATATACACATATACTTATACTGTTATTTTCTTTCCTCTGAAACACCGATTTTGTTTCCTCATAAAG
This sequence comes from Adelphocoris suturalis, assembly GCA_030762985.1. Lineage (NCBI taxonomy): Eukaryota > Metazoa > Arthropoda > Insecta > Hemiptera > Miridae > Adelphocoris > Adelphocoris suturalis. The sequence goes on from CM061048.1 coordinate 57,354,208, forward strand.
AGACGAATTTATTTTGTTAATAATATTGTAATTGGGCATCACCCGTTTTGTAAATAAATATATTTTGATTGCCACGTCTATAAACCTTTGCTATGACAAAGAGGTTGAGGAATCCATTCACCCTCCGATTCAATGAGAATTTGTGATTACGTTGTTGGAATGTGTTGGATACCTGAGATGTAGTAGGATGCGGGAGGGGGCTGGAATGAGGAGGAATGGCCGCCCTGACGAGGGGGTGACAGCGCGGGAGGGTTCGCCCAAACGAGGGAGCGAGAAATCGAAATTCGGAAGGGGGTGGACATCAATTAGCCACCCACCCTCCCCTTTTGTCGAACACTTTCCCCCTCGTCGACCACTTTCCGTCGACCACTTGCCTCCCCCTTCAGACGCCTTTCCCTACCCCCACACCCAGGAGAAAACCCCAATGTCCGACCCTACTCACCCCCCCCCCTCTCCAACACACCCCTTCCACCAACTCTTCCCACAAGTCCGACAGCTTCCTCCCCCTCTCTGGACCAGTTGTGGATATTCGATAAAAACACCCTACGGCGACCCCGCCATGTTTTTGTCGAGGGTTGGGAGCCGTAGGTGGGCCGACTTCCCTTCGCCTCGAGGCCATTTACGTGTTAGATTTACGTGCTTACATGGGAAGCGTGCGTTTTATGGTGGTAAGTGACCGGAAATACGACCTTATTCCCGTAACTGGGGCGGAAAAATGTCATCCAGTTTCTACTCAGCGGTCAATGAAATCTCGTTAAACTATTGAAAGTTAAATCAAGTAGCTTCTTCTCAAAGAAGGTACTTAAATTACGTCATCAGTAGCCTGTCATTACAACAGATCTGGCCAAAACCCAGATTTAAAGCCGATTTCACCAACAATCCCTAACCTTGGTTGAAGTAGATAATTTTTTTTTTTTTTTTAATGGAACCAGAGTTTTGAACGTTGATTTATAACAGACGGGTTTCACCAACGTAATCAATAGTTTCATAGTTATCAGTAAACATCGATGAAAAGGATTTTCCCGCCTAACCCGTGTGTTTAGTTACCAGTATTTCTAAGTTGCCTAGTTCTTTTCTTATTCACGAAAAGGTTTCGCAATTGCAGATTCTGAAATATTATGAACAAGAAAATGAATATAGTTTTCATGAATATCAACGTGAAATGAATATCACTGTTATTGGTGTGTAAGGTTACTTTGCCATAGGGAAAAAGAGATAGGTAGGTTTGGGATAAAGCGTCTTATGTACTAGCCGCTCCGGCTCGCTACGCTCGCCTCCACGTCCAGCCGGGGGGCAAGCCCCCCGGGCCCCCCATTGAATTGCTCGCTTCGCTCGCAAAATGTGGCATGTAGGGAATGTTGCTCGCTTCGCTCGCAAAGTGTGGGATGTAGGGAATATTGCTCGCTTCGCTCGCAAAGTGTGGCATGTAGGGAATGTTGCTCGCTTCGCTCGCAAACGATAGATCCCTAAGGGTAGGTTTAACTTCTGTAAGGGATGCTGCTCGCTTCGCTCGCAAACGGTAGATCACTTAGGGTAGGTTTAACGTCTGTAGGGGATGTTGCTCGGGTGAGGAAGTTATACTGCCCACCCAACTTGGCAGACTTTTTTTCTGTTGGAAATCCTTACAAACAAATTAAATCTTATAAAACTATGTGGAACCACAAAAAGTTTGTTAGGAGATGTTGCTCGCTTTGCTCGCAAGGTATTTATTCCGTTGAAATGAGTCATTGAGTCCTTCAAGACTTAGTGCGTAGGTAGGCCTCTCGCAACATTGTGAAACGGCGGCCCGGCTGGATTAAAAATGTCATTTTGAACGCTTCGCCTCGCTTCCGCTCGCAATTTGACCGAGTTCTCGTCACTTTTTTTGATATCCGATTTCGGATTCAGATTCGGCGGACCCAATTCGGCGACCCAGATTCGAAAAATAAGTGGAATAAATCTATCTTATTGCAGGTGAGGCGCCTCATTTCCCATCACATGCGCAGTAGTGTTTTCCGTTCACGATAAGGCGGCTCACCTCTAACTCTCTATCGCTTTAGGAACTCTCTAATATGTAATTATAATGCTTATATAACACACATCGGTCAAACTGGGTAACCAAACTGAAAACTCCGTCCAACTTGATTATATACGAGACGTTCTTGAACGATCAAGTCAAGTCACGAGACTCTAGACCCTGACCAACTAATCTGAATTTTTACTAAGGGATTGACTACATGATGTTACGTAGTTTCGAGATGCGAGCGTATCGAGCATCCTGCCTGACTGACTGCATAGGGCTTCCGTAGAATGAAATCCCAGGCCTAATGGCTTATATTTCCTCAATAGTGCCCCTTTTGATTTGGAGATTCTACGGCTGCCCTATGTCCTTAAATTTGTTCCTTAGCGCAATAAACTTCTTAATCTTTTTCCAATCTAGGTCTCTGAGTGAGGCGCTTCCGTTTGTATAATGTGCCAGGGCCTCTTGCCTGGATCTCCATAATCTATCACAATCACACAGAAAGTGTTCAGCTGTATCCTCACCGTTTCCACATTCGCAGAGTGGAGAGTGTACCTTGGACATGATAAATGGGTCCAATTAAAGCTAAAATGCCCTGTGAGGACCCCAATTATTTTCCTCATTTGTGTTCTAGACTGGGATATAATCCAATCTGAGTCTTATCACAGCCAGAGATGCACATCCTAAATTGTCTATACCTACTGACCCTTTTTCTCCATAGCTCTTGTGGATCTTTGATGGTCCAGGTGTTTGCTTTGGCCTTACACGCGTTTCGCGTTATGCCTAGGGCTGGGGCCGGCCCGTAATAGGTGGCCGAAATTGTTGATGCAGTGCTGGAGGCGTTCTTGGGTGTTCTCTCCAACATTGCTCTCTCAACTTGGGCGACTTCCACGCGAATGGGGTCCTTCAATTCGTCCAGATTTCGGGGCTTGTTCTTGTACACTCTAGCCTTGAGGTGTCCCCATAAGAAAAAATCGCATATGGATAAATCTGGGGACCGAGGAGGCAATGAACATCGCCAAACCTGGAAATAAGGCGACCAGGGAAGAGAGGGCGATTAACGTCCATTGATGCTCTGGCTGTGTGGGAGGTCGCCCCATCCTGCTGGAACCGCACACGTCAGGTTGGAACACGTCACCTTCGTAATTCAGGTAAAAAGAAGTTGCTGATCATTTCGACGTAGCACTATGTTGGAGAGAGTCTACGCAAACTTCCAAGAACGCCTCTAGCACTGCATCAACAATTTCGGCCACCACATACCTGATGTGATTTTTCACACTTGACTGTCTCAAATGCTATTTCCTTGCGAGTTTCTAGACGACCACAACCTGGCAGGGCGATCTACCTCCTCATTTTCCATGTCTCCCTCGTGACCTGGCACCAAATTGACATACACTTTGTTGTCAAATTGGGTGCCTAACTTGGTCAGTTTACCTTTTGCCTCTTTTATCATTGTTGAGGTAGTGACCGGATTCTTCAGTGTTTGATGCAGGTCTGGCTGTCTGTATGTATGACTACTTGTCTGTTTCTTATGTTATTCTCTATTAAGCTGTCAACACATCTGATAATGGCATACAGCTCACTCAAATCCATCCAGCATCCAGACCACTGATCTAAGCAAAAAACTGATCTGTGTAAAATCTCATGGCGACTGGAGCGCTGGGAATGCCATGCGGTGGGTAGTCGAACTAAAGAGCAAGTCGGGGTCTAGAGTCTCGTGACTCGAATTGATTGTTCGAGAACGTCTCGTGATTATATTCGTAGCAGTAGTTCTAAGAAAGACGTGGAAGGAAGGGAACGTTGCCAGTATGAGATGAGATGTGATGCATAATAAATTCAGAGCTTTCCATTGAGTAGTGAAACGTTTTTGTGGGGTGCAAAATGAGCAAATTATAAATCAATAGCAACAATTGGTTGCACGAGAAAACATTGGAAAATACCGGCTAACGAATTTCGGTTATCTTACTTCAGAATAATTTTTGGACTTGTGGAAGGGGGGGGGGGGGGGGGGGGGGGGGCCAAAGACTAAAGCATGTTCGATTCTAAAACTAAATAGTGGAACGTCTCTGTAATGTATACATTACTAATCAATACGTTTATTGTTATAGGACGATCATATAACTTTTTTCACCTCTATGATGTAGGGAGCATGGGACGTACTGGGACTCCATTTCAAGTACCACCAAGTTACGACCGATTTTTCCCTGACAGGGTTCCATACAATAAAAACTTCATGCCGCATTCGTTTAGGCAGAAAAGGATTGTGTAAAATGAATGGTTTTTGACGGCGAAACGACTCTGCTGACCTCTGGCGGGGGCTTGGGTCGTATAACGGAGCTATACGGTCCTCCTATGCGGTCTCCCCCTTCGCATCCGTTCTTTATACGGATACCCGTTTTTATACGGGTCACGTCACGTGCGGTTTTTTAGTGCTCCGAGCCGGACGAGAAAACAAAGCCGTATCTCTTTTTTAATAGAACTCGCGGACCCTTCCCACCTCACGGATCTCCCAACCAGCGACTTTGCAAACCCCAGTATTGTTCCTGTCTCTTTGGTCTCCTGGGCTCATAAAAGTTTGCGAGCCTGCATGAATAGCCAGAGATCTGCATCAGAGCGAGCTATAACGTAGCTCTGTCTTCCAAAACTTACTATATTAGATGAAGATAGCCATTACTATAATCTGCTCATTCACTACTGGCTACTCTCAAAGTCATGAAAGTAATCGGATGTATATGTCTCGATCGAGCATCGTCCACTTACCCTCCGCTATACCATCGTTGGCTGATATAATTTCAAATACAAATTTCAAGAAACTTCTTTTCAAGAAATCAAATCTGTTATTACTTTAATTACAGGGTGTCCCAAAAGAAACCTCCTCTCCCCACTTCTCCCCAAAATTTTTGAGATATCGAAGTGAAACTTAGAGAGAGTCTTTGGAGAGTCTGATACTAAGTTTTAAGTAAATAAAATTCAGAATAAATTCAAAACTTTTTGGACTACCCAGAGCTTTGCTTCCTCACTATGGAAGGTAGGGAAAGAATGTGTTCAAGATAGAAGTCGAAAAAAGTTTTCTCAAAATTCCCACTTGATTTTCGCGTTTCAGTGCTTGCTGATCAATTTGGTAGCGTGTCTGTTTGTCTGTGATCATTTCTCAATCCCTTATGTTTAAGCAAAAAATTGAATGATCACACTTTCGCGCACCGCGCATGCGCGCATTAACTTTGTTTTTTCAAATGAGAACCCCTTATTTTTATTGCAGATTCGAACTCTACGTCAGATATAATGAATTTATGACCCCGCACTCGATTTTTTTGACCCCTCGCAACCCGTTCCGCGAGCGCGCAAAGTTGCCTAACTACCAAAATTGCGCAACACGAGTTTTGGTAAACCCCAAGTTTGGTACATGAATTTTCATTGTTTTTCAACTCGCATTGATGTGGTGCTATCCGTTTCTTGATTTGATTCGATTTTAGCGGGATAATGTCCGAAATTCGGTTATTTTGCGTGAAAAAAATTGTCTTTTTAGAGTGTGGAACATGAAATTTCATAATTTTCCATTCTCTTTTCCCTCCTCATTCCTCAACCGGGCTGGAGACCAGGTATGGAGTTGAAAGAAAATAAAAACAAACGTTTCCTAACAAAAAAAAAAAAAAAAAAAAAAAAAATAAAAAAAAAAAAAAAAAAAAAAAAAAAAAAAAATATAAAAAAAAAAAAAAAAAAAAAAAAAAAAAAAAAAACAGTTTTAAACGTTCATTTTGAGCAACTGCTTTCAAGTCCTTTTTTTCATGGTTTTCCTCACCAAGATGGTGTTTTAATTTTTTAACGGAAATGTTCGTTTTTATTTTCTTTCAACTCCATATCCATACCCCAGCCCGGTTGAGGTAGGAGGAGAGAAAGGGAATAGAAAATTATGAAATTTCATGTGCTAACACACGCCTAAAAAGTTGATTTTTTTCTTACGCAAAATAACCGAATTTTAGCGAATTATTTCGCTAAAATCGAAACAAATTAAGAAACGCTTAGCGCCATATAAATGAGAGTTGAAAAACAATGAAAGTTCATGTACAACACATGGGGGTTTACCAGAATACATGTTACGCGCAATTTGGGTACTTAGGCAACTTGCGCGCTCGTGGAACGGGTTGCGCGCGGTCATAAAATAGAGTGAGGGGTCCTAAATTCATGAAATTTGACGTAGAATCCGAATTTGCAATAAAAAAAGGGGAGTTCTTATTTGAAATAACAAAGTTGATGCGCGTTTTGCGCATTTGCGCGCATGCGTGGTTCACGAAAGTGTGATATTTGAATTTTTTGCTTAAAAATAACGGAGGTTACTGCTTGAAGTTTTTTTATAACCCCATATTAACGGAAATGGAGAGACTCGTAGTGATCGATCAAGTCGTGACCACCCTGTATAGAATATAAATTGACCCTTGATGTTACGGTTACCACAATATTTTTGACGGAGAACCGCTCCTTTCAAGCAGCTAAAAATTCTTCTTCATCGCTAATTAGCACCTTAAAAGAATTGATTGGAAAACTTTTCCCGTCGAAAACAAAAATTATATCTCTTAGAAACCTTTGCAAAGATGAAGAACCGATTAGGTTGATGGTTTGTCGGAAAGGAGAACCGAACCGGTGCCTTATGAAGGGGAATTACGAACAAGATTAAGACCTAATTGTCAGCCGAACGCTTCGATTAAAAATGAAGACAATTTTCCCGAACTTATAAACCAATCCCTTAATTAATATTGATAGAGTTATCAAGGGGAGTTTTGTAGGGGGTTGTCAGTGGGTCTTGATTAATATTGTCCAGTGGGAGGATCAATCAATCGTTCAGTTTCGCCTCCCGGGTGGCACGCACAGGTTGTTACGGGAGGTGGTATCTGTTGAGCGATGATGGAGAGAGAACTTTGCAACTCCTGTTTTACTCTATCCCTTGTGATGAAAATTGCTTGTATACAGAATTGGGCACAATTCGTATTTCAAATAGGGTAAAGGGCCCAGTAGTTGGACACTTGAGGTGGCTTTCTTGCTTATATTTTCGCTATAAAATCAGCTTTTGATAAAACCTTTCAATTTTTTATTTACTTATCCTCTCGAAATTTGTGAGGATGTGATAAAACTTTTTTTTTTTTTTTTTAGATTGGATACATGATGCTTGTGAAATAATTATCAAAGCCCAATAGTTGAACACTTTTTCCTAATGTTGGACAGAAGAATTCAAAATCTCGTTCCAACGAATAGAAGTCGTGTTTGAGAGTTCTGAGCAAAGGTGCCTTGTGATCTCCCCCATGTCAAAATCTGGGAAGATCTCCTGAGAGAAGACTGTTCACCTAGTCTATGTCATTGACATATGCCAATTACCCATCTTAATTCAACGGGTCGAGGCATGCGTTCTACCTCGCAATACCAACAATGCAGGCTGGTGTCCGAGTTTTAGGATCTTCACAAAAAGGGACCTTCGCCGCGTCAGCCCTGAAAACCTCACTAAAATCTGTTCAAACTTGACGGACTTATGGCATGCGCAGAGCGTACCACTGATTCGATCATGATAAATGTCGTAAGGGGCCTCAAAGGACCTTTCCCACATCATCCCTGAAAATTTGACCAAAATACCTTCAACATTGACGGACTTATGACTTTCACAAGAGAATTACGTTTACTCATGTTTTGAGCGTACCGCTGATTCAATCATGATGAAATTGATTGGAAACTGTCGAAGCTAAATCAACACTATTCCTTTAAATCTCATTGAAATCCGATCAAAATTGTAGAAATTATGGCTGTGGCAAGGAAATATAAAAAGTCAAACGCTCGCGCATGCCCACAGCGCTCCGCTGATTAAATCATGATAAATGTCGTAAAGGACCTAAAAAGATCTTTCCCACATCATCCCTGAAAATCTGACCAAAATCTCTTCAACATTGACGGACTTATGACTTTCACAAGAAAATTACGTACGCGCAAGTACAGAGCGTACCGCTGATTCAATCATGATGAACCTAATATAGGACCATCTAGAGCTAAGCACACACTAATAATGACAATTTCATTAAAATCTGATCGAAGTTGTGGAAGTTATGGCTGTTGCTAGGAAATGTAGACTGACAGACGGGCAGACGGACGGACAGACGGACAAACGGGCGGACAGACAGACATAAAACTAAATTTGTTCAGGAGGCCATGAAACGCAAAATGCGAGTGGAAATTTGATTTTAGAGCAAGAAAATTTCTTCCATTTTGAAAGTATAAACGAAGCTTCCGCTGCCTTGCAGATTCGGAAGCAAAATAATTACAACTCGCTAAGGTTTCTTACGTAGAGTAGCAATGATGAATTACGATGAGGAAAAAGGACCCACAGTCTGCAGTAGGACCATATCCTTTGTTATTAAGGATCATGTAACCAACTGTCCAACTATTGGGGCCATTATCTTACTAAAACGGATTTTATTCGCAAGGCAATTCTTCGTGCATACGAATAAATTTTTTATAACTGTGTATCAACATCCTGTTCCATCTGGCAACTCGGGCACTGGACATCAGATCTTATGGTATGTAATATGTAGAAGATTGGATTTACGTAATTGAAACGTGCTGTAGAAGATGGGGGATTAGGAACGTTCAAAAATATTAGTGACATTGAGATTTTTTAATTTGTATTTTTAAAATTCACCAATGTCAAGGTTATTGAGCCTCTGGGGTGTCTTTGAGGCGCTTTTTGTGTTATTTGTAAGTTTTGGTTTGTTGTAACATTTTTTACAGTCCACTATGACTTTTTGAAGGCCAAATAGGAACTATAATGCAATGGGCTGGTATTTTTTAATTTTGTGATTTTAGATCAGGTTTAAGTGAGTAGCATTTAGTGTGGGAGGGGGTAATTATGAATGAACTGGTAGTGAACTAGTTGTTTAGTAGATTTATAGTCTAAAGTCAGTTGAAAACTGTAGTTAGGGTGAGGGAGTGGGGTTGGGGTCTTGAGGGGGTTGGATTGTAGGTGGGAGGGGGTTGAACTGTAAGGGGGAAGGGATTGGACTGTAAGGGGGAGGGGGTTGGAAAGGCGGCGGAGAGCAACATTAATCACAACGGGGGTGGAGGCCCGGCATCTGTGTCCAACATGCGCAAGGACCAACCGCTGGCCACAACCCCCCACCCCCGTCGCTCTCATTTCCCTTCAGTTAACCCTCAGATCCCCCCTCCACTCACCCTCGCTCCGCCGCTACCTATCGTCCCCTCTTTGTCTTCTCTCGCAAGATCAATAACTACCTTCCTTCTCCCGCAAAACTTGGCCTTCTTCTCTCTTTCTCTTCCGGTCTCACCCCCTTCTCAACCAACCCCCCACCCTTTCTTCCTCTTTACCGTCATCCCTTGTCCATTGTGGCTACCTGTGTAGGAGGCGAAGGGGAGGCCGAGAGCAGCCAGGCAACCTCCCAAGGGGAGAGCTGAATTAAGAGGGTGAATTTCCCTTACCCCTCTTATCCAACTCACCCCCTCCCCCCTATATACCCAACCCCCCTTCCATCTATAGGATTCCCCCTTTTTCCACCCCTGAGGAATATTATACCTTACTCTTTGGAAACATAACTCCTTCCCTGGGCAATGTTTACCCTCGACAGAACACAACGGTATCATAACAACCTCCCTTATTATTACGATTCCCTTTCATCATCATTATAATTTTTTTCCTTTTCCACCGTATTAGCAAAATTTCTTTTGTTCGTAACAGAAATAATGAATAAAACACAACTATGTAAACTATGTGTATATAGTTGATTAGTATAATGAACTCACAAAACAATAATTAATAATAATTCATTGAAGTAAAAATCGAGTACATAATCAGAATTTAGGGAAATATTATCGAGAGAGATTCCTCGAGCTTCTATCTAATTCAAAAATTCAATAAATCTCAGTTATTAAATAAATAATGTTTTTGGAAGTTGTTGCGTACATATTACTTGGTATGTGTAATACTGGATGACAGTGCTACTAAAGCAAACTGGTGTACCAGTATCAAAATACTTCATAATAAAAGCGGTGAATATTCATATAAACGTCACATCTCTTCCTGATTTCATACAGATCAAAGTGTTATGATCTCAGATAGATCAGAAGTTATGGTTCAATATCCCACTCGTTATGAGTAATATAAGAAATTAAGTGGGGTTTGATAGAGATGGGAAGGTTACGACCTCAGAGAGATCAGAGCCTACGGTAGAACTTCCACAGAGGATGAGTAACTTTTGATTAGGATCTCATACAGATCACAGCAACATGATCTCAGATGGATGAAAGTTGGTGGGAACTTTGGCATATAGGAGTGTCATGATGTCAGAAGTCAGAGGAGAGCTCATGGTCCAACCTTCCACAGAGATGGATTGACTCATTAGTAGAATCACACACAAATCGGCGTGTTATCATCTCAAATAGATCAGAGCACATGGTTCATCTAGCCACAGTGGAGGAGTTACTAAGTTTGGAATCTAGTATTGATCGGAACGTTTTGATCATAGATAGATCAGATTTATAATGGTTCAACCTTTTACAGGATTGGAGTAACTCATAAGTAGAACACATACAAATCACAGTGTCATGATCTTTGATAGATCAGAGCCCATAGTATGTTGTACTTCTACGTATACACAATTCTGTCAAATGTATTCAACGTTTTGGTCTCTACTCATTTTTCTAGAAATAGAATACTGATATCATTTATGGGATAAATTATAGAAATATGTGAGTACTCTCACGTGGGGTCTCATATGGAGCGGTATGATTTCAAATACTTCATAGCACAGGTTTAACCTTCTACAGACATGGAGTAGTATGGGATCTCTGACTGAACATAGTGTTATGATCTCAGATAGATCAGAGCTCATAGTATGTTGTACTTTTGTATAGAAAACTGATGTTCATTTATGAGAAAAATGATGGAAATTATACTATCATTTCGAGTCTTATATGGAGCTGTATGATCTCAAATAGATCATTGCACGTGGTCAAACCTTCTACAGGGATTTAGTTACTTATTTGTCGGATCTTCTACAGATCACTGTGTCATGATCTCAGATCACAACACGTGGTCCAACCTTCTACAGGGATGGAGTTACTTATTTGTAAAATCTTCTACAGATCACTGTGTCATGATCTCAGATAGGTAGATCACAACACGAGGTCCAACCTTCTACAGGGATGGAGTTACTTATTTGTAAAATCTCATGCAGATCACTGTTTCATGATCTGAAATAGATCAGAATACGTGGTTCAACCTTCTACAGGGATGGAGTTATTTATTTGTAGGATCTCATACAGATCACTGCGTCAGAGCAAACGGTTCAACTAACCACTATAGTAACTCCCAAGTGGGTTCTCACAAAATAGATCGTTATAATATCAAATATATCAATGCACATGTGTGTTGTACTTTTATACTTTCACTACCCTATCGTAGCTATTTATTTATTTTTTACTCAGGGAAGGACTTACTAATTAGTAGGATCTCATACAGATCTGAGCATCATGATCTAAGATGGATCATAGCTCATGGATCTCAAGGAAATGTAGTGAAAATTATATGATCCTACACAAATGGTGAAGGGGTGGATTTCGAGGACGATTCTGAGCTGAGGATCCCTTAACTGACAACGAGATTGGTGAAGAGACGTCCCAAGCACAGATTTGGAAGCAGTGATATGAGAACCATCAATATATTTCATTGGCTAGTGCACAAGTTGATAAAAGAGTTGAACGGGGTTTCTGAACTGGCCGACAGCAAAGAACTGACTTGGATAATTCGAAAATTGATAAATCTGGATAGGTAGTTCAAGTTTAGAAATGAAGGTCGCTTCACGATGGTGGACGTCAGTAGGTATATGATGATCATCAAGGACTATCATTGAAAATTTTCTACGATTCACAATGTACAATCATGAAGGAAGTTAGAATAAGCTACTATAATGAACGATTTAGAATCTCCTCAATTTGTTTGACATGTTCGCAAAGTTAAATTCATTTAGAGGTCCGTTCAATTTCGTCAACCCTCAACAACTTTACTTGCAGATCAAACGGTAATATACTAATATCCGTTTTCTCTCAACTCCAGATCCCAAGCTGGGCACCGTCCCACATTCCAAATCAAATCCATTCCCATTACTCCCAATTCGACTTTCGACATTTTCGATTTACTTACCGCCTATATCCGCCCGGATGTTCTGCCGATCGTCACGGCCTTTGCTTGATGTATAATAATAATACATGAAGGGGAGGGAACCTACAACTCATCAAAGAGGGGAAAAACACACAGGAAAGGTCGGATCTCAAAGAATCGAATCGCTTTCTGAGTCACTGCTGCTATTAGATAAGTGAAATTGTCAAGGACACTCGGAGGGCTGAGGGACATTTCCGTGCAATTCAACTGATTGTATTTTCGAGCCATTGGGCATCGAAAAAAAGGGGGAAGGTCAGCAATTTAGCCTCCACGGCAAACGACGTACGTCTGTCAGCTTTTTTCTGGTGCTTATAACTTTAAAACGAATTTTTATAAAACGTAAACCTATTTCAAGGACTCCGAAAATTTTAAAAATAGAATTTTCTTATACCTATCACTTGAAGTTACCTGAGTTGATGAGTTAAAATAATGAAACATCCGGATCTTGAAAACATTAGAAATGAGAAAAGTGTTTATAAGTTATATATTTAGAAAAGGTCCTTTTTTTCAACAGGTACAAGTTTTAATTTTATGGATAATTTAATCAATTTCAGAAAAACAACTATCGTTCTGCTTCTATAGAAATTGCTTTGCGGTTGTATTACAGAAAATACCGTATATACATGCGGTCGTATAACGAAGAAGACCCAAAATTGAGAGTAAATTTTTCATTCGGGCCTTGTTCTTTTTCACATATACGGTTTTCTACTAATTCGTATTTATTATTTATCAAGTTTGGAATATTTGTCTTATATCTAAATTGAAGTGGAGAAAGTCTAAATTCATGTAGAAAACGTCTTAACCCAAAGGTAAAACGACTAAACCTCTAAGAGGACAGCAAAAAACCGAAAATGAGAAAGAAGGACTGAATCTATGTGAAAAAGGACTAATTTTGAATGGAAATAGACTACACCCAAGTGGAAAATGGCTGATACTAAGTGAAAAAGGACCGGTTACGTCAGTGTGCGATGAATATCAACGATTCGAATATGAATGGAATTATTACTGGCAACAAATTACGACGTTTTACTTTGAGTCGATCATCATTACTAATAAAACCGTTAATGGAAAGAGAATCTGAGTGGACGAATAATCATTTGACTATTATCTACAGACCGTAGCTCTAGGTTCTGTAGCACCAATCGCCGGACTTTAAGCCCATAGCTCTAATTAATTAATGGTAAAATTCACGCGACCCCTTTTCTTTATACATATAAAAAAGTTCCAGTCATGCAGCATGATCGTATGAGCGAATTTTCATAAATTATGTATTAAATGTTACAATGTTTTGAATTGGTTGCACTGTTTTGAAATAAGAGTACTACAAAATAGTTACCAGTTTTTCCAAATAATACTCTGCATTTTAAAGAAGATTTGAAAATTGCAAGCTTTTTTATGGAGTTTTTATAGTTTATTCAGCAAATAATAATGAAATTTAAGTACATTTTTCTGTGTAAATTTTATAATGTTCTAGTTCGTTGTTCATAAACTTTTTTGGCTAACATTCTGATAAAAAAATATGCTTAACGATTTTATCAATTTTAAACCATTTTTAGTGATTTTTGAGTACATTTTTTGAAATGTGACCAATTCAATGTGCTCAAAAAGTGTTGGCCAACAAACCCATCCTTTCGTTTGGAAAACTCAATTTTTTAAAGCAAGAACTTTTATCTCAATCTTAAGAAGATTTATTGTCTGGAATGACACACAGGTCCTCCTAAAGTTAAGGAGTCTGTTTTCGTAAGACCTACGATAGGGCCAATAAAAACCGGACATTGGCCGTCCATTTTGAAAAAACCGGACATTTCGCGTTCAGAGCGACTTTGAATTTACGTCCGGACGGCTTGGTGAAAAACCGGACTGTCCGGGCCAAAACCGGACTCCTAGCAACCCTGAGAAGATCGGTAGGTCGTAGATAACGACGCTGGTGAAATTTCTATAGACGTTTGGTGATTCATTATAATAACGCTATTTATCGCCTTGGAAACTAAGGTCAGCGCATAACACCATAACCAAAACACCACTATTTTTCATGGTATTTAAAAAAATTGGTGACAATTTGACCCAGAATTAGATTAGCTACAACCTTTTATCCCTAAGGAACTCGATATGTCAAGTTTGACCTTTTATACGCTAATAGGCGGCTATTCCCGGTTTCGTAAAATTTTGAAATTCAATAGCTTCCCTATTTTTGGTGCCTTTTACTTTTTCTGGTCTAGTCTAATCGATGCAAAATTGTATTTTCAATAACTTTTCTCCGTACAATAATTGTTTTGAACATTATTTATAGCCGCTAGAATGAAAAATGTGTTAAAAACCGTGTTTTTAAAGGGTTTTAAAAAAAAGATAAATACGAGCGGTTTTTGGTATAGGAACATGTGGTATATTCGGAATCATTGCAAAATTTCCTATATTAATAGCCAATAAAATAATTTTGATCCGACAGAATCAATTTTTGGACCTCTGTGCGGCGTCTTTTCAACCAAAAGAGCAAGAAAGATAAATGACTCGAATGTAGTGATACCCAGCGGTTGACGCGTGGGCTCTGTCCGATCCAGAAAACGGCTCAAAGCTCCCTTCCAATTCAAAATACGACCAAACGGTTTATTCAAATTTTCTCAACCAACAATTGACCGATTTCAATTACTCTTGCTGCGCTCGTTCTGTTTTCGAAACCCCTAGGTTCCATAAACCTCATTTCGCGTACAGAGCGGCTTTGAATTATCGTCCGGACGGCTTGGTGAAAAAATGAACTGTCCGCGCCAAAACCTGACACCCTGAGAAGATCGGTAGGCTGTAGATAACGTCGATGGTGAAATTGCTATAGACGTTTGGTGATTCATTATAATAACGCTATTTATCGCCTTGGAAACTAAGGTCAGCGCTATGGGAGCCCTTGGGCTTTACTCCGCCCTCGGCTTTTACGGCCAGTTTTTCCACCCCTGTAATGGTCTCCCACCCCCAAATGAAAAATTATGGGGACTTTACTGCTGGACTCCCCTCCTCGCCATTGAACGTTTTCATCTTGTAAAAAAAGAGGGAAAAAATCCTTTTCCGAAGAAAACCCCATTATCTGCTCCGGCGGAGTTCCTTTCCCCTTGGGGAGGATTAGCCGCTATGTGGAATTATGAAGGTCCGAGAGCTCTTATCAGCCGTTCAGGAGTTATACTTTCTCAACGCTCTTTGGGTATGAGGAAAGTTAAGCACCTAAAAGGCAAACAACTTTCTCTAAAACTTTCCCAGTACTTAGTATGAGTCTAAAGTAAAAAGTCCAGTCATGCAGCATGATCGTATGAGCGAATGTTCATAAATTATCGTACTATATTACGTCACATTGTTTCGAAAAAATTGGCTATTTTGCATCGCTAAATCAATTTTAATTATTCTGGACGTCTTACACGCTAACGTTTACGATATTCATATTATGATATTCGGCCTCCCATCACTTAGCAACGCTCAAGTTGAAATTTACTGTCTACAAAATAAACGTTAACCTATTATTTTATTGCTCAAATTCGTCATATTGTCTGCAAAAATTGTTAACTATCAATTTTATAGCTGAAATTTTTTTTCTAAATAACATTCTATTATTTAAACAAAGATATTAGATTTCTAGAATTTTTACATTTTTATCAATTTTGTAGCACATTGTAATGAAATTTAATTAAAATTTTGAGCATAGGTTTGAGCTTTAATTTTTAAATTACCAACTTCATAGTCGATAAACTTTATTTAAGTAATATTCTTCTAAAAAAATAATAATAATAAATAAAAAATCAATAAATAAATAAAACACCGATGTTTAGCCTTTTTTTGTCATTTTTTGTGATTTTTTTAGTACATTTTTTGAAATTTGACCAATTTAATGTGCTCAAAAAGTGTTGTCCAACGAACTCATCCTTTCTTTTGGAATGCTTGATTTTTTGGCGAAAGAACGAAGTTTTTATCTCAATTCTTATCGTCTGGAATGACACATACATATATATATAAAAATCTTTAAAATCCAGGAATCATTTCAGAATGCCTCAAAAGAGATTTCGATGAAGAAAATTTAAAAAAAATTTTATTTTAAAAATTTTGGAACCATTGCAATAGCTTCATTTTCAAAGAAAATTCGCAAAAACGCCTACAAAAAAAAGCTATTGCTTCCGAGACTGCAAGGCAGCGGAAGCTTTGTTTTCACTTTCGAAATGAAAAACAATTTTTTGCTCCAAAATCAAAATTTCCACTCGCATTTTGCGTTTCAGAGCCTCCTGAACAAATTTGGTTCCGTGTCTGTCTGTCTGTCTGTCTGTCCGTCCACATTTCCTTGTAACAGCCTAAACTTCCACAATTTTGATCCAATTTTAACCAAATTTTCAGGGATTGTGCGGGTTAAGCTCTAGATGGTCCCCTATCAACTTCATCATGATCGAATCAACGGTAGCTTCTGCGCAGGCGCTAACGTGAATTCCTTGTGACGGTCATAACTCGGTCAATGTTGAACGGATTTCGGTCAGATTTTCATGGATGATGTGGGTAAGGTCTCTTGAGGTCCAATGAGACAATCATCATAATTGCATTAGCGGCAGTCTCTGCGCATGCGTGAACGAAATATTCTTGTTAAGGTCCTCGCAACAGCCGTAATTTCCACAATTTTGATGCGATTTTCTTCAAATTTTTAGGGATCGTGCGGGTATAGCTCTACATCGTCCCCTACACCAAACCGTACTGTGAAGGTCACGAGGAAGCTCGTGTGCCATTGCCTGGCAGTGTATTTTTTTGTTGTTGTTGTACGATGAAAACATTTGAGTTCCTTCCCCTTACCTCCGAATGAAATATAAATGTTTCTAGAAATAGGTGATGAAATGGTGGTGGATGAAACTTTCTTCGAACCAACTAAATTACTCACATAAAGAATAAAGGAATAGAAAGGCATCAGAATGATTAATTAGTTAATCAAAAATTAACTTAATTTGCGGAAATTACTTTAATTTAATGTGGTTAGCCCTTGTTTTAGGGAATACTACATCTCGACGATCTTCACGTAAAAATCAATACCAAGGCACTTTTTTCGATCAGTTTCCTTTCGACGAGTTTCCCGGTAGGTAGGAGAGGGGCACTTATCAAGTGTGACGGACCCCTCATCCGCTGGAAGAAAACGAGATAGCCCCCCCCCCCCCCTCCACACCTCCGGTCCGACCGCCTCACGATGCGAGGGGATCCCGCCGATTGTATCCCGGAGAAACCCTGGGAGAGAGCGGGGTAACAAATGAAGTGGCGGGTGACGATAAATCAGGGGCAGGCCGGAGGAGGGTTGACGGGGGTGAGCGGGAAGTGCGGGATTGATAGCGGCCCGGCGGAAATTGATGGTCCGGCGAGGTCCATTGGCACCGGGGCTCCGAATCCACCCCCGTACCCGCAGCCAGTACCCCACCCCTTCCTGCCAGTACCATCACCTAGTACCCCCACCTACTCGTATCCACCCTTCACTGCACTGCCACCGACTTCCATCCGAGTTTCTATCTCTTCGTCCATTTCTCTTTCTCACTGCAGGTTTTTTTTCTCGACCTTTCCATCTTATTTTCTCACCTACACGTTTGGCCTTTCCACAACTCACAAACTGTAAGCTGATCACCACGATTTACCTACTTCTGATCTCACAGCTTCCTCTGATTGAATGCTACTGCATCTGGATGGAACTGCTATACAACCAATATTGATAACAATGACTATTTCAGAAAAAATTTAGTAAGACATGAAGAATTACAAAAAAGCTCGGAGCATCGCAACTCGAGGGGGGGGGGGGGGGGGTAGCTCACATCCACCCTCCGGATGTTACTACCTAGCACTACCTAGATGTCCTTCACCCGGAATTTGGTTTGAAATGTCAAAGAAATGACCCCTGAATTTTTTCAGATTTTTTGCATAGCAAAAACCTACGCCGCGCCCGTAGCTCGATTTTGGTTTTTGAAATACGCTTTTCCTGCCAATATCAGACTTTTGGGTATAACTTTTACAAAGCTGTTTGTAAAATTGTGAAGCTTCGTTATTACTTACGTTTTTGGGGTCACTGAACTCGAATATGCAGTCAAAATGATTGACTGATTGATTTTGAAGCTTATTTCAAAAACCAAAATCAAGCTACCGGCGTTGGCCGTTGTTATGCAAGAAATCTGAAAAAATTCAGTGGTCATTTTTTCGACTTTTTAAACCAAATTTCGGGTGGAGGTCAAAAAGGATCATGTTTCCTGCCTACAAAAAATGCCCACATGTTAGGTTCCATCTAGACCGAATTTGCTCGTCTCGCGGTCCTGCTAAACCTGGATGAGTGGTTCAACCTGGATAAATGGTTCGACCTGGGTAACTGATTCGACCTGGATCTTAGTGGTCCAACCTGGTTACTTGGTTCGACCAGGATAAGTGGTTCTACCTGTTTAAGTTGTTCAACCTGGATATGTGGTTCGAAAGTGGTTCAACCTGGTTACGTGGTTCGACCTGGATAAGTGGTTCAACCTGGTTACGTGGTTCGACCTGGACCAAGTGGTTTTACCTGGGTAAGTTGTTCGACCTGGATAAGTGGTTCAACCTGGATAGCCGTTCAACCTGGTTACGTGGTTCGACCTGGATAAGTGGTTCGAAAGTGGTTCAACCTGGTTACGTGGTTCGACCTGGATATGTGGTTCTACCAGGGTAAGTTGTTCAACCTGTATAAGTGGTTCAACCTGGATAAGTGGTTCTACTTGGTCACGAGGTTCGACCTGGATAAGTGGTTCAACCTGTATAAGTGGTTCAACCTGTGCAAGTGGTTCAACCTGGTTACGTAGTTCGGCCTGTATAAGTTGTTCGACCTGGATGAGTGGTTCAACCTGGTTACGTGGTTCGGCCTGTATAAGTTATTCGACCAGGATAAGTTGTTCAACCTGTATAAGTGGTTCAACCTGGTTACGTGGTTCGACCTGTATAAATGGTTCTACCTGGGTAAGCTGTTCGACCTGGATAGCCGTTCAACCTGGTTACGTGGTTCGACCTGGATAAGTGGTTCAACCTGGTTACGTGGTTCGACCTGGATATGTGGTTCTACTAGGGTAAGTTGTTCAACCTGTATAAGTGGTTCAACCTGGTTACGCGGTTCGGCCTGTATAAGTTGTTCCATCAGGATAAGTGGTTCGACCTGGTTACGTGGTTCGACATGGATAAATGGTTCAACCTGGTCACGAGATTCGACCTGGATAAGTGGTTCAACCTGGTTTCGTGTGGTTCGAACCTGGACAAGTGGTTCTACCTGGGTAAGTTGTTCGACCTGGATATGTGGCTCGAAAGTGGATCAACCTGGTTACGTGGTTCGACCTGGATATGTGGTTCTACCTCGGTAAGTTGTTCGGCCTGTATAAGTTGTTCGACCTGGATGAGTGGTTCAACCTGGTTACGTGGTTCGGCCTGTATAAGTTATTCGACCTGTATAAGTGGTTCAACCTGGTTACGCGGTTCGGCCTGTGTAAGTTGTTCCACCAGGATAAGTGGTTCGATCTGGTTACGTGGTTCGACTTGGATAAGTGGTTCAACCTGGTTACGTGGTTCGACCTGGATAAGTGGTTCAACCTGGTCACGAGGTTCGACCTGGATAAGTGGTTCTACCAGGGTAAGTTGTTCAACCTGTATAAGTGGTTCAACCTGGTTACGTGGTTCGGCCTGTATAAGCTGTTCGACCTGTATAAGTGATTCGACCTGGATAAGTGTTTCAACCTGGTTAAGTCGTTCAATTACGTTTGCTCGTCCTGCGGTTATCCAAAAATTTGAAAATAAAGTTAGTCTTATTGCTAATAAAATAATCTTTTTTGCATGTAAAATTAATCTTTTCACTTATAAATACATTTGTAGAAAATTGAGATTTATTTGTAAAAAGATTAGTTGAAGGTAAGCGGAAGACTGTTTTCAAGTTTTGGGGATGTAAAATTTCTTCTAGCCAAAACCAAAATTTTCACTTGAATTTTATGTTTTGGCATTTCTGAACAAATTTTATTCCGACTCTGGTTTACATGCCCGGAAATCCTTGTAACGAGCTTGATTTTCTAAGTATAGTGATGAAATCTTCAAGCAATGTTCTAGATAGACTGCAAAAGGTCTCCTATCAGTTTCATAGTTCACAAATCAACACCCACTATTTCTACGCATGCGCGAACTTACAATCCATCAAACATCATTTACTCGCGAACTAATATTTTTCCCTCCTAATTTAGAGAGTAGTCGGGAAAAGACGATTTAATCACATTATATACCAAGCATTATTTTCAAGTTTCCATTTTTGATTTCATTTCCGTTTCTGGCAATATGCGGATTAGGGTGAGGATTAGGTATGCAATAAGTTTTACTATTTAAAAATTTTATTAATTGTTTTAACTGCTCATGCGCAAACGTACTTAAGATTCATACTGCCTCATTTTCTTATAGCTGGAATTTGGAGGGTACTTGGGAAATGACGATTTGATTAACCCAAAGCTATCAAACTCGTATCAATAGTACCTGCTGCGCATGTGCGAACCTCAGATCCTTGTTACATTCATGACCTCTACAGTTTTCATCCAATTTCGAAGACATTTTCAGGAATTGAATTGTCTTACAATCTTGTAACATTAAATATTAAGTATGATCTATACAGTCAAGTTACGGATACGAGGAAGCTAAGTGCCAGTCCCAATTTAGCAGAATTTGGCAGAATTTAGCAGAATCTAATGTCACGTTACTAGGATTGGTTGTACTAGGTATTATAGTTCCAATGACAGTGAGATGTTAATAGAACCTTAAATGGCTTAACTTGCTCAACTTCACAAAATATCTTAGTCGAGCGAATGATTTTTGGATTACCTTAGTTTTCTCGACCACTTGTATAATAATGGAGTTGAAGGTTAGCGAGAGTTGGTCAATAATTCAAAAAATCTTCTACACCGACGTTTCGCTATATTTGTATAGCATCTTTAGGGCTTAGTAGTGGAGCAGGGAGAATTTCAGATCCTCATTGCACGTTACACAATCCTCGCTGGGCACATCGTACTTCACTATTTTCATACATGCTAACTGGATACTGTTTATTAATAATAGAAACTTGATAATTATGATGAAATTTATTAAATATTATATAGAATTATTAGGTAATTATTTAATAAATTTCATCATAGTTATCAAGTTTCTATTATTATAAACAGTCTCCAGTTAGCTTGTACGAAAATAGTGTACAAGTACAATGTGACCAGCAAGGATTGTATAACGTGCAATGAGGACCTAAAATTTTACCTGCTCCACTACTAAGGCCTGAAAATGTTATACAGATACAGCGAAACGTCGGCGTAGAAGTTTTTAATTATTGACCAACCCTCGCTAACCCTCAACTTCATTCAATGATTTTTGGCGCTCTGATTTAACATTAAATGGTGATTTTAGTAAGGTAATAATGTTAGGGTAGGTAATTGAACCGCGTTTTGGCTAAATGAGCATATACCCATAGGTAACGCTCATGTATGCACAGCGTACCTACTAATCCAGTAAAAAGTCGGATGAAACTGGTTTTGATATATTTCTCATCTTATCTACCACTGGCACAGTTCCTTCCTCACGGAGGCGGATTAGCAGCGATGTGGAATTATGAAGGTCTCTGAGGGGGAAGGGCGTCCCTTGTCAGTTGGCCACAGGCTTCCTCGGGCCTTTCAGGATCCAACTGGTCTAAAACCTTCTGGAAGCTAATAACCTTCTGCATGAGTTATGGACCTCCATTGGGAAGATTTGGCTTCGCCTCGGAAAGGATCGATTAGCGGGTTTCAATTATTTAGTTCTGTTTACCCCCGGGGGGCCAACCCGAATCAACAAAAACAATGCTGGCAGTTATAGGTACCTGGTTGATGATGCGGAACCGCCATCTTGGAATTGGTTTTCTTGAAACGATAAAGAAGGAATCCACAATTCAATTGATTTGGGGAACATTAGAATGAGCTGTCATTACTAATGTAAGTAGTTAAGTCATTATTAAAAAAACGGAAGTTAGTGAAAAAAGTTGTCTATTTCCACGAAAAATAAAGTGCTACAATGTTAAATCGATTTCGACGGTTAGGCCATCGTCAGTAACAAACAATAACAATTATTGTTTGTTACTGATGATGGCCTAACCGTCGAAATCGATTTAACATTGTAACTCTTTATTTTTCGTGGAAATAGAGAACGTTTTTCACTAACTTCCGTTTTGTAATGGGTTTCCAACAACTTCGTCGCGAGTGATTTAGTTCGTATAAGTCATTATTTCTTAACTGTTTCAAGAAACGATATTCAACTACTTTTTTGCCACATCAATAAAAATAGCGTGAAACGTCAAAATTGATCAATTAAGAAGCAAAAAAAGATACGTAATGTAATTTACGTTAGCTCATGAGCAGAATGAACTGATCAGTTTTGACTCTACAACTAGGTACTACCCCGCGCATTAACAAGGAGTCTTTAGGTCCCAGTCGTTATAAGGATTTCACATTGGCGCATGCGCAGTAGCTATTAATGTTACAATCATGTTGAAATCAATATTGAATGCTCAAATCGTCATCCTCCAACTATCATCCAAATTTGAGTGAAATCGGAAGGCTAGGGCGTGAGAAATTGTTGTTTAGTAGATTTTATGTTTGTGCACGCGCAGAGGAGACTGATGAAACGATGGAACTGATAGAGGACTTTCTACAACCTTGCTCGCACATCCCCTGAAAATGCCATCCAAATCGAACGAAAACTGTGGAAAATAAGTTTGTTGCAAGGATTTGCGGACATACGGCAGACGCACACACACAAACACATACAGACACACACACACAGACAGACAGGCACGGAACCAAAGTTTTTCAGAGTGGTCTGTAACGTAGAATGCGAGTGGAAATTTTGATTTTGGATACCAACACTTTATTTTCTCCGGAAAGTGAAAGCAACAGATACTTCCGCTACCTATAGGTAGACTCGGAAGCCAGAACATTGCATAGCTAATACATTTTTATCCACTAGCTGTGCATGTTCATTTTGCTCGTTCGCCGATAACCTAGACGTAAATCACAATGGTCTTATATATTTCCAATCAATTGTGTTAGTAAGTACTCCCAGCAAAATTGTACCTACGAGTATAATTATACTCTACCATACTCAGAGAGGTATCGTTCTAAATTTTAACATCTTAAGTTGGATGGGAACGAAATAAGCAACAGAGCCCACTCCGCCAATTAAATTTGTTTCTGAATATTTTAATTACACTCTTTCTCACCCAGAGAAGCCGCGACCTGAAGTATAATATCTCAAGTTGAATAGGCCAGAAACGAGAGCGCTCTATTGGCTAAACGCGGCGTACGGCTATTAAAGCTATCACAATGAGTTATTTAGATGGCTTCCAAATGTTAAATGAGGGAGAGAAGGGGTGAGGACCTCCTACAAATCCGTTTCATCCCTCAAATCCCTATATATTTATATTTATATGGTGTATTTCCAGACGATAACTCCCATAAAAACGTCGTAAAAAAATCGTTCCAACGCAGAAAAATCTATCTTGGCAAAAGACAGGTCGAGTTTGTTGGCCAACTCGATTGCTCCAGAATTTCAGGCTCATATTTTCAGTGCTCAGCCGATTGCGACCACTCCCAGACCTCTAACATTCATAGCAAACGAGAAAAATCCATTTTCAGGTGAAAAATACCCATAATTTACCAAATTTTCGAGTTCGGCTGCGTGACCTAAAATTTTCTTTGCGATCTCGTCACTGTCCCCTCACTTTTATTCAGGACTTGGTTGGCTTCAATAATTATAATTTATGTGCCTAATTTAATGTTATCTGCAACTTTTCTTTGAAAATTCGCTTAATTTGTCAATGCTGCATGACTTAGTAGGTAGGTACTTTATCCTCTATGAAAATGTCACAGGTGACCTTCTTGCACCGTGCATGGAAAGTTATCTTGAAGTTTTCATACACGAAGAGTGGGTTTGATGAGGTCATGATTCAAGGTCATCGCACTTGAAAGTCGCAAAAGAAAAATTATGACAAAACTGTTGATCTAAGTTGTAATTGAACTAATACAGTGGACGGTGTTGTGTTATTGACTGAATTGAATATGTCTGAATATTACGTTTTTTTCTATCACCTTACGTGCATTTTGTCCGGAAAAAGGAAATCTAAACGTAAATAGAAGATAGAAATAGACAACGAGCTTCACTCTGTTACTTTCTTTTTCTCTATTTGTTTCTCTATGGGTTTCCACAACTTCGTCTAGAGTGATTAAGTTCGTGTAGAAATTACCCTGAGTAGTACTTATATAGCTCTGAGATACCTTTTATAAACGGGAAACCACTATAATAAACTTGTTGAAGAAGATCTTCTCAAAAAGACAGAATAAAGTATGCTTCTTTATGCCATCTTACGTGAAAAGCATCTACTCAGCCGCCAAGAATATTAGGCAATTAATTGTTCTTATTAGGCAGGAAAAGGTAACGATTGCCTGCCAACGAAATTAGATTCTCTGTGTAGTCGGAACGGCCATTGCAACTAACATCACAATAACCGCAAAATTTCCAAGTAGATTTTCCTCAAATAAGGAGATACGTAATCATATGTAACTCTTCCAGCCTAAAAACTGCAACAATGATAATAAAATCATATAAAAACCTGATACCTACGCCAAGTCAAATGTTTTACCTACCGAAAGCTTCTTGGTGGACGCAAATTTCCTTCGTATTGAATAGTATCCATGATGTTTCGTAGCATGGAGGTATATTATTTTATAATTTCTGCATGACGTTTTTACAGTGAAAGTAGAGATATTTCAATACTGCTCCTTGCTCCTAAGGCGCCCATGGGCCAGATACGATCAAAACTTAGCCAGCGCTAGAATCGATAAACACAAAAACTATAGTGGTCAAGTGCAATAAACTCTATTATATTACAGGAGCCCCGTTTGAATTTCAGCAACTCAAGTTGATTTGCAGAGGTTACTCAGATGATCAGAGTGGTTTCCCGAGTTTTAATTTATAATATGCAGATTATAATTAACCTACATTACCAAGAGAGACTACGTTCAATAGTTCAATATCTTCAGGTGATTGAGAACAAAATTAGCTGCAGAACTCACTCAACATGTTAATGTCACAGTTTGAATTTAATCTGACCATGTTACTTCCTTATACGGACAGCGACATTAGGACAGTTGGACAGCTATCAACAGTATATGCAAGAAGATAATGTTCTCTTCATTAGTTTCGCAAGGTCCCCGCGTTTCTCATTCTTGTCTGCTAAGCATCTGCATATTCTTCCTTCTTCTTTTACCAATCAACCTGCCATGAAATAATAGTAAATGATGTAAATTTCTGTGTTGTGGTAGTTTCCAGTTGCAGCAATATCTAGTTTTCATTATTTCAGTTTTTTTTAAATACATAAGTGTTCTTTTTTTGGAAATAAATACAACTCTCATTGTAATTGAGTATATTTGTTGAGTACCTATTTTACTAAATAAAACACCACTACACGCTAAGTATGTAAACATTTTACGACTCATAAATAAATCCATTTTTCATTCGTTCAATTCTTGATATAGAATAACCGATAAAACATCACGAGGAAATGAAACCCGGTTCAGGAACTGGCGGAAAGCAGAAACCGGTAGTGGTGCCCAGGAAGGCCGAGGAGGCTCCCCCTGCTGCACTGACCTCCTGGACTGCAGACCTCCCCATTGGTCCGACCCTACGACACAACACAATACAATACACGGTCAACTGCCGCAGCTGCCCAACATGGCCTCCACTATATTTTTATTTTCTAGATCCTGTTCCGCTCTTCGCACCCCACCCGAGACTAAGAGTAGGTACATATTTGTACGATTTGTTTATAAAACGTAATACGCTATTTGAAACTCCCCTAAGAAACTAGGTGCTGTTCATATAATCGTAACATGGTTCATATTTCAGAGAACAAAGGCGGCTATACGTCAATCGGAATTTGTATGTATCCATGATTCTCAAGTTTCCAATAGGTCTAAAGCTACTGCTTTACTTTTACCCCTGGATATTTTACAGGAGCGTAAAAGAGGGACACAGTGCCAAAAGCAATAGTACAGCAATGCAGTAATAATATTGCATTAAAACAACACAATGCGGCAGGCTATTTGAAGAGCTAGAAAGAGAGTAGCTTCAGACATTTCGCCACCCACGACTCCAAATGTGTCGCCAGCCAAATTTCATAACACAGTATATTTAATTTCTTTCGATAGATAGAATTTTAGAAGATAATATCACTTTCAGAAGAGAAGAAACTCATACAAGTCAGTTCTGATTGCCCTGATAGATCCTCGTCCTACTGAACATGCATCAGAGGAGTGGTTCATGTGTGAGCATCGTCCAAACGTCTGCTTCCATTTCAGGGGGAAGTCCGCATCGTAACACAATGCGATATAAATGGACTGCGAAAGACCTTAGAAACGAGAGAAAGAGGATCCTGAAGTAAAAGAGGAAACTAGAAGGGAATGGAGGGTAAAAGTAAAAGGGTAGTAGAAGGATCCCGTGATATATTGCCCTGTGAACTGGACAGGGCTCTGGCCGACCACATAAACTCAAACACAAACGCCCCCGATCTCAATTTCCCTCACTTCCCAACCGAGTTCCTTTGCAGTCTGAGCAAACAGACTCGCCCTCGCCGAAGTTTTCCTTTTGGTCTCCCCAATTTGCATCGGAACACGACTGTTTCTCGTTTCGTTTCTTATTTGTGGTTTGAGCTACGAATGTCAAAGTGTAGAACTCTATGTACCTACTAACTAAGGGGAACCTGTAGACATGGTCGACAATTTATGGATCATCAAAGAATGAACGGTTCACAATGAGGATCCGTAGCAAAGTGATAGTAGATCTGAAACATCATGTCATGTTATTTTTTAATGACATGACATTCGAAATTCACCCAACTTACCCTACTTTTTTATTTTGTAACGTGAAAAAAATATGATTCTTGATGCTCGAAGCTCAGCGATGTCCAAACCAATGAAATAGTTTTAGAAAAAACAATTTATATTCCAGATCCGTAGGTTGATTACGAAAGTAAATAGATCCAAAGGTCCATCAGCAGATCAGTGCGCCTCCATGTAGCTTGTAATTTTATCCTTGCTGTCCTAGAGGAGGTCCATATCAATATATTCTGTGGGTCGATTAGGAAAGGAAAAGCTCTCTAAATACACGTTTTAATGAAGAGTTACAGAACAATTACAACAGCTTTCAAATATTCCTGTTAATTTCAGCCAAATATCACGCTATGCTAAGGGAAGAGAGAAACTCTCCCATTTCCAGTCGTGACGAATAAATCACACATGTTTATGCCAGAAAAAATGTTCCGTACCAATATTCTGCAACAAAAATCAATATTAAACTTTTAAACCAAATACGCCTTTTTGAAATGTGATTTGCAGCACGTTTTGTTGCAATTCGAACCGATTTTCGTACCCAACATTGTCACACAATTTTTAAAATTCTAATTATTGGTTTCATTCAGTACAAAATGATCAATATCGCAGTTTTCCCGTTTTGACATGGATATGTCTTTTAGCGAGGTATTTGAAAAATTTGTGTATTGTTTTTTTAGCCCAAAAAAGTGTACAGGAAGCTTTATTTTCTATTGATTTTTACGTACAACCAATGCGTTACTAGCGGAGCGTAACTCCCTCAGTTTTCATTGCAGAAAATCGTTCGCCACTTTTTGGAAAGTTCACATTTTATCACATCTCACGACCCCTAAGCCATTGTAGTGTCAAGGAAAGCTGATTTATTACGCTAAGTTATAAACTAATATTATTAAATAACCATAATGAACTAATAATGTGAAAAGAAGGCACTACATGGTAGGTATACTATTGAGTAGTTGGTACCTAATTGTAAGCAGTAGGTACTAGACATATCCATGATCTATTGTTTTTCTTATCAAGGGAGAAATTAAAAAGTTTTCCAACACATTTTTCAAAAATGAATTTTCAACATTTTAGTTCTTTTATTTTTAGCTTGAAATTTGTTCCTCTGTTTTCTTTTGTAGGGCCTTGAACATGAACCTAATTAAAATCAACCGAGAAACGGATTAGGAGATTTAAAAAATCGCCAACTCGTGTTTATAATACGGTAGTTATCCGCTACCTTTAGCTGTAGCTAATTTCTGATAGCTAAACACTATTTGTTAATTAACAATAATCTTTAGTTTTGAGTGGGGGTTGTGACTGTGATGAGGATGAGGAAAGCGATTTGTTGTAACGGCAAATGCGAGGCCGCCGAGGGACTGACGTTTCCCCTCTCATGTCTCGTAAGATTTAATCTGCGGGAAAAAGATCTCTCCCTCTCTCTCCCAAATAAGCAGGGGATTAGTGAGGGAAAATCCTCTGTTTTATTCATTGTTTAATTTATTCGAAGCAGAGGCATTTTAAAGTTAAGCGGCGGGAGGCTTTCATTTTGGATGGATCCCTTGTTCAACATGATCATTTTGATCCTCCAGTAAATAATAGACGTGTATTACTTAGATGTGCATGATATATTAATAACATCCGTAAATACATTTTTACTCCATAATCTGCTTTGGAAATCTTCTGTTACTATACCTACTGGTTAATTGCATACTGTTGCTGCTCCATCATTCCATATACCTTTAAAATTCTGTATTAGATTTCCTCTTGTATTCAAGTTGAACATTTACATTATATTATTCAAACAATAAATAATTCGGTGCTTCAGTCCCTTGCACCTTTTGCTTTTTTTTTCTTTCGTTTTTGTATTTTCTTCAACAGAGAAAAATTTATAAAGAACTCCTGAAAATAACATAATCAATAATTTAACGTAGAATGCGTTTTCACGGAGAATTATTAGAGAGTTCCTGGTTACCACGGTGTCTTAATACGGTGTACGTGAACCTAGGGAGAACCAAAATTTTGCTAACAACGCTGGCTGTTACTACGGTGCAAACTCGGTGTTTCTCGTGTCTTCACACGCCGTCTCTTATCAATTTTGTAACCTGGAGCAGATTCCGAGATTCCGACATCTTGTATTTTTCCGACTCTGTTTTCCTTCATCCAGATCTCACATTCCATAATTTATTATCGTGTGGTTTATTGTTCTGTTTTCAATTCGTAGTGTTCTTTGCAAAGTGAACCTTTGTAATCGGATAAGACATTTTTTTTAACCTCCCTCCCAAAATTTGTTGGTTACGTTTTAAGATACATGGATTTCAAAAATCGTCCGTTGTCCGTCCTTCCGCCGTTTTATTTGTGCAATGAAAATCAGCATGAAGTTTTAGACTTCGTAAGCTTATATATCACGCTAGTTGATTGAGCAAAGACGAGCTCGACGTGTTCCAGGTTTACCTTGAAGACACATCCGTCCGACTTGTCTTGGCGATCGTTCGAGTAAGTTCTAGCTCAACTAGGTAGTAGTAATATTGGTGTATATAGGTACGAGTATAGAGGTCGGTATAAATATACAGCTTATATGCATTTTGTGTAGAAACTCACTAAAAGAATACATGTTGGTATCTTAAAAGTTTAATGTTTGTATCATGAAAAAGGTAGATATGATTAGAATGAAATTATTTTATCCGTTTTTCGGCAAACCTTTATCCTCCGATTTGTTGACTAGTTGTTTTTTGGCACTCAATAAATGGACTGCTTCGAGTGAAAATAGGATGTATATAAATAAATTTAGTATATTTTAATATAATTATATATTTAATTTATATTTTGAATAATATATTTATTATATTAATTCAGTATAAATTTTAATATGAAAAATATGAACTGAACACGCTTATCACTGAAACCTTCCTCGGGTTTATACATTTACGGGCGAAGTGTCGAAGACGAGGTAACGAGGACGTACTAAGACTCGATCTTGCGTTGCCAATCAAGCGGTCTCCTACTCACGTCGTCCACTTCTACTAATTCGTCAGCTGTCAGTTGTTTCCAGATCAGCTGATCATGGCTCACGGGCACCGTGTAAACTAAAAACGTGGTAACCAGGAACTCTCTATTGTCAGTTAACAGCGTCACGAATAAATGACGCGTAGCAAAGACCTAAAACAATGACACGTAACAACGTATAATCAAGGAGGCTAGCTTTACCGTTGTCTTGTGATCTCTGAAGCTAACTCCTTTGCTATTCAACCTATGAAGGTAAAATTTGGAATGTAGGATAAAAACTTATTTTACAGTCATCACGCATAAAGGCACATAAACTGAGAAATCGTCACAGAAAAGCATTATAAAAAAATCCTTACAGTGTTTCTGATGATCCTTACAACCAAATAGTTTCTATAAAACTGTATCTTTGCCATTCTTCATCGTGCGATAATCGTTCGCCAGTCGTTCGAAAGATCCCAATATATGAAAAATCGCACGCGGCCAGGACAGATCCAAAAATAAAAGCAGCTGAGCAACATGCACAGTTGTGAACTCCACTCATGTAAGTGTGCCACCTCTGTCAATCGATTAAATTGAACTTTTGCCAATTTCGAATTCCCTGTATTGTTTTTTTTTCTCTATTTGTACAAAAGAACAATAAATTGTTCCTACGAAGCTCTCAGCCTCTTGGTTTCTGTTGTTCTGCTCATCCCAATAGAACCTTCCTATTCTGTACATTCCTTCTTAGCATATCTCTTAATTCTAGATATGTTAGAAAGCATATGGTAGGTAGCCCCCACACCAAAGAAAATCTATCTTTCTACTCGTGATCACGGCAAGTCGCCGAAATATTGAGGTATTTTTCCATTTCATCAAAGTTTTTGTCTCTATATCTTTCTACTTTATCTATCATATCCAAATTTATATATATATATATATATATATATATATATATATATATATATATAGCATTTCTGACTTGAGTTAAACTTTTTCCATTTAGGTTTAGTTCTTTTCCATTTAGGTTTAAACCTTTTCCACTTAGGTTTTTAGACCTTTTCCATTTAGATTTAAACCTTTTCCATTTGGATTTAGACCTTTTTCATTTAGATTTAAACCTTTTCCATTTGGATTTAAACCTTTTCCATTTGGATTTGAACTCAGGAAATTATTGAGGAGTAAAAGTACCGAAGAGGTAAATTCATATTGTGCGAAACTCAAATTAAAATTTCGAAAGTTAGTTTGGTAAATATGGCAATAAATTATTTTCTTAGGTTTGATGCATAGTTTGATGATATTGATCACCAATAATAACAACAGTTAAATATTCTGAATATATTCTGCATTAGATTTTCCCACGTGTTGAATTTGTGACTTGGGTACTTTTACCTCTAACTCCACGATAATTTCCTGAGTTTAAATCCAAATGGAAAAGGTTTAAATCCAAATGGAAAAGGTTTAAATCCGAATAGAAAAAGTCTAAATCTCAGTGGAAAAGGTCTAAATCTAAATGGAAAATGTTTAAATCTAAATGGAAAAGGTCTAAACCTAAATGGAAAAGGTTTTAAACCAAAATGAAAAAGGACTAAACCTAAATGGAAAAAGTTTAACTCAATTCGGAAATGCTATATATATATATATATATATATATATATATATATATATATATATATATATATATATATATATATATATATATATATATATAGTTTTGATAAAAAATGAAAACACTCGCGTGTAATATTATTTTGAGGAGTTACAGAAGGTTGGAAAAAGATAGGAAACACTTAAATAAACTTACAAAATTGAGAGAATATTTCGCTGTGTCAGCGTCGTCAGCTCTAGTGAAGAAGTAGTAGAAAATTCTTCTTCTACTACTTCTTCACTAGAGCTGACGACGCGGACACAGCGAAATATTCTCTCAATTTTGTAAGTTTATTTAAGTGTTTCCTATATTTTTCCAACCTTCTGTAACTCCTCAAAATAATATATATATATATATATATATATATATAGCCCGAGGCAGTCGGACGAAAAGCCCCAACCTGCAATGGTTGTTTACTTTACTGAACAATTTTTGAACTCTAGGATTTGTTTTGGAATTTCCAAAACGGATTTCAATGAAGAAAATTTTCGAAAATATTTGTGCTATTGCAATAGTTTCAGTTTTTACAAAAATTCGCTAATGGATTTCAATTATGAAAAATGTTAAATAATTTTATTTGTAAAACTTTTGGGAAGATTGCAACACGTTGGTTCTCTTCGAAAATTTGTTCAAAGGTGATTGGATGTAAAATATGTCTTCGCCCTTCGCTAAACTTGGTAGTAAAATGTAATCCTCACCAGAGCACATGCTAATGATCTGAACTGCCTCGAAAATGTCTGCGAATCGTGGAGGGTACGGTCAATTTACCTTGAATAGGGCTAGTATTACCGAGCCTCCTAACAGGTCATTTGACCAGTCTTTACCATTGCTCCCGGTTATCGGGTGGAATTTTAAGGGGCCTTGGCAGACGGAAGGGGCCTTCCGTGGAAACCCGACCTCGATGGTAATGGGGTGATGGAGATGAGGAGGGGGTAGCATAATAATAGGGCAGATAGGTAGGCACCTCCTTATAGCTGTTTAGAGTGGTCTTGTATAACATTAACCTTTCAAGGAGGGTTTCACGGTCAGGATGTTCCGGGGGTAAATACGGAACTGGGAACGTTACCGACTGCAGAACAGGAACTGGGGCGCGGATCGCCGTGCCGACCCCGCGAAGGACACAGAAAGGAACCAAACTAATATTTTTAGGAGATATGAATACGCTGAAAATTATTCGATATCAGTTATTACGAAGCCATTCTACAACACTGCAACACAATTTCTGTGGGATACGTGGTGTTTCAATGATTGTTGGTTGCGTATACAGGCGAACAGCTCGTAGATGCAAAACATGTCTTGCCTCAAACTATCTACATCAAAAATGGAGCCGCAAACCGCATATTTATCTAAATCCGCTCTCGAGATATGATAATTAACGGGATTTTAAGGAAAACCGTGTTTTTTTCCTTTTTAAACTTGAATGTTTCTACTTTAATTAATTTAATTTTGACTTTTTACCACATTTTCGGAATCAGCGTTGAATTATCTATAAGCGTAGTGCACTTTTATTCAGTAAAATTCTCATCTACAGACCACAGCAGCAGCTCAAACTTTTCAAATTTGATAAAATAAAATTTCTGAAAATCTTCAAAACGTTACAACTTTTCCAAAAATATTCCAGAAAACTGCAAATCTCATGAAAACTGCTGCATTTAATTGTATTTCCAACATGGTTAATTTTACTTTTACTTTGCTATTTAGGGGAGAAAAGTTTGTTTGAATGTTAAAAATTGAGGTTTTTTCTGTGAAATCGAGGGTTTTTTCTAGGCACAATTATGACCCTCCTATGAAAATAAGAGTTTGGCCTCGGTTTCTACGTATTTTTTCACGCTGAATCAAATCATAACACTTGAAGATCTTTCCATCATGTCTGGGTTTTTCATTTTATATGACTATTTTTGACACAGATATGTCTTTTGGCTGGGGGTCATGACAAAATAAGCGTGATCGTGATCACAAATAGTAATGGGTAACTAGGTTGTTACCTACTTTCATTAAGTTACTAATCACGCTACTCTATCCAGAAAATGAGGAAGCCACTATTTCTTAGCAGTTAACCGTTGGAAAGAGTATTAAATGAAGCAGTTTTCTGGAAATTTGGAGTTTCCGGGATTTTCGTTTGGAAGAGTTGTAACGTCATAAAGATTTTCAAAAATTTTCAAAAAGATTTTCAAGCTTTCAAGTTTGAATTAATATAGTATTTTCTATTATATACAACTGGGATTCCAACAAATATATATTGAGTATATTTAAAATTATATATATCTTTCATTGTATATTGAAATCACTATTCTTTGAGAATTTTGATAAATTGTAATGTAAGCTATATTAGAATCTTTGGCGAGTGAGAAAAATAAACTTTATAGAAATATTTTTGTCTTTTTAATAATTTATGTCCAAACAGATTGTTTGCTAAATTAAAAATACAAAATTGTTAGGGGGGAGGGGGTAGGGGTGGGAGGAATGGTTAGCTTCCATTACTATCCACAGATAATTAAAATAATTTATATTAGCTTTATTGGTTATCCATAGATCCCAGTGCATACCTGTTTCCCATAAGCTTCCCTCCAACAGTTTAGTTCTGTTCTTCCATTGTAACTACGCTATATTTCAATAAAACTATTTTTCTCGTTTCATTTTATATTTTAATTTTTCTTTATTTAACTTTACCCATGAATATCAGTTCGATTCGTTGGAGGAATATTTCTACTACGCTATAGCATTGAACTGTAGATTTATTACTAGTCAATAAAGGTTTCCAACCTAACTTGAGAGAGCGATCAGCTCTTCATAACGGCTATCTGGCTGGTGGCGAAGTGGAAACAGAAGCCTGTGCTTCATCAGCAAGATTTTAAACGTACCGGGTGGAGCCAATTACAATTTCAAAGACTATACAATAAAGGCATTTCTGTCCTTGAATTTAAGGACAGACAGACCTTTTTTGTACAGTTTCGTAATAATTTGAATTGTCCAAATAAAGAAACGTCCCGTTACGATGTCCCCAGTTTACCCAGAAATAGTCCCCATAACAGGGGCAGTGGCTGCCGTTGATTTGAATACGATGGGAATTAGTATCATAACATACTGACCACAACCCATAAATCTCGGCTAAATTCATCATTCCACAACCTTCGTTGTCTTGGGAGTACAAAATTCCTACTGAACGGATTCAGGGACATCGTGAAATCGGGACGTAGATGAGAGTTCAAAGCGCCAAATTCAGGAACGTCTTAATTGAGCTATTCACTTTAATTTTAAACCCTTCCCATCACATCGTGCACACTGACGTCTCTCGCTTGTTATTAATTGTTTCCCAATACCCTTCACAGCAGGCCCTCCTGTAGCTCAAAAAATATGATCTTACAACGTCGGAATGATCGAGTAAAAGAATAAAAGGGTGAACGGAAGGGGAGTGATTCGGCACTTATCTGAAGAACCGGTGCATTATAGTTTCATTACCCGACTCCTTTGACGTGGAGGAAAAAAATTGAACTATAACGAACTAACAATAAACCATTCTGTCAGGCCCAAGGTCCCACGTGAGTTGGCTGAAATTGGTGGAAATACAATTTGTTGTGACGTCGGAATGACGTTGTCGATTTTCATAGCGAATACCTTTATAATATCCAAGCTTTCACTTGTGAGGTGTTTCATTACTGAAATAAGCAGAACGTGTACACTATCCCCTTTCATTTGGCTTGAGAGTCAATAACCCATGTGCTCTCATACCTTATAACGGTACAATAATTCTTTTTATTTATATTAAATAATCATTGCTTCTTACATAACAGATTAAACAGTGTTTAAAAATTTCAGAACTTGTCACTCTTTTTTTCTTTCACTTTTTAAGATTGCGGTTACTGACCGTTCTCGAAAGAGTTAAATGAGTATCAAGGATTGCTTATCATCTTACCGGGCATACTCCATAGACGTGTTCCATGTCTTCCGGTGCATGACAATCAGTGCATAGCTCGTCTTTGGCGTGCCCGAGGAAATATAGGGTCATTCTTATGTTGCCATGCCCCGTTCGAAGCCTTGTCAACTGAACAAGCCGTTTCCGGGACAGACTCCGTAATACTGAACATCCAAGATTTCCAGTGATGCTCCAACCTACAATTGATTGAAGTAGCTAAACTGTTGCTTTCTGCAAATAACCAGATTGTTGTACAATGGATTCCTGGACTCTGCGGAATATTCGGCAGCGAGCAGGCAGACCTGCGTAGCTGACAAAGCATAATGCAACTGTATCGTTGGAAAAGCGCTAGTTTCCCCACTGAGTAAGCTGGAAATGTTGGCTGTTCAGTATTAGGGGGTCTATTCCGGAATATGATGGCATCGCCGCATTGAATCCTCTAGAATCAACTGTTCAATGTTCACGATGGTTGCCTTTCTGAAATGATGCTTACATTACGCTGAGATTTATCACGGCGTTTGTTGATTGTCAATACCAGTGCCAAAAAAAAAACCTTGCTGACTCAAAGCATTTGTAAAAGATTTTCGTAATACTTTACTTTGGTGAATTTTTCGTTTGCTTTATTTCATCTAAAACAAACACAACACGATACAGTTGCATATGATTTGTCAGCTACGCAGGTCTGCCTGCTCGCAACCGAATATTCTGCAGAGTCCAGGAATCCGTTGTACAACAATCTGGTTATTTGCAGAAAGCAACAGTTTAGCTTCTTCAATCAATTGTAGGTAGGAACACCACAGGAATATGATGGCATCGCTGCATTGATTCCTCTAGAATCAATTGTTCAATGTCCACACTGATTGCCATTCTGTTGAAATGATGCTTACATTGTCTGAGACGCTGAGATTCATCACGGCGTTTGATGATTGTCAATACCAGTGCCACAAAACCTTGCTGACTGAAAGCATTTGTAAAGATGTTGGTAATATTTTACTTTGGTGAATCTTTCGTATGCTTGACTTTATCTAAAATAATACCTATATTATTATACCTATAATAGGTACATTACCTATAATATAGGTAAAAACACCTAGGTATATTAGGGGCACTAAAAATGTACTTTTTGGTAAATGTGAATCTTTTTTGCAACAATTTTAGTATATACCTACCGTTGAGTTGCTACTCACCGAAATGCTTTAAGAATTTACAATATAACAAAAAGTTTTCAATTTTGAGTATAGTGAAGATGAGGTTACATTAAAAATTCTCTTAGATAAAATATAAAATAGGTAATTGTAATAACAACAATATAAAAATAATGAATTAAATAAATAAAAACTCGCTTATCACTGTAATCACAGTCCACTATAAAGTTATTGTTCTTCGACCATACGAATATGTGGGTTCCCATATCACTACACGAATACAGAAGATTAGATATGTGCAGTATACATTACCGTTTATAATGGGTAGATATATATTAAATACTGTAATTGATCAACAACGATCAATATATTTGCGAGAGATCATTACAAATGACGCGTTTTGCATTGAAACGGCTATTTTAAATAAGAGTATTATTTTTAGTGTGTCATTTATAGACCTCGAAGTATCGAATGAAACCACTCGGATCGCTGTACGTTTTCGCTCTCCCCAAGGGCTATAACTTCAACAGGAAACAACAACTGTCGTCAACATGGGAGCTAATCAAAACAGGTGGAACACAGTAAGCACCGCCCTATAATCTCCCATGAACGTGTAGCTGAATAATTCCAATGGAATTCTGACTTCACGAAATCGGTTGGTGGATGCCCAAGTTAATGCCGATATACCTACTTAGATTCTGGTGTAGTACTATTGTACTTAGATATATCAGCTCTTGATATCCAAGGGGCATAAGTATGTATGCAGAGGGACTAGTAAAGTTTGTTTTATATTTTATCTGTTTATTTATATTTTATCTGTTTAATTTCTTCTCGGTAAACGTAATATGTAGTTGCATTTAGATAATGTATAATATACTTCAATAATTATACGAAAATGTTTAACGTAGAAGGGCTATCTAATACAGAAACGATAAAACGTTGTATAATAATTTGCGTTTTTAAAACAATGCTCTACTTTTTCAGGTGTACGAAGGAATCCCGAAAACAATTTGAAGTGAGTTCCGGATGGTTTGAAAAAGCTGGAAGAAAAATATTGCGAAACCAACCCCCTGAACTTGCCATGGCGGAGGAGGGAAGACGGTGAGTGAAATGCCAATTCGGATCGATGACCCCCCTCCACTCGCCCCAATACGGAGGCTGTGGGTCATCCTACTGGTCAATGCTGACCCCCTTCCCCAGCGAACTACCCCTAAGAATGGAGGGGGACCCTGGCCAGTAGCCGCGGCGCATGCGCGCTACCCCTTGGTCTCTCACATCCCCCCCATCCGACCCTCTTTTTTCCAATTCCGATGTCGATATTAGATTTTTTTCGTCCCTTACAGACCCTCACCTTGGAGTGAGTCACTTTTCTAGCCATGTCCGCTCTTTTTCACGTATATCCTTCTCAAACTACTTGGATAAAAATAGAATATTTATTTTATTTTTTAAAATAAATAATCGTAATTTATTTTTACGAAATCTGCATACTTTTTTAAAACGTTACCTATTGGTTCATTTCTCTTCTGATATTTTTTCTCGTGTTCGCTGTCATACCGTGGACACTCACCCATCCCAGTATGTGTGAAAAGGGCGGTGACCACTTTCCAGACAACACCAGGCAACATGTGAAAAAAAGTTAATATATTCCCTATGCATCACTCCATCGCCCAAAAGTAGGGGACAGAATAAACCCCGAAGGTTCTCTGCCGCTTGGTTATATTTCAGGTGTTTTATTCAATATTTCTGATGCTCAATTCGAATGACCGTCCAGTTTTGAGTGTGATACGCAGGGGCGTCCATTTTTATGCGTGTATCTAAAACGCCACCCTCTCTGAATCCCACACATCTTAATGGATTTAAATCAGTTGTATCATCGCAGCGTTGTTCGTATTCATTAGATATTGTAGTTAAGCAATCGGAAATATCCATAAAATATGCATTGGAAAATCAATTATGAAGAGACTGGTAGGTGAGTAGCCAGTTAAATGCGATTAATATCCTCAAAAGATTTTATCTTCTTCACTGGCTCAGCTTTCCTCACGTGAATAACACAGTTTTTAACCCAAATGTATTTCAATCCTTTGGAATTAGCTACAGACTTGACCCTTCGAAGTAATTCCGCTCGGAAAGATGTCAGGTTTTCATTAATATAGAGACGGCTATATCGCCATTGAGCTAAAAGTTTTTTTACAGTTATGGTTCCAGGAATTTTAGCTGATTTTATGAAATTATCCCGTGAGTCTGGAAAATCCAAAACTACCAAAATTTTACGGGGACGATCCGTGCGAGGTTGACCAGTTCTAAAGGCTTTGGTAATGCAACAATCAACGTTCAATATCTTCGACAATTCTTCAGCAATATCGACACAACTCTCGTTGCGTGTTTCAGGGATACCATGTAATTCCATATTTACATTTCTAAAATTTTGTTCCAAGAAATCGACTTTCTGTTGAAGCTCACCGAATGTTGATTTCGGTTCAGCATTTTATTTAGTCAAATTACCAAAAATTGCTTTTAATTCTGATAACTTTAATCCTTCACCAAAGTATCAAATTGGGCACTCATAAAATCAACAGCATTCATAAGATCGTTCATATCCTCCTTCAACCACATACCAACATGCCCAACTTCTTGCTGATCGATATCAAAGTAATATCTCCTCCCTCATTCTCCTCTTCAGATCCGATATCTGAATCACTCACAGCAATCTTTAGTTCTTTACATTTATCACATAGCCATCTATCTCTGGCCCCTTGTTCAGTTTGTTTTAGTTCGGGTGATAAGAAGCTATGCACTTCGCAGAATAGGGATCACGGTCACACCTTGGACAGTCCATAGTGGGTCAAATTCCGGATGAATATCACAAAAATACCGAAGGAGCGAAAGACCGCACAAGTACAACAGACCGCAATAATCGAACTGCGCTGCGATAAGGTGACCAGTTTAGAAAACAGACTGAAATGGTAAATATAAACCAAAAAAGTCCAGTCATGCGCATGACCCCATGAGCGAATTTTTGAAGAAATCTTCGACATTTCAGTCGCTATTGATCGTGTAGAGAAATTTTAGTTTATGATTTTGATAGACAAACATGGAATCAAATTATTGAAAATATTTCACAGAGTAAACTCATCAGTTGTGATTACATTTTTTTTTTTTTTTTTTTTTTTTTAAACAAGCACCTACTACCTACGTTTTAAACAGCATGGTTCTAGGATTGGTTATACAGGGATACTTCCATAAGAGTAGTTCAATCTGAATTTGGACAATGTTTCATGCAAATATTACCGATTTTTACAACTAGCGAACGGCATTATTTCGATTTTTGACTGATTTTTCAACTTTGAAATTTTTGAAAACTTGATACATATTCTTATAGGAAATTTTACGCTGATTCCGAATATACCACATGTTAGTATGCTGAAAAAATTATTTCGCACGACAAATCGCAAAAAACAGGCTATTTTGAAATTTTTGACTACATTTTTGAAAATTTCAACCCGAAGATGTAATCCGATCATGCTGGCCAACGAACTTGAACTTTCGTTTTGTGTCCTTAACATTTTAAAATTTGTTTGAAGTTTCTAGCACAATTCTACGGACAGTTATCGTCTGGAATGACACATACATACATATATACATACATACATACACCACCAGTTCAAGTAAGAACCCCTCAGGACGCGGGTGGTGATACCACGGAGTACTCCTGCCGAGATGCCCAACTCGAGTAACTCCGTGGCGCTTTTCCCGCACCACACCCCGCGCCATGACACGGTCGTGGCAATGACCTTGATGTTATTCGGTGCCACTCCTTTTAGCTCAGATATCGCATGGCGCAGATCATTTCTATCATATTTACTTTTCTTAGCCCGCCAGGTCTGCTCCATGTCCACGCTGCCACTGACAACCTGGACATCCAGGATTATGGCAGACCCATCGGGCTTGATCGCGACGATATCTGGCTTCTTGCCCCGGTCACTCGGCATGTGGTATAGTCTCTCCCTTTCGACATCCCAACCGCTAGATGACAAAGCACCTGCTATCTGCTTGGCAGCCGCATCGTGACGTAAAATGCGGCCACCGTGAGTACGAGGACACTGCTGCACCACATGATATAGATTCTCATTTTTACCCCGACAGGCACGGCAAAGGGGTGTCAACTGTCCCGCGACTACTCCTCGAACACCTCACCGAGGTGGCTAACGTAGCCACCCGGACGGCGTGAAAATGGCGATAGTCGCGGGCCCCAATGCCCTCTGAAGCCCATTCCACCCACTGAGTAGAAATGGGGGATTCAGAGCTCTGTCGGAGTTCTTTACCATCTACTGATTCATGCAGTGCAGCAGCGAACTCAGCAGATGAGCTGGGTTTTGGAGCAGTTGGTGTTGCTCGATCGCACCACAACAACTGCTGCCGGACAAAGTCCAGGTCAGCAGCAGTGCGGGCGACCTCCCAGCTCGAGCCCTAAGGGCAAGCAGGCGCTGGCGGCGTAAAGATGGGATGCTGGCAGAAAGAGAGACAATACCGAGCCCACCGGCCTTGACCGGTGCGTGGATGTAAGCACTTGGGACACCAGGTGGAAAGCCTAGCCAAGAGCGCACAGCAGAGCGAACTTCACGATCTAACTCAAGCAGCCTCCCCGCAGTAAGCCTGCCAAAGACTAACCCATAGGTTAGCTTTGGCAGTAAGTACGTGCGAAGGAGGCGCAGCTTCTGCTGTGGCTTCAATGTATATATACATATATACATACATACATAAAAAAATGCGTTAAACTTCAGAATATGATTCAGAATAGCCTGAAACGGATTTCTGCATAGAATTTTTTCAAAAATTCACATTCTAAAAATTTTGAAGCGAGAGCAATAGCTTTATTTTCTTCAAAAATTCGAAAAAGGAGCGAGAAAGCCGCAATACGAAGAGACGTTTCACCTACGAGGTTCAACAGACAACTGAACTTAACTCTCTAATTTGTTTGACGAAGACACGTTACTATCTGTATTCATCTATTTAATGAATGAGATTCCTTTGGGAATGAGGCGAATTAAAAACATGCTCCCGATTCACGAGTTCGCATGACACCCTGTGAATTCCTTCTCGACGATGACGTTTTTAATGATCCCACGACGCTAATATAATAACTCGCCTTGTTCCTCAGCAAAATCTATTTTACATTACCCTAGTTGGGAAACGCTCCTTTAATGAACTCCGAACTTGCCTTCCGGACCCGAAGCATTGTCGCTGGCTAACAGAAACTATGATTAAAACTGGGATACTCCCAACAAACCTGGAGTTCCCGCCTTCCTTGAGCACCTTGGAAACCACCGAGCGCCAACTGTTGAAGCCTCCGAACTTGACAATAAAGCTAATTTTGCGGCAGCTTTCTCTGCCTCTCGGCGGAGTTATTAGCGCTGAAATCCGGTGTAATTTTGGTAAGTGGTGCAAAAACAAATCTCCAAGCGGCTACTGCAGCTTTAGCATTAAATTCATGTTATAATATTCGTGGTGGTATTGTCAACTTCCCATCTTGTGTAGAGTGCATACAGAATGAAGTTACTCTGAACTGGGAGATGCCGCAAACATCGCACTTTTCCAACGCACTTGATAACCCGAAAAATAGCACTTATCGGCGCTTGAACCTTCATTTTTCCAAGATTTGTTGGGCATAGTGGGAATAGTGGTGTAAAATAGTTTATGTTATTTTTGAAGATTGAAAAATAAACATCACTGATTTGGAGTAAACTGATTAACATCCATCCTTACCTTTTCTTGTCCTGCCCTATTTCTACGATAATTTGAGGTTTCTGGTGGGGGAAGGGGGAGGGGGGGTAGAGGAGCACTGCTATTTTGTCTTTAATCTTAAAGGTACGTAATATATGCTCACGAGTAAACTCGTCGTAGTGAGTGAAAAAAATTCTATAAAAAATAAACGACAATGTAAAAAAGGTATGTACCTAAATTATACTTTAACAAATCGTGTAAAAATAACCACTATTCATCATTAAAACGTACAACTAAAGATTAGTACGAAATTTCTTGTGGGCATCATCCCATCTTTTAATGATACTCAATTAGCCTTAACAAATCTTTTTGATTATACTTCGTATGATGAAGATAACAATTTCTACGCTTCCCTGCTTAGAAAGTACGGCAAGTATAGGTAGGTATCAATTTAAACATGTTTGGTTACTTTTACCTATTTCGTAGAACTATGGAGATTTGTTGTCAATTACTTATTATCAATGTAGAGTAAAAACTCATCACAGAAAAAAGCAAACAGAAAATAATTGTATAACAGCCTCCTCCAACTTTCTTGCTTGGAATTGAGAGGCTTCTACGATCCCTTGATCCAAGGGGTATTGGCAATAACACTCGTTGGAATAATATGGGTTTTAATTAACCTAGTTTATATGGATTCCGATGCATTCAGATTCGTGGTTATAGACTTGCGTGTGAGATGTTTGATTTATGTCAGTTAATAAGACGTAAAAATTCTGAATGAAGTTCGTGAAAATTTAAAATCAACCAAACCATCCAATACGTTCTTACTTACTTTGAAGTAGGTTAAATTCCAAAGCTATACTGGGGTTAGATAAGGTAGTTAGTTAAGTATATATAGGGAGGGAGGGGGGGGGGGTAATCAACTCGCTATTATTTGGGCGCCATAGATTTCTAGCCATGTTAACTAATGAATACGAACACAATTATGAGACACGTTTTAGGATAGAGGGAAATGTTATTAACGTGAAGCCAAAT
The DNA here is from genome assembly GCA_030762985.1 of Adelphocoris suturalis. Taxonomy (NCBI): domain Eukaryota; kingdom Metazoa; phylum Arthropoda; class Insecta; order Hemiptera; family Miridae; genus Adelphocoris; species Adelphocoris suturalis. Next base: position 57,397,764 of record CM061048.1, read on the forward strand.
GTGACCTTGACTAATTAGAAGCCACTGTGTTGTGCTCCGAAGTATGAATAGAAATATGAGGCTGCCTAATTTATATTCTCGAACAATCTGTAAGAGAATAATTTTTGTATGGCTTTTATGTATGGATTGGTGGCGATGTGCATGTAGCATTGCTAGTATATTTCACGAACCTTGCTTTGTCTAGATTAATTTATTGTATTTCGAGAGAGTAGTCTGATTTGTTTTGAGAGTTTGTTCATTCATTGTTATTAATAAAGATTTATTAGTGCTTAATGGATTAAATTCAAGGGTGGTGAGTGATGTGTTGGTTTGGGGATATCATTCTATGGTTTTTAACAGGAGCTGTTCAGGCCATAGGCCTCTTTTCCTGCAGTACGTTGTTAATAATTAACTAAGTGTAGAAATGTTTTCAACCACTATTGCTTTATGCTGTTTTGGAACAGGCTGATAATATATGAGTACCGTAACGCTAACCCCTTCACGGATCACCGAGATGCGAGTAATCCGGCTATGTTAATCAGATGCACCATCGCGATAGCTGTTGGCTCATTGTAACCAACGACCTCTTTATCACTAAAACTGAGAGAATCAGGTAGTTGGTACTTCAATCTTCTATTCGTGCGTGGATTTCCGCGCGTTAAAAACTAACGTCACTTCATGAATAGTAAAGATTATCCTATCTACAGTCTATTTTCAACCTCCTTTCGACATTTTCTTACACGTTCAGCTTCGTGGCTGCAGACTTGCCTGCATGAAGTTTGATTTTGTCAGTTTATAAGACAAAGTCATGAAAACTGAATATCAGCCAAACCTTCACGAACACTAAAGACTTACCTACCTACAGTTTATTTCCAACCCCTTCCGAAACGTTTAGGGTGGGGCCCGTATTGACACCTTGAGATGCATTTTGACTTTGACAAGCAATTAACTCATGTTCTTTTGTTAGTTCACACTTGAAGCTTACATCTATTGCTGCATCCGGATGTCCTCAAACTGCTCGGCATTGAAAAAAAAAAAAAGACTAATTCAAGTCACAAAACGTCATAAATTCGCTTTTTTCGAAATCAATTTGTTGACCCAGTATTTGACAGCCACATTTTATGTTGTACCTGTGATTGACACCCTATGATCGATCGACACGTCAGTTCTTCTGCATTAAATGATTCTTTGTATAAAAAAAAAATTATTTCAACATTTTACAAATAAATTGAGTATTTGAACTTAGTCAATCTAATTATCAAAATAGAATGAATACTCAATACTCATGAATAAAGACAAAGTTGAAAATATCACCGGTGTTTCATGTTTCATCACAAAATAGTTACACTGTTTTCTTGATACCATAGGCAGAATACGATTCTGAAGGTAAACTAGCAGCTTGTGAGAGGCTATGTATTTATATAAATATAAAAAATGAAGAACGAATGACAAGAACGAATAGAGATCCATATTGAAAGCATTGTCAATCACTGAGCATCCCCTCACGTAATGGACATTTGCATTTTCACATGATCTCGTTTATAATTTCCAAAAACGATAGCTTAAACGCATTCTACTTAAAAAACTGATTGAGAAAAACCATGGAAACAATAGAATTTGAAAATATGGGGGGGCATGGTGAAGCAAAATAAAACGCTTGTACCTCCTTAACAAAATCACAAGAAACATCACCAAAGAAATTACAACACGAGGTTTTGTTGGGTAACCTTCTTCAGATTTCACAAAACCCGTCTGAAACCTTTTCCCGCCTTCATAATTTACTGAGAAGGTATTATGCCCTAAAATTCAAATGGATCAAGCTTGCAAAACACTTTTAAATGCCTTACTATTAAAAATTCTTGGTGAGATGTCAATCACTGGGTCCCTGTCAAACACTGGTCCCTCCACCCTAGCTTCCTGGTAACAGACTTGCCTGCGAGATATTTGATTTTGTCAGCTGTTTATGAGTATGATATGAAAGTTGAATATCAACCAACCCTTCGTGAATAGTAAATACTTACCTTCATTCTATTTTCCATCTCCTTCCGAAACGTTCTTACACATGCGGAAGTAGGTTAAATACCATAACCATAACCCCTTCCCGAATTGTAGAGATACGCGTAATCCCGCTAAGTGAAGCAGATGCACTATCACGATAGCTGTTGTCCCATTGTAACCAACGACCTCCATATCACTAAAACTGGGAGAACCAGGTAGTACTTTCAGTTCCTACCCCAGCGCGGACTTCCGCGCGTTAAAAACTAATGTTTGCTCCTCCCGTCTATTGTTCGATGACCCCCTGCGTCCCATTGTTCACTACCCCTCCCACCATCATCCACCGCATTTTTCTCTAACCCTTCCCATCAGTGCCGTAAAATACACAAAAGTCCTTTTTTTTTCTTTATAGTCTTTTCGAAAGCTCTGCTCCCTTTTTTTACCAAGACCCATTGTCGGGCAGTCGGGTGGGCTGTCTGTTTTTATTAGTATTTTCGGGGATTGACACGGAAAAAAACGGAGGAGGGACAAAGCATTCGAATTAATATCGACAAAATGTTGTGGCACGTTCTGGGTCTCTTTCTATTGTATCAGTTTTGTTCCGTTCGTTTTTATGCTCCCGCTCCCGCTCGTATTGCGTTTTGTGATCTTAACTTGTTGTAGGAATGGGTGAGCCTCACGGTTGAGGTTCCCATTAAATCACCCATATGAAAAACTGACTAACAAGGAATAGACTCAGTTAAATTAAATTAAATTTCGAATTGAAATGAAAGAAAAACACACATAAGTGGAAGGCAAAATGGCAGAGGCTGATAAGTAGGCCCCCCCCCCCCCCCCCCTCTACAACCGTCAGTTGTTTGTGTTCCAGTATACGCCGATCACTGGTGGTTTATGAATCACATATGGGCTCTAGTTGGTCCTAGAACGTTGATATTACTTTTGGTCAACACTAATGGATAAAACTGAAGGGCTGTAACCTTTAAAAAAAAAAAAAAAAAAAAAAAAAAAAAAAAGAAAAAGAATAAGATTAGAAATGAAAGTTTTTTTAGTTCGAGATCGAGTGAGACCACCCAGAGCAGGGGAACACGTTCTCAACATGACAGTAAAAACCTTTTTTAGCTTTCAGGAATAGGCTGAAATTTTGATAATTCGGTTTGATTTTTTTTTTTTTAAGTTTAAGCCGCATCTCAACCAGAAGGGTCATTTGCAGCATTGAACAAGGTTTCTAAGGGGCCCTGGAAGTGGCACGATTCTAAGGGGAGCCATCTTGTCATCCTTGTCTAAAAAGGAGCGCCATCATGGACTCCAATGGCAACTCGGAGGGGGGAAAAATGAGGGGTACAGTGATGACCACTGTTTAGTCCCCAAAGTGGATAAAAAAACCCAAAATTAAAATAACAAAACTAAGACTAGATGGACGATAGAGAAATAACTATATACATTCTATCATATACAATCAAGAAAGTGAAATAAAACTAAAACTAGATGTACATAATTATATCACAGATCAGATATCACAGTTCGTAGTAGAGCTCAGCGGCTCTAAGGTACAACAATAGGGATCGGTTCGATCTTATTTTCTATTCTGTCTAGTTACACGTGGGATGCCTAAATAGTTACATTTGGTGTATATTTGAGACCAGTGATCTGGTTTTGAGAACTCACGAATTTCGAAAGCGTAAAACACTGAATTTCGGGTGGTGGTGGAAATGTGTTTTCTTGGTCGATCGCAAAGATTCATTAATGGAAATAATGAACTAAAAAGTGCCATAGAATGTTTGGAAGAACTAAAATTTTCGAGCACTAAGTAACAAAACACTGAGTAAGAAACAAACAGTATTTTAGAGTATGAAATTGATAACAAAGCCTTTTTTTTACCTCAAGGACTACACATTATCTCATATTATAAAAGGGCTGATAGTGGGCTGATAATCATCAAATGATTTGATAACCATAAAAATTTTTGATAACAATCAAAATATTTGATAACCATCAAAAATGGGCTGATAATTGGCCTCTCCTCCGTCCATATTGACAATCTTAAAAATCACCTAGAGGCCTCAATATTGATCTAATTGAAGCCTGCAATAGCTCATTTGATTCAGAGTCCGTAATTCCTACGGTTTATATCGACCAAATTTTCAGCTCAGATCTTTTTCGGTTAATTCCAGCACGGAATACCGTTTCTCCGAAGTTCATTTTGTAATTTGAAATAAATCTTACTAATGAGCTTTGCATCAAGTTAGTGTAAAAGATTTTGAGCTAAAACTTGCTCGTCACAAATCTTGCCAAATATTCAACCCTTAGTCACTTGAGCTATAACAGTCTTTAATTGGAACAATATCAAGGTTGCTAGGTGAAGGGGAAAATTCTGGACAAGGGGAGAAGATTATTCGACCGAAATCGGACCGTTATTCAGTAGTTTGTAGCACCCATCTATACTATTAATAAGAATGAAACTCCGTTTGTCTGTCTGTTTATTTGTTTGTTTGTCGTGTCTATGCACGGCCAAACGGCTGAGTGGGGGGAGTCTACGAGTGGGGGGATCTTCTTGGGATTTTCCGAAAGGGGGAGCGAGCAAATTTAAAATTTTCTAATCCCAGCCGAACCATGGGCCGTAGGGCGGGAGGGGGGTCGAAGTAAGAATTAATGTGCGCTTTTTGGACTTCCCCGCATCCTCTACCCCTCTAAACGGCCGTCGACAATTCCGGAAAAATACCGGTTTCGTAGGTTTTTGAACGAGGAAGACGACGGCGCGATCGGATCGCGAAAAAAGTATCGGGAAATGCGTCAAAAAAATGCGAGAGTACGGACCCGTTTTCTCGAAAAGTCCGCCGAAAAACTTGGTTTTTTCCGATTAAAATATACCCCATAAAGGTACGTTTTTCGGAACGGTTTTCGCGGGCGAAATACAGCTTTGGGTCCGCCGAATCTGAATCCGAAATCGGATATCGAAAAAAGTGACGAGAACTCGGTCAAATTTCGAGCAGAAGCGAGCAAAGCGATTAAAATGATTCTGCCGTGGACGAGAGAAGGCTCAAGAATCGACGTGAAGGGTTCGATGTCACAACATTGCGGGGCGAGCAGGTATGCCTACATAGGTACCTACCTTGCGAGCGAAGCGAGAGCCATTTCAAATAATAAATACGGACTTTGTCCTACACATATACAGGTATACCTTGCGAGCGAAGCGAGCAACATCCCCGAATAAACTTTTCGTGGTTCCACGTAGTTTTATAAGATTTAATTTGTTTGTAATAATTCCCAACTGAAAAAAACGTCTGCCAAGTTGGGTGGGCAGTATAACTTCCTCAAGCGAGCGAAGCGAGCAGCATCCCCTACAGAAGTTAAACCTACCCTTAGAGATCTACCATTTGCGAGCGAAGCGAGCAGCATCCCCTACAGAAGTTAAACCTACCCTTAGAGATCTACCGTTTGCGAGCGAACCGAGCAAGATCCCCTAAATGCCATACTTTGCGAGCGAAGCGAGCAACATTTTCTACATGCCAGACTTTGCGAGCGAAGCGAGCAACATATCCTACATGCCAGACTTTGCGAGCGAAGCGAGCAATATTCCCTACATGCCACACGTTGCTAGCGAAGCGAGCAACTTAATGGGGGGTCCGGGGGGCTTGCCCCCCGGCTGGACGTGGAGGCGAGCGTAGCGAGCCGGAGCGGCTAGTAATGTAGAAGATAATGTGGTCCTTGGGGTTCTCACGGTTTTGGAATTATAAGGAGAAAAATGTGAACATGAAAATATTCAACTTAGCCATCTTATGAAGCTGCCATAGTGGATTCCAATTGAGGAGCTGACATGGAAAACCAGTTAAGTCCAAAAATCAAATTTCATAGGAACTCCCTCTGAACTCTTATCAGATTTTTTTGGACATAATCTCTTCTCCATGCAAAGGTCACACATTTATTCAGGGTGCGATATAGCAAGGACGGGAGGACCTAAAGCCGTTGGCGTGACTGTTTACTTGCACTTCGACGAAAAAAAATGGCATTTCGATTTTTGGACTTAATTAGTTCATCATCAGTAACAAACATTAACCATTAACATAATAATCATAGGTTATTGAGTGTTACCGATGAAGGAATTATCTTCTCTTTTCTTCATGAAAATGGGTTTCCACAATGTCATCGCGAGTGATTCCGTTCATGTGGATTTTATTACCTCTAGAGGGTGAGGTACATACCAGAGATGAGGTTTTGTATATAATTTATAAAAATAGCAAAACCAGTCTTGTTTTTGGCTCTGGGCTACTGGACTAAACGGAAACATTGAGGTATACTCTTGGAACTTGTACCAAGTTGCATTAACAATTATTGCATTACGCAATTCTTGTCATTCCTTCACAACAACATTTTAGTGCTCGCTTACACCTCTTTAGTTGCCAATTTACGCTCTGATGAGTTTAAAGACGGCTGTGGCCAGAAGGTGCCCCCGGAACTCCCATTACTTATTGTATAGATAGCCAAGTTAAACCCCGGGTCCCTCCCGAAATTTTCAAAACTGCCATTACAATAAATTAGGGGCTTAATAATAAGACTCCGGACGGAGGAGGAGGGGGTGGTATTAGGGAGCGTTATAGGGGTAGTGTCCCGGGGTTGTTTGAGCATTATAAACCTTTGCCGACCGCAGGGTTCTCCCCTTAAGGGTCGGTCGGGAAAGGCGGGGAAAATGCCTAACGTCAACAAACCGTAGCAAAACCGGACTTTGGGTCGGGGCCCGAGGTTCAATTACACGTGCAAATTTACACCAGGGGGATCCTAAGGGGGAGATTAAGGGGGGCGACCAGAGGTCCTCTTCTGCGGGAGCCGCTAATCTTTCTTTGCTTTCCCGACCAACCTCCTTCCAAAGGCTGAGTCCGATCTATTTCCGTATTTGTGGAAGAGACTTTCAGGGGGAACCGAGGTTTGAGTTTCGCGTTTTCCAAGGTGTAAAGCCTTTAAGATTTCAACGAGGAAATACGCTCTTCACCTAGCTTATGAATTTCGTTGTAGATGTGCAATTTCTCAGGCAAAGGAAGCCTTTTAGAAGAACAACTCAACTAGAACAAAATGGAATTAGGATTTTGTAACGTAATATGAAAAACATCGATTTCTGATCAATAAAATTGATTATCACACGAGTAACATAAACTAATCAATGTTTAGAAACTAGTTTCCTCATCTACAATAAGGCACTGATATTTTTTAAATTAATTTGATAGAAATCGTTCAATTATGATGCTATATGAGGTTGAGAAGAGTTACCGTGATTAGTTATTATTTAACCCGAATTAGGTATTCCAGAAAAGTTAGAAAGGTGTGAGTGAAGCAAGATTTTGCGAATCATACCATGAAAATGTTTACTGAATACCGTTTATACGTAAATAAAAAATTAAACGAATATGTAAGGACTAACCCCCTTTGAAAGTGGTTTTTTTCATAAAGTGATGCCCTCAGAAATTTAAATTCATCAAAATCGGATCAAATTCCTGGATTGTATGTTATTTTCATACGACTTTACTTAAAACGTAACGTCTTCATTACGAACCGTACTAATGAAGAAATGATATCAACTAGCAATCTAAAAACAAAATTGATAATTGTTGACATAGTTAATTGTTCTTCTTAGTTGAGAAGAGGGGGCAAAAGTGCTACATTATTCACCCTAGGCCGCATTAATTTTCCTGCAAACCAAAAATTGCTAATACTATTTCTTCCGCTTCGTAGTAGTAGAAAAACTGATCTGGTTTAAACGATTAAATTCGTCGCCCAAAACTGTGGTTAATCTTTTGGTGAAAAGATGAAATTCTCTGTGGAGAACACCTTCATATGAGAAAACCAATGGTGCAAATCATCCTCCAAGATCTTCTGCAGCTATGTTGTACTTTTGATGCTTCTTCCTCGAGGCGGATTCTGCTACATCGTGCCAGATTCAGGTACGATAAGAGAGTAAACTGGCATTGATTATGGGATTGTCGAAAAAAGCAACCCTCTCCCTGTCCTAGATACCCTGCACTTTATTATTTGCTACCAAACCGCCCTGGTAGGTGCCCTACCTGTCAGCAGCCCTCTTTTAACACTGGTTCGACCACAACTATGTATGCTTGACAATCTGGGACATCCATCTCGTACCATGAATGAGGCCAAACTTTATGAAGCCTCCACACCTGCAGTTGAGGGAGTAATATCCTGTATCGCAGAGCCAGAACATCTGCATACCGCGTTTTGGAGGGGTCGAAACTTTCAGTTGCTAAGAGAAGCACAGATGAACATTGAGACAATTTTTCTCTCTTTATGTAGCGCTATGTTGCAATGGGATGGGCTGCAATGGCTTTCTCGCGTTATCTCTGGCAAATTTCTTTTCGTGCCGTTTCTAAAATTTACCCCACGTGGCCAATATGTCGCTCTTCAACGTAGCCAATGCCAGATGCAATAGACCTGGCTTGGACATCGGTTGCCCACCTTGAGGTTCAGAAAGCTGTTCTTGAATATGACGTTGGTCCTCCAATGCCACCGCACGGCTAGGAAGAGCAAACAGCGCGTGTTTCTCTGGCTGCAACTCACGACCCAATTTATTAGGTGTCAGAACGTTTTGGATATCTTCCCTTAAGGGTATGTATATGTCGTCAAACTCAGCTGAACAACTCTTTGTACAAGGGTCCACATTCGTCTAAGACATTTGGTGATTGTTGTATATACAGCTTGGAAACGTTATTTTTTGCAAGCGAAGTTTGACGTGTGTAAACCATTTGAAAGCTTTGAACCTCACAAAATTCTGCTTAGTTTCAGGAGAGCTCATCATGCCTCCCAGAAATCTATGGGAACCTCCCTGTGGCTATAAAATTTAAAAGTACCTATATTCTTAGATCAAAAAAATTTTTTCAGTGGAGGGATAGGAGTAGGTATAGTATATAGGAATAAGTATACAAAAAAGTTATGATCTAGGAATCGTTTCAGAACGTACATGCTGCATTACTGCAACTTATTTCTAAAATATTGAAGCCTTTTCTATTGTTCCATATGAGAAATTTTGTTGGAAAAAAAGAAAATCATAAAAGTGTAAGGCTACGACATTACCTACTTTCTGTGAATGTAATCAACTCTACTCGAACCTTAGTTATTTTTTGATTCTCACTCCCTCATAACTTTAGGAAAAAATCGGTGCACTTCAAAATCCCCCTCCTATAACTGAGATTCTGATGACTCCACGGTTTTCACTAGAAGTCCTTTTGGAGTCGAGAGCTTCGCAAATGAAGATGACGACATCGGCGAGGAAGTGGATGTGAGGCGGAGGAGGAGGAAAGGGGTTGAAAAATGGGGTTGGGAAGAAGAATGGAGGCGGCCAACGCTAAGAGAAGACCACTTGACCAGTGGCAGCTTGTTAGGGGCGGCTCCTTCAAGTGCCTTTATGGGGGTCGAGTGCCCCCAGCCGCTGCTGACCCGTACAGATCCCATCTCCCCAGCTCGCCCTCTCCGTGAACCATTTGCATATCTCTGTTCTTATGCCCTTTTTCACACCCCTATTCTTCCTTGGCTGTGGAGGGTTGATCCTTGTCTAAAGCTCATGCGGTTCCACAGTTAACAAAGACGAGTTGTTCGTGCCTGAACACTTTATTAGTAGCATAGAAAGAACAAGCGTCAGATTTTAGTATTGATAATGAGAGTGTAGTGCTGACTGGAAATAGCCGCATAGTTTTAGGCTTTCCCTAATTATGTGGTGGACATTTAGGTTTCTTTGAGGTCCCATTTAGGTTTATTATTTTCAAAAATTAACGATTGTAGTCGAAAAAAATATAATACAATAATAATAATTTGAAAAATAATAACATTTAACCACCCCTTTCCCCTGGCCTCAAAATTTTTTGATTTACGTTTCAAAATAGGTATGTAGATTCCAAAATCGGATAAATGTTTAAACAGCCGTGATACTCTTAAAGAAGTTTTCCAAACCACCAAAGTTTAAAGGAAATTTTCGCATTCCGCCCCATTTTTGCCGTTTTCACACTAGAAAATTTCATTTTCGGATTCTTTATGCAACAGAAAGTTAGGAAACAGTTTTTATAACTGTTTCTTGATTCGGCGAATCCACATAGCCCACATAGAATTTTATTGGTTTGATGACATCATGTCATGAAGGTTTGTTAAAAGTCCCAAGACAATTGAATAGATTTAGTGAACTGGTGAACAGTTTTGATTCCCCTAAAAGTTGAATTCCGTTATAAATTTGTTATGAAGCGATATAAATGTCTTGACTCAAAATTGCACAGAAACCATAGGTTTGAACACCAGTGATTCCTACGAACAATCCGTAATAAAATCTCTTTGGAACGTCCACTAATGTCAAGCTGTAGCTACCTCCTAGAAATTGACAAATAGGTATAATTTTGTATATTATCCTGAAGAAACATTTATGCCAATGCCTTCCGAGATATGATTGAATAGGGTAAATTGCTACGCCAACTTCGTAAGCTTCATAATTTACATCACAGCCAAACTATGATCCGCCACAAATCATTACTATAACAATATATACCTACTGGAAACACGTCATTGATGACTGAAAAATAACTCTACTTGTAACATTCGTGTTTCTATATAAAAGAAGCGATTATAATGTCAACATCTAGATTTCGATTTCTCATTCAATCATCTCAGTACCTACATTTTTATTTCGTGAAATTAGAACGATGACACCAACCTCCCGGCCAATATATCAACATAAATACTGTAGAAGACTCCAGAGGAGGAGCACTTTGAAATCCAAGTCCCGTGGGTGTCCAAATACATAAATATAGATTAGGTGTTGAGTTCAGGGTTAAAGATGCCGACCCCGTGGGGACCTCAGGGGCGTGTGCACGGGACGGAAATGGACGGACTGGTTTATGGCTCGTATGTATATTTATTGGGCATCTGGAGAAGGGCCTTCGCAGGGCTCTTGGAGGTTTACGCCGTTTCCTTCAACGGGGTCTTTTCTTGGGGAAGCTCCCCGTGCGACCCCTAGGCCGACTGGAGGGTGAATATATTCATGAGTTGGGACCGCGGACGGTCTGCCATTGTCTGGGGAGACGATGACGGAGCTGCCCCATTAAACTACCACCTAAGGACGCCCTTGTGTACTCACATGCGGTTGAAGGGAATCAAGGTACATGTGGTTAGTGATCGAAGAAATGACGGTTAGATGCAAACTATGAATTGGCTAATGCAACCAGCAGTCAAAACCATTGGTATTGTTATTTACGATTCCATCATTGATAGTATGCAGGTACTTTTCAATTAATATTGGGTCATTATCTTTAACAGTACATGTTTACAATAATTGACCGAAAGTCTGTCTAGTTGGGTGCGGCAAATAGCTTCCTCATATTCGTAATGCATGGATAATTGAATTGATTTTAATAATCTCCAATGATGAACCATCCAATCTCTGAAAATGTCACCATTTTAATGAAAACAGTGTAAGACATGCTTGTTACAAGGGTTTGCCCGTCTCCAAGTCTCACACCCCCGCTATAGAACTAAAGAAAGTTGCACTGGATACTATACACACCCATTTCCCAGAAGATGAGTGGCTGCGAAATATATACTAATGGATCAGCCATTGGAGCCAGAGGAAATGGAGGTGCAGGGGTGTTCTCAGTCATAAAAGCAATAGCGGCACCTTGTATAGCTTAACGAGCAATTTTTACGGGGAAATCCGGGTGGTGGTGCTTGCCCTGGATTTGCTCCTGTCCATTGAATGCTCAAGAGCAGTTATTTTTTGTGACTCCCAGGCAGCAATCGTGAGTCACTGCAGCATTGGTGGTGGGGCGGTGGTGGCTCTGCAGTGGACCCCTTCTCATGTAGGTATTTGGGGAAATGAGAAGGCCGATTCTCTCGCTAAGGAGGGCTCTCAAATGCCCATGCCTGACACACCAATTAGTTTTGCTGCGGCCAAGACATTCATCGGGGCAGCGGTTGGTGACTGGCTGCAGCGGGGCTACCAACGATTGGCTGGAGGCACCCAGTGGGTGAGTACCTCGAATCTTCCTCGCCACGAGTCAGTCGCAGCATGCAAGTGTGCCACGACTACTCGAATACCCATCTTCACCGGCTTCGACTGAAAAAGGATCCATCCTGCACATAATGCAGTGGTTCATCAGCGATGACTAGCAGTCATCTTTTTGACTCTCCTTGACTTGAAGACATTAGGTCTCAATTTTTAACTGAGGAGACCAAATGATAAAAATATAAAAATTTTATTGGGCTGCGAAGAACCTCATATCTGAAGAGCCTTAAATGATCGGCGTAAGGAAAGTAAAAGAAAAGAAAACGCATACGCTGCAGCTGCTACTGATAAAAATCGTGATGAAACTCATATTTTGTACTCAAATCGTCGTTTATGGAGTCATTGAAGTAGCTTCATTTTTTACGAAAAGAATCGCGATGAAACTCATATTGTGCTAAAATGTAGTGATTGTGCTTTTGAAAACTCGCTAAATCGTTTTTTTAAAATGGAAAACCCGTTAACGAGTGATTTTAGGTACAGGACATGCGATCTATTCGTTACCAGCGTCAAATTTCCTGTAAGATAGTCTCATAAAGTAATTATTTTAAACACCTAAATCGATCATTTTGCCCACTTCGCGCCGCTTTTCCCCAACTCTCTGCCAGGTGCATCTTCCAAAAAAGGGCGTCTAGTTTACTCGAGGGATTAATTTTTTTTCTACAGCGACAATGAGCCCTTTTGTCAAGGACCTACCTGTTTCACGTTTTTTCACTAAGGATTTCCACCTCGTCCTATCCCTACGTTGACTTTTTTTCTGCTGTTAAAACCATAAAAAAACCCTCACCCTTAAAATTTAAACCCTTGTTCCACTCTTGGCAATCCCGAAACTTCTCACGAACTTTACCCGAGTACCTTTGGAACCCTTTTCGCGTCCGCGGCATAACGTACATGCCAGGTAGAGATTTTCATCCGATGAACCCCTTTGATCGGTCTAATGGATGATAAATGTTCACCGAACGCCGATCATGCGTTACACCCTTCCTCAACCCTTTCCTACGTACGTCCAGATGCGTTTTCGCTCCCATTTGACGCTTCAAATTCATTGTCTTCGCCCCCTTTTTTTCCGCGTTCCCTTCATGATCGACCGTATTTTTCTATGGGGGCCTATAAATTTCGGAAACGTAATAGCACAACATTTGAGCACTTCAGGTGGTGCAACATATCGCTAAAGGCCGTGTGAACCGAAGAGGATCATTTTTCCAGTTCAGTTGCTCTGTAAAGTCCGAAAAATTGACGTTCAGATTTCAAAGAAAACGCCGATAATATCGAAAAATAACGTTCAACACAATTCTAACTCCTCACGGTGGTTTAAGGAGATCCAAATATTTCTAAATTATATAGGCACTTAATTTCAAACATTGAGGACTAGCTTTTGGGCTTATCTTGTGGAATTCTATTTTTTTTATAACTAAAAGGAGGCATCTAAGAATCCATAATACTGTATTACAATATCTATGTATTTTACCTGATTACAGGCATTAACCAGGTCGAAGGAATCACATTAGAACATACACGAACATCTTCGTGGTCTAATCAAGAAACTACTTAATACAACTAATTGAAAATGAATCAATAGGAACTGTAACTGAAAATACCAAATACTATTTGTTTAATAAATTTTTAATTTTTATTTTTTATTTTTAAATAGTTTTTAGGGAAAGTTAAACAACTGTGAAGTAGAACACTCATAAAATGTTAGTCAAGATTTTGATAAAAAATGTACCTAAATACTCAAATTTCACTATAACATGTATAGCATAATTATATTTAGAAAAAGTCATTTCGGATGTTACATAAGCCAAGGATATTGTGAAAAAATGTATGATCCATCTGATGAAATTGATTATACGAATTTTAATTATGTATCCATTTGCCCAGGGTATTGAAACTTATAGAAATTATCTTCGTAGTCAATTATCCATTCTCACTCTGAATCAGGGTTGAGGTTTAGCTTTAAAATTTCATCAAGATGATTAGTCAACTTTGGCAAATCAAAGTCTCAGTTATAAATCTCGTGTGGAACTTTAAAATACATCACAGGATATTTCAAGAACTTATCGTTCCTAGTGAGTACATTTATAAATAAAGGCGCACCAGTGGGTTTTGTCCCCCAGTCCGCACCTCTTAAGTTGAGAGGAATCCACCCATTGTAAAACGCCGGCGTGGTGCTAGAGAGTACATCTTTACAGATTACTACTGGGTTTTGTTCCCAATCCGCATTCTTAAGTATATGATTTATGAATTTGGATGTTCCATCTTGGTACCCAGCGTGAAACTATCATATATCATTTAGAATGTACATGATAAACGGCAACACGGAAGATAGTGAAAAACGTTGTCTATTTATACAAAAAATAAAGAGTTACAATGTTGAATTGATTTCGACGGTTAGGTCATCGTCAGTAACAAACAATATTGTTATTGAGAAAACAGTGATTGTTTGTTACTGATGATGGACTAACCGTCGAAATCGATTTAACATTGTAGTTCTTTATTATTCGTGGAAATAGATAACGTTTTTCACGAACATCCGTTTTGAAATGGGTGATCACAACTTCGTCGTGAGTGATTTAGTTCGTTCATGAAAAACGGCGTCCTCCTAGAGGGTAATTCGTCTCTGGAGTTGAGAGAAATCTCACGCCCTCTTGAATACTAATTCGATTGTATAGTGATTTCTAAATTTGGATGTTCCATCTTGATACCCAGTGTAAAACTATCACATGACATTTAGAATGTTAAAACATGATAAACAACATGTTGCTAGAGGGTAAATTATGATAGAATGTTGGACACCAGTGGGTTTCGTCCCCCAGTCCACATCTCTGGAGTTGAGAGCATCTTGATACCCAGTGTAAAAGTATCACATAACATTTAGAATGTTAAAACATGATAAACAACGTGTTGCTAGAGGGTAAATTATGACAGAATCCAATTATGACAGTCCACATCTCTGAAGTTGAGAGAAATCTCAGGCGCCTATAAATACAAATCCGATTGTATATGATTTCTAAATTTGGATGTTTTTTTTTCCCCCTTCATTTGGCATTAGCTTTTGCCATAGCCATGAAGTATTTTATTGAATATAAATTAAATTACAAAAAATGAAAAATTACATACTACATAGTGGGTTTCGTCCCCCAGTCCATATCTCTGAAGTTGGGAAAAATCTCAGGCCTCTTTGAATACTAAGCCGGTTGATTAACATCCTTTTTTGAAATAATAAAATCAACTTCTCATTACACATCTCTGATTGAGAGAAATAAATTTGTTAAAACATACTATTAAATTATGACAGAATCACACCAGTGGGTTTGTCCCTTTGGATGTTACATCTTGATACCCAGTTTAAACCTATCACGTAACATTTAGAATGTTAAAACATGATAAACAACGTGTTGCTAGAGGGTAAATTATGACAGAATGTTGGACACCAGTGGGTTTCGTCCCCCAGTCCACATCTCTGAAGTTGAGAGAAATCTCAGGCCCCTAATCCGATTGTATATGATTTCTAAATTTGGATGTTACATCTTGATACCCAGTGTAAAACTATCACATAACATTTAGAATGTTAAAACATGATAAACAACATGTTGCTAGAGGGTAAATTATGACAGAATGGCGGACACCAGTGGGTTTCGTCCCCCACTCCACATCTCTGAAGTTGAGAGAAATCTCAGGCCCGTTTCAATACTAAACCGATTGTATATGATTTCTAAATTTGGATGTTACATCTTGATACCCAGAGTTAAACTATCACATAACATTCAGAATGTTAAAACATGATAAACAACATGTTGCTAGAGAGTAAATTATGACAGAATGGCGGACACCAGTGGGTTTCGTCCCCCAGTCCACACCTCTGAAGTTGAGAGAAATCTCAGGCCCCCTTGAATACTAACCCGATTGAATACGATTTCTAACTTTGGATGTTTCAGCAGAAACCCCGCGCTCCCGGGGTGTCGGGTTCTGCCTTGTAGATCAGCAGGGAGAGACCTTGATTAATTCAAGTCGGGAGGGTGAGGGCGGGAGGCCCCTCAAAGTCTCGCGATGTTTGAAGAGGTGAAACCTCGTTCGGAGTCCAGCACTCCCTGGAAGCGGGCGTCCGACGGAAACCATTAGCCCGGCCATTTAATATTCAATAAGTGTTATATAGTTGAGGAGGTCTTCCAACTTATACATATTCAGAGAGTAACAAAGTTAGCGTTGCGGACGGCTGAGCCACTCGCTAACAGATTAATTAGACTATAACCGCTTTTCGCTTCATTCCTTCTAACTTGGTTAGGCAGGTTCATGTATATACAATCCATCCCTGAATCACTTTCGTTCGTCAGTCATGCTGACGTTTTTCCTGGTATAGACTGTAGTATCAGGTAGGTGTAGAGCAACCTTTTCAGAGATTAAGGCTTCCATTCCAAAAATTTGTCAAGAAATTAAATTTGGGAGCTAGTTAGGTGTGCGTTCTATTTTGAACCGGCTTCCCGTCGCGCATTGTCTTTCGTTAGCCCACGATCTATGTGTTGAATGCCAAATTCAAAGTTGACAATGCAGTATTTTCATCTGAAATCTTATTTCCTTTTCCGGTCCACCTATCTGTGTTCTATAGTTACCCAGTGGCGTCCGTGCCGGCCTTTTCCATTGTGATTTTCTTCTGTGATATTTCATGTAATATTTTATTACTTTGTTTCATTTTTACGTACGTGACAAAAACTGAAATAATGCCTGTGGTGTTGTTCCGTGATTTTCACTGTGATATCGTGTCAAGTGAAATAGTGTGTCATAAATATTCAGTAAAAGAACTGTTAATATTATGAAATATTTAGTAAAAATTAGTAATCTACGTAGATTAAATCAAACTTATGGTAACTGAGAAGCATCAAGTAATTAGTGTTGCAGTTATGTTCACCACAATGTGAGATAGATCGATCAAAAACCTAATATCTTCTAGAAACGAACTCAAGTTTTTTCCGGGCCAACAGAACACCTCGAAGGCTTAACTAATGCTCAAAAGGTAGTACAAATCATCCAGGCCCTCTAGGTTCAGCAAACTTTTGTAGAAAATCAACCTATTGTAATAGCTCCAAAACATTTGAAATACAAATTTTTGACAATTATCTTAATTGAAATCCGTTTTTGAGGTATTCTGAAAAGAATCCTAGACTTTAACGTTTTTATATGTAAATATATATATGTGCTTTTATATGTGCTGTGTTATTCCTGACGATAACTCTTCTTAGGATTGAGATAAAAATTCCACAATTTCGCAAAAATATCAAGCTTTCCAAACAGTTATCACTTAACGTATCTGCTAAATAATCCAGCCTCTTCAAATGTAGCCTCTTCCTAGTCTTGAGTGCATCTTAACATCTTGTTTACTGGAAGTAGGGAAATACTTTGTTTTGAGAAACCTTTTTTTAAATTTTTTTTTAATATTCAACATTTATGGTAAGTATTGCATGTATTTCAAGGCAAACCTCTCCATAATGTCCAATTTAATAACAATAATATTTATTTACCAGCATTTTCATTTATATAACGTTTATTTATATCGAGCAGCTCCGGCACAGGGTACGAATTTGATGATGTTTGCCATGAAATATTCTCAATACTTGCCTGTAACATTTGAATATTTATCAAATAGGTTCTTGGCAACAATGCACGATTATTTCCTCTTCTTCCAGTAAAATGATGTATTAAAAACTAGGAAGAGGCTAAATTTGAAGAGGCTTGGTTATATAGCAGGCAGGAAATAACTGTCTCGTATAGTTTGCTTAATGCTCACGGTAATGATGACCAACTCAATAAGCCCTATTATTAAATTACCCCCCACTTTTTTTTAATTATATAAAAGTTCACCTTAAAATATTGATCGTAACAAAAGGGTTTCGAAGGGTGCGGTCAGCGGCCATGTTGCGGGGGAAGGGGCACCCCCGCTCCCCCTCCGCCCTTCGCCGGCTCTCCTTCCTTCAGACGCTTTCAGGACTCGGACCCTCCATTATGCAAATGAAAGAACGGTGCCCTTAATGGCCAAGGCTCCCTTAAACTAGAAATCAATAAGAGGGCTAGGGGTCGCCCCAATTAAAGGGCCTTCCACCCCTCCCCCTTCCCCTTCACACCACCACTCGTCTTCCCCTGTAGTCTTGGGGACGCCCTTAAGGGCTTTAGAGGCCCCTTTTTGCGGAGAGAAAAGACCGTCGAAGGTAAAAGCCTTTTGTTTTCAGCCAGGATGAGAATATTGTGCTTTTTACTCTTTATCGTGGGGTTCTGATATAATAATATAATTAATCCTATATTTCTGGAATGGCCACTTCGGCAGTACCCACGGAAAGTCACTTTTAAATCAGCTATCATTGGTTCTGACCGATAATTGGTTCAGGAATGGACTTTGGTCCAGAAGTAGACAACCTCAGGCTCTAACCAATTTCAACAAATATTAAGATGTTGGTACACATTTTTCAAATTTTCATCTTTTCAACAAAATGCCAAGGTCAATAATAAAACATCACTGTAACTTTTCACATGGCTTCACATGTTGCCTCCGTGTTTCTTCGTTTACACGTGAATTGTTGAATGAGGATGAAATGAATTATTCAGGAAAGCTTTGTGAATAAAACGCTTGCATACGAGTCTGCAACACATTGGGACATTTTATGTCTTTTGTTGAAGACAAGTATGTGTTGCAGACTCGTATGCAAGCTCTAAGAGCCACTCAGCTGATCCGGACCCTGGGCATCGTCACGTAAATGTGCTAAAGAGACTACATACGAAATTACAGCTTCCTAGAGTGTAAAACATAGAAATTAGCTTTAAGAGCCATTCATCTGATCAGGACCCTGGGCATCGTCAAGTAAATGTGCTAAAGAGGCAACATACGAAATTACAGCTTCCTAGAGTGTAAAGTATAGAAATTACCTATTAAAATGATTTAGCCACCGCTTCACGAATCAAACCATTCTCGCAATATTTGGATCACCTGCTATGAATCAAATCATCGAAACACCAGCTCAATGAAATCATCAGAAATTAACAAGCGGTGGCAATCATGTTCACAATATCAATTATTGAGAGTGATCACCTGAGCGTACACAATTATTCAAATAACCTCGCTCATAACTCAGCTTGTTAGCCACGCACTTCGCAGTAGTTAACATAATATGGTTGGATAAATCGAGAGCTTTCGAACGAATGGTCAACGAATTTTGTGGGATGAAAAACGACGAAGTACCATTTCCCTAGCAACGACTCGGTCGTAAGCGGAAATCATCAAAATATTTTCGTGAGCCATTTTCCGTGACGTTTTTTTAGTTTATGTGCCATAGCAAAGACATAAAATGTCAAAAACTAGATTCTAGAGCCACTCAGCTGATCTGGGATCGGTCAGTTGTGTTCAGAAGTCCCTCAAGGGCCTACATACCAAATCTCAGAATCGTGGGATCATTAGGGAAAAACTGGACTCTAGAGCCACTCAGCTGATGTGAGATCGGTCAGTTGCGTTCAGAAGTCCCTCAAGGGGCTACATACCAAATCTCAGAATCGTGGGATCATTAGGGAAAAAACTGGATTCTAGAGCCACTCAGCTGATCTGGGATCGGTCAGTTGTGTTCAGAAGTCCCTCAAGGGGCTACATACCAAATCTCAGAATCGTGGGATCATTAGGAAAAAACTGGATTCTAGAGCCACTCAGCTGATCTGGGATCGGTCAGTTGTGTTCAGAAGTCCCTCAAGGGCCCACATACCAAATCTCAGAATCGTGGGATCATTAGGGAAAAAACTGGATTCTAGAGCCAATCAGCTGATCTGGGATCGGTCAGTTGTGTTCAGAAGTCCCTCAAGGGCCCACATACCAAATCTCAGAATCGTGGGATCATTAGGGAAAAAAACTGGATTCTAGAGCCACTCAGCTGATCTGGGATCGGTCAGTTGTGTTCAGAAGTCCCTCAAGGGGCTACATACCAAATCTCAGAATCGTGGGATCATTAGGGAAAAAACTGGATTCTAGAGCCACTCAGCTGATCTGTAATCGGTCAGTTGTGTTCAGAAGTCACTCAAGGGGCTACATACCAAATCTCAGAATCGTGGGATCATTAGGGAAAAAACTGGACTCTAGAGCCACTCAGCTGATCTGAGATCGGTCAGTTGCGTTCAGAAGTCCCTCAAGGGGCTACATACCAAATCTCAGAATCGTGGGATCATTAGGGAAAAAACTGGATTCTAGAGCCACTCAGCTGATCTGGGATCGGTCAGTTGTGTTCAGAAGTCCCTCAAGGGGCTACATACCAAATCTCAGAATCGTGGGATCATTAGGGAAAAAACTGGATTCTAGAGCCGGATCGGTCAGTTGTGTTCAGAAGACAATTCTTAGGCTTGAAAAGTTTTTTTTTTAAAATATAAATCGAGAGCTTTCGAACGAATGGTCAACGTCATTTCTGATGGTCATAATCATTTTTGTGGCCACTTGGGACAATTTTCGTGAGCAATAAATTTCCGTGACGTTTTTTTAGTTTATGTGCCATAGCAAAGACATAAAATGTCAAAATGTAATGTTTTGTTGAAAACTTCTGCTGAAAGTGAAGTAGTGCATTGAATAATGAGAGTTCCCAAATAATGTACTTAGAAAGAGCAATATTGAATTCAGACCAATTTTCAATATTGGACCAATTGATGACAATTATTAATATACGTACTTTGCTTATCAAACTATTGTTTTCAAATGAAGAGTTTTGATTATTACAGTTGCGCTTTTGTTTCTGTCTTTTTCTCTCTCTCTCCCCCCAATTGTTCTTTTATGTGGAAGTATTGCGATCTCTCTCTACCATAATTTACAATTGTATCTGTCCACTCTGAAATGGTGCGTAGTGGGTTGTGTGCTTCTGGATAAATGAAGAAGGAGTTGGATTCAGACCAACTCGTCAGTTTTCGCCCTCGAAAACTCGACAAACTGAACAATTCACGCACATACTTTCTTTATCAAATCATTCTTTTCAAATGTGAAGTTTCATTTGGTTTTTATTGAGTATTCTGTTACAGCCCCTTTTTGCGGAAAGAAATGACCGTCGAAGGTAAAAGCCTTTTGTTTTCAGCCAGGATGAGAATATTGTGCTTTTGATTCTTTTTATCCTGACTTTCTGATATAATAATATAATTAATCATATTTTTCTAGAGTGGCCACATCAGCAGTATCCACAAAAAGTCATTTTCTACCATCAGAAATGGAAATTTTTGGTTCTGAGCGATAATTGGTTCAGAAATGGACATCACACCAAAAGTAGACAATCTTGGGCTCTGACGAATATCAAAAAAATATTTAGATGTTGACATTAATTTTTTAAATTTTCATCTTCTCAACAAACTGCCAAGCTCAATAATGTGAATGCAAAGTTTTATTGGACAATTTTGTTGAATGTGTGAGCATTTCTAAATGTAATTAGAAAGATCAATGTTGAAATCAGACTAATTTTTGACAATTAACACATACGTACTTGCCTACTTTGTTTATCAAACCATTGTTTTCGAATCAGGAGTTTCGTTTGATTCTTGCTTTTGGACATTTGTTTCCGTATCTGGGGGGCCCCTCCATTGTTCTAAGTTGTGGATGTACTGCGATCTCTCTCGGGAGTTTAGGAAAAGAAGTTTTTTCTCCTAACATCAGAATGTCCAATTGTATTGTATTAGTTCACTCTGAAATGTTGTGTGCCGAGTTGTGAGTTCCTGGATAAATTTAGTAGGATTGATGTTGGATGAAGACCAACTCGTCAGTTATTGGACAAACTTGACCATTCACGTAAATAATTTCTTTAACGAATCTTTTTTTTTCAAATCCGAAGTTTCATTTACTCTTTATTGAGCATTGTGATCTCTCTGGAGAGTTAGAAATATATGACGAATCCATTTTGCGGTGATACGTGCAATATCAATGTCTCCGAGGTTCCAAAAGAGAGGTACAAGATGTTTGGGTCTCGAAGAGGAAGCACCGTCGCCTCTCTTGAGGAAGTAAATATGAAAATGCAGTCTGGAAAATGAAAGATGAAATGCGACTAAACAAAAAGAAAACAACTAAAATGTACAATTATCTACATAAAAAATAAAACCTTTAATATAGATATTGAATTGTTTGCGTGACGGTTCGAGTGTCCCTGAATGGTTTTAGAGACCACATTTTGTGGAGAAAAAACCCCGTCGGAGGTAAAAAGCCTTTTTGCTTTATATCGTGAGGTTCTGATATAATAATATAATTGATACTATTTTTCACGGGATGGCCACACCAGCATAAAGTTTCCTATTATTTTCGTTTTTAGGTAGATAAATTGGTGGAGAATCTTCAACAATAAATTTATGATAATGTCGATGTATATTATTACGTTTTGAAATTGAACACCATTCAACGTTCAACCGCCACTGCTTTTGCCCTGCAGCCCTGAAAGCGGAGGGGAAATCTTCATAACATGATCGATGATACGAGAAAAGGAGCCCACTCTGAAACCACTGAGGAGGTATACGCCTACCATGAATACCTTCGACATGCGACGGTGAACGCAGTACATGGATAGGCAACAAGAGACCTTCTTCCTCTTCACTTCCTGGAATGCGCACTTTCCGCGTCCTTCCATCTCCTTCCACTATTACTCAGACATTTTTTCTTCTTATTATTCCAAGTCCGTGTGTCCCCCTTCTTCCCTCCTACCTCTACACCCACGTTTGAAGCGAATCGGCCGAATACACTCGGGAGTATAAAAAAGGAAATGGCAACATTTATTTCCTGTCAGTTGGTGCATGGAATTTTTCTCTTTTCTTGTATGTAGGTAGTACCTACTACTTATTTTTTTTTTCTCTCTCTTTTTCGGAAGGGTCTGGGAGAAGGAATGTTTGCTTCGGAGAAGGAGCAGCACATTCCTCAAGGGGTAGCAGAGAGCGGGCATATATCTCTCAGTCCCGCGCTCATCTGATGACGTATCAATAGGAGAACTGGTTGGAAGTCTTCCATTCAACCGTGGAAAAACTCGGGGAAGCCTTTTCTTTCTTGACTGCGAAAATTCTTTTTCGAGTCAAGTGGAGAGATACGAGGATTCGAAGAAGATAGATCTGAAATCAGCAGACATACGGGCTCGGTTTCTCGATGCCATCAATGGCACCGTAGCTTGATCGGGTTCATTTTTCATCAAATTCAATGAAAAAAAAGTAGGTTCCCGTTTCACCTGTAAAAAAAAAAAAAAAAACTTCATCTTACCTTAAGACTTCCATCTGACCTTTAAATTTGGAATCGAATTAGTTTTTTCGTCATGAAATCCAACATAAAATACCCAAACGCATAACATGCTCAGATTTCAAGTTACGTTTTTTCTAAAATTCTGAAAATTGTTGAATTCATTATTGTAACAGCCCGCGAATGTTTGTACACCGCATAGCGTTGAGCAAAAGTCTTTCGTAGAACGTGAACAAGTAGTGATGAATGACTTCAGTTATTTCATTTTTGGTTCACCTTCCTGTGATTTATAGGAAAAAAAGGAACGAGAGATGTTCCTTTCCCCCTCATTGTCTTTGCAGGTACGCGCCTAGATTTGCAACACAGGAAATACGCAGAATACAGGAAATACCAGAGAAAGAGAGTTGTTGTTTTCTAATTTTCACCTGTTAGGAAGGTTATGGAGAGTGAGGATGTCAGAAAATAGATGGAAAACAAATTAAGGAAAGAATCTGGGTTGCCGATTAATGAAAGGCCGCCGCACAGTGGGCCGGAAATCGATTCTAGGTGGACAACATTATTTTATTAGCTATTATTATAGAAAATTTTGAGCTGATCCCGTATATACCCTGTGTCTCTATACCTAAAATAGCTTCTTCGACCCAAGAAATAGATTTTTGAAAACTTTTCTCACTTTTTGACCTTTGGAACTCACCTAAATTTTTTTTGCACGAAAAAACAAGTTGTAGAGGAAGAAATTTTGCATCGAACGAGACCACTACCAGCTCTCTAACTTGTTTCTTCGATTTTTGACGATTTTCCGAAATTCTCGTGATCTACCACTTATTTGTTGAGGATTTCTTTAGAGGTGGTTACGAGGTCACGAGAACTTTGAAAAATCGCAAAAAATCGAGGAAAAAAGTTAGAGATCCAGCGGTGGTCTCGCAACCTCTAAACAGCTCCGGATATCAAACTACTCCTTCCAAGGACTACTCCTTCCAGGAAAAAGGGGTTTTTGAACCACTGTGCGCCGGTTAAGAGAGAGTCTACTGTATGTTCATCCTTTCGCTATTCTTAAGGGCTGGAACTATGTCAGAAGAAAAAATCAATAACATGATAGTGAATCGGAACTGGTGGAACATAGTGGAAACCCTCTTATAAGAGAGTTCCTATTAGATCCGTAAAAAACAAT
Organism: Adelphocoris suturalis; assembly: GCA_030762985.1. Lineage (NCBI taxonomy): Eukaryota > Metazoa > Arthropoda > Insecta > Hemiptera > Miridae > Adelphocoris > Adelphocoris suturalis. Next base: position 57,422,145 of record CM061048.1, read on the forward strand.
ACATCGTGAGGTATTGACAATCCGGCGTCGCAACTCTGACGCAATGCGTTACTGTGACACATCCTTCCGTACAGATACGTTAACGGATCGCAAACCGTTTTTGACTTAATCGTCTAAAATGACCTCCTTCCATGACCCCAATAACCTCCTAGGGATGATTTCCCCCTTCCATGGATTTAGCGTTTAAACGAGATCCGTTAAGGACTTGACGTGACTTTAAGGTGCGGTAAATGTTTCTCGTTACCGGACGCCGTATTGACACCGACGGATCTACTAGGAACTCTCTATTAAACTCTGACGATAGTATCAGCTGATATAATTACGGTGGAATCTTCACTTCATGAAATCGAGTTTATTTTAACTCAGGTCACTTATAGATGGACTAATGAAGTGTAGGTAGGTGTTTTATTTAATCTCATTAAGTTTCGGTTGGTCGGTGCCACTGTCAATGTCGATATACTCTGATGTAATATAGTGCTTGGATATCAGCTCTTGTTAAATACAAAACGACTGGTTTTGTGCAGGTGTTTTATTTTATGAATTAATTTCTCCTAGGTAGTCGTCCACACCTATGCAGTTTCATTTGGATAATGTATAATAGACATAGTTCGATAATTATGGACAAGTGTTCTGCGTATAAGAGCTATAAGATACATAAATGAACAGATGTGTACCTAATAATTTGCAGCTTATTTCATTAGACTATTGGAATTGACACGTGAGCCAAATTATCATTATTCATATATAGATTCATTATTGAAAATAATTAGGGAATTATGATTAATTCACCATTATAATAGAATACGTTTCAATAAAATTTATTCATCTTAAAATTGAACGTTACAAATTTTTATTGACAATAATAACCTAAATTCAGATTAATTTTGATCAACAACTATTTATTAATGAAAATCGCGAAAAAAAACTGAGATTTGCTCATATATTCAATCAGTAGGGCTGAACTTTTCATTTTAATAGACTTATGAAGTGTGGTGAGGGAGTGGTATTTATTCACTGGTAGATGGGGAAAAAGTCCAAGTCCTATGAATTTTTCCACCTACCTCTTGTTCGCAGATCTAGTTTTTTAGCGAATTTTCTTAGAAAATAAAGCTATTGCAATGGCTCCAAAAATTTTAAAATAAAAATTTTCAAAAATTTTTTCTTCATCGAAATCTGTTTTGAGGCATTCTGAAATGATTCCTGGATTTTAACGCTTCGCCACACCCATTTTTAATATAAATTTTTTTTATATAAATATATTTTTTTCATATATATATATATATATATATATGGTACTGTGTTGCTTATATATATATATGTATATAAGTATATATATGTATGTGTCATTCCAGACGATAACTCTCGATAGAATTGAGATAAAAACTTCGTTCTTTCGCCAAAAAATTAAGCATTTCAAAAGAAAGGATGAGTTCGTTGGACAACACTTTTTGAGCACATTAAATTGGTAAAATTTCAAAAAATGTACTTAAAAAATCACTAAAAAAGGCAAAAAACCGCTAAAAATTAACAAATTTCTATTTTTTAGCAGAATGCTACTCGAAAAAAATTAATCGAACATGAACTAGGACATTTAAAAATTTAAGCACAAAATTGTACTGAAAAATGTACTTTAATTTCATTAAAATAAGCTAAAAATTGATAGGAACACTTGAAAAAATTGTAAAAATCTACAAAATCGTTTGTTCATTGGAATATTACTGACAAAAAGTTAGTTTGCTATAAAATGTATAATAAAATTTTTGTTTGTCCCCAAAGTGCTCAAATTTCAACAGAATTTAACATAAATGTAATACGACCATTTATGAAAATTCGCTCATACGATCATGCTGCATGACTGGAACTTTAAAATCCTACTCACTATGGAGAGTTTTTTAGGTATTATTATTGATCAATTTTCTATTTTTTGCGGATAATTAAAACAAATCCTTTCATTATTGTTGCAGGGATGTCGCTCAGTGAAGCAGGATTGAAGCCCGCCCTTAACGTCTCCATGACGATCGTACCAAAACCCGTGGCCTCCACTTGGATTCATTTCTCTAGAAGAGGATTAGGGCTGAGGATTAAAACCTAAATTACTTCTAATCCCTTCTCCGCCGAGACAGGAAACACTGGCCTCGAGAGGCCTTAACCGCACGAGGGGCACCGCCGGAGAAGAAAATAACGTCAAGAAGACGTCGGTCTATTCAAACAAACCCTTGTCAAGCCCGTGATTGATGCTTTTCAATAACCCAAGAAGGTAAGGGATGATGTTGGGAGGCTGATTCATAATTAAACGCCCGAAAACTGGGGAGGATGGGCGGGGATCTACGTGTTACGGGGAAAGGGCGGACTGATACGGTAATTATCGTATGTAAATGTCGTTTTAAGTACGTTACAGGCGTCGCCGCGGGATTAGCTTGACGCACTTGCTTCGAAATAATTAGATGAGGCCCAAAGAGACGGGGAAAAGGGACATCTATTTGGTAATCCATTTAGGGGGCCCGGAGGGGGTCCCTCCGAGGGGCTAACTCCTCACTAATTGGGATCTGCCCTTAAAGCAGTTAAGAGTTTTGACGTTGCTCCTCTTTAGTCTCAACTCCGAAAGGGCGGTTTGCCTAACAAGTTAGGGACCTGTGGGACGGGAGAGGGAGGTCCAGGGATTTCTATCCCCCTTTCTGGGTTGGTTCCCGGAGGATTAGGTTCCCTGGTCACGTCCGTCCGTCCACCTGAGCTGTTCCCCGCTTTTAACTCCTTCCACCTTGGGCTAAACCCATCTCGAGCTTTAACCAGTGATTCCGTCTAAGGGAGGGCCCCCATTTAACTGTCAAGGCACCCCCCCGTCTCGTTAGTTCTGAGAGACAGATCTCTCTCATGGTCCTAATTGAAGGGAAAGATGAACAAATATATTTATAACACTCATAACCAGAGAAGTTGCTAAATCGAATAAATTTAATGTCACAAATGGTGAACCTGGTGTACCTATCAAATAATCATTCCAAGATAGCAAATTGATGTTTTTGAGCGTATGCTTCATTGTAACTAAATTGTGTACGATGATTGATAAACAAAACTAACCTTATGAAAAAGCTCAACAAATTATTACTCAAAGGTTCATTTCAGTATCAGGTTGCTCTTCTATGCAGATTACTAGTCTATAAAAGCAAAAAGTAGTCTATGATTCTACAATAGCTAATTAATGGGTCCGCTGGCGAGGTTCCGAAAGTTAGAAAAGGTACCAGTCAGGCATGATCATATGAACGATTTTTTATTCGAGTTATAAATGAGTGAATGAATGAATAAAATGTTCATTGAATACAAACATTGTAGAAAATACATTTTACCTGAACCCTAGTACAGTATTGCCCTAAGACCGTCTACTTGATTGACTGCTCACAACACATTCAATAAATAACATTCATTAACACAGTTCTAGTGATTTTATTTTTTATTGTTTGATTGATAAAACCAGTGAATTCCCAGTTCAGACTCTTTTGACAAATTACCTAATCCATTCGACTTTAAAAAAAAACTGGAGAATATTCTAAATATTATTTTTTCTTGGTTCAGCAGTTGAACTCCCAAATCAGTCCCCAACAGTACTTCCATGCCTCCCGACAGTATCCAGCGACTTTGGTAACCTCTGGCTTCCTAAGACTGTCCGTACAGTGGACGCGATTTCGCGCGAAGAGGCGAACAGGCGAAAAGAGTCAAATTTGCGCGAACGGTTCGCCTCCCTTTCAAACACACTGTTTTAACTGAGAGCCCGTCCACTGCAAGACGTGAAGTGGGGCGAAAAGGGGCGAACGCAACGAGAATCAAACCATTTTGTTTTACAACGCGCCAACAAGCGAAATGGATGTTGGCAGTGTGTATGAAGGGAGGTGAACCGTTCGCGCGAATTCGCCTCTTTTCTCCTGTTCGCCTCTTCGCTTGAAATCGCATCCACTGGACGGACAGCCTAAGCATATCAAAATAGGTCGCACGGTCCACCAAAACTCGCACAGAATCGTGCAGGCCCCTAGAAAGTAAATTACGTTCTCCCTGTCCCCACAGTTCCACAGAGCACACCTCTGCCACCTCCTTTCCGGGGAGAAATTAAAATGCACCAAGCCAGTTTTCAGTTTGAACCACCATCTGAGTTTTTGCAGTCAGCGACCTTCAAATATTCCTTTCCGGAATCCATAACCTCTCCATTGAAGGGAAAGATTAACGAATATATCTTTTATAACACTTAAACACGGAAAAGTTCCATGGTTGTTTCTAAATAGAATAAATTTTATGTCGCAAATGGTGAATTCTTGTGTACCTTTCAACTAATCATTCCAAAATAGAGAATTGCTGTTTTTAAGCGTGTGCTTCGTTGTAGCAAATTTGTGTACGATGATTGATAAACAACAAAGTTCCAGTAACGCAGCACGATCTTATGGGCGAATTTTCGTATATTACCGTATTGTGTTACTTTGTTTTGAAATTTGAGCACTTTGAGTGTAAATGAATTTTTAACCGAAAATATGTAGCAAATCAATTTGTTCTAAATCGTATTTTACAAATCTAAACAAATTTTGGATTTTTAGAAATTTTTAAATTTTTTAATCGATTTATCTGCTAATATTAATGAAATTCAAGTATATTTTTAACTATAATTTTGTGAAATTTTTTTTACTGTTCTAGTTCATCGTTGATAAACGTTTTTTTGTCTACGATTCCGATATGAATAGATATTTAACGATTTTTATACGTTTTTAGTCATTTTTAGTGATTTTTTTAGTACATTTTTTGAAATTTGACCAATTTAATGTGCTCAAAAAGTGTTGGTCAACGATCTCATCCATTCGTTTGAAAAGATTGATTTTCCTGCGCAAGCATTGAATTTTTATCTCAATCCTAAGAAGAGTTATCGTCTGGTACATGTAAAAAAGCGTCAAACTCTATGATTCGGTTCAGAATGTCCCAAAACAGTTTTCAATTAAGACATTTTTCAAAAATTTTGATTTTAAAATTTTAGGAGCCATTGCAACAGCCAAATTTTCCAAGAAGATTCGCTAACTAGTAATTTGAAAAAAATCTTAATATTTCAGTTTAATAGTTGATCAGCCCTTTTTGGGAATATTCTACGAAAAAATATAAATTTAACACTTTTAGCCGGTTATTGTTATTATAGCTTGTTGGAGAAAGGGATTGTCAATAATATAAATCAATTATTCTACAAACAAAAGATGATTTTATTAGGAGACAAAACAATAATGGATTGTGGAAAGTAGAGAAGATAAATTATCTTTCATGTGTTAGCACCAATTATGAAGAGAAATGCCGCAAGATTATAAAGACTTGAAAAAATTAAAGGAGATATATACATATTAAATATTACTCTTTTTTTCTACTCGGTACCCATTACTTACTTTAAACTTGCTGCATTGTGCTGGGAATGGGCTCAGTTTTCATGTCACACCGCCTGTTGTATGGCGGCAATTTCCCGAACGCGCTCATTAAAAGGTGACCAGAGCTCGACACTGTACATAACAAGTTGTACATAATGTCATTCTTTTCTAACCACATTATACCCCAGTTGAGCAGAGTTACCTCCTCGTGGTTTTCATTGGTTTTCCATGGTTGTGAAACTAGTATTTTGTTATTTGTAGTGTTTTGAGTGTGGGACTGAGAGTTGGGCTTTCAATCCTTAACTAATAGGTTTTTGATATCCATGGTTGTGGAACAGATGAGGAGAAATTCACCCTTTTGTGGAGTGATTTGTTCCTGTGTTTCCAACCCGGAAAGTAGAGTGTGAGGCTGAGAGCTTGGTCCCGTTGGTAGCAAGGAGTTTGTCCTGGAGCGTAAGGTCCCGTGAGACGAAGGAAGGAAGGAAAGATATAGTTTGATAGCAGAATGATGATTCAGGAATTTCCCGATAGAGAATGCTATAGTTGGAGCAGCTCGCTTGGGGGGAGGGGGGGGGGTGGTCAACCATTATAGTACTGGCCGGGTATTTTTATTTGACAAATCTAAAACGATATTATACATACATGGTAAAATTCTGCGATTCCAATAAATGGCCGATGATGAAGCACGAGTGTATAGCTATTATAATATATTCGCCAATGTGTGGAATGGAAGTAACTCAACGGCTTTGATCGTAGCGGCTGAAAGCAATTGGTTTTAGAAATTCCATCTCACTATTGATTGTACGTAAAGGAATAGATGAGATGTTGATTTTGACTTCACCATCATTGTTGATTTATGACAAGTATTTTCGAACATAAATAGAAGGTTGAAAGTTCGCTAAATATATGAAATATTAATTTCACACGTTCATAGCAACGATCTCATACATGAAGTGAGTATGAATAATGAGTGTTTGACTGAGAAAAGATCTACTGGTAAAAGAAGAAAAATACATCCTGAACAAAACTTCTTGTTGCACCAGTCATGCAAAAATAATTAATACGCATTTCAGTAGCAGGCCTTCTACCTCCCTCCCTCCTCAAACGAGCCTCAGGAAAGATAAATGAGGAGGTAACGAGTCGAAGTCCCACCTTCCCCCTAGCAACTATTCCCTCCATCCATCCAGAGCTCCCTGGACCCCTTAAGAAAATGCCCTGGACGTGAGTTGGGTGATTCCGAGCCGTGATTAATACGCTTTTCCCGTGGAAGGAACATTCAATTTAGAGGGACCACGGGCCGGTTGGGTCGGGGGCCTTGCGGGCATATATTAGCCCCTTCTCGGCAACCATTTCAACCCGGTCAACTTTAGCCCTTATCCTCCTTTTAATGGTCTTCGCCGGCTCCCCCTCTAACTCTTGGGATCGTGCCCGAGAGCTATGGGCCTTATTCACTTCCTGAGTAACTACTTTCTAGATTTCCGCCGTCAGCGACCACCATTCTGGAACACTTCCACCATTATATTAACCAACCTGATATACAGAGCCTTATAAGAGTTTGAAGACAGCCCTGTTTTTCAGTTCCCCATCACCAGTCCTTGAACCTCAATAATATGTAAAGGATACAAAATAATACACCTCTACAGAAAAAAATATACCTCAATTAATTCGGATGATATGATTTATATCAAATTTCAATCTTGAAAGAATTTTCCGTCATTCTGAAGTTATTATCTTCCAACTAGGAGCAAAGATGTTGCTATGCTTGCACTTCCTTTTCAACGGACCACTCTGGCTCAAACGAACTATTTATATAAGGGTGCAACAAATTTCAATGAGCTACCTAACAAGATAAGGAAAAAAATCTTGGAGGGGAAGGTAAAGCGAATTTACTCGTCCCTACACGAAATTTATTCAAAAGCAGAATAATAATAATTAGCAATAAGAATGTAATATTTAATAAATAAAAATAAGAAGATAAATGATAATATGTAAATAATAATAAGAAATTGTATTTTAAATAAATGTTCGGTAATTTATAGATACTAAGAAAAAGACTTTCTGGACTCTAGACCCCGCCACGAGCTTTATGCTCATATGGGGCTATAATTTCCAATTAATAAAGTTGTGTGAATTTATCCTATTTTTACATGCAATATCATAATTTCATTTTTTAATTTATTGTAATGAAGAATATGGAAATAAATTAAAAAAAAAAAAAGTCTGGAACTAAGAAAAACCGTTCGCAAAAAAAGGTTTTTCATAATTTCTGGAAGGAAAATTCTAAAGGTTGACCCGCTCCTCTTTTAACTCACGATGTAGACGGTTTAGGTGTACCGTTAAAAGTTACCCACCTCCTTGGCCAAGCTTGGAGCGTTGGACCAAGGTGCGCCTCTTTCCAAGAAGGGGTCATCCTTATATTGTCTACCAAGGTTGTTCGGTGCCTCCTTCCTTTCATCGCCCATCTATTCATTATAGGTTTTTGGTGGTATACAGGTGACATCCATACACCCCCAGAGCTTTGCGCCTCTCACACAAGCCAATAGAGGCTTTGGATGCAGTGTTCCTCGGATGATTTGCTTTCTGAACTTATCATCTAGTGTTGAACCTATCACTCGTTTAAGTTACCGCATCCCTGCAGCCTGCTTTCTGGTTTCTCGCTATTTATTGATGACATCACGAATTACCTATATTATGTACCTATATTAGCATAGGACTACAGGTACATAAGTGCGTATGAACGCTGTAAGTTTTGTGTTCTGGGGTACTTTCATTTTGCTGAGAAATTTGTTGAATGTTGTTGATGGAGGAGAACTAACAAGTAAAGGCAACAGGTGAAATACCCAATTTTTCAGAAAATTGAGCTTTCTCGAAATATCATTAAACCCACCTATATTTATTTATTAAATCACAAATATCTTATAATTGGTGTCTACAATGACCCTGGATTCGTTGTCATTTTATGCAGACGTTCAATAGTATCCTCCTCCTCCCTCCTCCTCCTCCTCTCTCCTCCTCCTCCCTCCTCCTCCTCTCTCCTCCTCCTCCCTCCTCCTCCTCCCTCCTCCTCCTCCCTCCTCCTCCTCCCTCCTCCTCATCCTCCTCCCTCCTCCTCCTCCCTCCCCCTCATCCTCCTCCCTCCTCCCCTCCCTCCCCCTCATCCTCCTCCCTCCTCCCCTCCCTCCTCCTCCTCCCTCCCTCCTCCTCCTCCCTCCTCCTCCTCCCTCCTCCTCCTCCTCCTCCCTCATCCTCCTCCTCATCATCCTCCCTCATCCTTTGGCCTCACCCTCGGCCTCACTCTGCCTTCGGTCTTGGCTTGGGTAGTTAAATAAATTTCTAAAACCTGACACTGCACCCTTTTATGCCCTCTGGGTCAGAGCCCTTTGAACGGATTTGCACCAAACTTTACAGGAACAATCCTTGAATCATGCCATATGTGGAAAAATCTCTTATTTAGTTATTTGAATAATTTCCATGAGAATTTTTCCGGAACCCCATTTGAGACGTAGCTCATTAGGAGGAGGGCGCATTGTTTTTTAATCTATTGAAATGGGTACAAAAGTCAACTATTGAAAAAGTGGAAATAAAACCAAATTGATATTTGTATTAGAACACTTCTGAAACTGAATTCATGAATAAAAGGATATGTGTATGACTGTAAATATGATTCAGTATCCGCGCAGGGAGGGGGTTACATAATCTTGTTTAGGCGATCAATTTTAAACCAATTTGCTAAATTATTTTCTTGCTCGATGAGTGAAGCTATCTAGTTATGAACTACTTTGCTGAAATTTCGAAATTCGAATTGAAGCGACAATCAAAATCCTGTTTTTAAATGTTTGTCCTGGAAGCCCAAGACCTAATTTTCTAGCAAATTACGTCGTTCATTTATTGGATTAGGGAATATTTTTGTGTTCTTGTGCGCTATGTTGTAAAATGTTAGAATATCGCTCTAGGGCGAGGTGGAGAGAGCATCAAATCCAAAAACATAAGTTTTCTGTTGTATTTTCACTTCGACAAAGGTACCAGTTATTGGCCAAATCGTGTGGTAGTTTTGTTTACATAGTTTTCAATTTTACAACTTTAATCAATGATTTTTCAAATCGGATTTTCGGGCTTAGGAGAGAAAGGGACTGACAACACTAGTGTACCTTTTTCCAGTTTTCTGTGCTTGACTGCATTATACAAGCCTTTACGAAAACCTCTGTTACTCTGTTACCTAGGCTTTTAATTTTTTCAGGGGCTTAGAACCCTCGACCTTCCCGTCTAATTGAGAAGGGTTAACCCTAGACAAAGGTGAGAGAAAACGGCGGGATCTTTCTTCGAAAAGGCGCTTCCCGACGAGACAATAAGGAGGAACAAAGCTAGTTTTCCTCCCCTCGGGCGTTAGTTATTGTTAAGGTTTGAAAGCGCCAGTGCCTATCCTCATGTCCCGCACAATGGAGAGATGCGAGTGTTCTTCGAGGGAGTCTCTTATGTGTGGATGTGACAGTTTGCAAATGCGCGCTCCCAACCATTACCCACACCTCGGAGAGAGTTTTTCTCCCAGAAGGCGCCATTCCTTTCCCATGGTGGGCAAAGGTGGGAGGTTTTCTCCCAATCCTTTAGCCGAAAAACCCCCCTCCCGGGTTCTTCCACTTAAGAAAACCCGGGACAACAATTGATGTCTGTCGACGCTCCGAGAGATTGCACTTATTTGTCGACGACATCGACTTGTCCAAACAACTCTAATTCCGCGTCGGAATATTTATTTTTCTCTTACGCTTGCGGGAGGGAAGGGTGTCGGTTTCCATTTCGGTAATGCGGTTTTGACGTTGTGTTCCTTGAGGTTGGGCGTGAAATGTTTTCTGTTGCCCTGTCGAAGGTGTATATATTTACTTTGCCATCATCGCTTTTCTGAAGGAGGCTCTTTTCTCGTTGTATAGAACTCAGTCAAAGACACCTTGAATACTCATCGGAATAGCTTGGCATATTGATGGCTACTACGCTATTTCGGTTGGTAACTAACTGGAACAAACCCCAGTATCACTGGAAGCTTAGATGAATTGTAACGGAGTTGCATTCTGGATTCACATTAATAAGAAGAAAAAAAAAAGTTGTTCCATCTTGTTCCGTCGTTCAGCAAGTAAACATTGATGTTAAATTTAATTCAATTGAGCATTTGTTTTATGGAATTTTTCAGTTTTGACCTAAGAATATGATTCTGAATTCATGGAAACATCTGACTACAAACTTTCAGCTTAAAGCTCCAAATAAATTGAACAAAAAGACGATAGGTAAAACGGAACGGAATTGACGTCATATATGTGAACGGCGCTAAATACTCCCCCCCCCCCCCCCCCCCCACCGAGGCGATCGCATTGTACTTGCTCTACGACGCCACTCAGCTTTCTTATTATTTAGGGGTTGTTGTCTTATCCGTATAAGGGGTTGAGAAATTGAGGGTTGAGAAATTTTTGAAGACTTCTCAAATTTTTATGGTTTATTGCTGAGCGCTTTCGCCTTGTATTGGCCTCATCAGAGCTGCAATTGTTACAAAATTTATTTATTTATTATTTTTACACTTAGGTCTAACCAGTCTTACAGGTACATTAGTATCTAGGTATAAGCGTACATATTTACCTTGTATTTTATTGCATCCAACAATCCAACCTAAGTGTAAAAATAATGAATAAAAAATTTTTTTGTAACAATCGTAGCTCTGATGAGGCTAATACAAAGCGAAACTCAGCAATAAACCATGAAAATTTGAGAAGCCTTCAAAAATGTCTCAACCCTCAAAGACCTTAGCTTTCTTCGTTTCGGCCACGCCCAGTCATCAGATACTCTCTACATTGTACTTTTTTGATAACACTTGTCATGATCTTTAAGCTAATGAAATAAATAAGTGAAATTGTTGTTCAAGTTTATATTGTTAAGACCCGTACAGATTGCAAGCAATTCTTTATACCTAATAAAAAAACACATACGAGGGTCCGTGTTTTGTACAAAAAGAAGTAGTAAGCAAGAGTAATCGAAGTCATAGAAGCAGTACGTTGAGAATCCATGACCGTCGGTCCCCACTGTACACAACTCCATAGCTTTTATCAAAAGTTGGAGTCTTTTTTGGCCAAAGTCCCATTTATTGGTATTTAAATTAGCTACTTTCTTTATTCTTGGAAACAATAAGTCAACATTCTCAAAAAATGAGTTTTCTCAATCGATTTTAAAAAAATTTAAATTATATTTACTTGACGTAAATATGATAATGTCATCTCATTCTAGCTCTGGCGAGCTAAGGGAGGGGTAGATTCTTAGTTTTAGAAAGTCCAACAACACTTTATATTTCAGCTCGTGGATAGACTGAAATCGGTTGAGAACCTATTTGTTTAGCTTGAAACATGTAGAACATATTTACGTAGAACGTAGACTGAAGGTTCTTATTCACCCACTCCACGTTTTCCATTTGTACGTTAAAAATTGACAAGGCCACTTACCTCTGGCAAGGGTTTCGTCATCACCCATTCCTGCAAGAAGCCTAGTTGGAAGGTTACTAAGGATTTAAAGCCTCTCATACTACTGCAACAAAGTCATTAGCCTCAGAACAGCATCAGATGATTCAGGAAGTTTTATTGACAAATTCGTTACCTTCAATGACCTTGGCAGGATCCGTTTCAAATGTCGCCGACCCAGGCCGGTAGCAAAATAAATCAGCCTAACTGGTCACATATTATTAGCTGATCATCAATAATCTAGCCATTTACCACTCTAGCAAGGGTTTAATCCTCATAAATTCCTGTCAGGCGTCCGATTGAAATGCTATTAAGGATTTGAAGCCCTTCTTACCACTGCAAGAGAGAAATAAGCCTCAGGACAACATCAACTCCTATAATATAGGATGTTTTATCAACGAATTCATAATCTATACGGACCTAAGAGGCACCATTTAACATGACGGTGCAATATATATGCCAGTTGCAAAACAAATCAGCAACATATTGATCTTGATTTCTATGTAGGAACCTTCATAATGCATATGGGTATGTAGTAAAGCGTTCTGAGCTGGCGAACCTTGTCATCTTACATATTATACCAAAAAACAGGACTGAGTTGTTGCAGGCTTAGTCAGGTAGGCATCTGCTGTATGCTACAGTCTCCATATTGGACTGTTACCTAACTAGTGAATACAGCCATGAAAATTTCAAAACCCCAAGGAAGTGAAGAGCCTTTCGGATACGAACCGGTTTTGCGGTGAACCTCGGCGTGAACGGATATTTTCTGATTGAGCGCGTTTCCTTGGACCTTCAAACTCCCCTAGTCCGGGGTATCCGACCATCTTGAGGGTTGGAAGCTGATATCAAATAAATGTTTGAGGGGAGTCCTGGAGGCGAGGATAGAGGAAAAGTCCAGTGTACCGTGTAACCTGACCAAGCTTTGATCGTTCGCCCTTGAACACGATCACAATGAACTCAAAATCACTTCCATCTACTTCACTTGCCCCCCTCCCAGTTACCGAGGGACCTCCCAAGTAAGGTGGAAGACGTTATTTACGCCTGACAACCTTCCGTAGTATGGGGACATCGATATTTTATTGGAAACGTCAGTCAAAATCTGGAGTACCAAGATATAATATTGGTTCGAGATTCGATTTTCAGCTCGCTGAAGCAAAAAGCTTCCGGTAGTCATTCCAAAAACTCATTCAAAAATATTTTTAGTGACAGGAAATCGCGTCACCTCGTCAATGAAATAGGAAGAACTTACAGAAAAACACTGTAAATCTTTATTTACTGGTCAACGTATTGCTTTCGAGAACGATATGTAGCGAAAGCATTGTTTTCACTTTCGGGAGATGGGAAAAAAATTGTGTCCGAAAACAAAATTCCTACTAGCATTTTACGTTTTATACCATTTCTGAACAACTTTGGGTTGATGTTTGTGTCGCGGGCGTATTTGTGTGAGTGTCCACCAATCGTGTCCACCAATTTCCACAGATTTTGTTGAAATTTTCAGGGGTTGTAGGCACAGGTTAGGTTGAAAGTGGTTCCCTACCAGTTTCATTGCTCACAAATGAATACTTCGCATTGACTATGCACCACTGTGAAATCTACCAAGCATCTCACGTTCTAAACGTCCGCTCTCGCTCCAACTGGAAGTAAAGTCAATGCGATCATCTCATATAAATTTCGAAGCGATCGTACCATTATTATCTACTGCGATGCGCAATAGTTCCACAATAACTAACTATTTAAAAAAATCAAAAATTAACCTACCTACGCAAAGAAACAAGAAATAGAATTGAATATGTTAGAATTGAATATTTTATTCGTGGTTTCTTGAAACCATTCTTAGTAAAATGTTCAAAAATCGAAATTTTGGGCATGTGAATATTAAAAATTCAGTTCTGAAGATACACAATAATTAAAAGCCAATTATCAAAGCTGACTATCTGTCGAATAGTCAGAAAAAAACGTCAACTTTGTAAGTTAAATAGTAAAGTTTTCACGATACCTTGAACTTACCCCATTTTTCAGATCTCTTCCTTTTTCTAACCTAAACTGATACACTGTTTTTATTCCGCATTAAATTTTTTATCATCTCATTTTATTAATTTTTTATGACAAAATAATTAAAGGTAATTGCAGGATTATATTTAAGCAATAGGCACACATAAAAAACGAAATATGAATGTATTTTCAAAAGTTGTTTTTAAAAATACGACGGAATTATTAGGTAGGTAGTATCATTATTTTTTTGTTATAAGTAATTGCATTTTTCACAGGTCGTTTCACAGTCGTTTTGACTGTGCACTTCACACACGAGACGGCTGCACCCTGTGCACGACCGACTCGTCTTTTTATCGTTAGATCTTGGGCAAATGTAGCATCGCCCACGTACAACTTGTTCAGCAGATCTCGAGGACCCCTGATCCCCTGCCTGTAGATGTACCCTGGCTCTTCAGGGTACATAAAATGCAAAACCCAACCCATTTTTTGAACCAAAATAAACCCTGACCTATGATAGCCCATCAACTAGACACATTTACCCAGTTGAGAATCTTCACCTGAGTCACCTAGTAGGAGTGGACGAGAAAAAGAAATACCTACTGACTACCAGATTATAAAAATACTTATTTTCTATGAGAAAATTAAGTGAATTATGATATTATTTGACTTCTCTTGTGAGGAAATCCAAAATACACACTGAGGTCAATGGCTACCCCAACAGAACAAAAATAGGAACGCAAAAGACACACTGGGGTCAAAAGTGTCCCACAAGAGAGGGTTAAATCCCTGTGACGAACATTACCGCTTCAGTTTTCATTCGATATTGATGAAACGTTCTGGCAATGTGCGTTTTGGCGGATGAGGATGGGCCTGATAAATTCCATCACTCAAAGTTTTCACTGTGTATGCTCAAACGTAATGTCCATCAAGCATAACTTTCTGTGCCTATGTGTCTGACCTCGCTCAAATTCAGAGGTAGTTGGGAAATAGCGATTTGATTATATGGCACTATGAGAAACAATCTTATCATAAGCAGCCAGCGCGTGTGTGAAACTGGAATCCTTGTTACAAGCCTGGCTTCAAGTTTTCATCCGTTTTCGATGACATTTATAGGAATTGGTTGGTTTGTTTCTATAGATTATTTGATACATTTCAATGATCTATACATTCATCTTACAAATACGACCAAGTTATGTGTCTTACCGTAATTTTCAGACTTCCAGGTGAATATCTTCAAGAGAAACTAACACAGTTCTAGTAGGTAGTTAGTGAATGCACTGGAATTAATGCAATACCCTTCCATGCTTCCTTTTTAGCTAACGAACTAATCGTATTCATTCATCATTCATACTCGGTAACTTAAACGGGAAAACCAAGTACAATAGACCTAAATCAGCTGAAGTTCAACCTACGTAATCCTGCGCGGCTTGAATATTTGCCATTTACTGTCGTGTTGACCAATTTTTGGTTTATTATTTCCAATAATAAACCTATGTGATCGTGTAGCATAAAATTTTTATAACCCCCCCTCAAACTTTGTCACTTTACGTTTCAAGGTGCGTAGAATCCAATTTTGAAATGTCCGTCCGCCGTTCGTCGTCCGCCGTTCGCCGTCCGCCGTCCGGGCCATAAAAGGCCTAAGAATTTACTTAAAAAATCTGTTCTTTCGCACATAGACTCCATTTGGGGTCTAGTTGGTCCTAAAGTTTAACCATCCCGATCGCTTTACTCGCATAGATGCTATGGGCCAAAAACGGGCGAAAAAGTGTCTTTTTCGAGGTTTTGAGTGTTAGACGTGTTAGACGCACGCCTGGCACGCTTGGCAGGGGGTCACGGTGGGAGGTGAGGGGGGTGAGCGGGGGTGGAGTGAGAGGAGGCGCCGCGACACCTTGTGGTGGCTGGAGTGACCAGGGGCGTAGCAGAGGGGTGTAGGAGAATGGATATTTATTACTTTTACGTGTTATACCCATATAATACACCGCGGCACCATGAGGTGGGTACAGCGTTCCTTCGAGGCATGTATATATGTTTTTTTCTAGGTTATATTTGTGTGTTAATACCAATGCTTTTCCTACGCATATTTAATAACATGTCCTCTCGACTATTCGTACGTACTCGTACCTACTTAGATAATGATATTATTAAGACAATAACTATTTGAATAGATAGGAGCTCAAATCGAGAAATATAAACATGCGTATATAATTATAGAAGTATAGGTTGTGGCAACTCGAAATAGGACACGCCGAGGAGTCTGGACGGGCCTTATGACGTACGCAAGCCAACTAAAACTACGATCAAACTCAATTGAAAAAATAATAAACCTTTGTGAAATAATTTGCATCGTTTTCATTCATCATTTGACCTCTCATGGAAAGCAAACTTATTTCGAAAATTTTTAGGTTGGCTCTCAATGATCTACGACAATGTTAACCCTTAAATGTTGCCACTTGATTGAAAATTATGCTAATTTTAGGCTCATTATTGGCCAAAATGAGATTTTTGAGGCAAATATAGTGAATCTTGGTCCAACAGGTACGGAAAAAAGCTTCGAACCGACACATTTACTATCTCTTGTTCTACCAACAATTTTTGAGAGGGGATTCAATTTCTTCTAGGTCGATCGCGATGATAGGTGTATTATATTTTATTTGTCAAATTAAACAAATTAAATTAGCAATTTTATTACCAACCTAGTTAATGTCACTGCGGGTTTCTCTCTTTCCCGACTCAAACATTCCCCGGGTAGCCTTTATGCATCAGTAACTTAATTAGAAGGTTTATAGAAGTCAAAGAGCCCTCTGTCGAGATCCCTCTTCCGCAGTTCTCTTTTTGCCGACTCCCGTCAGATGCTACGATAAATGCGAATTATGTCCTATAACGAACCCCCCTCCCCCCATAACCCTCCCTTCCCACCACCACCCACATCCCGTAGACGTCATTTTTTGGTCCTTTTATTCCTCGAGAGCCCTCTGGTCCTCAACCTCTTCCGCCCTTAGCGTGACGCTCTGGAAAAAAAAAAAAAAAAAATTGAAATGAAAAAACCAACTACCTCCCCTTTTTACTGATTTTTTATTTTTTTATTCAGTTCAAGAGGAGTTTTGAAAGTCCGTTCCATCCCCACACTGTTCCACCTTCCTAATCAAAAGTTGGGAGGAAATAATAATTTCATCGTTGGCGAAGCCCCCACTCCGTACGTACTTTTTTTGCCATTATTATTTTTTTTCTTTCATTATTACTGTGCTTTTTTCTTTCTCTTTTATTCCGATGAAATTCGTTGCCCTCTTCATGCAAAGGGGTTCGCAATAATAAGAAATTATTTCATTAGGAAGATACCCCAATTTACGCTCAATGCTCTTAGTTGCTAACTCTCGATTTTGTTACAAAACAGATTTTTTAACTTTCAAGTTGTTAATAGTGCTCTTTTGTGGGTGTTCACTGCTCGTAGAGTTTATAAATAATAGGCCGACAGGATCAGACACGAAAGTGTACCTATTAAAACAATGTTGTGCATTCATTCATTGCTATCCAGGAATGACGTGGTTAGGCTAGAATTAAGCAAGGTGTCTTTTCAGGCTTTTCTGAAAAAAGGCACATTTACTCTGAGCGCGCACCGTTCACAAACAAGGTTTGTGAACGGTTATATGATGGTGCGCATGCAGTATAAACACTCACCCGCGCTGAGCAATGTTTGTGTGCAGCGTTAGTTAGTGCGCGGGGTCGATCCGTCAGCTTCGATTCTTTCTCAAATACTCAGGTTCCTTACGCGATAGCAACAGTTTGGTTGGCCGTACGTGGGCAGTGTAAACGCATCGAATGCCCAAGGACCGCAATGCAGTTCAAACATTGAAAATTGAAAAAAAAAAAAAAAATTAAGTTTCTGAAAGTACTTGTATATAAACTGCATTTCCAAATAACATGCTGGAAGCTGTCAAATTTTAGGAAAACTTGCAAATTTAATCAACTTTTCAATGGTATGGTATACTCTGCGATTCCTCATCGATTTCAAGGAGAATATCAAGTTTGAATGCGAAAAAACCGTAGGTACTTACAAAAATACGAGTACCTACCTGAAAATTAGCAAAGGGATTGTCAATGTTGTGTGTTGCCGTTGAAATGATATGATTCAGATTGACAATTTGAAGGATATTAGGGCAAAATGAAATCCTCGTTGTAAGTCTGAGGTCCTTTTACTGAATTTCAAAAAGTTCCAGTCATGCAGCATGATCGTATGAGCGAATTTTCGTAAACAATCGTATGATATGATATAACCATATTGTTTCAGAATACATTGTTTTGAAATTCGTTGTACTGTTTTGAAATTCGAGCATTTTGAGTGCATAGAAATATTTAACTACCTACTGATTTTATGGCAGCAATACTCGTTAAAAATAATATTCTATAATTCAAAGAAAATTCGAAAATGTTAACTCTTTTTGAAAGTTTTTATAGATTTTTCAGCAAATATTAATGAAATTTGAGTGCAAAATTTTGTGCGTGAATTTAATAATTTTCTAGTTCGTTGTTCACCACCTTTTTGGCTAAAATTCTGCTAAAAAATATAACTTTGATCATTTTTTAGCTATTTTTGTGATTTTTTTTAGTACATTTTTTTGAAATTTGACCAATTTAATGTGCTCAAAAAGTGTTGGCTAACAAAATCATCCTTTCGTTTGGAATGCTCGATTTTTTGGCGCAAGAACGGAATTTTTATCTCAATCCTAAGGAGAGTTGTCGTCTGGAAACAAATACCCACACACACACACACACACACACACACACACACACACACACACACACACACACACATACACACTCTCTCTCTCTCTTTTGGCACAGATGTGCGGTGAAAATTGAAACTCAAATAAAGAACCATTTTAGGAAAACTTACACAATAAATTTATATTTCGGAATTTGTCAAATCAAGAGTCTTCATTTTGACAAAGGTAAACGCCGAAATATTAATTTATTGTCAAGTTTTCCCAAAACCATCCTTTATTTGTGTTACAATTTTTAAAATTTTCACCGCACATCTGTGCCAAAAGATATATATATATATATATATATATATATATATATATATATATATATATATATATATATATATATATAAGTAAATATAGTCCTCATGCCGTTTTTCGCATAATGCATAATCAAGTATAGCATTAACAGCGACTTCCTGTCCGGATTCGCTATTTTGAGAGTTTTTGGTTTTTGACCCCCGTTTTCGTGGCGTTCTAATGGCTGAACGGCTGGTCGTAGAAAAAAACTTCAAGGGCATAAAATGTAGCAAAATCAGTCTTCTTTTATTTCATTCATCACATCATTTTACAGAAAGCGCATAATTTTCGAGTTATTCGCAAGAAACTGAGGAAAAGTCGATTTTTTCCAAGTTTTTAGCAAAAAAACCTATTTCTGGTCAAAAATTTTGTTGGCAAACCTCAGAATCTGTTCAGCAGCCTGAAATATTCTATAGAAACAAATATCAAAACTCCACCAAAACTTTCTGCTAAAAAACACAAGCTGCCTGGACTATAATTTGTTCTATTGATTGGGTACCTGTTAGATATTAAATTTTATTCAATTTCCTTTACAGCAACCAGCATCTGCATCACAACAAAAACTTACTGGTTACACGAGACAGACAGAAGAGAGACGTCTTTATCCTGTCCTTCAGTCTAGGAGTACAGCGAGTAAGTTTCTACTTTAATCTGCGTGGAAGATGTCCACTAATTTTTTAATTTATTTGTATGTTTTCCTAATCAAATATAGCATTTAATTTTTTTTCCTTTTTCTGGGTTTCGGCAATATGAAACCCAAATTCAGTACGATCTCCGGAGCCAACCCATTTCCCAGAGTCAGGAAGGACGAGGAGAATTGTTTGTGTAGAAATGCAAATTAATGCTTGAAGGTGAACTGGTGATTGATCGAAACGAGGCATCGAAAGTCTTGAACTGCCTCGGAGACCCCTGCGACAGAAGCAACTAATTCTTGCTGTTAATAACTTAGGGTCTGTTAAGTGAAAGGGAAGGGAGGTCCCCACGTCAACTGTTTCAATTATAGTTGTCTCACAGAGAGCAGACTCGGAGAAACGATGGAAGCCCAGAACTCTGCGGGACTGAGAGAGAGGGTAAAACCTCCCGAGTTGCAACTTTGAAGCGCAATATGGCCGTAGGAGGGGAGAAACAACCAGAAAGGGGACCACTGGCCAACTTCTATTGATTAGGGTCCAGTCGAGAAAGATGGAAGCGGGGGTGGAGTCTTTTTTTTTCAGCGGAGCGAACAAGGCAGATCCCCCTGCAGAATACACCCTTGTAAAAACAACAACCATAAGTTATGCAACCTTCCCACCCTCTAAGGATCCCTTCTCCGAGACATCTCTTCCCGATGTGATTTCCTTTTGGTACAGTCAACCAGAAAACTCTAACTGCCCCTTCTCTTAGGGTTCCCCTTGTTGCCTTCATCTTTGCTACCTTGAGTCCAAGTAGCACATATCACAAAGTTCCCTTTCCTATTTTATTTGTTTTTTCCCGATTCCCTATCTTTCCTTCCCCTCCTATACGTCCTTGCTCTGTACATTATCTCCAACCCAAACACTCCTCTCCATTCACCTCTTCATCTTTTCTTTTTTCCCTTGTCCTGTTATTTCTGGTTCTTCTCTACCAAAGGAAGAAGGAAATCGTTGTATTCATGCAGTTATTCATAAACAATAACTGTGTTGCCCAAATCCCAAATTTAATTTGCCATTAGCTTTGTTTTTAACTCATGTTATAGGTAAATGATTTTCCAAAAATATGAAACTATAGCAACGGGTCCCAAAATATCCAAAATACAATTATTTTTCAAAATTTTCTTTATGGTAATCCTTTCATATATCATAACTCTCCTTAGGATTGATATAAATAGGAAAAATTCGCTCTTTCAGTTAAAAATCAAGTATTCCATAAAAAAGTTCGCGTTCGTTGGACAGCACTTCATGTATGGATTCTTCAATCAATTTCTCAAATGGTTTCAAAAATGTACCTTCTCGTAGTACGAACCAATCACTAAAAATGGCAAAAAACGACTAACAATCACTAAATTTATATAGGTACATTTTTTTGGGGGAATATTTCTTTGAAACCCAGTATCAAATAATTACTAGAACATTCAGAAAAGTTACTCAAAACATTGCTGAAAAATGTACGTAAATTAAATTAGAATATGCTGACGATCGATGAAAACTAGAAAAAACAGGTGTTCATGTAGCCTACTCAAAAATTTAAAGAATAAATTAGAAAAAAATGGTAACGTCCCTTCTGGTTAAGACGTTGTTTAAATCATTAAATGAAATAAAAATGTGAAATAAAGCACAGAGTACGAGTATACCTACTGAATTTTAACACACGCAGCATTGTCATAACGTTCAAGCAGTTCGGAGGTGCCAACCAAATAATCGTCCTTTAGCTGTGGAGGATATACAGGTATGCAATACGCGCATGTTATGCGGGTTAGTTAGCTCAAGGCGCGAACTACACAACCCACCATAAGCTCCTAGCTCGGCTCAGGAGTGACCAAGTATTTCAAATATATATTTACAAATTAATAGTTCCCTTTTTGCAGATTTTTGGCAAGATTGAATTCGAATACGAATGGGATTTGGAAGAACGTAGAGAATTTGGTAGTTGGTGTTAGATAATTGAGGCAGTGGTGATTCTAAAATAACACCTAATGGAAATGTCATTAACTATTGATGTTTCATTTGTAGGTACAGTCCCACTACTTTTATTTTGAAAGCCAATAACTACCTAAAGGTATAAGTATATCGTTTTGATAATACTCGAAACCTGAATCAACTTGTGGAAATTTCCATGAAGCTCAATAAGCAATATCAATGTTCATTAGTAGTTGGTGTTCATTTAATTTATTGGGCTGAGGTGTACGTGTAAGTTCCCTGTTAGTGATTGTGGCCCTACGTTTTAGTTTTTGGATCACATAGTCATATTCAACCTAAACCTAAGCTTTCAAAAATCATTTTTTGGCTTCTTTTTAATTTCTCCCGTCAATTTGAGGATTGCATTGTTCTTTTCCAAAATTATCCTCTTTTTTACTTAAGAACAACTCATTTGTGAGGGGATCGCTGCGTTACATATGGTTAAATTATTGAAAAACGTCAAGATTCACACTGATTTTCCAAGAAATCTTTTACTTTCGCGATTGAAACTGGCCTTTCTTGTATGAAACTGTTAAAATGACAAATTTTACATATTTTATCATTCCTTGGTCCCTCAGCAGTTGAGAGAATCGAGTGAAAACTGAATAATATCAGTTATAAGTGTTACAGGGATTATTCGTTTGCGCATGCGTAGGATCTACTATTGATCTGGCGGTGATGAAATTCATGAGGGACGATTAAGCAATCAATCCCTGAAAATTTCAACGATTTCAGACAGTTTTGCTCTCTTTAAAGATTAGCGGACAGACATAGACATGGAGCCAAAATAGTTCAAGACCGTCTGAAACGTAACGTACGGGTGGATATTCAACAAGATTTTTTAAAATTGAAATGTTGAATGACGCTTTAGTTTTAATAGGAATAAATTATTACCAATAACAAAATTCAAATAATCACCCACTAATACCTTGTACAGGTAATCAATTCCTATGCATTTTTGTGCACTCTCAAAGAGAGTTGAATTGTATTTGTATATCTGTCTATATCTATTAGGCATATTATTTTTGTAAACAAAATTTTGGATATCCTATCAACGCAGAACATCCATCTGTAATTATTATCTGTAGGTAAAGTCTAATATATATTATCTAATCATATCTGCTTGGGCGTAAACGCTTACTGATGAGAAATTAATTAATGTACACACCTACAATTAATATGGTCCTTATGTATTTAATATAGCCCTTCTGTACCTACGCTTCACAAGGTGACCAATGTTATAAGTAATAAAATCGATTTCATGATGTGAAGGTTCAATTGGAATTATATCAGCGATTCTGGTAGTTTTTAAGGCAATTTTTACTGTTCCAACAGTTGCGATTCACTACCACGTTGATTATATTTTAGCATGAATATGCTTTAGCCGTGACCTAAGTACCGAAAAATGTCCCACGAGAGTGCAACGAAAGTAGCGCCAATAATTGTGATGATTTCCGCTTACAACCGAGTCGTTGCTAGGGATATGATACTTCGTCGTTTTTCATCCCACAAAATTCGTTGACCATTCGTTCGAAAGCTCTCGATTTATCCAACCATACTATATTAACTACTGCGAAGTGCGTGGCCAACAAGCTGAGTTATGAGCATGGTTATATGAATAATTGTTTACACACAGGTGATCATTCTCAATTATTGATATTGTGAACATGATTGCAACCGCTTGTTAATTTCTGATGATTTCATTGAGCTGGTGTTTCGATTATGTGATTCATAGCAGGTGATCCGAATATTGCGAGAACGGTTAGATTTGTGAAGCGGTGGTTAAATTATTTTAATAGGTAATTTCTATACTTTACACTATAGGAAGCTGTAATTTCGTATGTAGCCTCTTTAGCCTCTTTCTATAATAAAGTGAATGTTTACTCGCGAGTTTCTATTAGGAGATCATCATCTCACAAGAGCTAAATCGTCGTGATCATTTCTATAATAAAGTGAATGTTTACTCGCGAGTTTCTATTAGGAGATCATCATCTCACAAGAGCTCAATGGTCGTGATCATTTCTATAATAAAGTGAGAGCGAGGAGCTAACACATGATTCCATGTTTTAGGATTGATGGCAGAATGATAAACAGAGTTCAGAGGCCGATCGGGGGTCGGGTTCAGAGAATCGACGAGGAGTGAGTCGTGTACGGCTAAAGCATATTCATGTTTTTTAATTTTAGCCGTCAGGCTCAAAGGAACTGTGGCTTTTTTCCTGTCAGCGTTCTAGCCCTTTAGGAAAGTCAATGGGTGAACGTACAGCGACCCAGGGGTTTCAATTCGATTCTTTGGGATGATATCTATAAATGATCCCCAAAAACACTACTGTTAGTACCTTGAAAGTTTTCTAGATTTCATTTTTTCAGTAGTTCAGTGGTTCAAAATGGCAAAAAAGGCCCAATGTACAACATTAATATAGTAACAGTACAGCTGACAAGATGTAATAAATCGTGAATACGGATATATAAAAGGTAAACATAATTTTGAATTCTAATGAGGATCTAACAAGAATGCTTTATTATAGTGCTTAAATACTAATTGGCTATCATGAAATAAATCCATAAATATGTTTACTGAAGAAGCTAAATTAAATAATATTTCCATTCTTTAAATTGGTTTTTTTTTTTTTAAACTAAATTATTGGAGGGCACAAAGAGAACGAAAAAAAAAAAAAAAAAAAATAGAATTGTGGAATTACTGGGAATGCGGGATTCAAAATAAAAAAGTAGGTAATAATGGGGAATCTATGGCGTTGTTAAATTAATATTTTGTATAGATATAGCATTTCATTGACAGATCTTTTATTCTCCAATGACATCAGACCGCACTCATCCATTACCGACTCGTATACAACATTCTCGTGTCGTAGGCCACGTAACGAAGGAATTTATGTTGAATCGTTTCAATTCTCCTAATGTGCACTTGATAGTAGGTGACCAGGCGGTACTCGCATGACCATGACATTAAAAAGCACTCATATAGCTCGCACGTCATTGAAGTCCTGGTATTTCTTTTAAGCCATCCCAATGACCTTACGGCCCTACTACAAACACCATATATATGTTCAATGAAAGCCAACCCGCTATTAAAAAAGACCCAGATCAGTTACGATCATATTACGACTTAGGCCTTCCAGCATTATGGAATAGTCAAAATTTAAGCCGTTATGAGGCCGGGACAAGGTAATCACATTACATTTCCCAGCATTCACCGACAAATGATTAATGGAACACCAGTTAACCAGCTTATCAACATTGTGTTGAAGTAACCTACAATTTTCAGGGGATGATATCTTCAACTACACCTTCAAGTGGTCCGCAAATAACAAAAAGTTCACTCCCGATGAGAGCATTTCAGCAAGATCTGAGAGAAAAATAATGAAAAATAAGGGCCTTAAATGGGAACACTGAGAGACCGCAGATGATGCTGGGAAAGGATCAAACAAGCCGTTTCGAACCTTGACCATCAGATTTCTTCCAGTTAAATAACTCTCAATCCGGCGGCTTATTGATTGAATTATATATAAGTGGAGTTGATGAAATTGCAATATCTCAGTTGAACTTACGGACGGGTTTTTGGGAATTTCTAGCTGAATGTATTGTTGCAAATGATGAAAGCCCCATCCTTCAACAAATTTTCAATACTTTACAGCTTAGTTCTCTATTTATAGTTGGCTCAGTCAGAAAATAGGAAATTTCCAGGGTTGTCTAATTTCTATGGGCCCATTCAGGGACCCAATATGTAGAATTTCAAGAAATTCCATCAGCGTATATTATGTGATTTGTGAATGTTTGTAAGAATCAACGGACACCTAAATCTATAGTATACATTAGTAAATCTACAGGATACAGAGAAACATAAATATGAGTCGCTTTGGAACTTTCTTTTTGTTTCACTTTGATAAGAGTAATTGGAATAGTAAAAAAACAAATTAAGCTCCCATTTGAGACAACTTATACGCAGTTAGAGCTTTTAGACACCAATTCCAGCTAAATCGTCCGTTAATCTCAACTCTAGAATGTCGGTCAAGTTTTTATCCAGCCGGAAAAAAAGTTCTTTGTTTTTACCTCGAAAAACCGATTCCGTGGGAATTGCAGCATTCACTGCTGTCAGTGAATTTATGAAACTCCTGAGGCGTTTACCGGAAAAAAACTTTATGTGACATTTTAATTTCCGTTGACCTGAGGGAAGAAGACTAACAAGATTCCGAGAACATATTTAACTTGGTAAGCCGTGAAGTCCGCTCTCGGGAGGAATTTCACGGAAGCCCGGAAAAGGGGTTGGCAGGAAGGGGGTGGACGGCGTTAGGGGTTGTTAAGGAGGGGTAGATGGAAGAGGGGTAATGGAAGGGGGTGGAGCTTGGACAAAGATTAGTGCGGGAGGGTCACCCTCGTGGACGTTCGAGATAAATCCTCTTCAACCCCCATAAATTCACCCCTCCCTTCCACCCCCTCGCAGCGGCTTTAACTCCCCCTCTCGCCCTTTCCGGTCCACTCCTTCCACCCCTCCCTTTCCGCTCAACCCTTTCCAGACCCACCCCTTCCGGTGGCCTCCACCACCCCTTTCCTCTTCATCCCTTAACGCAGACTTTCCACCCCTTCCGGCCACCTAATTACACCGACTCGGAGGCTCCCTGAGGGCCGCGGAAGGTTAAGGCCACCGTAACTCAATGTGAGATTTACTGTTGAGTCATCACTAAGCCATTCTGTTAGTAGGACCTGAATTCCCAGGAGCCGTTAAAAATAAGATTTGAATTCAAAAGTTAACCCTACTTTCACGTTTATTGTGGCGCCACTCAAAATATTTTAGTTACAAATAAATTATTTGAGGTAAGAATTATAGAATTTTCCTCAAAATGATTGGAAAAGGGAAATTCAAATGTGTATTCCAAACGTCCACATTTTTAATGTTTTCAATATTTTCTTTTATGCCTTAGCCATCCAGTAGAAATACGTTTGTTCTTTTATTTCGTCATTCAAATAAATCGAGTCTGATGATAGTAGTAAATGAGAACATTGCAATCCAATTTGGTTTGCAGCTCAGAAAGATTTTGCTGTTTGAAGGATGAGATAAAGGAACTATCGACTAACAAATATAATAGGTAAAATAAAATTAAATAAAAAAATCGTTTGTTCGTAAAATGGCATGTTCATTTTACAAAGTGATTAGGTACACACCTATAAAGCCTTATTGAACACCTTGAAAATCAATCAAGGACACGAATTTATATTAAAATGACCAAATTGGAACAATTCATATTCTTGAAATTGTACCATCTTATTTCTAAATTAAGATTTTGAAAAATCAAAAAGTAGTAATGAAGTAAAATAAAAGATAGTAAAAACAAACATACAATAGTGACATGAATTATAGTGAGTACATACGCAGTTGTTATTAGTTGTTGAATAGATTAGTTAGGATCTTTCCAAAAAAGAGTTTTGTATACACAACAATTACTGTAAATAAATCAAGTAAAAGTTAGACGTGCTTATATATATTGTGAAAAATCTGGATGAAACGAAAAATCTCATCAAATTTTGATATTTTTGACCTGTAGAAATCAATACAAAGTAGGTATTTCTAAAAATCTTAATTAAAAAGTTTTGTTGGAAAATGAAGGAGAAAGAAAAACGTTTACATATTTATGACATGTTTAAATGCGCATCAGTTACTATGTTTATAATGTTACCTACAAGGTTTGGTATTGATTTGTTTTGATTTTAGTTTATATTTAAACAAATTGAATTAGTTTTATGTCGATAAAAATATAATAATTTGTTTCACTCTCGCTGAATATTAGGATTATTACTTTAGTGCACCTGGGCTCTTGTGTGTGTCTACGTTTCCCTTTTGTGACAAGGAAAAAGCGAAAGGTTGCGAGGATGAAAAATTTTTTTTGACATGGATGTCTATTTTTCTTAAGTTTTGTGTCAATAAGGTACTTGTTTCTTCATAAGGATGGATGCAATGGGGTTTTGGGGCTGATAATAATACACGGTCTCTCTAATTTTTCAAGACATGAATGGCTTGTAAGTAAGCTTGTAGATTGAAAGTCTTTCTTAGTTTTTGTGACAAGGAAGGCTCGATGGGGGTTTTTGGGTGGAAAATTGTTTGTATTCCCTTTGTTTTGTGGAAAAGAAGGTTGGCAAGAGGTTTCAGACTGAAAATTGTTTCTTCCTTCATACGTTTTGTTACAAAAAAAGCTAGGTAGGGGTTTTAGTGTTGAAAATAGTTGTTATTTCTTATTTGTTTGTGGGAAAGAAGGTTGTGAAGGGGTTTCAGGGTGTTGAAAATTGTTAGTGTTTCCTATGTTTATTGAGGAAGACAGCAGATGAGAAGTTGTTCCACACTGAACTTTTTTTTTTTTCTTTTTTTTTATGTGTGACAAGAATGGTCGGAAAGGGGCTTGAGTGTTAGAAATTTTTGTTTCTATTAGTTTTCTAGACAGCATAGGCCGGGTAGGGGTTTCTGAGTTGATAATTGTTTGTATGTCTTATGATTTGTGAAAATGATGGTTGGAAGAGGGTTTCAGGCTAAAAATTGTTAGTATTTCTTATTTTTTGTGAAAGGAAAGCTTGTTGAATTTTGCCTGAAAAATTAAAATTTCTACAGTTGATTCAGTGACCGTCAATGTTCGCTGGAAAACTAGGAGTATAGGTAGTCACAATTACAAATGAATCGTAATCACAAGTGGAAACATGCATTTTCTAAATCACCTATTTCCCACGGTCCAATGGCCAGAAAACCCCTTCGATGAAATCTGCAGGAAATGATTGTTGAAAGATAAAACCAACGGGATTGATCACATGTTTTATTATAATTGAATCAATCATTGCAATACGCGATACGTAAATTCCATAGTCAGAGACGAAAAGCATGAAATATTTGGGCTAGTCGGATAGAAATTCCCCGATCTTAAAAAATGGTCTATTGAGCTAATTTATAATCAAAACTCGAAGGCCTTTGTACGTTTTTGAAATTTTTTAAAGCTAAATTTTGTGAGGTTATCTCCTGGTTTATATTGAATTTTCACATGAAAATTTGTTTGAGGTACACTGCTAAAACCGGATTTGACCCCGCTGGAATGATGGAAAGGAAAAACCTCCATTCCAGAAAGCTAGCTTAAATATTGAGTGGCCGCCGAGGGGAGGACCAAGATAGCTGTCGTCTTTCATTCCGAAGGCGTCTCGCGAGCCGAACGTCCCCTGACCCCCCTGTGCACCGTCCTTGGTCACCCCCGCAAAACCACCCTCACCCTCTCGCACAGTATTCATCCCCCATCCGCCCCTGTTAGCCACCCCCAGCCCTCTCCGGTTCGTCCTGGTCACATTTGGCATATTCAAATATTCATGTCAACCCCGAACGGGTCAGAAAGCCCTTCGGGGGCCCGTTTCTCCCAGAAGTTCCATATTTCTCTTGTCTCCTACCGCCATCTCTTCCCTCGGCGTCTTCGCTTATTCATAGCGGTGCGCCCTGCTCTACTAATCTACAGCCTAACCGCACCAATTCGAGCGAATGTTTGTAGCAAATATTTTTTGAGGAAACAATCAAAACTGAACCCTTCCCAAGAACTCATGTCAATGAGAATAAATTACACAGTATTATTCATCCATTATGGCAAAATGAAGTATTTAATATCCTTTCTGCGCAGATGTCCTTGAAATTAGTAAGGAAAGCATATGTGAAGATGCAGTTATAACCGGAGAACCGAATAAAGTCCAGCAGAATTTGCAAAAGCTCATAGTGGTGCCGTGGTTCAAAGTCCAACTAGAATGTGATTTTTTCATAAATTTTGGTCTGGCGATTTGGAAGAAAAGCTCTGGGTGGAGCACAGCAGACGGACTTTCGGATATTGAAATTTAATTGTTCTTGGCAAATAACCAAGTTTTATTATTGAAAAACATGTGGAGCGTAACCACACTAAAAATTTTTTCGAACTTCTACCTCATCTATTTCTAGTGAAATGATTCAGAAACTCGGAAACGAGTTCCACTATCTGCTTTACAAGCAGATACCATGTTACATGGATATGTCTTTGATTGGGGATTTCATAACGGTTGTCCTCGAGAGTTGTAAACAAATCCTTCAACTTTGGACTGTAGGCGACGAAATGTAGGATAAAGAATTTATTTATTATTCTTGGAGGCATAAAAATCATTCTAGGTATACATACCATTAAAGTCATTTCTCCAATACAGACGCTATTATTTTTATGTTCCTTACTTCGCTCTGCATTCATTCTTCGTTTCAGTTCCTGTTCCTGTTTATTCATTTTCTGCTCCCGTTTCTTCATTTCTCGCTCTACTTTCTTTGTCTCCATCCGAAGCTGTTTTTCTTCTGCCTTCTTTGATTTTATCGATCTAATTTTTCCTCTTCGGTCATAGATGATGTACCAGGCAATGAGTCAATTAATGTATTCACCTTTTGTTGTAATTTCCGCTCTCGTGATTCTCGCTTTGCCATGATGCTATTGCTTTTCACTAAGTAGGTAACAATATTATAACCGGCTTACTTATAGAAATAGAAAATGTTGAAAATAACTGTGGAGAGAAGCCACTACAATGAGTTGTTGTTAACAGCCGACTGTTGTCAAGGGGATGAAAATGTTTCCTATGGAGTGGAGTAAATGATGCTATTGCTTTACGTTAAGAATATTGTAACCGGCTTATTGAAAACGGGTCATGTCTAGACTCTCCTCCATATGTTATTAACTCCCCAAATGATGTCAACAACAAGCAGTTGACAGTAATTTAATTTCGCCAAACTGAATCATGTGAATTGCAAAATTTAGTTTCCGCCAAACGAAAATCAACTTAGTTTAGGAATGTAGCCAGGTACGTAAGGAGGGGGAAATTGGTAGCTTGAGATGCGAACATTTATCACGCTTTTCAACGAGTGGCGAACGATTTCTGTGCGATGAAAACTGCGGAACTTCCATTCCCCTAGCAACGGCTGGGTTGTACGTGAAAATCATTAGTTTGGAAAATAGTGACGTCAACTCTTGCGTGACGAAAATTTTTGGTTGACCCCCCAGAGCAAAGTCATATCCATGTCAAAATAATAAAACAAAAACAAAATTCAGGATACAGAGCGAAAGTAGCGAGGAGGAGTTTTCAATTAGAATTACTGCAGAAAAAAGCAATGTACGAATGCTTTGTAGCTTAAAAATCAAAGAAACTTTTGATATATATTGGATTCACTGAATACACAACAAAAATAACACATTCCCAAAGCACAAAGCTATATTCTATGCATAAGTACAGTAATTATTAATGCTGTACCGAAGAATGTTGCTCAGAATCTGAGTAAACTGGATGAAAGTCTTTTCATGTCTTCGGGCACAACTGTAAAATTATATAGGTATATGATAGTTGTAGAGGAAATCAAATTACTCATAGTCCAGGAGCCAAGGTCCAAAATAGGGAGTAATAATTACAGGAGAAGGTTTGAGATCAGATTATGAAAATATTGTCCATTCCTGTTGAAAATTCGTTGTCTGCCACCTCAAAAGTGGTTAAATACAAAATGGTGGCCTCACACAGAGGGCTTAATTTCCCAATTTTAAAGTTTTAACACAGAATGTGTTTTAGTCATGGCATCTCGAACCGAAAACGAAACGTTTATGTGTAACGAAAATGTGTTGCAACAATTCCGCTCACAACCGAGTCGTTGCTAGGAAAATGGTACTTCGTCATTTTTTATCCCACAAAATTCGTTGACCATTCGTTCGAATGCTTAGCTCGTGATTTATTCAACCATAGTATGTTAACTACTGAGAAGTGCGGGGCCAACAAACTGAGTTATGAGCATGATTATTTGAGTAATTGTTTACACCACAGGTGGTCATTCTCAAAAATTGATATTGTGAACATGATTGCAACCGCTTGTTAATTTCTGATGATTTCACACACATTAGTGATGGGATACGCCGCAAAAACTCAGTCATTAGAGAGTTCCCCTGAAACACCCCCCTTCTATGGGTTAGATTTGAAAATTTTGAAAAAAGTAGTCTTTGACTTGAATTAGAGTAATCCAAACATATTCGACAACTAAAACCCCAGTTTGTTCAGAGATGACAAATATTCTTCATCCCCCCTCCTCCCCTAAACACCCCATATGGGGCAGATTTGAAAAATTTCAAGTAGCCTGTGATTTAATTAAGTTAGAATAATCCAAACATTTTCAACTAATGGTGTCCAAGATACCCAATTTCACCCCCTCCTCCTCCCTAAAACACAACACCCCCTCTGGCTCAAAACTTCAAACAGCCTATAATTGAAGTTGGACTGATACAGACATTTCCCCCCACTTATATCAGTTGTCCAATGGCCCCTGTAACCGTGAGACGCAGACACAAACATTCGAACAGACAGACAGACAGGAAAAATTGAAAAAAATTGTACCAATCGTCTACAAATATCATGAAACGGAAAAGAAACGCAAAATTTCATGATTCTAAACAATGTGCATACAGACATACGGTTTTATTAATATAGATGACAATAACTTTCCTGGGATTGCAATGAAAATTTCGCCAATGCTCCAAAGCTCTTGTAAATTTTAAGTTTTGAAAAATTTTACACAAAAAATCAACCTTTCCAAGTGAAAAGATAATATCGTTATTCACCTTGTTTTGAGCACAATACATTGTTCAAATTTCAAGAAATGTTCCGATAAAATCAATAAAAACAGCAAAAATAGGGTAAAAAGCCATGGGGAACCGTCAACAATAATTCAATTTAAATTGTTAACCAAAATATTACTCAAAATAAGTTCATCAACGATGAACCAGAACTTTTAAAAAGTTATACACAAAGTTATTCTGAAGAATATCCTAAATACCTAAATAAATTGTAACACACAAAAAACATGAAAAATCCAAAATATTTTCTGAATAGCAGAATATTATTTAGAACGAGTTTTTTTTGCCACAAAACTGGTATTAGTTGACTGGAACTTCATAATACGTGTAATTTTTACTAACTTCTAGGCTTAAAAGAATCATTAATGTCAAAAGGTTTGTGCTTGAATAGTTGTAGTAGATACCAAACATACGGTTTGATTATTTTTTTGAGGTATAATCATCATCGTCGGATAATTTATTATGGTCATCACATAAGGACAGCGGATAAATTTAGGCAGTACGCCGTGGTTTTATCTATTGCTTTCGAGCTTTTTGGCTAGCGGAACCATTGCAATCACTTTCAACCGGTAAGAAAAAACGCCAAAATCAAAATGTTCACCTGTATTTTACATTTTATACATTCCTGAATAATTTCCGTTTCGCAATCAAACTTAATCCTTAAGGCAATTGCAAAATTTCGGCAATGCCTTTCTCTGTGGTTGATTCATCCGCCTATCTCAAACACAGTTTCAAATTTTGAAATTAAAATTTTCGTAAATACAGAAGATGGGCATTTTTGAGAAAGATATTCAGACATGCGTTACATAAATGTTTAAATTCATGAAAATATATTTAGTTCAGTCTCATATTTTCAGGTAGACCATTATAAAATTGTCAGAATGATCACATTACTTTACGTTAGTCATTCGTGACGTGGATAAGAGTAATTTCACATTTCGAATCGGGTATTATGAATTTAAAATATCTATCAATAGCTTTGTAGTCATGGATTTCGCGAATCGGTGTGCGTGATAGATTTGAATTTTCTATTTCAAATGGTGGTTTCCTCCACTCGTCAGAAGAAGAACGAAGAATGTCTACACGTGATTGTGAGGGTGATTTTGAAATCGGTGAGTTTGATAGCCTGCGAACAATGTTGTGGCGGGAATGTTTCGGACTGATTGTTGCACGCCCTGGCGGCGCGATTCTAAACCCTAGTCCTGACATCTGCCGGCGGTTTTACCAAGCTCTTGCCGGTAACGTGATCCCAGAGGGTGAGTACAGTCCGATCCAAAGAGGTGGAAGCCACCCTTCTCCTGTTGATACAATAGCCACCCCATCGGGAACGAATTCGGCGAGATCCCCCGGTTACCCCCTTCACAAGAGGTTTTCATTCATTATTTTTTTCTGCTCCGCGACCAAGTATTGATGCACCGACCGCCTTAAAATAGGTATTTGATTGGACAATGAAATAAACCAAGTTTTGCCTTTATTCGGCTTGTTACCGATTTCTCTCAAATTTAAAAGTAATGAAGGCTTTATAAATTAAAATTTTCCTATAATTTAAACCAAGGTTCCAGGGTAGGATTCAATTTGGATCAGTTTTGATTCAGCCAGTAGTCTAAAATGACCGCTATACGAAAGTATTTCAAAACAGCGTGCCTTTTTCTATTTGTTTATTTGTTTTGAATTTTCCAACACCACATAGGACTATTTCAAAATGTTAGCGTGGGCCTGGAATCTTGTTATTCAAACTCACCCAGTATGCCAATATTTCGGAACTGAAACTGTTATAACAATATGTTGAAATGTGTGTAGGTACTAACATGGTCAAATTTCTTGGAAAGGAAATTAGTTATAGTTATTTCAGTTGGATCGATCGTTGTAGTTACACAGGGTTTTTTTTACTAATATTCATGCATTCACTCATATTGTTGTTTTTTCTTCTGCCATATACATATTATTTACATTGATGTACATACATCTGGAAGTGAATGAATGAATACATCAGGACCTGATGGTCTTTTTTGATTTTTAGCGATTTTTTTTGTTCGTAAAAAAATAGAAGTTATTGCGATGGCTCCTAAAATTTTAAAATAAAAATTTGGAAGAAGTCTCATTGAAATCCGTTTTGCAGGCAGTTCTGAAACGAATCCTAGAGTTTAACAATATATATATATTTATATATTATATAATATATATATATATATATATAGGATCTTGAGATTCCTCACTAAAACACTCTAGGATTGAGAGAACTCCGTTCCGCTCCAAAAAATCATGCTTACCCAATTAAAGGATGATTTCGTTGGCCAGAACTTTTTGACCATATTAAATTGGTCGAATTTCACAATTTTGCTAAAAAATCACTAAAAACGGCTGTAAATTTATTTTGTTTAAATATCTTTCAATAGAATTTCAGTCAAAAAAAGTTTATCAACAGTAAACCAGGACATTAAAAGTTTTGCACACAATTATGCTTACAAATGTACTTAAATTTAATTAATTTTTGCTGAAAAATCAGTAAAAACTACAGAAAATAGCTTAAAAAAAAAGAGATAAAAATTCTCGCAGAATTTTATCTAGAACTAGTTTTGCCATAACACTGGTAGATAACAATTTCTTTGGACTCAAAGATCTCCAATTTCATAACAATGAAACATGATATAATACGATAATTTACGATAATTCGCTCATACGATCATGCTGCATGATCATACACATTCTATACCTGTATGAAATCGACCTACAACAAAGAAAAACGTAAATTATCACACTGAGATTTATTATTTAGTATTGCATATACACAATAATCCCTTCTAAACTGGTCATCAGATAATAATTAAACGAATTTAGGGCACTTTGTAATAATGGCCGAGGCCGAAAATTGGTGTCTTTTTGGGATGAGGTTTGAAATGATATTTTGTAAATTTAGTTCCTTCTGAATGAGGAATTCTTTGTCTGTCATCTCAAAACAGTTGCAATATCAAACAACGGTTCATCAAGATGACTAAAATGCAGCTATTCTAGTTTCCTCCAATAATTATCAAAATATGCGTCCTACAGAACTTTTTACGATGAAATGAGACATGGAAAAAGAACATTTGATCCCAAACGCATAAATTATACTTGAAAAAATCATTCAATTAAGTTATACAGAACTTTTATCGTATGAAATGTGATGAATACAATGATCCACATAATTACTTTGAAAGAATCAATATGACCGAATTACGAAATTAGACAGAAATGAATTGATCCCAAACGCCATAAATTATACTTTGAAATTAGGAAGTCAATAATAATTAACAGTTAAAGTATAATGAAGAACATGGAAATGAACAATTGCCCAACCTAATACTGATAGGGCATGCATTGTATTATATGATTCGATGGCCTTGGTGCGAGAACTACACGACAACCAACAGCATGCAGTGATCATATCAGACTCCTTCAGCGTTCTACAGAAAATCCAAAACATTGGGACAGCCTCCAGATTGAACCACATTGAAGTGCCAATTCTGAAATCTATCAATGTGGTAGAACAAACGGAAAAAAGAGTAAAATTTGTGCTGTTAAGATGGCATAAAAACATACCTGGGAATAGAATAGTGGAAAAGGAAGCCTGCAATGCTCACTCACTACCTAAACGGCTTATTCAACTACCTTGCTTCCCATATACACAGACCTCAAACGCAAATCACACAAAGCCCGACTTCTAACGTGGAAAAGATGCCTCAAAACTTACCATGCTGGATTCAGATACGTTTCACTGTTCCCACCAATTTCCACCAAATCATGATTTCACAAAACGAGCTCATTGCACTCATGTGGGTTTTACACGACCAAAACCCGTCTAAGATCAGGTCATTGCGTCACCAGGGAAAGATTACATAAAATACGGTCTGGCGGATTCAGATCTATGCAGGTGCTGCGGAATAAACACCGAATCGAGTTTTCCTCGAACGCTCTCATAATTCTCTCCCTAGAATCGAACTCCTCAACTGTGCCACTAACCATACGACGCTCCCCTTCAACCTAGACTCACTCATAGCCTCCGGAAACTCTGCAGTTTACTGTGCCTTATTAAGTTTCTCTCAGATAAAAGTTATTATGTATGATAAATATTTTATTATACCCGTCCATATTCCTGTACGCAAATGTAGTATTTAAACATAATATAATCTAATGCCTATTACTATGTTATGGCTGTATGTATATCTTTTTTACAAAGCCAATTTAAAAAAAAAGTGAGTAATCTATCCCCCTCCCTTACCCCCTCCTTCCTCCGACATTTACACTTTTGCCCTTCAAAATCACCTTATCACTTTAATTTTGGTCATATAGATGTCTGCCCAAGCTTTTTCGTGGGATGAAAACTAGCGAGGTACATTTTCCTATAGCAACTAAGGGGTGTAGATAAACTGTACACTATTTTTTGATTGACACCCCTCCATCGTAAAAGTCATATTCACGTCAAAACAGTGTACTTATTTTAAAGTTTTCGAATTCTCGATTTTGAATACGGCGTTTAATTTTACCTATTGGGGCTGGATTCAGGAAACGAAATTTTATGGCCCCACATTTTATTAAATTTGGTACATCAATATAGGAAACAAGCTCTGGATGACGTAGTGTAGGATTTTTTAAAATTTGTTGTTTGATTCTACAAATCTTGCAACGAAAACCATTACATTTTGAGTTTTTTATTTATTTATTTTTTAGTTGATTATATAAAGGCTTATAATAAATTGAAATAGTAAATCAAAAACATTAATTTTCCTAGTTTTTCTGACCTCAAAGCATTGGTAAAGATATTTTTGTCTAGAGTTTTGTGAAACGGATTCTGATTGAATCTCAAAGGATGGTCATTAAGCAAAACTGTGTGACAAGCCTCATCCGGTGAGAATGAAATGATCATTTTCAACTGGTGCTTTTATTAAATTAGGTAAGTGTGGTGAAATATACATAAAGCAATTTGGTTGACCCCCCCCCCCCCCTCTGTATATTTCTAATATTCAATTTGAAGTTTGAATTTTGATAACAACTTTTTTATTTGGGATCTTCGAAATATTCAGGACAACTTACATCGTCTTATTGATTCATGAATTAAATCTTGTGTTACTGAAATAGACTTAAAATATTTAATTTGTTGGTCCTACAAATTTGCTCGACAAAATTGAGGGAGGGGATAATTTCTTTGAAAATTTTTTCATGAAACAAAAACATAAATTGCTTGCACCTAAATGAATATAGATATTTTCGTCTAGAGTTTTGTGAAACGGATTCTGATTGAATCTCAAAGGGTAGCAATTAACCAGAACTGTGTGATAAGCCTCATCCGGAGGGAATGAAATGATCGTTTTTAACTGGTGCTTTTACTAAATTAGGAATGTGTGGTGAAATATACCTTGTGCATAGCTCAAAAAAGAAGTGATACCTCAGACAAACCCGCATGACCTGCCTGTCTGAATGTAAGACTACTTTGCGCCGTCAAACCAGCTACAAGCGAGATTATGGTGACGCGAGTGAATGATCAACAGTTTTTCATAAAAAGACATCTGCCGATTTGGGTGTGGGAAATCGCTTCCTCGTAGTAACACAATTGTATAGATCATTGACTTGTTTTAAATTGTCTTATGATTCCATAGCTGGTTCCTATGGTTGGGGGAAATGGTAAATTAAAATAGAGAATGTTTTCAAACGATTAGGGCGTGAGAAAATTATGCTAGATGGAATTTACGTTTGCGCATGCGCTGAGCGAAATATTTATAAGTAAAAAATGAAACTGATAGGAAGCATCTACACCCTAGGCCACACATTTCCTGAAAATGGCATCTAAACGGAAAACTGTGGAAATTACTTTACAATGACTATGCAGCCAGGAGCTACTATTGATACGGTCTAGTAGAAATTGATATGGAATGTTCAAATCGTCCTCTTTCAACTATCCTCCGAATTTGAGCGAGACAGGACGACCAGGGCGTGAGAAAATGATGATTATTGATATTTACTTACGCGCATACGCAGAAGTATTTATTTAGGATTAATGAAACTGATAGAACCTATAATCCTACATAAACTGATAGAACCTAGATATGAACCTACACTCCAATTTGCACGTTCCCTGTAAATGCCATCAAAATTGGATGAAAATTGTAGAAATTAAACTTGTTACAAGCGGTTTGCGACACACAACAGACAGACACGGAACGAAAGTTGTTCAGATGGTCTAAAATGTAAAATGCGAGCGGAAAATTTGATTTTGGAGACAAAATGATTTTCATTCCTCGAAAGTGGAAACAATGCTTCCGCTACTCATAGGTAGACTGGGAAGCAATAAGGTATTATGAGGATTATTCCTTATAATATATTACTGAAGTATTTTAATAATATTGTCCTTGTGCGTGCCTGTTGTCCGTTTCCTGGCTGGGATTCGAACCCACGATGCGAAAAAATTGGATATAAAAAAAAATTGGATATAAAAAAATGTTCAAGCCTGGCTGGGTTCGAACCCACGAACTCGCGCTTCGCGTCACGGACGTTACAAAATAAATTGTTGGGGGTCGGTCTAAGAATTGCTTAGCAACTAATAATCGGCGCTTCGCGCCTCGCCGGGGGGCTTCGCCCCCCTGCACCCCCCGGATCTTTTCTCTTTTGTACTGCGTAGAAAACGAGGATAATTTGCAATTCTTAGCCTGAAAACGCTCAAAAAATGAAGTCGTTTTTTTCTCATTCGTATATTTTCATTCGTTCATTTTACATTAAAAAAATGGATATAAAAAAATTTGAATATAAAAAAATGTTCAAGCCTGGCTGGGATTCGAACCTACGATGCGAAAAAAATTGGATATAAAAAAATTTGGATATAAAAAAATGTTCAAGCCTGGCTGGGATTTGAACGTTGCAACGTCACGGAAGTTACAAAAAAAATTGTTGGGGGTCGGCCTGAGAATTGCATAGCAATTAATATATATAAAAGCGTTAAAATCCAGGAATCATTTCAGAATGCCTCAAAACAGATTTCGATAAAGAAAATTTTTATTTTAAAATTTTTGGAGCCATTGCAATAGCTTTATTTTCTAAGAAAATTCGCTAAAAAGTGAGAAAAATTATCAAAAGTCGATTTCTTGGGTCGAAGAAGCTATTATAGGCCTATAGGGACATGGGGTATATTCAGAATCAAGCGTTAAATTTACTATGAGACTGGAGCTAAATTCAAGTTTTTTACCGAAAAACCTCTTTATTTACTCCACTATGCGGCGTACGGTAGACGTATAGTTTTTTCTTTCAATTTTTGGATTCTACGCATCTCGAAACGTAAACCAACAAATTTTGAGGGTTTAGGGGGTTTAAATGTTTTTTCTTGGTCGATTACAAAGGTTGGTTCAATTTTTATTGAAAATAATAAACCAAAAAGAATATACATATACTAACCATAAATATTATTACTTCTATAACAGTCATCCAATAACATTTTACTTATGCTAGTCAATTAGAGTTGAATTTCCTAGAATTATGAAATTGTAAATGTAGGTTGTACTCCCTTAGCAGTGGATATTTTGTAAATTCAGGAGATTTGGATGATAACGCAAATCAGGTCCCCCATTGGCTGACGTTTTAGCGAATTTTCTTAAAAAATAAAGCTATTGCAATGGCTCCAAAAATTTTAAAATAAAAATTTTCAAAAATTTTCTTCATCGAAATCTGTTTTGAGGCATTCTGAAATGATTCCTGGATTTTAATGTTTTTTTATAT
>CM061048.1:57462088-57954472 GCA_030762985.1 Adelphocoris suturalis
TTAAACGATTTTGATCTGTCTGTTAGTTGGTCAGTGGTAATTCTTTGTCTTGCCTTTGGTTCAGACTTTGGTAGTTTGAAAACCATCGAACGTGTGGAAGTGGAGTTTTTTGTCTCCAACTTTCATTTTCATTGGATTTATGGAATTTGCCTATCTTGAAACGAATTTTCATTTAAAGCTGACGAGTATTAAACACCTTTATTAATGCAAACACCTATTGCGTAGAGTCCGTCTAGGCAGGGAAAACATAATTTTCAATATTGATTTTCGCTTGTTAATGATCAAGTTGAATGCCCCTTCGCATACTAAAATTTCAAATTGAATTGCTGGCTGGCACTTGGTAGAGAAAATGCTTTAGTTTATCGTTCGGTCAAATTTTTCTTAAATTGTAAAAAAAAGTCAGTGAACTTTTCAATTTTAGTACAGCTGTAGTCTATGGGGGGGGTCTATGTGGGGGGGTCTATGTGGGGGCAAGTCAGGTCTTGATCTATTATCGCTTCTAAATACTTTATGGTATTTAACTACTTCAATTTTGTATCAAGAACCTATCCCAGAACTAGTATCATTCAATATTTCCACGACTAGATTTCTTTTCATTATATCTGACTAATGACATCTGACTTGGCGTTCAGGAGAACTGTCATACCCCCCCCCCCCACCTCCCCCCACCACCAGCCTCCGTATAATGAAACAGGCCTACTTAATAGGTAAGACTGATTTTTATAGTTTGGTGGTCTGTATGGTCGCAAGCTCGCATCTCAAAATTAAAAAAAACCTAAATCAATCCTTTTAGCAATATACAGATTAGTTGGACAAACAGATTATATTTACGCCTAAAATGATGTTACGGAGGTCGAATATGAAGGAGAATTGGATCTAGATGGCACCGGTGATGGGGGGTTGGACGTGCTGTTGAACGTCTAGTTCACTTCTGAGTTACCACAACCGTACTGTACCACCTTCGTTGCTTTTAGAGTTAAGAGTCAGGCTGATGTCTGTGAACCAGTTTATTAACTGCTGCGTCGAATAAGATGCTTGAGAAAAGGTAGGTACCTAGGAGTTAGGTTGGTATAGGTTTTGCGATGTTCTGAAGGAGGTTAATAGCGTCATCAGGCCTACATTATGTCTAAAGGCTCTGAATCAAGGCTTGACAATTACACTTCGAATTCCACGAAGGGATCTCGCCAACAGAATCTTGCCACCTAGACAGGCTTTCCCATCCAAGTTAATAGAATGGTGGACAAAAGGAAAGAAAACTTCGTCCCCTCAGCCACCGCCTCTGTTAATTCAAAGAGTGTATCCCGAGAAGGAATTTCCAGTATATCCAAAATGAGAACGGAGAGGGCACAGAGGAGAATGGAAGGTGGAAAATGTTTTGCCGAAATGGCACTCTAAGAAAAGCGGAAGGTCCGCCGGGAGCTAATGTTCCCATCTCATCCCGCCTTCCCCTTTTATCCTACACTCTGCGGATTGTCTTTTTAATTGAAAACTTGAAACACTCCGAGGGGATTAAGGTCGGCCGTTTTCGCAGTTAACGTTTATGAGTGGGTTCCATTGCTACGGGCGTTGTTTTGAAGATTCCGGAACGGTGGTTAGCGATAAGGCGGTCTCCATGAGTAGGATGGTACGGTGGATAAAGGAGAGTTGCAATAAGAGGTGTACGCGATGCAATGTAGTTTCTGAACTGGAGCTGGATTCATGTAAATACCCGGCGCGAGGCTGCACATTACTCCTCTTACTTGTATTTGTTATTAGTACATGTTAATGGTACATTGGTAACATGTTAGCATGTGAGAACGTTTATGATATCCGTACAAGGTAGGTAGTGCTTTTGTACAGATTATTGGTCTGTAAATGGTTATTTAACGGAGAGTATGCCTCATCATTCATCTTTATATAACTTCATATCTAGGGGTGACTAGTGAGACGAATCTAACTTCTTCACGGGAATAAGAATCACTTGACGCCCCTTAATTGGCCCTTTTATGCGGGAGCGAATTATCATCCTACGAAAAAAGAGTGATGTGTACTCGTTCCGCCGAGGGGATGGTAAACTAGGAACGAATTAACATCACAGCAGGGCAAATACAGGACATTCCGTTTCAGAATGCCTCAAAATAGATTTTCAAAACGACGTTATTTATTCTTAAACTTTTTGGAACTATAGAACTCCTCCATTATTTTCGACAATTTGCTAAAAGTACCTGTGTTCTATGTTTCACTCATTCATTACATGCTGTGGAAATGAAAAAAAACCTCTCAGATCTGAAAACAGCAATTCGTGGCAATGAAAAACAGCTCGGTCCAAAAACAGCAATTTATCAGGAGACCACTTCCCTTGCTAATAACGTCCGCCCAGTCCATCATTATGACTTCGTTTTTTGCCCAACACTGTAGGTTGCCTCTGATTGCAAAAAAACTCAATTCTCAGAATCGATTCTAATCTATTATAAAAATTTATAAACGTATAGGGAGACTGTTGTACCTTGATCACATTATACCTTGAAACGTTTGAACTAGCCCCAGCTGGTGCTGCTGTCTAGCGGAGCTTTCCACGTCTAAATTCTTCTCTGGGAAGGCATAACTTCTCAGTGTAGTTTCATCAGTGCACGACAACGTTTGGGTGTCGAAGTGACGAATGTGATGAAAAAGTAACTTCTTGAGATCATTGAGTTTGACTCATTCCTCCCACGCTTTCGAAGGCAAGTGTTTGATGGTTAGCTTTTATGGTTCTTCATGCTATTTAGAAACCAAATTACATACCAATTTCAAAGAAAAAAATGTGAGGTTTGGTATTTTTCGTTTGTCGAAAATAGAAGACCATGTTGTACCTTGGAACAAAAAGGGTCCCCTACCTTGGAACAGATGTTTGGCTGGAAGGGTACTTAGTATGGGTACCTACATAATGAAGAACTGTTTTCTTCCACTGAAGAAGGAGCCAAGGAAATAAAATCCTCTTTGGCTACCAGCATCTCAGTTGGTGCATTTGTCCTCGTAAAATTTCTTGGTCAAAGAAGCATAATTCACAGTGTAGACCGTGTTACCAAAAAACTGTCACAATGGGAGTTTGAAGTGTGCTATTTGAGAGAATCTCGCAGCAATATTCATTTATTTACCAGTCAGTGCCTGATATCGCTTTTGAAGATATCCTAGACAATATTGCTCTTCTTCCTGATCCAACTAGAGGAGGGAGTGACCGGACCAAAATGTGGAAAATCTTCAAGTATAAAGAAGATTCAAAATAAAGAAAGTTTCGAGAGAAAAACTCTTTCAGTCATTGTCAAAGTCAACGTCAAAGACCAAGTCAGAAAAAACAATTTTTGATCTAAAAATCGGGTTGGAAAAAAAAAAAAAAAAAAAAAAAAAAAAAACATGATGGGTATAGACAAATTCATGTCAAAACAACTTATCCCAATCATGTAAATAATGTGGCAAGTTGAGTAATTCGTAAGCAGCGTATCAGATATAGAAGATTGAATCTTTCTAGGCATATAGTTGAGATGTTTTAAATATCATTCCGAAAACTTGAGGTATTTTTACTGAAAATGTTGGATTTTTCAAAATTCAATAGTGGTTTTCACTATTTTCCGATTCGAATTTTTGACTTGCTACTTCAAGTTTGAACAGAGCATATCAAAATTGAACGTAGAAGTACGTCAAAACCCGATTTTTGAACATTTTGAACTTGCGATTTTTTCAATATTACGGCAGTTACCCTCGCACCAATCCTTTTATCTTCCCTTCATATTTCTGACTAGTAACTGGAGTTTAAACTAGAGAGTGGATTGACAAGCCCAAAGCTTTCCGTTTCACAGTTGTGTTTTGCGTTTGACGGAGCTTGAAAGGGTTAGAAATCGCTTGTGACTACTCTCCAACGTTTTTTTCTCATATTCTCCGGTCATTGTAGT
Organism: Adelphocoris suturalis; assembly: GCA_030762985.1. Classification (NCBI taxonomy): domain Eukaryota; kingdom Metazoa; phylum Arthropoda; class Insecta; order Hemiptera; family Miridae; genus Adelphocoris; species Adelphocoris suturalis. The sequence continues at coordinate 57,465,997 of CM061048.1, forward strand.
CAACATAGACGGACCCACAAAAAACAAAAAGAAAGCGATCGTTGAGAGAAGGAAGGAAAATGGAAGAAGGACAAAAGAGCGGAGATCAGGTGCTCTCCCCAGGCAAAGACAATACAGGGCCGGAGAGACCCGTCTGAGCGGCCCCGAGGTCTCGAATTACAGGACAAAGCTTCCCCGACTCACACGCGCAAAACCACACTCCCCCGCACAATACAAACAATAGGTGAACATCTGATGTCAAACCAACCCCCGGCAGTCATTACTTTAAAACAATGGCCGACTCCTGAGGGAGGAACCTTCACCGTGGGTGGGCGTCCTCGTTAGCCGCTTCTCCGAGCAAACCCCCGCTTCTCAATCAGGGAGGACTAGCGGCCTCCCGAAGTGGCCCATTCAAAAACGGATTGGGCGCCTTTTCCTCGCCGATTCTCGACGAGCATTATGACGGTCGGTTTCGAGGCTTATTTCCCTATTGTTCGCCTTCCCCCGGGGGCTGACGGCTCGAGAGTCGGGAGGTTTCCAAGAGTCCCGAGCTTTGTGAGCTGGGAGGTCGCCATGTTATGGAGTCGAGAGCTGATCATAACAGCAGGACGCAACTCACCGATCGTCGATCTGGCAGCTTTTCCTTATAAATCGTTCTCATCTTTCAATAAAACACTTCAAATGAAAATGAGAGATATGCTTTAGGTGATCAGTATTTGTGAACAACATGGTTTGAGAGTGGGAGGTTTCCAAGAGTCCCGAGCTTTGTGAGCTGGGAGGTCGCCATGTTATGGAGTCGAGAGCTGATCATAACAGCAGGACGCAACTCACCGATCGTCGATCTGGCAGCTTTTCCTTATAAATCGTTCTCATCTTTCAATAAAACACTTCAAATGAAAATGAGAGATATGCTTTAGGTGATCAGTATTTGTGAACAACATGGCTTGAGAGTGGGAGGTTTCCTAGAGTCCCAAGCTTTGGGAACTCTATAAACTGTGACTCTGTTTATACCGTTAAACTTGACAGTGTCTCAAGGCGAAAATTGGAGGTTGCCTTCAATTCGTGTGTTCGATACGCTATTGAATTAAAGTTGAGGGACCATATCTCTGAGTACAAGCACAAATTTTTAGGTTTGGACTTGTTTAATTACTTTAAATTGCGGCAGTTACTAAATGTACATAAAATTATGAGTGGTGCGTTGCCTGGCTATCTTAGAGGCATGTTTGTGGGTTCTCTTTCCCAAAGATCAGGGGCCATCCGTATCCCAGGCCATGCTACCAGAGCTTTTGGCCAATCGTTTGGCGTCGTGGGTGCGAGACTGTGGAACTCTCTGCCTGTCCGCATTCGCTCTCTCTCTGATATAAACAAATTTAGGAACTCTTGCAAGAAATTTTTATCCACCTTATAGTAAGCCTTCCTCTGCCCCCTACTTAATTTTTTGATAGTTTCATTTTACTCTGCATTTACTTGTACATTTTTTTTTTTTTTTTTTTTAATTAATTTTTTCTCTTCTATTAGATCTCGACCGGCTGTAATTATTGTTGTTATTGCTTGTACATAATGGAAATAATATTTCTTCGTACAATAAAGTTTATTTGATTTGATTTGACTTTGTGAGCTGGGAGGTCGCCATGATTTGAAGCTGAGACCACATCATAAAAGCAAGACGCCACTCAACGTTTGTCGAACTAGCACAGCTTTCTCTCAAACATCATTCTTTCAATAAAACTCTTTCTACAGAAAATGAAAGATATGTTGTAGGAGGCTTCTAGTTGTGCATAGACGTTAGGAGAATCGTATACCCAGAGTTCCAAGGTCTGAGAGCCAGGAGGTCGCCATGCTTTTCATATTTATATATACGATTAGAAAACAAATTATAAAAACTCACTGAGTTGGATGTTCCGCTTGACGTTTTTCCAACAGACTGATCCCTTCGAAGAGATTGTTGTTTCTCAAGCTTCTCAGTCCAGAGAGGTGGGAAAAGGAAAGGGAAATGTGCGGGGGTGGGAGAGAAAAATTATTAATAATCAAAAATAAATAAATTAATAGGAAATAATAAAACGCAAAAGCGCCGCCCCTAATGATATTTATTAAGTCCTGGAGGCCGATGTGCTTCCAGGGCTTACTGATGAGCACGTTCAGTGATCCTCGACGTCTGATGCTCCGGGCTTCACTTTGACGACAGTAAGATCATAGCAGGTATTGAAAGCAAAATTGTGGCCTGCTGCATTGTCGTTGGGGCGGCGCTGACCACGCGTTTTGATGATTATTCATCCCCAAGTTCAGCTGAGTGGCTGTTTTCCCAACGTAAATAGAGTCGCATAGCTTGGAATTTAACTTGTAAATGCAATTATGTGTTTGGCAATCGGCTGGCGGTCCCGTATCAGAGTAAGTGAATGAGGTGTTACATGAGGTAACATGGATGTCAGACACCAGCATGTCGCAAGGCAAGCAGCGAGGCTTTTCGCAGGGGTGCATCTGATCGTGTTGGTGCTGGTTCCGAGAGTTTCAAGCATCGTGAGCTGGGAAGTCCTCATGCTTTGGAATCGAGAGCTGATAGAAACAGCAGGGCGCAACTCACCATTTTTGTTAATCTTTCCGCTTTTCCTCAAACGAGCTTATTCCAACGAAAAGCTGCCATTGGACATTAGAGATATGTTTCATGTCGACTGTATTCGTGAATAGGCCGGCTCCAGAGTCGCCTTGTTTTGGTTTAGAAACCAGATCATAACAGCAGCGCAACTCGCCGTTTGTTAATCTTACAAATATTCCTTAAATATCGTTATTTCAATCAGAAACCTCCATTGAACATTCGCGATATGTTTCAAGAGGACTGTATGCGAGGCTAGCAAGGCTTGAGATTCGGAGTTTTGATATTTTTGAGGCAGGAGGCTGATCATTTGTTTTGTAGTCGAAAGCTTATCATAAGAGGAGGACAAAACTCTTCGCTCGTTGATATAACAGCGTATCCTAAAAACAACTCACGATTCCGGGAAGCTACAGTCAGACTGTCTAAACAAAACCAGTCCCTAATTTCCACAATATCCAAAAGGCAATTTTTAAACTGTTGGGTAAGAAACCAAGTCGGAAATAAGTCATTTAGCTCACTGTAGAAATTCGAATATTTTTAATACCACGTAATTCTGATCTAAGCTTTAGTGATCAGCGATATGACTTTCATCAATCGTGGTGGACAACGATATAATTCCAGCGAAAACATGAAGTAGGAGTATAATATCTTGTACTCCATTCAATCTCAAATCTAGTAAATATATTTCCAACTAAGTACCAGTAAAGCGTAAAAGAATTGCACTATGTGTTTAGACTTATACATAGTTTCCCTGGCACAATATAATTCTATCCTCTACTTACTATTTCATAGTTGTCAGAATTTTGCATCGAGTTGCACAAATTATGAAGTTTTGGAAGCAAACAGAAAACTTTCCACCCCTAGGACCATGAAAACACCCTACCTATGAGCATAGTTTCTTCCCCATCCCCAAGTGTGTTTATTGCGGACAATAAATAAAACGAAAGTTACACCCTTTGTTTCATTAGTGAAGATGATAATTTCTGCTCGGAAGGTGAGAAGGGTCCAAGGGGTTATCCTAGGGGTAAATGGCTCCCTTGGAGCGGACCAAGTTTAATTTTAATGTTAATTTACTAGAGGAGGGCGGCCTGGGCCCGTAGGAAGGCTGAGGTCGAAGGTAGTGCGATATTGGCCGCAAGGGGCCGCCCCTCGCAGCTTCCGATGGTAACTCCGGAACGCCCAACTTGGTCCTGCGGGCCACCACCGTATCCAATTCGCCCTGAGGATCCCAGATCCCACTATCTGCTTTCGCTGATTCAATGTATAATGAACATCACATACCCTCAGGGCTTGGATAGTTTAATGAATCAGAAATGCAGATAATCAAGTAAGCTCAATGAACACTGTGCAGTGGTCTGAGAGCGGCAACACCCTAATTCTCCATTTATAATTTATATTTGAACCAATTATAATTTCCAAGGCATATACCTATCTGAGGGTACCTCTACCTTCTGAGGGTATCCTTGTAAAAATAAAAACCTGCTTTTTTCTACATACCAGGATAGTCGAGGAAGTAGCACAAAAAGTTTTTGAACACAAGAAAGGCTAAACAATCCTCCTATATATCGTCTCTCATGTGTTTCTGCCAGTGTAAGAACGATTCAGTCGAAACAGCTTGATCGATTTTGATAAAGATTTTTGTAAAATGATTGCGAAGTTCCAGATCAACATTTAGGCTATAGTAAACTCCACCGAACCTTCTGCTTCGTTGTCAGATTGGACTTCCCTTACGACGTTGCCCCGATAAACATTTTCGTAATTAAAGAAACCCCTAATATTCGGAACTACTTTACAAGTCAAATGAGGTGGGGATTGGATCAGGCGGATAGGAGGTACTGCTATGAATCCAAAGATACCAAAACGATTTTTGTGGGTTGAGCCGTTCAGTTGTAGTTGACAAAGTCAGATCTTCAAAAATTAATATTTGAACGCCACACAGATTTCAAACAAATTTTTTTCAAGCAGGTACATCAAACTTCTTATTGTCAATCAAATGTATCAACGCTTCACGCTGGTACATTGTGACATGAATATGTCTTTTTGCACTGAGTAGGTGTTCCAAAGGCCCTGCATATTTCACAATGTATACGCGTAAAGAATAGACATTGTTTGTCAGAAGAAAAACACGGGTTTGTTCAAGGGAAAAATAAAGTGTTAATAGAAATATAAATAAAAATCACGGAAACAACGAAAATCAATAAGGTAGATAGATGTTCCTTCAATACGTTGAGTAGATGCTCCGTCGACCGCTGCATCCTCAGGCTCAAACATGGTAACGTTTTTTTAGGACAAGATTGGTAACTTCATTCGTTTCTTAATGTACCAGAGAGCCTCCCTATCAAATTTCAACTTCTTTGAGTGGAGAGAATTCAACTCACTCAGCTGATTAGGAAAGAGCCCATTTTTCAATCGTCTCTTGATGTCCCAGAGAGTCTAGGATTCGTTTCAGGATGCCTCAAAACGGATTTAAATTAAGAAATATTTCAAACATTTTGCTTCCGAGACTGCAAGGCAGCGGAAGCTCTGTTTTCATTTTCGAGATGAAAAATTTTTTTTCGCTCCAAAATCAAAATTTCCACTCGCATTTTGCGTTTCAGAGCCTCCTGAACAAATTTGGTTCCGTGTCTCTCTGTCTGTCTGTCTGTCCACATTTCCTTGCAACAGCCATAACTTCCACAATTTTGATCCAATTTTAACCAAATTTTCAGGGATTGTGCGGGTTAAGCTCTAGATGATCTCCTATCAAAATCATCATGATCGAATCAACGGTAGCTCCTGCGCAGGCGCTTACGTGAATTCCTTTTGACGGTCATAACTAGGTCAATGTTGAACGGATTTCGGTCAGATTTTCAGGGATGATGTGGGTAAGGTCCCTTGAGGTCCCATAAGACAATCATCATAATTGCATTAGCGGTACGCTCTGCGCATGTGTGAACGAAATATTCTTGTTACGGTCCTTGCAACAGCCGTAATTAACAGTTTGTGATATTGACGTAGCTATTATTGTTCATCAGCAATTACAATTTTATTTATTACGTACCAATGTGCTTTATATTGCCACCTCCTGATGCCCGGAAAGGTCGTTTCTAATTTTTGTGGCATTTCATGGTGTAACAATTAGCAGAGGCAGTAGCCTCCCAGACGGCAAGCCTCTTTACGTACAAGCGTGAATGCACGGGTCGTCTTTGAGCCCGAACGCTCTGAATGCGCTCTAGCGGATGAACGGCACGGTAGCAGGGTGGGCCAGCAACACAGGGTAAGTTTGGAAAATGAACAAATCGGGTGGTCCATCATGCTCAAAGTTGCCAAAAAATATCCCCAAGGATGTTTTAATCATGAATTTAGATCAAAATATTAATGAAATCCTGTAAATCAATTAAAAACTCCTTCAGTTTTGATCCGATTTAGACGAAATTTTCAGGGAACATGCGGACTACCTCCTGGATAGTCCCATATTAAAATCAAATTTTTCCTTATTAATTTTATTTATTATATGTACCATTAAGCTTCCAATTTCCCACCTTATTAATTCCCTGATGCCAGAACCGGTCGTTTCTAGTTTTCTGGAATTTAGTGGTGACGTACTGTGGAGGTCACGAGGAATCGCATGTGCCATTTCCTCGGCAGTGTATTTATTTTAAAATTTTCCGAGCCATTGGAAAAACTTCATTTTCTACGAAAATTCGCTAAAAAACGATTTTATTAGCATCATGTGGAGAAACAAAATATAAATATGTAAACTCAGATTTGACCTCTGGCAAGTTTAGCTCCCTTGCCCCTTGCACGGTCACATATATTCATGAAAGTAAAAGTATTATAGTACACACATATGGCTCCACCGCGTCCCGTACAAACTTTCCGACGATAAAGTTCCCTTGACAAAAGCCGCCGCCCACGTTTGTTTTTAACCCTTCGACCGTTAATTATGAAACTGCTCTGCCGATCTCCTTCTTTACCGTGAAAAGCCGGAAAATGAAGCGTAACCGCGAGCGAGTGACTGAGGGGATATAAGGGACTCTGGCGGCGGTGATTTGTCAATGAGGCGGTTTCCTCCAGTGTCCGCCCCTGGGGAAGGAGGTGGATGTTTGTGCGCCAGGCGTCAACGCTAATTACCAGCTTCATCTCCACAATGCTCATCACTCCTTGACGTCACCGACCAAGACTTAACAGATATCACAACAATAGGCGCTGCTCCGGGCTCTTCTTGAGCCCAATGGGGGAGAGTCACTCCCAGCAGTTTGCCCACTCCAGTTTCCCTCTACGCTGAGCATTAAATCACAACCGTTTTCCCCATTGTTTCTCCCCCCCCCCCACCCCTCTGCCATCTCTTCACCCGCGCCTCTTCCTCGCCCTCTTCATACAGCATTTCCAAATTGAGTTAACGGTTTTCCACATCAAATTAACGGTTTTCAATTTCAAATTAAAGGTTTTCCATTTCAAGTTAACGGTTTTGTGGGCCAAATTAAAAATTCATCATATATCCATTATATTAGGGATGAGTTGATTCCCGATACCGATTCTCGATACCACCGATTCTTAGGCATTGGTATCGGTATCGAGAATCGATCGCCTAAAGCCGATACTGATACCGCCCGGTGATGGGCGTTTTATTACACTACGGTACTATTGCAACCACCTAACAACGAAGATGGTTGTACCGTGCGATCCTATGGTGAAGTTAGCAGTTGCGAAACATGAATTGTCCAAAACACAACTTACAATTATAACTTTTTTTACAAGTAGGCTTGGGTTATTTTGTTTGTGACAACAGAAGCATTAGACAAAGCTATGTTTTCCAAGTATAAAAGCCTAGAGCCAGTCTTATTTGGAAATACCTTACAGTTACCGACGAAAAACTAAAAAGTCAGTCTGCTTAACTTGTTTTATTCAGAAAGAGTATTTGGGAGAGCGGCTATTGGACCCAAAACAAGCTGAAAAAGTTAGGGTCGTACTGGTTTTCTAGTCCCCACTAAAGACTGAGAAAATTTGCTGTAAAATATCTGTGTGTGCCTCCTTCTACTGTTTTTAGCGAGAGACTTTTTAGTACGGCAGGAAACATCTACGACCAGAAGAGAAATCGTCTGGACCCAGACAGAATTAAAATGTTGGTCTTTTTAAACAAAAACCTTAAGTAGAACAGAAAGAGAATAAAGGTTTTATTATCCATGTTTTGTTTATATTTAAAAATTACCTCATTTGCAAATATATAGGGATCAATTTTTTGTAAGTATAAGTTATATGTTGTACACAAAAATTTGAATATATTACTAGTTCAAGAGGAATTTTTGTTTTTCGCCTACAGGTGAGTTAGGTATTATGCGCCGATGGTATCGGTATCGAGAATCGGGAATCGATTTTTTAGGTATCGGTATCGGTATCGGGAATCGATAAATTTTGGTATCGACTCATCTCTACAATATATATATCCATTGAGAAAAAAATAAGAAAATAAATCTATGAACAGTAATCTATTGTCAGAAATTGTAACCAGAATTAGGCCGCAAATATATGATATATAAGTATCTATCCACAACCAACTCAAGACAAAGAAGTATATATAGTTCTTCACTTGTCTACTACTTCTTTTGTCTTGGGTTATACAGGGTGATTCCTTCGCAAATGAAAAAAAAAAAAAAAAAAAAAAAAAATTGGATGAAACTACATCAAAAATGGAGTAAAATGCCGCCAACCGCATATTTTTATCTCAACCCGTACTCGAGATATGATTTTTTAAAGGTTTTTTCAGGAATACCGTGTTTTTTCATTTTAAACTCGAATTTCTCCACTTTGCCTCATTTAATTTTAACTTTCAACCTCATTTTCGGTATCAGCATTAAATTTTCTATAAGAATAGTGTACTTGGGTTCCTAAAAAGTACCATTCGAAGACCCTCACATCAGCTCAAACATTGACGATTTTGAAAAAATAATATTTCTGAAAATCCTTAAAACTTTACTACTCTTTTAAAAAGAATCCTGGAAACTGGCAAATCTCATGAAAACTGCTTCATCTAATAATCTTTCCAACGGTATAATCAAGTTTACTTTTATTTTGTTATTTAGGGGAGAAAATAATGTTTTAATGTTAAAAAAATGTGGGTTTTTCAATGAAATTGTTGGTTTTCTCGAAAGATGACCCTCCACTAACCAACGGGTATGGGGTCGGTTTCTATGTATTTTTTCTCGCTGGATCGATTGGAAACTCTTGCAGATCTCTGAATTACGTTATAATCGAGTTTTACACTTTAATCAACTAGTTTTACCCCATAACACACACATACATTTAATCGTAACAAACAAACTAAACATTTGCGATTTTAAGTGTAAAACTCGGTTATAACGGAGTTGGAGAGATCTACAAATGTTACCATTCGATACAGCGTGGAAAAATACATAAAAACCGACCCCATACTCGTAGGTTCATGGAGGGTCATCTTTCGAGAAAACCAACAATTTCATTGAAAAACACATTTTTTAACATTAAAACATAATTTTCTCCACTAAATAACAAAATAAAAGTAAACTTGATGATACCGTTGGAAAGAGCATTAGACGAAGCAGTTTTCAGAAGATTTGCCAGTTTCCAGGATTCGTTTTGGAAGAGTAGTAAAGTTTCAAAGATTTTCAGAAATTTTTTTTTCAAAATCGTCATTGTTTGAGCTGATGTGAGGGCCTTCGGATGGTACTTTTTAAGAACCCAAGTCAAAAGTGGTCAAAAGTTAAAATTAAATGAAGTAAAGTGGAGAAATTTGAGTTTAAAAGGAAAACAACTAGGTTTTCCTGAAAAAACCTTTAAAACATCATATCTCGAGAACGGATTGAGATAAAAATATGCAGTTGGCTGCATTTTACTCCATTTTCGTTGTAGTTTTACCCAAATGTTTTTTGTATCTGCGAGGGAATCATCCTGTAAATATTATGCGAAATTAAGAAACAAAAAGTGAAACGGAAAAGAACTTCACTTCATAAATTTTTTATATTTTGGCTTATATGCCTTTTTCAAATATATAGCTAACAATAAAGTAGGTGTTGGGAAATTTTACGTTGTCACAAAATCTTAAAAACTGGAGCTATGTAGTTGTCGTAGGGATGTATTGCTCTGGATGGAATTTTCATCTTCTAATATTGAGTCCTGGTGGCTCATAAGCTCTCAAGACGTTACTGTGAGCCTTCTCGGACTGGTGCAATTTAGTCTTATTCTCACTAGGCTTCATCTTTCAGAGGACCTTTATCCCGAAGCAGTCGTTGAAAGCAGCGCCATGTGTGATTTGCATGACGACTCACTGAGAGATCCTGTTCCTGTACCACCACTGAATGTCTATGGTTGCTTACTCGCAGATTTAACGCATTTTCCGCTTTACCAACATAGAAAGCTGGGCAGTTTTTGACCAGGATCTCCCAGGACTAGGACGCAGAGACTGACAGAACCGAATCACGTGGCCAATCAACCTGTTTAAGCAACAACGAACAAGACCCTGGGAGAATTGAGCAAAATAGCAAGTTACTAGTACCCCGAACAAAACCAAACATGTACAAGAGGATAACCATATTTTCTCTCTTTTCCAGTCTCAGCGGTCCAAACTAATTTGTTCAAATAGTTTACTTATATAGTTAATTTGAAGATGCAAGATTCGAACTTACTTATCATTTCCAACCTGGCCATACATATTCACGCATTTTCACTCCAATTCCATCTAGTAATTTCCCATTTTTTCCGCACTACACATCACAAAAACCTCACTGCTACGTATTTTTCGCCTCTTGGTTCCATAGCTTCATCATTTTCTATTTACAATAAAAACAAAAGATTGCGTCTTATCTCTTATCACCGTGGAGTAGGTTTACCACATTTTAGATACCTTCCTTCTGCTGCAGCATGGATGCCATCAAGTGGATGAATCCATAATTACATCCATGTATTTCATTTCTGTATGGGTTTCTAGGCATTTACTGATTGCTTTATTTTAGTAGTAATTTATTATATTGTTAAATATTATAAGGTAATTTTTGTATAACTGCACAAGACCTTCTCGCCACTTCGTCATCGGATTCCAACGCCAGCCTCTGATCAACCCTGAGAGCTTTCTGAAAGAGCAGTTGTGGCAGACATCTTGCATTTTCATTGTTCTGTTCTGTTCCTGGAAAAGTGCCCATGCTTCCACGAAAATTAGTTCTCCAAGTTTATCACTTATCCTGTGCTCCATCCACTTCAAAAAACGGTCCTATTTTACTCAGTTTTCTGTGCAGTGTCTTTCAAAACCACAGAAACTGGTGTGCCATTGCATTTTTTGGCTTCATCCCTATATCTTGGCTGGAACACCTCTGTGAGGTTAGCAGAGATTTCTCCTACCAACTACCTACTGGATATCTATTGCAGTATACATCACTGGAGTTACCACTAGACCACTGGAGTTGCCCTGGACCACTGGAGTTGTCTTGGAGCTGAACCTCTGGGAAACCACCACATGGAGTACCATCTTCATCATACAGCTAAGAATATTGTAGTCATAAATATGTATATCAAAATGGTCTAGTCTTCATAGTAACTTCTTCTAGTCATCAGAGTAACTCCTTCTAGCCAGCATATCTTTATTAACTTTAGTGGCCACTTAGGGAAAGACAATAGCAATAGTTTAAGTACCTACCTACCACCCACCTGAACCACTTAGGCACTGATTCCCCTTCTATCATTGTTATATTTATTGAATAAATTGTCTATTAGTTGATGTTTCATCAATTCAAACTTGTGTTTCATCTGAGCACCCACAACCACATACATTATCTATCTTTTTCCTCATACTGAGGTGGTCCTTCGAGTTATTATTTATCATACTGATCTCATCTTAACAAGTAGGGTCGGACATTTACTGCAACCAAAACATTAGGTCTGCTTTACAATGTATAAAAATTGCAATACCACAATCACTGTGCATACTTTCTGGAACAGTTTTTGGTCTCTACTGAAAATCTATATGCAATGAACACGTTCGCATCTGTATAGACGCTCCTCATATGTAAAATGTTGTCGTGATCAAAATTCTTGGATGTCTATAGTATATTTCAATCTTTCGATGTAATTTTGGGACTCAGGTGAAATAATTAGAACAAGATTCAATCACTGGGACAATTTATTACGCTTTTCTTTATGTCGCTTCAAAAGAAAGGTAATCAGGTTTTTTTTTTTTCTATCTAACCTGTCGGTTGATTAGCTTTTTATATTCACTTCTTTTAAAGATGGATGATTATCGCAGGAGAGAGAGAGAGAGAGAGAGATAGGTATGCGGGATAGCAATGGATTAGGTATTAGTATAAACAATGGGAGTTTATATAATATTATTGTCATTAACGCAAAATGTAAGAGAGGGGTAGACTCACCGTTCTGATGGTTGAACAACGATTTAGAGCAACCGGACCGTTGCGAGTTGGGGATACCAACGGGCACGCCGTTCCATTGAACGAATCACCGTAACAGTTTTCGATAGTTGTTACAAGAACAAGACATCATTAATAAGCGAGAAATGTACGACAGAAGATTTTCTTCGAATACCCATAATTTCGAAGTGCGTTTCATAGTGTTAATTAATACCAACAAATATCTGCTATTGAGTGTTGATGTTCTTCAACTTAGCCAGTTAATCATAATATATCGTGTTTATCAAGCCGTGCGCTTCGGGAACAGAAGAACATCGTCCTTGCCATTGTGCCCCCGAACCATAAATTTCACAGAGAATTCAATGGAGCCCGTGGTGGACTAAGCAGTATAAAGTTGTAAACCGGGGGTCCTTCTCCGGGCAAAGTTGTTGTGGGATCCTGATAACACCCAACTTCCCCTCGTATCCCCGCCCACGAATGGTCGACTGGGAGGGGATTCGGCTGAGAAACCCAACTGAAGCTGAAGACTCCGCGGAGACCATAAAAGGGCTAATTCTCCGTGTCCCTTTTCCAGGGACCCCATAAATAAGGCCTCCCGAAAACCAATTGGAAGAGGATTTAAGAGTGAGCATAAATTACCGGGAAAGTAAGATACCGGGTAGGGCCTAAGTTATCGTTGGGAGAGCTCGTAGCCTCCTGGTGCCTGAGATGGATAGCTCCTGAGGGGGATCCTTTTCCCATTCTCCGCGCTCCATAATTCCACCATGTTGAGAGCTCCAGATGCACTACATGCCTTAATTAAAATATGAACAACTCCATTACTGTGCCGCTATAATACAAATATAACACACAATTCCAGTATATCAAAGTATTACCTGAGCCCAATTCTTCAAAACTGTTCTCGTCATGAAATGTCATTACACATTATATGTGTTTCGGATTACACAGCGGCGGGGTTTGAAAAATTTGGGCCCGGGGTTTTAACAATATTGCAATTTTGAAGTCGTTTATATCACTCATTCCGTCGATACCTAGAATCTCATTCCTTAGTCCTTCGATAACTTTATTCATTGGTGATTTAATTGGAACAATTATGGACCACTCGACAATAGTTCAGTCTTATTATTGAACTGAAAATTAGTTTTCTTCCAAATATTTAATATACCTACAGATACAGGTACGTGGGCAAATATCAACTAATCAACTGTTGAATAATAGCCCAAATTTAATGATATTTACAACGGACTAACCCATTCAATTTAAACAGATTACTTACAGGCCGGCATATAGACAATCAGATCGACTCAAAATTATTTACAAGCTACAAAATAAATTTCTTATTAGGATAGTAGGAATTTCTAACTTTCCAGCTTAAACTTTCCACTCTGCTATTTTACCAAGGTCTTTGGGGTCTAAAGTTGATGATAACAATCCGTTCTGATCAAATTGAAATTTCATCGCGCTGAAATCACGCTCTGAGTCACTGTGTGACGATGAAAATTGTTGAGGGCGAGTTCCATCTTAAACGATTCTTCTGTGCATTATTGACCACTGCTGAACGATTGAACGATTCCTGATGAGCTAATCATACGTTCGGGATCTGAGCACAGAACTGCTTTATGGCCATATATGAACTACATCTTATTTTTAGAACGTCATAGATGGGGGAATGGGGGGGTTTGATTAGAATCACAACACCCATCAATACTATGCAAAAATCTATTTCAGAAGGTAAAAATTCTTATAGGAGAATGTTTTAAAGTGTAAATGAGTGCAGGGTTCTTACTTGACGAAACGTATGAAGTTTATTTCGCGGGTCTATGTCAGCTCATCCTTAAGCCAGGGATTACGTAAAGCCGACCCAAGGTTTCCTAATTGGGCAGCCAGTGCTTGGGCGTTCGGAGGTGCCAGTCAGAGTTGGGCGTAATCGTAATCATGATTACGATTACGGTTACAATCATAGGGTTTTAGAGTTTTGATTACGATTATAATCACAGACCCTGAAGAAATGATTACGATTTCGATTTCACTTACCTACCTACTAGATTTTTCTGTAATTACATTTGAAATCACTTCTTTTTTTTTGCGATTACGATTGTAATCACAAGTTTTTAATATGATTTTGACCGTAATTACCGATGACCCCTATAAATTAGCCCTTTACCGCATATTTTTCCCTGTAATTACACTAATAATCATCTGAGAGGGTACCTAGCACAAGTTCTACTACCAACCTAGTCAAATTATTACTGAACTGACAACAGCTTTTATATAAAGACGTATTATTCTGCTCGTCGTCATGGATCTTTATGTTGGCAGATGCAACTTTGTTGTACGAAATGTACATGCGGATGCCTGCAAAGAACAGTTTACCTGCTTTAAAATCGGAAAAGTATCGACAACTGTATTCACTCCCAAGTAAGTGAACAGGATGTCTGGCTGTTGGACGAAGTAGGTACTTTGTTCACGTATTCAGCGGAATTTGATTTAATAGTACAATTATATTTATCATAGGTTTTTACTTTTTTCGAAAAATTGTGGAAACGAGGAAAAGTTATTAGACAAACTATGGTCACGTTTTAGTCAGGTTATGATGACTACGCGTAGGACGGGATTCCAACCAAAGCATTTTTCCCACCTACGCGTAAGTAGGCCTCTTTCCTGTACACGCGAAGTTCTTCAGTGCAGTTAGCATTTCAGTTTTTTTGCGTACAAGGGTGGAAAATTACGGAAAGAACAACAACTATCAATTGCCAAAACAGCCTTCCCCATCTATACTAAGTAGATGTGAAAACGTGCATGGGTTTATAGATGTAACAATATACACAGTTACATGTGTTACATCTACACCTGTTACGAGTAACCCCGCTCCACGCCGCGTCTTTTGTACGAAATTTCGCCTCAAGAAACCACTCAACGTACTCTAAAGGGCTTCGACGCTCACACTACCCACACGAAGTGAAGTCAGTGTGCGAAAGGGGCCATTCCCTAGACCGCACATCACAAGCCAGAAAGGCCTTGAACGCGTAACTTTCCCGAGTTTCTTGTCGTTTGAGAAACTCAAGGCCGAGACGGTAATGGACACCTCAATTAATGCGGGGGAAGCATAATACACACTTGAAGGGACTTCCATTTGAAGTTGGTGATGTGATTGGTGTTTGTATCAAGAACTTGTGTTTGTCATTAGCAGACACTTTGAAGTGATGGAACGCCCCTAATTACGTCTCAGGCGAGGTTGCTGGCATGAACGAACAGAGTAGACATCGAGCGAGGAAAAAATAAGTTTCGTCACGAGTTCGCGCTGAAAACAGCAGTTTACTGTATGTTCATATAATGAAATACTCCCAAACTTTAAGATAAACGTGCTATTTTTATGATTTTCCATGAAATTCAAAATACTGATAATCAAAGGCATTCCAAACTGCTTTGATATGTCATGGCAATATTTCAAGAACGAATCGTTATAGGTAGTTTACTATTAATTTCTCTTTCTGGAAGTGGTTCGTAGGTATACAATCCGTGAATGTTTTCGCTACTCTGTTGACCTAAGTCCTAAGAAACGGATTGGTTGTAGAAACATCAGAAAAATCTAAAGGTGAGTATTGCATTCAATAGACTACAACATAAAAAGATTAAATAAAAAGTTCCAGTCATGGAGCAGAACCAAATGAGCGAATTTTTGTAAATTATCATATTATAATTATGTTACATTGTTTTGAATGGGAGCACTTTGAGTGTAAAGAAATTTTTTAACAACCAATATTATGGCAAAAAACTCGTTCTAGATAATATTCTGCTATTGACAAAAATTGGATTGTTAGCTTTTTTCGGCAGTATGGATCGATTCATCAGCGATATTAATGAAATTTCAGTACATTTTTCAGCTCAATTTTGGTCGTTTGATCGTGGATGAACTTTTTTTGTGACTAAAATCCTGGTAGAAAGTACAACTTTGACAATTTTAAGCCGTTTTTAGTCATTATTTTCAGTGATTTTTTGAGCAAATTGTTATGGCCGATGTATATACTCGTATATTGAGCTAAATTGATGTTTTGAGACATTGCTATGGCTTCATTTTCTTCGAAAATTAGGTTGAAGATAAACATTAAGAACATCCCATGTTAGGTACTGTGACAGTTCCCGCGAGATCCAAGGGAATGAGCTGCCGTCGCTCCGTTGTTTCCCAACGGGCGTCGGGCGCTTCTTCCCGTGTTTTCGAAAGCCCGCGTTTGGCGATAGATGGGTGATCCTAGAACTGGAAAAAACCTATCTTCTCCGAACGTAGCATATATGCCATTAGTACGAGTTGTATCTCTTATGGTACTATCACTCTCCTCTCTCTATCTATGAGTGTGGATTTAGGTCCCCATTGCACCACGGGGCGCTTAAGTTCATTACAGTACTACCTACTTCCTCTAGTATTAAACCATGCGAGAATAACCAGCAGAATAGTTGACTAGATTATAATCTTTCTAGCAAAGATTGGTTGTATGTGAAACTACGTAGAAATACAGTGATGACCATAGTTTAGCCCCTAAGAGGATAAAAAACCACACAAAACTCGGCGCTTTGCGCCTCGGCGGGGGGCTCCGCCCCCCTGCACCCCCCGGTTTATTTCTTTTTCCATACTCTGTATGAAATCATAGGAACACAGAATGTGTTTTTGCGATGATTCTATTTCCTTACCAACGGCTTGGTTGCACGTGAATAATAACAATATTTGGCAATAATAAAATAAATAATTGTTAGACATTTAATTTGGTCTAAAACCCTATAAATATTATATAAATAAATATGTAACTACAAGAAAAATACTATATAAATCAGGAGCTTTCCAACGAATGGTGAACGATTTCTGTGCGATTAAAATTGCGGAAGTTCCATTTCCCTACCAACGGCTCGGTTGTACGTGAAAATCATAAGAAAATTTACAAGCGGTTGCAATGATCTTCACAATATCTATTATTGAGGATGATCACCTGTGTGTAAACAATTATTCAGATAATCATCTCATAACTCAGTTTGTTGGCCGTGCACTTCGCAGTAGTTACCATTTATGGTTAGATAAATCAAGAGCTTTCGAACGAATGGTCAACGAATTTCGTGGGATGAAAAATTACAAAGTACCATTTCCCTAACGAAGACTCGGTTGTGAGCGGTTGCAAAATTCTTAAAAAAATAAACGTTTCGTTTTCGGTTGGAGATGATCCATGGCTAAAACACATTCTGTGTTAAAACTTTAAAATTGGGAAATTAAGCCCTCTGAATGAGGCCACCATTTGCATACGAGTCTGCTACACATTGGGACGTTACGTTTTGTGCCTTTAGTTCCCACCACCCTCTCCCACCCCATTTCAACAAATGATTTTGACGAATAATGTTCAAAACAATAATTGTCATTACAATCGTAACAGTTTCAATGATTTCAACAAACTCTTCTAATAAAGCAATTACTTCATTTTGGCATTTTCTCGAAGTGATTTCTAACGTAGAAACTAATAGCAACAAAACAAGCGGCATTGTTTACTACATCAATTAATAACATTGATTAATATAACTTGGTGACATAAATACCAAGAACAAGTTCGACACAAATGCGTGATAAATCGAGAGCTTTCCAACGAATGGTGAATGACTTCTGTTCGTTGAAAACTTGAGAAGTTTGATTTCCCCAGAAACGGCTTAGTTGTACGTAAAAATCATTATAATTCAACTGTAACGCTTTTCGAGTCCATGTGGCAAAGTAAAGACATAAAATTTCAAAACGTTCCTTGGAAGATTAGAAAGAGCAAGAAGGAAAATATAAGTTTTTTTAACATTCTTTATTCTTTGGGTCGTAACATTTTTGTTCGTCGTGCGTTGTTTCGGCAACCTTATGGTGCGGCCTGAAGCAGACCTTGCAATTTTGAACTTTTTAGATCCTTTATACGTTGATATTTTCTCCAAATCCTTTTTTCTCTGTGTTCCTCACACACCGTAGAAAATGATAACATTTCGTTTAAAAAAATTGGTTTTTTTTTCTTTTTTGTAAAAAAAAATTATCAACCAACCTTATTCCCGAAAGAGGGTTGATATACATGCGAGTTTGGTCTTCACGGATTTCAGTCTTGAACCGTTGACCGAATATGAGGCGTGAGAAGTTGTGAATTTCCACCGGGAACGACTCCGAGAGAAGGTCGAGGAAGATGGTGGTTATCGACAGGGGTTGTGGTGTGGTCACCCTTCAGAAAGGCCCGGGGGCGGACGACACTGCTCCATTACGCTCAACCCTTCCACAACCCCTCCCGTTCTCACTTCCTTTATGACTAATCTGCATAATAGCCTCGCTGACTCCCTTTGCCCCCTTTCGGATTTTATTTATACGTAATACACTCGGAGGGGTTAATACTTCACCCGGCGCTTACGCTGCTGGAATTATTTGGTTGAATTCAATTCGGAAACGGGAGCATCGAAAATCATACGAACGCGTCCTAACTAATCACTAACATTCAATATCATTGTAAGATGTATTTCTACTCCACCGTTTCACTATGAAGGTGGCGTTTAATTATCAGCTTTTTATGTATGAGCTTTTCCCTATGCTAAACGGGTTTGCGGCAATACTGCATTCTTTACACAGACCTAAAACATTCATTCCAAATTTACATATTGAACGATTTACAATTTATTGAAATTCCATTTACTATTGCGCATAACCTTGTGTATTTGAGAAACGCTCAACGGATTTCGGAAAAGACGGAAATGTTGAGTAAGTTTTAATAAAATTGAAAGGTAGAGCCATCAAAGCATAGCGGTTGTGCGGGCAGGGAAGGTCTAAGCGCCGTGACTGAGGAGAGACGGAGCCGAACCTCACTAAAACCAACTAGAAAATCCAAATTCAATTAACAGAAAACCAGTTACCTATAGGGAGACAATTTTATCACTGAATTTTATCACCTGTCTCTAAGATAAGAATGTTTCACCCTGTTACCACCAAATTTGCCTCTGATACTGTCAGGCCAAGTTCCACAGTTGACTCTCGCCAGTAATGGGAGACGAGGCACACTCGTTCCCGGTGCCTCCAAATGCCTGAATTTTTACTAGAAGTAACCTTGTCTCTCAAACTTACGTTGCGATTAGTGCAAATGGATTTCAAACATGTCTTCTGCTGTGAGAGGTACGATTTTCAAGTATGGTGAACATGCGAGTGTGTTCCGTTAAAGGGGATACAATTTCTATTAGGAATATACTCCAGTTGGAGTGGTAAACTTTTTCAACACAGAATGTGTTTTTACTTGTGAGTGAATGGATTTGGAAGATGAAGAGAAGAGTGTCCCTCCGGTGACAGTAATTATAAATTTAGTGTCCATCGATCGAATACGAGTAAATTTTGCTCAAGTTTTGAGTGTCTTTACGGAAGTTAAGTGAATTTGAATTTTTTATCTTAACCATTTCTAGAAATATTCTTTTTTGCAAATTTGATTCTCTTCTTTCAATTTTGAAATTTTCGAAGTCCATGGTATGTCTAAAAGATCTGCAATGGGCAAACAACGCGTTTTTTTCGTCGTCTTGTCGTAGATTCGATTCATGTTTTGAAAAACGACGCCTAACGGACTGACACGTTTCCCCCCATATTCACTTTTCCACAACCACCACTACTACAAGGAATCTGGTAGACCAAGTTTAAACGATGTTCTTTTGGTGTGAAATCTTTTAGTTTGGAAAATAGTGGTTTGTTTGTATTAAGGGTTCGAAATGCAATTTTGACGTGTTTATAGGGCTCGAAAATCTTTGTCATTTGTTCTGCCACCCCTTTCACGTACCTAAGGCATTGAATAATATTGGACTGGTTGTTGTTGTTGAGTTGAAGGTATACTGTCCTGAGTGTTTCTTTGAAATGTTCTATGTATAGTTTGGTACCCCATTTTGATGGTTTACCCATTAGCCATCAGGATAACTTTAATTTTTTGTGTTTTCTTTGTGAAATTTGGGGTCAGAAAGCGTGAGCCATCGATGTGCAATATTTTTCACGACATTTCTATATTTATTTTTGTGTTTTCTTTGTGAAATTCGGGGTCAGAAAGCGTGACGTAAAGCCGTATTCCATGAATTATTTGAAGATTGAATATGCGACTATAGAGCCTGTCATAAATAATTTCATCCCATTTTTGACCATATATTGTAATTCTTATGTTAATATACGAGAGGAATCTGTTCTGACCACCTAAATTAAATGACGTTTGTATATAGTAGTTAGTATTCAGTAATTTTATATCAATAAAAATTAGTGTCCTCAGGAATTGTCTAGTTTACCATTATTTTCTTCATTTTTACTATTCATGAAATTGGTGATCATTCCAGAATTTCATCAATCATTCAAAAGTTACTCCATCGTGAG
Source organism: Adelphocoris suturalis (assembly GCA_030762985.1). Classification (NCBI taxonomy): domain Eukaryota; kingdom Metazoa; phylum Arthropoda; class Insecta; order Hemiptera; family Miridae; genus Adelphocoris; species Adelphocoris suturalis. The sequence continues at coordinate 57,486,314 of CM061048.1, forward strand.
GCTGAATCGCTCAGCGTCCAAATCCTCGATGTGGCTCCCTTTATACGTAGATTGGCGAACGGCTTAAGCCAGCCACTAATTAACTGGGGAGCACTAATCAGCTTATTATTGGCAACACAATCTCTCCTTCCTTGTTAATTAGAAAGGCTTGTGATCGCTACCCTCCAATCAGTTTTGTCATAATAATTGGTAACGCGATATTGTACTTAATCTCGGAGAGTTCCCTTCAGACGCCCACATCAGGATGCTCGGTTCCACCAAGCAGGAAACAAAGAGCTGTCTCAAGGCTATTGAATACATCAGTGTTAGTCGTGAGTGCTCCTACCAATTGTTGTTTTCAGACCGTAACGAATCACAACGTGCTGAATCAAGAGTACATAAGCATTCACACTAATGGATTGTGTATAAGTATAGAAAGGCGAGGTCAACTGGATGGTGTGCTGAATTAATAGTTTATTCCAACACTATGGCTATACGACTTCGAAACACAGTAGATCATTTTAGTCTTACACGAAACGAAAACACTGAAAAAAGTAAGGTATGCCCGAATTAGGAACCGGTAATGCAGCGATGCCAAAAAGTAAGGTAAGCTTGTAAAAATTGTATTTTGTGAATCGATCCTTAAAATTGAAAAATTAAAATAATATGGTCCGTATTAGGCCTTCTGTGAAGATAAGAAGACTAACCTGACTAATTGGTATGTTTTAAGCGCTCGTCCTCCCTAAGCTTGAGTACGCATCTGTTGTAGGGTCTCCCTTCTACACCACCCAAATCTACTGTCTTGCGAGGGTTCAGAATAAGTTTTTAAGATATATAGCCTTCAACCAGGGAATTACACAATGTTGGTCGACTGTAACTCGTTGCTCATTACCTGTGAGCTGATGCCATTGAGTAGGAGACGCTGCCTTGATGGTTTCACAATGCCACACAAAGTGATATTGCATTAAAAAAAAAGATTAAATTAAAGTTTATCTAAACCAAATTAGACATTCTCCAAATCAAATTAAACTTTATCCAAACCAAATTAAACATTTTCTTTTTTTTATCTCTAAAACTTTCAAAATGACCAGCATGAATATAAACTGACTTATACTGTTGTGTTATGGACGGATGTAGACTAAAAAAAAAAAAAAAAAAAAAAAAAAAACGAATGACAAGCTTGTATATCAAGGTATCTTTCTTGTAACAGTGAATTAAGGGTGCCCGGAAAGTGTACCGTTTTTGGGATAGTTTAACGTTTATTTCCCTATCGCAAAACGAGATAACTCGACGAACTTTCCAGGTACCCTTAATTCACTGTTGGAAAAAAAGTTACCTTACTATACAAGCTTGTCATTCGAATTTTTTTTTTTTTTTTTTTTTTTAAGTCTACTTACGTCCATATTACAACATTTTAAATCACCATAAACAACATTTTCCATAACACAACATTTTAAGTAAGTTTATATTCATGCTGGTCATTTTTAGAGTTTTAGATATTAAAACAAAGTTTTAATTTGGTTTGGAAAAAAGGTTTAATTTGGTTTGGATAAAGTTCAATCTGGTCTGGAAAAGGTTGTATTTGGTCTGGAAATGCTATAAACGCCAGAATAAACTGCCCTGCACTATTGGAGGGAATCCTTTTTCTAGTGCCACGTCTCTCTGTGAGATCATCATTTTGTTCAAAGTGCCCTTTTATGTCAATAACAACTTAGGTCCATTTTTATCAAAAAGTTATTTGACGCAGTCTGGACAATATGAAAATAATCTCGAGGATCGAACCTTGTCGTCTATCATCAACCCAAAATCCAGAAAACAGAATAACTGAGATTCCCCAACGGAGTTTAGGGAAATTGTCCAATAAAATTCGCTAAAAAGTTGGACGATTCGAACACCGAGACAATAAATCAGGTGATATCATGACCTACTTTACAAGGCATTGCTATTCATCTTCCTAATATAACGTCCTTCTCCATCTATTATAGGCTATTTCCGTATCACTATATTTCACTTTGGTATTAAAATGTATCAATTTGATTATAAAAACCATTTCAAACTTACCTCCGACGGGAACTCCAGGTGAGAGACAATGAATTCGAGGACTTTCAGAACTGTCGGATACGCGAGCCGGACTTTACATCGAAACTCGATGTCGACTGATTCCTCGAAGTGCGGAAACCCACTGTCGGTTGTTCATCAGGCATCTTCGAAGGACATTCGAGGAATCAAATATAAATCCAAGTCCCAAATTGCGTGAATTCATTGTAAATCAAAACCGTGAATCAACTTCCACTGTGAATCAAACAAACAGCTGTTCGTACGCAGCCATATTGTCCGATATCACGGCCAACGGAGATCAGCAAGTGTAACCAATTGGACTTTGGGAAGTTAAGCTCGACGAGACTCAGTAAGGGGTTCAAACTCGTACAGCGCTCTGGTGAAAGACGTTGAGCTACAATCTTCGTTAATTTCAGTTATTTTCGAATTAAGCTGGTTTAAGTTGTTGGTGAAAGTGGGCCTTAATAATGTTTCTGTGTTCGGATAGTTCAAATTATAAGACTTTACAAAAAAGGACTCTCTTTCCCTAAATTAGATTTTTTTTTTTTTCAACTCAAACGTTTCCCCCCAAAAACTGGGGCTTTTTCAGGGAGACGAAAATTCAAAATTGTAAAATATTTACTTACTACTTATAGTTTCCTTCTTGTGATAAAAATCGAATTTATAGTTACCCATGAGTTTATAAAAATCAAATTTAAAATTGATAAACGTAGAAAATTCAAATTTGATTTTCATAAACTCATACTTTTAAATTAGATTTTTAACAAGAAGATATTTCACAGTTTTGAATTTTCGTCTCTCTGAAGAAGCCCCAGTTCCTGGGGAGAACAGTTGGATTTAGGAGTTTTTTGTAAATAATAACTTCTGAATCGGCCTCTGGTGAGACTTCCCCGCTCAGCAAATCTCTTTGTTTCATTACATCCTGATTTAGCCCTTTTTACTCATTCATTATCTACACTAAAATTATTAATTGTATAATCTCCTATTTCATTTACTTAACTTTCTGTTATCTTGTAACCATTGAACGTGTACTTTATATTATCTAGTCTCATGTTCTCTTTCTTTACTCATATAATATTGTTATCATTACCATGTCTTGCGAATATTTCTGTTCCGCCTTTTATTTTTAAATATGCATATAATTGGGCTCGCCTGTATCTTTGCAAAAAATAAACAAATGTATCCATTACTCCTATCCTTGAAAAGGCATCAAAACCTGGTAAAGATTTACAATGAAATCCACATAAGGACATGTGAAAATTGCATCGAGTCCAGTTAAGAGATGTGTGGCAAGAATGTCAAATTTGTAAATTTGTGGCTCCGGGAGTACATCGTTGAGGTGTAATGCCGAAGGGGTCCAACGGCGGACTCTGGCCGCTTATCGCTGTTCGGGAGGTCAGTTCTAAATTTCAATCAATTCGGAGAGGTTCAAAGTTTTAAAATTCCAGAATGTGTGGCAATTTATGATGATTCAAAAACTATGGGAGGTAAGAAACACGTAACCTCGTGTTCCTCATCATCGCGTACAAAAAGCTGATGGAACCTAAGTGCCAACTTATGATTTGTCATCTACTGTGATATTGATCTAATAACCGTGAAACTGACATCGATTTACTCTAAACAATCTTCCTCCTCGTTTCCAAGGTCCCTCTCACAGCACGGTGACACCACTGATCCGCTGATCGCTGTTCGAGGGGGGGTCCCCGTCTAAATTTTAATTAAACCAAAACGGCACAGGCCCGGCAACTCCCGGCATCCGGCAACACGGGCCGTTTCCCAGCTGAGGTAGCCGACTCAACAATTAGATTAATTGAAGACGGATCTTCCTCCTGCCCTCTTAGCCAACCATCCCGCCTCGCTCTTGAAGGTATTTCCACTCAAACAATTAGCTTTGAGGAAGGTTGCGCTTGATCGAGGAGTTGGCTCGCGCAGCATTTAATATGCCGGCATTCCACCCGCTTGTTTAGAGGGTGAGACGCTCTCCGCTGGAGGTTTCTCCGAATTATTTTTTTTTTTCCCTTTTTATTCCATCCGTCACGCTCCTGATTTCCCTATCACAAATACCTATCTGCATGCCATCTTCTATATACCTACCGTTAAAGTGTTGAATCTAATCGAGTGGCTCATTACTTCAAAAACATGAATAATGACTTGGCTACCCACACTAAATTGTTTGCTTTTAATTATTGATTTACTAATTATTAATATTTTTTCCTTCATTAACCTTAACCCTGTACCTAAACTTAACCTTAACTGGAAGGGTATTTAGCGGCATTGCACAAGGTTTCAAAGATATGCAAAAGATGAAAAATTCTAAGGGGAGCCATGTTGACAATCCGTGACTATAAGGGTTGCCATCACCAACTCCAACAGCAGATCAGAGATGAGAACTGCCACAAGGGATACAGCCCACTGACTGGATATGGTCACTGTAAAACCACTGCAGCGAATACTCCAAACATGAAAAAAAATACAACTTGATTAATCATAATTTTAAAAAAGTGTTAAACTTCACTCATTCTCAGAAACAAACTCCATTCATCAGAATGTGTTGATTTGAGGCTAAATGAACACAAATAGAAAGTTTTCGGAGTTTCCGAATGACTTTCATTTTTGGGTCGACCATCTTCAGGTGTCCAGGAATTCGGGTGATCCGCACCACTGTGGGATGTCTGGAAACGAATCATAAAGTCTGGAGCCTTCCAGATCATCTGAGTCGGCTCCGGAGTGAATTTATGTAGTATTCAACCTATGAAGCTGCAATTTTGTTGGCATGAAACGTGGTCCTTTTTTTTTTAAATCTGAATCACGAATTTTTAGGATCAATTTAAGATAATCGGTTCATTTATCTGGAAACGTACTTATGCATTTGGTACTCTGTACATGGTTTGAGATTTAGAGATGTTTTTTGACAGAGACCATTTCTTGTTAGGTGCTTCCTCCCTGTGGCCAGCTACAAGCTGTAAATATGTGCCTTACCCTTAATGTTATTCACAGATGAGAGGTGTGTAAACAGATGAATGTTACGTTTATGTCAATTTCTTCTTATTTCGTTGTCATTAATTCACATGCAATTAAAGAAATGAATAAGTAACACTAGGATGTGGTTATTAAATAGCACAGGTTATTAAACAGTCTAGCGAGGCAACCCCGATGCTGGTGGCCGATATTAAAGTCCAGGGAGTTCGGATAGGGCGAGGCCAGCGTTTTTTGACACTGCTGACGCTGCCTCGTACCTATCCCAAACGTGGGACTCTACGGCACAGTCTGCAGCCAGACAATAACACGAAAAATATGATAGAGCAGCTGAGCACCTTCGAGGTTCGTTCACGCCACTTATTTGTTCGTGCAACGGTGCAATCCATCGGGAGAAGGGAATCTTTCTCAAAAGAATAACAAGTACGCTAGCTGAGAAGTATAAGGCAAGCCTTACGCCCAAGTGTTAGGGTGGGCTAAGGTACGAATCCAAGTGTCAATATAATCAGAGCTGTGTCTCTTCGACAAAGGGGCACAAGAAAGGTTATTCGATCGCTTGGATTGGTGGACGGAGCTGGAATTCCCTACATGGAAAACTGAAGAGGTGAGGTATTTTGATTTAGGTAATTGTAAGGAAACACCTTTAGATTATCACATATTTATTGCATTAAGCAATAAGCATTTCTTTTTAAATGTTTCTTCTCCCTTTATTTAAATTTTTTAATCATGTATTTTTCTCCTCACAATTCGTTAATTTGTTTTCACTCATATTTATATATCACTACTGCAATGTTTTAATTTAGAGTCATTAATTTCAGCCACCAACAGGAGTAGTGAAACATATTTGTTCAAGGTTGGTACTACAGCCGATGCAAAGTTATGTTTATATGGAGGTTTCCAGTTAGTAGCTTTTCTCTTGTGTTTGTTTTTGTTGTGTGTGCCTGAAGATGGCAAAAATTTAGCTGAAAAGCTTAATGTTTTTGCTCAAAGCAATAAATATGTGATAATCTAAAGGTGTTTCCTTACAATTACCTAAATTATGGAGGATTATCACAAGAAGTCTTCAACAACTCTTCCGAGTTTACTGAGGTATTTTGAAACAACGAAAGAGAAAACATCACCTAAAGGAAACGTCCCTGTCTCGATAAACCGAATAACTCAAAAAATACAAAACGACCACAGGTAACTGGTTCCTTCCAAGTATTAAGTAGTATGTGTGAATATTCAACGTGATGTACATATCTGGAGCCCAAATTGGTCTCCTATCTAAAACTACTGGGAAAATTTTGTTTAAATTCCTTGTTATTAGATGTTTGCTGAGTCCGAGGGGACCCGGAGGCGTGCGATGAAGTTTAGGGGAGCTCTGATTTGTATGTTCAAAGATGAGAAGGAAGAGGGAGCCGCAGTAGGTACACTTTAAGGGTGCATACAAATTGTTTATTCAAGGCGGAGGTGGATCAACAACAAGTTCGGGACACCGAGAAGGCGACAGCACCTGGGATCCATTAAAATGTTATTAGTGCGTAGTTGGGTCGGTGGAAAGGGTACGAGGAAGCTAAGGTCCGGCGCTAATCTGTCTTGGATAGTTGTTGGGGGTAGACTTGCGGTGGAGGGGGAAAACGGAGAGGCCGTTGGCAATAATTAATAAGGAGGAGCCTCATCAGCAAGAGGGGAGGGGCCCCGGGCTCATCAGCAGCAGCTCTCCCGGGGGAGCAAGAAGGGGGCATTAACGAGCGGTAATTAAGGGAACCGAACCCGGTTGGGAGGCTCGGGAAAACGGTTTGGGCGGAATGAAAATCGGGCACGTCCGGTGAAAAACCTTTCCGACAGCCTGGCCTTCCGAAGCCTAATGGCGATTTCATGAGCCCCCTCCCTTACCATCCCTTACTACGTCCTTATCTACCCCTTGGCGACATTTTTGCCAACAAGGAGTAAAAAACTACCCCTTCTTATATATTAAAATATCCGTTCTGCCTCCCCTACTTCTTCACCCACAACTTAACATTTCCCCCTTGAAGGCTTGAAGTGCGGAGATTTATGATGGGTGACAAAGAATAAAAAAAAGTGAGCGGTTCAAAGAAGGTTTGAGGAAAGGGATTACACTTTAATTAGTTTATTATTAGACACAATTTTATTACTGTACAAGACACGAACTAAATACTCGCGACAAGTTGTGGAAACCCATTATAAAACGGAAGTTAGTGAAAAAACTTGTCTATTTCCACGAAAAATAAAGAGTTACAATGTTAAATCGATTTCGACGTTAGGCCATCATCAGTAACAAACAATAACTAATTGTTTGTTACTGATGATGGCCTAACCGTCGAAATCGATTTAACATTGTAACTCTTTATTTTTCGTGGAAATAGACAACGTTTTTCACTAACTTCCGTTTTACTGTACGAGAGAACAACATTCCCTGAGGTGTACAATAAAGGCCGTATCACACTTGCATTTTTTCCGCATTTTTTTTTTTTTTTTTTTTTTTTTTTTTTTTTTTTGCATTTTAAACGCTGAAACGTGAAGAAGGCAAAGTGCGTTTTTTTCAAGGTCAGCAGTGAATGTTGGAGAGGAATAACTGCAAAAACAGCGCATTCTGGTGGAATGCAATTTTATTAAGCCTGTCAGGTTAGGGCTTGAAATATTGAAGTAACGTTTGACGTGCCTAGTGTTTTCAAACAGTGTCTTGACAACTCTTGTTCTTCCAAAGAATACTATGAAGACGCACAATAATGATAACAATAACGTAATACAACGTTAATCAACGAGATCTCCTCCATATCCGTTACTAGCCGCTATGCTTTTGATAATGGATTTTTCTTTTGATAAATTTTGTTCACTCATTGGAATAGACAGTGCTCGGTTAATCATATTATGGAAGGCTACATACTTATGGACTAAAGGGTGATTTGAAGTACTATGGATGGGTACTAAAATGTTTTTGTGGCTACGAATATTGCGGTCAAACTAGTAGGAAACTCAGGGAAAGAATAGACGAGCATCAGGAGGATTTCAGGGAAAATAAGGGTAAGTCTACATTTGCGAAACATCTTAAGGAATCCAATCATAGTTACAATTTTGATTTGACAGATAGACAGTTTGTAGAATTTTTTCGTTTTTGTCCGAAGAGAGGTATGTTGAATGTACTTGAAAAATTCGAAATTATCAAAAGTGACAGATCTGGTAAATGTTTAAATTAGGATATACATCAATATGGACTAAAGGGTGATTTGAAGTACTATGGATGGGTACTAAAATGTTCTTGTGGCTACGAATATTGCGGTCAAACTAGTAGGAAACTCAGGGAAAGAATAGACGAGCCCACTGATAAGTCCATTTCTATAAAGCTTCGAATTATCCCTTCGCACTGTTGAAACCATATTTAGTTATTTTTCCCCCTTTAAATTCATCTAATTTGCTATAATCCCCCGTCACTTTGTTTGCACTTGATTGGTTGTACCTCCTGCCCCTTTCCTTTCTCTTGACCAATGGGATTCCATCTCCCTTCACCCGTGACTATAAAAGCTGTGTGCTTTTCTAATGTGTCTTCAGTTATTGTTTGTTACTGATGATGGCTTAACCGTCGAAATCGATTCAACATTGTAACTCTTTATTTTTCGTGGATTTTTATTTCATTTTATTTTATTTAAGTTTTATTGCGCCAGGTAATAACAACTTATAAGCAATATTCATGTGATAAATAATTATACATTTTCTCAAGATCTAATATACTTCACTTTAGACTTATTGTTCTGATTATTGAGTCACTAGTCTTGACGTTCATTTTATTTCACTCAGTTCATGCGGTTTAGTTCTTTTAAGTCTTCTAAGTAGATCTTCGGTGTCAAGGAGCTGAACGACATCCTCGTTAACATGATCTCTGAGCCTCAAAAGGCGATTGACAGATCAACTTTCAACTCATAGTGTAATCTCTCTTTTTTTTTTTTTTTTTTTTTTTTTTTTTTTTTTAAATGTATACACATTTATTTTTTTGAAGTTATCATTACATAATTATGAGATACAAGTCGCCAATGCTACGACCCCCTTTTTAAGATAACTTGTGCTGGGGGTCGGAGTGCTTAGTTACTATTTATATAATTCTTATAATTAACAAAGATGTATATATATTTAAATCAACTGTCCCAGTTGTTTTACCCTCCAAATGATTTAGGAGTTCAACACTTACTAAAAGAAAAAAAAAACTACATATAGAACATTGAGGAATAATAATAAAGATGCCCGATTCAAGATTCACACACAACTGCGCTTAGGTGATGAAATGTCGTTATTGCACGACGATGGATCATATGGAGAATTGCAATAGTCAATTACAAAAAAGAGTTGAAATTACAAAAATTACAAAATTACAAAAAATAATCAAAATTACAAAAATCAACCCTACGAAACAACAACAAAGAAACTGCTTATATTGTAGAACCAAAATACTTTTTTATTTTTATTTTAAACTCCAAAAGAGAAACCTGCCTCCCCGTCATAGAGGTCGGAAGCGAATTGAAACGAGACACCCCCCAGAGCAAATACAGTCTTTGCCCCACAGCAGTGTTCATCCTCGGAGATAATAGAGTAATTTTATCAGCGACCCTTGTAACATTGAAGTTCCTTCGAATCTTACCTCGACAATACTCTTTGTAAGTGAAAATTAGAGTAATTTTCTCGGCAACTTTGTTTAATTCATTCAATTCTTTGTTTCTGAAGTATCTGTATGCATCAACGCAGGTACGCAGAACATTATTCTGAAAGCGCTTAATAATGTTGCGGTTACTTTGTGCAGTGCACCCCCACAGTTGCGCACCATACGTCCAGACAGGTTTGAGGACTTGGTTGTACAATATGAGCTTATTGTGGATAGACAGTTTTGAGTGTCTTCCCATAAGCCAGTACATTTTCCTGAATTTGATAACTAGTTCAGACTTTTTCTTTTTAACATGTGATTTCCACCTCAGTTTAGCATCGAGTCTTTCCGTTTTGAAATGGGTTTCCACAATTTCGTCGCGAGTGATTTAGTTCGTTTTAGTTTTTTTAGTTCGTTTTAGTTTTAGTTTAGTTTTAGTTCGTATTTAATCGTGGTTGGTTTCAAAGCGATTCCGAGTAGGTAAATGTCTGGATGTAGGGTGGAAGACCTTTCAGCTGTAGCGGCTCATCACCCGCCCCCAAAGGCGCCGCCCGAACAACGGCGACGGGGGAGGAGGAAGCGCTTTTGTTACTTATCGCTCGTTCGCTCGACTGGAGGTCCTCGCCGCTGTTTGCCACAGGCGAAGACGAAGGACGAGGAGGCGGCGAGGACAAGAGACTGGCGGGGGTTCTCTTCCTAAAGTTAGATCTCCTCAGCCTGATACACAATATGCTTCTGGGTCCGTCCCGCCTCCGTTCCCCCCGTCCGTCCTCCTTTTCGATCCAAACTCCGTAATCCGGCGATCAGCACAATGACTTTCGGGATCAAGGCGCTATTCACTCTGCTACCCTGGACCCCTTGTCCTCCTCCTGCCATCTTCGTCCTCCCACAGGTCCTCCTTACCCCATCAACTCGCCGTCAGGCCTCCTTCAGTTTTCCGCCATTCTCTCTCCTCAGTGATTTTCACGTCTCTTCAAGCACAAGCTTGTGTGGTTAAGTTAACAACAATAGAAATCGACAGGGCAGTAACAAACAACCGGTTATAATAAACCACAATCTCCAGCCCCATCAAGCGTTAAAGGATTTTAACAATGTTAAAGACGTTTGAGTAAATCAATGCAAAATATTTTGCTTATAAGTTACTATAGCCGATTCTGAGAACTGAGTTGTCGTCCGATGAAAAATTACCGATATAGTTCCGTAGCTACGATTTGGTTGTAAGCGTAAAGGTGGGTTCACATCCATGCGTAAATGCGGCTATCCGGTCATGCGTTCGGCCTTCTGATTGGCTAGCGGCAGTCGGAAGAGTGGGGTGAATCTTGCCGGACAAGCACTCTTGAAACGGACTGTACACATCTGAAAAATTAGATATTTTACCGGATAGACACATTTACGCATGTGCGCAGTTGCCCATTGCGCAGTTTTCTTTTGTTTGATAAAGAAAGATAAGATAAGAAGGTAGCGAACCTTCGTTTCTCTTTGTTGGTTTCTTTCGATAAAGTTTTGATTGTATTTGATAAAGATGAAGAGCTTGTGTATAATAATAATAAATAACAATAACAATAATAAATTAATAAAACCCTCAAATTAAACACGGTTTTATGCAGATGAGGCCGAGATGGGTTAAATATACTTAGGTGTAGGTACCGATTTTGCGATCTCACCAACAACCTTCCTTCCTGATGATCCTATTCCATTTGTGTTTTGAGACATTTTTTGATTACTGATTAGCAATTTCCTGCTTGTTGAATGAGTAGGTATTTGAGAAGAGATGGCCAACTTGTCCTTACGAAATTGACAAATTAACTACGTAAAGTATGTAAGTACTTCTTATGGTGCATCAATGCACTTAAATGATTTGAAATGCGCCAACCTACACATTTTTTCGGGTAGAAATACCCATAATGTTATCTTGGGAAAAGTACCTAGTTGATGAAAGGACCGAATAATTACCCAACAGTCTCATTTCGAAACGACGTCGCCTTTACAGTTTTCATGTACGTACATAACAATTTCTTCTATACGCCCTCATGATTTTTTTATGAGTTTATTATTCAACATTGTTTATGGAGCTGTAATGTCCAAGAAATGTGTGATAGTTTGAAGAAAGTTCGGGAGGAAATATGTCTCTTTGGAAAAAGGCAATGGTAATAGAAGACAACAACAATGATAACGCAATGATAACACAACCGGATGGTTATGAACGGCCTGCCGCATTTCCGCACTCCCCTCCACTACTTCCAACCCCCTCCACTAGTTAAACGCATAGCCGCATTACAGCATTTACGCATGGATGTGAACCCACCTTTAATCATCGAAATTTTAGAATCAATCTTTAGGAGGTTCACTTATATGAATTTCATATCCATGTAAACCACCACACCTGAAGGAAAGTCCCGTATTAATTGGCCATATGATTATTATTCGAGGTCATATATTAGAAATCATAAGAAATGGTTGCATACGAGTCTGCAACACATTGGGACACTTCATGTCTTTAGCTGCAGACTCGTACGAAATTACAGCTTCCTAAAGTGTAAATTATAGAAATTACCTATTAAAATTATCTAACCACCGCTACACAAATCAAACCGTTCTCGCAATATTCGGATCACCTGCTATGAATCAAATCATTGAAACACCAGCCCAATGAAATCATCAGAAATTAACAAATTGTCGCAATCATGTTCACAATATCAATTACGGAGAATGATCACCTGAGTGCACACAATTATTCAAATAACCATGATCATAACTTAGCTTGCTGGCCACGCACTTCGCAGTAATTAACTTGATAGGGTTGGATAAATCGAGAGCTTTCGAACGAATGGTCAACGAATTTTGTGGGATGAAAAACGACGAAGTACCATTCCCCTAGCAACGACTCGGTTGTAAGCGGAAATCATCAAAAAACCAACTGGTTTAGCTTTTTTTAACGTATTTTTTAACGCTTTTTTCGTTCATGTGCCAAAGTAAACTCGACGGTAGCCCTACACCCGGCCCGTGGTTCCCTCCTCCGCCGCGCAGCGGCGCTAGTCTCCCACTTTTATCTCCCTCCTACTGAATAGTGAAGTATTGTGATTGTCTCCTGACATGATAGTTGAGGTGTAGCTCCATGGATACGATTATAGTCTCGTGAGACAAGTGTCGTGATTTCAAATCCTATTGACAGGAGTAAAATTTTTTGCTCGTAAAACTCCCGAAATGTACTTCTAAAACGTCATTCTGACCTGCATGTACAACTAATTTGAATTTTCACTAAGGGATTGACTACTTGATGTTATGTATTTTTGAGATACGAGCTTGTGAGCATCCAGATCACCAAACTATACACATCATTCTGATCTACATGCCCAACTAATCTGCATTTTTACTAAGGGATTGACTGGTACACAATCTCCTCACCAATAAATGTATTTTTTCTTGGCATACGGATAAATCCGTAGATTTACAGGTCGGAGCGATCATACAAGCCCAGACTGATAAAAGAGGAGACTAGCGCCGCTGCGCGGCGGAGGAGGGAACAACGGGCTGGTGTAGGGCTACCGTCGAGTCCAAAGTAAAGACATAAAATGTCAATAACCGGTTATAATAAACCACAATCTCCAGCCCCGTCAAGCGTTAAAGGATTTTAACAATATTAAAGACGTTTGAGTAAATCAATGCAAAAAGAGTCGTGCGAAATTGGCTATATCAAAACTGGTTTTGAGAAAACGATCCCAAAATTTTACCGAATACCTTGAATAGCTAGTTTGTTATATCCTCTGGAAACCTTTTACTTTGATCGGTGCCATTTGTGTACTTCACATACCCCCGCCGTCTTCCTTTTCGATCCAAACTCCGTAATCCGGCGATCAGCACAATGACTTTCGGGATCAAGGTGCTATTCACTCTGCTACCCTGGACCCCTTGTCCTCCTCTCGTCCTCCTCCTGTCATCCTTGTCCTCCCACAGGTCCTCCTTACCCCATCAACTCGCCGTCAGGCCTCCTTCAGTTTTCCGCCATTCTCTCTCCTCAGTGATTTTCACGTCTCTTCAAGCTCAAGCACAAGCTTGTGTGGTTAAGTTCTCAACAATAGAAATCGACAGGGCAGTAACAAACAACCGGTTATAATAAACCACAATCTTCAGCCCCGTAAAGCGTTAAAGGATTTTAATAGTGTTAAAGACGTTCGAGTAAATCAATGCAAAAACAGTCGTGCGAAATTGGCTATATCAAAACTGGTTTTGAGAAAACGAGCCCCAAAATTTTACCTAATACCTTGAATAGCTAATTCGTTATCCTCTGTAAACCTTTTACCTGGATCTGTGCCATTTGTGTACTTCGCATACCCCCGCCGTCTTCCATTTCGATCCAAACTCCGTTATCCGGCATCAGCACAATGACTTTCGGGATCGAGACGCTATTCACTTTGCTACCTGTGAGCCCAAATTTGGCTCACAATCAAAACGAAATTTGGCTCCCTGGCGGGGAATCGAACCCCGGTCTCCCGCGTGACAGGCGGGGATACTTACCACTAAACTACCGAGGCCCAAATTTGGCTCACACTACCCCTTGTCCTCCTCCTGTCCTCTTCGTCCTCCCACAGGTCCTCCTTACCCCATCAACTCGCCGTCAGGCCTCTTTCAGTTTTCAACCTGCTATAATGTACCACGATTTTTACAATCCTCAGGCCCCATCAAGCGTTAATGGATTTTAAAAATGTTAAAAACGATTGAGTATATCAATATAAGAAGGACTAAAATTTTACTTTATACTTTGAATAGTTAATATGTTTTATAGTATTTCCAAACCAAATTCAACCTTTTCCCTAACCAAGTTCTACCGTTCACTAATTAATAGGGAAGGACACAAATATCAATAGGCATTAAAACTTATTTATCTTTATGCTACTATAAAAGTACACATTAGGTATGTAAGTGGGTAAGTAACGTGAAATCACTTAATCATTAGTGATGATATACCGAATGGCTCATGGGCAGGAGCTATGGGGGTATCCCTGAGTAGGTAGGTAGACTTACCATGCTTATTACGAGTCAACGACAGCATCCCCATAACTGATTGAAAATTCTAAGTTAACACCAATTGAGAATCGTTCACAACTCGTTGGAAAGCTCTCAATTTCCAAACTACGGAAACCGTAGTAGGCCGAATCTTGGTGGCTGCAAAAAGTCTCCATTTATTATTTTCGGGCCGTAAGAGAAGCTTCCATCTCCATACTCAGCACAGAAGTCACTTAATCTTACTTCCGGTTAAGTACGATTTCGGCAAACTTTTATGAGTCAGATATGCGTCAATGTACTTCTGATTGGTGAAAGTTCCATCCACATACTCTTCCGGTTATGTTTATTGCATATTTGACGAAATTCAGTGCGCCATCATGAGCTTACATGTGCCATGTACAGACTGCCAGACGATCAATTTGAACTTTTTATGCAATTAAATAGCTTTCGGATTAACTTTCTTCCTTTCTTTTCTTTAACTATTCGGATTTTTTTTTCAATTTTACAGTTTTCATCAAAGTTTTACCAATTTTAAGTACATTGACAGTGTAATTTCCAGTAAACATTTTTCAATGTTCCAGTTGACTGGGAATATTTTATTAACAAATATAACGATTTGTAGCCTCTTTTCTGCCATCTTTAGTGATTTCGGCAGCACATTTTTAGAAGTATGGGCGATTTACTGTACTAAAAAAATGCTGTCCAACTAAATTATACATTCCATCATAATGCTTGATTTTTGGTGAAGAAAAAAAAAAAAAAAAAAAAAAAAACGGATTTTTAGAGCATTTTTTAAAATCTCAATCCTGAAGAGAGTTGTGGTTTGGTAAGATATACACACACGCTTGTACTGATATATAGATACAAAAAAATGTAAAAAATCAGGGATCATTCCAGAAGACTTCAAACCGAATTTACATACAAAAGATTTTGGGAAATTTTTATGTTAAAATTTTGGAGCCTTTGCGATATTTAATTTTCTAAGAAATTTTGCTGGAAGGATCAACAATTTTTTCTTTCTTTAAACAATATTTAACGTTACTCCCTTTAAATGACTGTAGTATATCTTCTCTCTATAAGCTAGTCTACTATTGGGGTGTGCACGGCGAGGTACAGGGTCACCTTTCGACCCCAATCATTCCGAGGGATGCTGAGCTCGTCTGACCAGTTGTCTGGGAGATCTCCCCCGTTGACTTCTCGTGACCCCTCAGAGCTCGAGGTGTTGAATCGCTCTCTCCGGGCCCCATTGACTTTTTGACCTTCGGGTCCGGTGGCTGTGACATCATCAATCCCTCATTTAACGTCAAACCCTATCCGTAATCGAAAAATGTCGCTCCTTTATTTATAATTTCCTTATTTTTAATTAATTCATTCAAACTATTTATTGATTGCGCACTACCGAAGGTAGGGAAGGTTTGTGTTCGTGATTGAAGTGAAAAATGTGAATCCTCTAAAATCGAAATTTCCACTTGTTTTTGGTGGTTCAGAGCTTACTGATCAGTTTTGGTTCCGTGTCTGTCTGTCTATCTGGTGTGTCAGTCTGACTGTAGTAAACCCTAGTCACGCCCAAAACTGTATAAAGTTTCAGTCAGATTCCAATAAAATTCAAAGGTATTGTGCAGGTTAGATCCTAGATGGTTCCCTATAATAATTTGGATTTCGGAAGACATACCTACGTCATTTTCAACTTCTTGCACGAAAACGAATCGGTTCATACATATAGACAAGCATACATATAGGTAGACATATGAGGAACCAAAATTGACCGGCACTCTCTGAAACGCAGAAAGCAAGTGACAATTTTGATTTTTAAAGACAACAATTTGTTCAACTTCTTGCACCAACACGGAACGGTACAGACAAATTTTTTCAGAAACACATTTTCCCCACTCCTTGCAGGAACACGAATCGGTACGGACACATAGACTGGCATGCTGATAGATAGACAGATAAGGAACCTAAATTGATTGGCAGACAGGAAGCAAGTAAGGAGCTCCTTGCACGAAGACGAATCGGTACCAAAATTGACTGGCACGCTCTGAAACACAGAAAGCAAGTGACAAACTGACAATTTTGATTTTTAAAGACATCAATTTGTTCAACTTCTTGCACCAACAAGAATTGGTACAGACACATTTTTTCAGACAAACATTTTTCCAACTCCTTGCAGGAACACGAATCGGTACAGACACATAGACAGGCATACAGATAGATAGACAGATAAGGAACCGAAATTGACCAGCACGCTCTGAAACGCAGAAAGCAAGTGACAATTTTGATTTCGGAAGACAAACATTTTTTTCAACTTCTTGCACGAACACGAATCGGTACAGACACATAGACAGGCACACAGATAGACAGATAAGGAGCCACAATTGAGATAAACGGAACCAAAATATTTTTTCAACTTCTTGACCGAATCGCACGCTCTCAGAAGATAGAATGACGCAGAAAGCAAATGCAAGTGCCAATTTTGATTTTTTAAAGACAAAAATTTGTTCAACTCCTTGCACCAACACAAATCGGTACGGACACATTTTTTCAGACAATATTTTTTTCAACTCCTTGCAGGATCACGAATCGGTACAGACACAAAGACAGGCATACAAATAGATAGACAGATAAGGAACCAAAATTGACCGGCAAGCTCTGAAACGCAGAAAGCAAGTGACAATTTTGATTTTGGAAGACAAACATTTTTTCAACTTCTTGCACGAACACGAATCGGTACAGAAACAGACAGACATACATCAGATAGATAGAATAATAAGGAACCAAAATTGACCGGCAAGCTCTGAAACGCAGAAAGCAAGTGACAATTTTGATTTTCAAAGACAACAATTTGTTCAACTTCTTGCACCAACACGAATCGGTACACGCACAGTTTTTCAGACAAACATTTTTCCAACTCCTTGCAGGAACACGAATCGGTACAGACACATAGACAGGCATAGAGATAGATAGCCAGATAAGGAACCAAAATTGACCGGCAAGCTCTGAAACGCAGATAGCAAGTGAAAAATGTAATTTTTAAAGACAACAACTTGTGTAACTTCTTGCACCAACACGAATCGGTACAGACATATAGACAGGCATACATATAGAGAGCCAGATAAGGAACCGAAATTGACCGGAACGCTCTGAAACGCAGAAACCGAGTGCGATTTTGGAAGACACACTTTTTTTTCTCAAGTTCTTGCACGAACACGAATCGTTACGGACATATAGACAGACATACAGATAGATAGACATAAGGAACCGAAATTGATTGATTGGCAAGTGACAATTTTGATTTTGGAAGACAAACATTTTTTCAATTTCTTGCACAAACACGGGTTTTCACAACCTTCGGTAGTGACGAGGTGAAAAATTGGGGTAACATGCTACCATCTGCGCCCTCCTGGCTCACCGGAGGTTTAAAGCTCAGAATTTACGGAGGTTTCTCGTCAGGGACGATAAACTACGATGAAATACGGGCGATGCGTCGAGGAGGGGCCGACGGAGGTCAATCGGCGATCCTTCACCTCTGGGGCACACGACGCCGTGTTTATCATAAGATGATTGAGTCGTCGTATTTCTCAACTTGTTTTCCTATTTGCAGGACCTCCGAGTGCCGGCGTGGACGTCCAATCTCGAGGAGGAAATGAACAAGTCTCGCCTGTCTCCGGCGGAGAGTTTGGTCGAAGACGCGACGATGATCCTCCCACACACGTAGACGCTGAGGACGTTGACCGAGCGGACGTCAACGCGCAGTGACGCACTGCCTACAACTCTACGCTACCTCGAGTGATTGCTAGTCATGATTTAACCCAAATAAAGTAATGGAGTTTACCTCGCGCGAATTTTCAAAAGTACTATTTAATATAGTATGTTACACATTGCATTGAAAAGCGAGCAATTTTAGTTGACAGAAATGGTTAAAAACCAATTTTATGGCAAAAAACTTATTCCAAATAAAATTCCACTGAGTCAAAAATGGATTTTTGATTTTTAAAATTTTTTGCAGTTTTTGTAGATATTTTAGCAAATTTAAATGACATTTAAGTACGTTTTTCATCATAATTTAGGAGCAAAAATTTTTAATGTCCTAGTTAATCATTGAAAATTTAGTTTTGACTAAAATTCTGCAAAAAAATAGCAATTTAACGATTTTTGGGTTTTTACGGTGATTTTTTGGGTACATTTTTCAAAATTTGACCTATTTAATGTGCTCGAAAATTGTTGTCCAACAAAAGTTTCTTTTGAGCTTGATTTTTTGGCGAGAACGAAGTTTTTAAATCTACATTATCGTCTGGAATGACACACACACACACACACACACACACACACACACACACACACACACACACACACACACACACACATATATATATCTATATCTATAAAAGAGGATGTATGTATGTATGTATGTTGCCTATAGACTCCGAAACCGCTCGACAGATTGTAATGAAACTTTCAAGTATTATTAGGCATGATTCAAGGATTGTTCCTGTAATTTGGTGCAAATCCGCAAAGGGCTCGACCCAGAGGGCAAGCGTGCAGCGTGCAGTTCAGGTTTTAGAAATTTAGGTTTATGTTTATGTTTCGGACTATAAAACATAATTAATAAACAAATTTTTTGGGCGCAGCAACGCGCGCGGGGAAAACGCTAGTATATATATATATATATAATATATATATACATATATATATATATATATATATATATATAATATATATATATATATATATATATATATACATATATATATATATATATATATATATATATATATATTTATATATAAAATATATATACATATAAAAAAGCGTTAAAATCAGGAATCATTTCAGAATGCCTCCAAACAGATTTCGATGAAGAAAATTTTTGAAAATTTTTATTTTGAAATTTTTGGAGCCATTGCAATAGCTTTATTTTCTAAGAAAATTCGAAAAAGTTGCACAAATCAATAAATGCTACTCCCCACTATAAATCGTACTTGTGCTGTGGGGAGGAGTAATACATAATCAGTCACACTCATTCAATACCTTCCCTTCAATAATCATCTTGTAAGTAATGGAGAGGTAAATTAGAATCAATAGGTACCTATACATCGGGTAAATCAAAATACATAGGAATTATTCAGTTACTATCTTAAAGTTTTAATATTATCTAATGGGTCTCAGATTGCCTCATTATTATATGTTTTTTTCAGTTCTTTTTTGAACTTTTCAATTTTAGAAATAGAGCGGAGCTCATGGGGTAGGGCATTGAACAGATTTACTCCCCGATAATCATACGCCCGTTGGCCATGGTGAGTCCTATGGAAAGGCAGTTTCGAAAGATATTGTCCACAAGTTCTTGTTTTTCCCTCATCTAAAAATTTCAGGTGGTTGCTATGTAAATCTTCATGTATTTTAATTATAGTTATCTTGTCAATTAGCTCTCCCAATTTGAGTACCGCGAACTCTTTAAAGAGAACTTCTGTCGAACATCTTGTCCTTCTTTTAAGTAAGACTTTGATTAAGAGCTTCTGAGTCAGGAATAACGAATCAAGAAGGGACGCGCTACATCCTCCCCAACCAGATGCACCATAGATCATGAGCGACTGAATGAGCGCATAGTATAACATTCTACGTCTATCAATATCTAAAAAGTTCCTCAGCTCCCTACACACATGGATCATCTTTCTCATCGAGGATGTCACTTTTTTCAGGTGTTTGTCCCATCTTAGGTTCTGATCAACTTCCACGCCTAGGTATCGAACAGAAGCAACTTGTTGTATTACTTCACAGCAGCACTGAAGGTTATCTGTACATTTCGGTACATGGCATTTTAGGTTCTTTATCTGCGGGATATCACTTTCTCTAAACGCGAAAGTTAAGAAATTAGTTTTAGAAAAATTGATCTTCATTCCCATACTTTTAAGACAATGAAGGATTTTGGCCAGACTTGATTCAGCTATTATGATGACTTGTTCCCAGGAGTTACCCGTTATTATAAAGGCTGTGTCATCAGCAAAAGACACTGACTCTCCTTCAGACTCCATGTTAAGAAGTCTGTTCATGAATACTATAAAGTAAATCGGGCCGAGGACAGTTCCTTGTGGGATTCCACAGTTGCAAAATTCATGGTCACTATCTATCCTCCAGATAACTTGCAGTCCACTTGATGAAACCTCGGTTGACACCAGTTAAATAAAGTAATGGGGTTTAACTTGTGCTCAGAGTACGGTGAAGAGGGGCAGGTGTTTGACACCTTAAAAGAAATTACGACTTTGACAAGCAATTAAATTATGTTTTTTTTCGTTTGTTCAAACTTGAATTTTACATCTATTGCTGCATCAGGAAGTCCTG
This sequence comes from Adelphocoris suturalis, assembly GCA_030762985.1. NCBI lineage: Eukaryota > Metazoa > Arthropoda > Insecta > Hemiptera > Miridae > Adelphocoris > Adelphocoris suturalis. The sequence goes on from CM061048.1 coordinate 57,507,300, forward strand.
AAACTGCTCAGTATTAAAAAATCACAAATTCAAGCCAGAAAACATCATAAATTCGTTTTTTCGAAATCAATTTTTTGACCCAGTGTTTGACAGCTAAATTTTTGGTTGCACCTGTGATTGACAACCTATGATTGACACAGCAGTTCTTCTGCGAAAAATGATTCGGTGTTTCAAAAAAACATTTATTTCAACATTTCATAAATAAATTGATCATTTGAAACTAGTAATATTGATCTAAATATAAAATTAATAGTACCTAGTGCTCATAAAGACAAAGTTGAAAGTATCACCAGATGTTTCATCTCAAAATAGGTACAATGTTTTTTCAAAACCACAGATACAATATTTCAATAATGGTAAACTAGCAGCTTTTGAGTTGCTATGTATTTTTATAAATATACAAAATAGAAAATGAATGACAAGAACGAATAGAGATCCATATTGATAGCACTGTCAATAACTGAGAGTAGCATCAGTTTGGGGACTAGTAATTTACATTTGCAAAAAAGATTATTTCCACAAAAAAAGTATAGCATAAATGCAATCTACACAAACAACTGACTGAGAAAAACCATGAGAAAAATCGAATTTGAAAATGTGGATGGCATGGTGAGTCATAAATAAAACACTTACCTTCTTAGCAGATTTTTTCAAAAACCCGTCTGAAACCTTTTCCCGCCTTAGCAGATTTTTTCAAAAACCCGTCTGAAACCTTTTCCTGCCTTTATACTTTACTGAAAAGGTATTTTGTCTCAAAATTCAAAAAGATCAAGCCCGTAAAACATTTTTATGCCTTAATATTTAAACTTTTTGGTGAGATGTCAATTACTGGGTCCTTGTCAAACACTGGTCCCTCCACCCTACCGTTTAATTAATTTTACACACTCATAAAAAACGGCACTAAACCCATCAGTGGTGTACAAAGCCGGAAAAAAAAAAAATAATTGGTCGTAGAATGAGTATTTTCTGGTTTATTGCTGTTTTTTATGATTCATGTAATTATTTTCAAGTGGTCAAAGTGCATTATTGCATCTGATGCACACTATTTCCATGAAAAACGGAAGTGAGCGAAAAAATGTTGTCTATTTCCACGAGAAATAAAGAGTTACAATGTTAAATCGATTTCGACGGTAAGGCCATCATCAGTTACAATGACTATCTACATTTATGTTATGTTATGTTACGTTATTGTTATGATATGGATCTGTGATATAGTTATATAGTCATAGTTTTATTTCACTTTTTACTGATTGTATATAGTAGCATGTACATAGTTATTAGCCTATGTTACATCTAGTCTTGGTTGTATTATTTTATTTTTGTGTTTTTTCTTTGTTTTATCCACTTCAGGGGCTAAACAGTGGTCATCGCTGTACCCCTCATTGTTTTTCCCCTCCGAGTTTCCGGTATTGTCCATGATGGCGTTCCTTTTTAGTCAGGGATGGAAACATGACTCCCCTTAGAATTGTGCCGCTTCCAGTGTCCCTTTGGACAACTTGTTCAATGCCGCTAATGACCCTTCTGGTTGAGATGCGGCTCAAACCTTAATAAAACGAAGAAAATGTTATGTTATGTTATGTTATTGTTTGTTACTGATGATGGCCTTACCGTCGAAATTGATTTAACATTGTAACTCTTTATTTATTGAAACTCTCTTTCTTGGAAATAGACAACGTTTTTCACTAACTTCCGTTTCGAAATGGGTTTCCACGACTTCGTCGCGAGTGATTTAGTTCGTATCCTATTCCTATGAGTTAGAATATACTGGGTATTCGGTTTAAAGAAAACAAAACTTCAAGGATCGATTTTAGAGCTCATTTATGACTAAAAGTTCCTCCTAGAGATATTTTTAAAGGTTTAAGGAACGGGAGTCGATTTTTGTTAGTTCGTTAGGTTTTTGGTTGTCTTCGGGTCTGCTGAAAACGCCTGACAGCCACGTACGGTCAGCTTCTGTAAAAAGCGAAATACGTGCCAAACAGAAATGTGTGCAACTTAAGCAGCTTACCCTTATAGGGTTTTTAAGAAATTTTGTAAAAATTAATGGGTTGGGTTTGTTGAGGGTAGAGAAATTTTACAGGCTTCTCTGATAATGTTGTCTCTGTTTAATGCATAATTTGAATTGAATTGAAGTTTATCAGTTCAGACAATGCATCTCTCTCCACAAAATTTGAATATTTCTCAATTTAAGTACAAAATTGACCCCAGTATACAATTCCAAACATAAAAGGTCAAGACAAAGAGGTCCAACTATCAGACTATGTGTGTCCCCCCACATAAATATCGCATTTCCCTCGATTTTAACATAATTTACTCTAGTAACATCACCAAATATAACTGGTCATGACTGGAATGTGCAAGGAGGAACCCAAAATTTAATTCTTAAACATAATGCAGTTCATCAATCAAATAATAAGCTCTGAATAATCGGTGAAAGCGCTCAGCATATGCATTAAACCACATTACCAGAGAAGCCTGTAAAATTTCTCTACCCTCAACGAACCCAACTTACTAAAGACAAGGCAACAATCCATAACCAATAAAGTGCAAGTAGTTATGGAAAAGTACATACAGGTATATAAACATATTTATATCAATTTTTTATGGAATGTATATTTTTTTACCTCCATATTCGATCACACTTGGTAGGTACCTATGAGTAATTTATGTAAATAAAGAGTGTCATTTCTGTGGTGTTCATATTGATTCATAACCTTCAGCTTCAGATCAAATTTGTATCGTAAGTCACCCATTTTGGAATTAACGATTTCTCCTAGATCGACATCCAGAGTATACAAAGATATTGTCTACTTGGGTAAGTATGTTTTTCTAATTCGTGCTCATTATACACTTTGGTGTATTCTGATTGGACTTGAATTAATAATATTATGCAACATCGTTAACGGAATACGAAATATCACTGCATCTCAGGTATAGTTAATCTAAGTTTTTTAAAATCTAATCATTTTACTTGTAAAATAGGTAGGTATTTTTTATCTTGTCCAAAGCATTGAAATTAATAACGAGTTTTTTGGTCTATGAATGACAGTTTGAAAATAATAGTTTATCAATTCTTTTCCATGAAGCATGACTACTTACTAACTACTAGTACGATGAATTCAACTATATTTCGAACTTACAATTTTCCTGAAAAAGAGGTTGTTATTATACAGGGAGTCCCACAGACTTTTTTCTCACAGGTTTTTGGAATATCGAAGTGAAAACTTTTTGGAATGCCTGATACTAAGTTTTAAGAAAAAAAATCAAATGCTTTTGGACTACCTAAAATATAGGGGTGGGGGGAGGAGGTATTGGGTAGCTTGGAGTTGTTTTCTCCATTTTTTGCTGAGTGACACCTTATTTAGCGCCGTGGGATGCAATTGTTATGGTTACATCGGACATAACTACATAATAATATATGTAAGCTGTTACAAGGCAGCACACTGGTGCGCCATTGTGTTGTGTGTGTGATGTTATCAGGTTCTTGAGTGTTGATCAAAGTGAAAATACTTTTTTCTAAACCTACGTTTCAAAATATTTATATTTTTTCTTCAGAGCTTGTAAAAAATTTATTTTGTTTATCTATTTCAAGTTGATCAGATAAGGTGACAGATCTCTATACCATAGAATGAATAGAGGCCGCACATATGTATTCCTTACAGACCTAATGTAGGTACTTGAATATGATCCTGGACTCTGGGGTAGGTAAACTTGGAAAACTTACGTGTCTATTGCTAGATGAAGAGCCAGTTCATTGAATGGTTGAACTAATAGTTAGAATGTAGTGGGACTACACTTTTTGGATTCACTTAAAAACGAACAACATGGCTCAAGACTACTTATAGTATGACGTGAAGGAACTATCACAGTTCCAGTATATAAATATGATAATTTTGTGGGTATCATTTTCCTGGCAATACAGAAAATATTTATTTCAAACTTGATTATAATATAAATACCTAATTTATATAATGATTATAATGGTTCGGGATTATTTATATGTTTGGGCCAAGTGAAAGAAGCGAGCGAGCTTAGGAAGCTAGAAAAACTTACTTGAAAAACTAACTTTGTTCATATTCTTCATAAGATGCTGAAATTCAGAACGGGACCCCTTGTGGGAGTGATAAAGTTTGATGACAACTGTAACGGTTCCAAAGAGCCGTTACGAGAACCGTTCTATTGAATGGCGGCAGGGTCACCGACGACACTACCGCACTCTAACCAATCGAAGACTATAAGCGCTTCTCTCTCTGACTCTCTTTTGTGCGTATAGTAATTAATTATCATATAAACCAGATTTATACTCACACCTAACCCAATCGCTATCCTCACATGTCTACACCCCATCTTGGTACCTATCTCTTTTACCCCTATTGGATTATATTCAATAAAATATACCCTGACAACGGCTTTGTCAAATCTCCCTACCTTTTAATACCTTTTTAGAAGAGCACCATAAAAGAAATACGTATTAAAACGATTCCAGTGATTAAATTCTATGTCTAACTTATTATTCTAACCTTTATCCCTAAATAATATTAAATATATATCGAAATATAGTAGATACAATAGGAACGTTAATCACGATAATCATTAGATTGTCACACAACTCTGGCAACAACTTTAATCAGCTGAGTGAGCTCTGTACCTACCTAATTTAGTATATTCAACTTGAGATTCTGAAATTTGGAACGGAGCCTCTCTGATTGTGGTAGAGTATAATTAAAACTCTGTGAATCCATTTAATTGGAAGACAAGTGGAGTTTGCTGTAAGTCCGTCGCCGATCTCGATGAAATATTTAATGGAGTTTTTACATCGGAAAGGAGTCGACTCGTATTTTGCCGTTCGACGGAATGGGCCCTTGGAATTCGAGAAAAATTAAAAAAGGTCGAATAATGGCTAAATTTGGAGTTCATGAAGCAAATGCTGTTCCCAAGGGTTCCAACCGATTTTGATGAAACTCACACCAGTGTTTCTACAACAACAAAATTAAACTCTTGCACAGGGATTTTCCTATTAATTTCGGCTCCAAGAAGACCAGGATGCAGCACGCAGAATAGGGAACAAAGCACCAACAAGCAACTCTAAAAAACTTACAAATTTATTTACCGGGACAACGTCATTTGGAAATTCCTTGTTGACGACGAAGACTGATGGCTGCAGAGCGAAAACGAATCCTTATAGGAGAGAGGAGGGGGAAAGAACTCGTTTAGCTGATGAAGAGAGAGAATGTACTATGGCAAGATGGCAGGAAATGTGGACTGAAGAGCAGAGCGGGAGGTAGGCAGACAGAAAACATGGAGAAGTTTACTTTTTCCTGACTCAATTCCTATCAGGGCATGGGCTGCTTTGCGCCTACCTCCATAAAATGGGAAAATTAGACGCTCCAATATATCTAAACTGTCAGGAAACCGATGATGATGTGTTCCACACAGATGGGCTACGGGAAGAAGAAGGCTGCAGGATGCTCTGGAAGTGCTAACCCAAGATATGACAGCGGAGGTGGTAGTCGCCAAAATGATTGAACAGGAGCAACATTGGATCTCTGTAGCACTCTGGATCACTGTATGAGTTGAAGACGTCCTCTAGAAAAAGATCATCTTGGATCGGGAAAAACAGAGGAGGGAGCTCATGGACTGAGAGGGCTGAAGATATTCCTCAAGGACTAGGCATGAAGATAAGATTTTAGTGCGTGTGGATCCCTCATAACCCGGAATGTGGTCACTCACGGGTATCTTACGGGATTCGATCACCACCCTAAAAAAGAAAGCTGACGACGAAGGAGAAGGTTTGGAGGATTTAACTATAGCCTAAATGTTGATCCGGAACTTTGAGATCATTTTGCAAAAGCACGCATCAAAATCGATCAAGCTGTTTGGACGTGAATAGACCTTACACAGACAGACATACTTCTCTTTTGAATTATTCACAAGTTTATAGTTGAACCAGTTTTCTTTGGCTCTTAGGGCGTTGAGAAAGTGATAACAAACGATGCAGGTTCCATCCAGGAGGGGAAAGAACTCGTTTAGCTAATGAAGAGAGAGAACGTACTATGGTGAGATGGCAGGAAGTATAGACTGAAGAGCAGAAAGGGAGATAGGCAGACAGAAAACATGGAGAAGTTAACTTTTTCCTGACTCCTTTCAGAAATTGTTTACGCCTACCTCCATAAAATGAGAAAAGTAGACGCTCCAATGTATTCAAACTGTTAGGAAACAGATGATGATGTGTTCCACACCTTCTTCGCATGCAAAAGATGGGCTACGAAAAGAAGAAGGCTGCAGGATTCTCTAGAAGTGCCACCCCTAGATGTGACACCGGAGGTGGTAGTCGCCAAAATGGTTGACAGGAGCAACATTGGATCTCTGTAGCTGTATGAGTTGAAGACGTCCTCTAGAAAAAGATCATCTTGGATCGGGAAAAACAGAGGAGGGAGCTCATGGACTGAGAGGGCTGAAGATATTCCTCAAGGACTCGGCCTGAAGTACTGTGGCCTGATGGTGAGGTTTTAGTGCGTTTGGCGCTCACGGGTATCATACGAAATCCAATTACCACCTTAAAAAAAACTGAGGTATGGAGGTGTTTACTATAGCCTAAATTTTGATCCGGGACTTTGCGATCATTTTCCAAAAGCACGTATCAAAATGGGTCAAGCCGTTTGGACGTGAATAGACCTTACACAAACAGACGTACATCTTATTGTTCAGGCTACTTAGGGACCAAATCCCAAAAGTAATAAGGGGCCAATTAAAGCTAGCCGTTCGGTTGTCCTAGATAAACGAAAATGGTCTAGTCAGCCCCAAAGTGAAACAATGATAACTCAAAGGACCACTCCAAAATTCACATAAAGAATATTGGAGACTACCAATTAGATAATAAAAATATAATTGATGCAAACTAGATAAATGATAAGATGGGTGCCACAATCTTGGCACATTCAAGCAAAATTCAAAGAATTTAATGATTATATTCATAAGTATAAAGATAGGCTCGGAGTAACATTGGACTCACCAGGTCTTAAGTAATAAGGTATAATCCTGATAACCCTATGACACTGAATATACTGTTCCAAGGTATTGAGATTGTACCATCAATACAAGAAGGCTCCATTGAGATTTCCGCTGATGACGAGGATTAGGTCTGGATCGATAATTGATGAGTTTGGCGATTCTTCACAAAGGATTTCTTGGAGGAAGGGTGCAACAAGTTGATGGACTGCACAGGTTTCAACGCCGGCCGGCAAACCACCAATTCCTGCTGGAATATGGACCACTGATTGCGACTGCGCACTCCAAGACGATAGTAGAGAGTATGTGCATCTCAAAGAATCCAGTACTTATAAATGGAAAGTGGTTGAAACAACGTATAAGTTATATAATTGCAAACTTGCGAAGTAGCAGATAACATGGAGAAAGCAAATGGCAAAAGCAGAATTGCGAACAGACGGCGTTGGTGCTGCGGAAAACAATGGTATCAACAGATGACCACAACTGCCACCAGAATCCTGGCAGATCTATTTCACACCATTTTAACTTTTCCCCTCAATAAAAAATGTACATACGCAAATAAATTCATAATTTTGTAGATACAAATAATTGAATTGTGAAGACATTTATCACAGGTTTTGATCACAGGTTGGTCATACACGAAACAAAAGTTCAGAATCAAGAGGATCCATGATGATACAATAAATTAATTCCATAATGAAGTAACCTTCAAAAAGTTATAAGAAATGTGTGTATTTGTGAGTACAAGAGTAAACATAGAAACAACAGAGTGATAACGGCATGTCCATATATTATATAGGAGGATTATTCACAAGTTTAAACTTAAACCAGTTTTCTTTGGCTCTTAGGGCGTTGAGAAAGTGATAACAAACGATGCAGGTTCCAGATTTTAACCCTGGATGGTTAAATCTAAATGTAGGCGATTCTATATAAATTGTCTTCCATCAAGGTATTCGAATTTTTAGCTGCATTGATTTGACATTTTAATTGAACTGACAAGGTTGAACCGGAGCAACATTGGATCTCTGTAGCTGTATGCGTTGAATACGTCCTCAAGAAAAAGATCACCTTGGAACGTAAGAGACAGAGGAGGGAACTCATGGACTGAGAGGACTGAAGATATTTTTCAAGGACTTGGCCTGAAGGTGAGGTTTTAGTGGCGTTCGGATCCCACATAACCCGAAATGCGGTCGCTCATAGGTATCTCACGTAATCCAAAAACAACCGTTAAAAAAAAAAAAAAATAAATTAAAAAAAAAAAAATAAAATAAAATAAAAAAAAATAAAAAAAAATAAAAAAATAAATGATCCGAAACTTGGCGATTATTTAGCAAAACTTATTCATCAAAATCGGTCAAGTGAGTTTGGACCATGAATAGACCCGCTTCTATATATTTAGACAGACAGGACATTCGGATCTCACAAATGGGTTTAATCCATTACAGAGGATTATTCACGCTTTTTAAGATAATAGACAAAGCAATTACTTAAACCAGTTTTCTTTGGCTCTTAGGGGTGTTGAGAAAGTGATAAAGAATCGATGGTCAAGGTTCCAGATTTTAACCACTGGATGGTTAAATCTTAAATTGATAGGCGATTCTATATAAAGTTTAATTGAATACCACCAAGGTATTGTACGAAATTGTTAGCTGCATTGAACTTTGACATTTTAATTGAACTGACATAAAATTGAACAGGAGCAACATTGGATCTCTTTAGAATAGCTATCATTTTCTTTTCACTCATCAATCTCCAATTTCTATACAACTTGTATGCGTTGAATAGAGTGGAGCGATCCTCTAGAAAAATATCATTTTGGAACGGGAGACAAAGGAAGGAACTCATGGACTAAGAGGACTGAAGATATTTTTCAAGGACTTGGCCTGAAGTAATGTGGAATGAAGGTGAGGTTTTAGTGGCGTTTGGATCCCACATAACCCGAAATGCGGTCGCTCATGGGTATCTCACGTAATCCAAAAACAACCGTAAAAAAAAAAAAAAAAAGGTTCGGAGAGTTTACTATAGCCTAAATATTGAACCGAAACTTGGCGATCATTTAGCAAAAATACTCATCAAAAACGGTCAAGTCGTTTGGACGTGAATAGACCGTACATCGACAGACAGACTGACATACATCTTTCTTTTATATAAGAGGATTATTCAGAAGAAAAGACTGCTACTTAAACCAGTTTTCTTTGGCTCTTAGGGGGTTGGGAAAGTGATAAAGAACGATGAAGGTTCCAGATTTTAACCGTGGATGGGTAAATCTAAATGTAGTCGATTCTATATATTATAAATTGTATTGCACCAAGGTGTTCGAATTATTATCTGCATTGATTTGACATTTTAATTGAACTGACATTAACTGTAAGGGAGATATCACCAAGTGTGGGAGATGTATGAAATGTATGGTGAAGCTCCAACATGTATGTGGGCGTATGTGGGGTGCGGATATGAGGGTGTGAAGGCCGAGCGGCCGGAGGCGGGTGACCGACTTGCGCCTCGGGACGGCGGCTGCTGACCAGTCGGCGACCATTGGCCCTCCCCGGGACTCCGGCTGGGCATCGATCTCAGATTAAACCGAGGGGATTAGGCATGGCCGTCCCCGGGATCCAAACCGTTCCCATGGCAACGACTTCCCTCCCCGGCTCGGCCCCGCGGACACCCCCTCCCCCCACCCTCAACCCTGTGGGGGAAGTTTGCTGCCAAACGTCACGAGTCCTTCCCCGCTGTCCGAAAAACAAATAGGCGACGGCGCAGGTCCCTTCGGAAAGGACAATACACGAAGAGGGGACAATGGGCAGGAGGCGATACAGCCGGCTTCAACCCTCATCGATCATCCCTTCCACCCTTTTCCACCCCTAACTACTGCCACCTCACCACCCCTCTAATCGTCACCCCTAAACACCTTACCAATCCTAATCTCATTGGCCCACCACCATATCAGGCACCTAAGACAATACTAACTGACAGGCTCGAATCAAAAGTATGAATGCAATATGATCATTCAACTTTTTTCATACAACTTTTGAAAAACTGCTCTCTCATTAACTAATTTTATAAAACTGAATATTCACAGTTAAATTAATTTTTTTTTTTTTTTTTTTTTTTTTTTTTTTTTTTTTTCAAGTTTGTTTGTGCGGAAAAATAGTCCGAGGGTTGTTGTTGTCGTACGCTGCGGTAGGTTTGTGGCTGAGTCAATCAGCAGGAAGTTGATGTCGGAGGTCATTTGACATCTGAAATTTAATATTTTAAATTGGGTTGCTATCAAGGTATTCTTAATTGTATTGTTATCGAGATATTTTAAAATAATTTAAAGTTATTGTAAAGTTATAATATTGAACTCCTTAAGGAGGCCTTGGTTTCTGGGAGTAACGTTAGGAAAGTATAAAATCTATTATAAGGACAGAAAGGCCTAGTTTTCGTGGCAGTCACTACCTCGTGAAGGATAGTATATTTTGCATGGATATACTTGACTAGAACGATATTTAGGTCGAAGTTTACTGTTCAATTCCGAACAAATTCACAATAAGATTCACAAACAACAAAAACACCTGTAGTAATATAATTCAATTTCCCTGTTTTATGTACATACATTGGATACCTTGTACTTGTATTATATAATTTCCAGTAACTAATTTTGATTGGCTATTATAACTCAACCCAAATTATTAATTTTACTGATTTTTTAAGCATATTTTTAGGAAGTCCCTTTGCAGTTAGGTCATGTAGGCAAGGCTTCGTTTATTAGAGGGACGGCCTATCGGAATAACCGAGGAGCGTGGGGAACAGCCCAAGCATGAGAAAAAAAAACAAAATATAAATTAGTTACAGACCATTCTAAGACTAAATCCATAGAAAAAGCCACAGGAAGGTGTGTGTGACGAATTTTGTCGATGCTGCCCAGGCCGCAATTGTCAACCGATTCTCAAGATTCTTTCTTTGTTCGATCCCAATTATAGTCTCGTTTTGCAACACACCTTAGGAATTACGGTTGGAATGGGGGTGGAGGGGAAAGGTACAGATTCATTCAGGCGCAGCTCAAACTACAATTTTCGACGGATTTTCGTTTTTTTTTTTCGATCAAGAACTCTTTATTTTTACTTTCTGCCAAAACACTACAAAGGTTTGAGGGATCTTAAATGTCCCGATCATCAGGTAGGTAAAAGTATTTTTACTGGTCTAGTTTTTGAGTATATGCCGGGAGGGGTAATACTCATAAATCGTGATGTTTACACTATAGTCTGTGTGCCAGACCTCCAAAAAGAGGGAAATAAGTTTGTGGACCAGACGAAACTTATACCACATGTTCCTGTGACCATGTAGAGCACGAAAAACCATGATGGCCATCTCAGAACGGTAGCTTTTAAAAACAAGTGAAAAACAAGTAAAATCAACATTTTCAAGATTTTTGTTTCATTGCAGTATCTGATTCCACTCGCAGATTGGGGCATGAAGCGCGGATTTTTCATAATTTATAGGTATTTATTTTTTTCCAAAACTTAGTATCAGGCACCACAAAACGCTCTCCAAGTTTCATTTCGATAACTCAACAAATGGTGGGGAAAAATTAGGGGGAGGGGGCGGGGAGTGACTCACTGTACGTGTGTTTATAAACAATATATTCACGTTTTCTTTTAAGTTATCAATCCAAGTTATCGATACATATTTATTTCATAATTTAACTAGAATGTATTTTCCAGGAACAATAATACGAATAGATAGGTAGGTAACCGTAATAAAATTATTCAAATGTCACCCTTTTGTTGATGTATAATAAATGCAAATTTTATTCTCCATCGTTAGAATTAATCTCATACACGAATTTAGGTACTGTGCAATTAACATGGTATGTACTTATCAAGGAGACAATAACTGTAAACAAATGTGGTAAAAATTATATTAGAGTGGTAAAATTGGATGTAAACTTGTGTCGATTATTTTTATAAGCATAGGTACCTACCTATAGTTATAAGTAGGTATCTATATATTATATACTTAAAATAAAATGAGACATGCATAAAATAAGACAACTTCTCCAGAATCATCATTACAGTTCTCAATTATTTCATTAAATTCTTCTTCATTAATGTTGATTACATATTCCAAACAGTCAAGTCCCTTCCTTAGCCAAAAGTGCGTTTGTCAACTTTATCCTCGTAAACTAAACTTAAATTGCGTGAATGAACAACGTAGGAACGCTGCCAATCATTTAGGCGGAAAAGGGGTCACGTCGAAAACCAATTGCCACCGTGAAATAAATAAAGGCATACTATACCTACTCCACAACAAAAAAAAAAAAACGACTTCTAAGCTGCAGTTTGAGTCACGAGTTTCGGAACATGTTATCCCAATAAGTTGGTATATCATAGATGAGGGATCTAAATCTACAGGTATATGCTCTGGTTAACGTGCAGATAACAGGATGACAGGTCTTCCTGCCTCTGAAGACATACTCTCTTTCATGAAATGTTTGTGTAAGGAAGGGACATGTATGTTAGGAACATGTTGTTAGTTTCAAGATAATTCCAGCCCACCAACTCTTTCTGCTGAAAATGCGATCCCGTTCTTGCGCTATTCATACGAAAGGATGAGTTCGTTGGCCAACAATTTTCGAGCACATTAAATTGGTCAAATTTCAAACATGCACTAAAAAAAAATCATTAAAAATATCTAAAAACGGCCAAAAATCGTTAAATTTATATTTTTCAGCAGAGTTTTTAGTCAAAACAACATTATCAACGATTAACTTGGACATTATAAAATGTTTGCACAAAATTTTGCAGAAAAAGTACTTTAAATTTCATTATTACTAGCAGAAAAATCTATGAAAACAGCTACAAAAAATCACCAAATTTTATTGGTGTATGCGTTTTTTGCCTTAAAATTGGTTTAAAAAATTTATTTCTACTGAAATTTCGGGTAATAGGTAAGTAATTTAACAAAATTCGCTCTTACGATCTTGCTGCATGACTGGTTTTTAATGTTCAACCCCCTTATACAGGAGTTAGGCTCACATCCATTGCCATCAGTTTCGTTCAGAAAACTTTCCGGAACGGTCTTATCAGGCAGCACAACGAGTTAGGTGCATGAAAGGAGAGATTGTTCTCATAACGATAACAGTCGGATCGGGCTTAATCAGTCCAAGCCCTCGGGGGGTCTCCGCGGTCTCCTTTCCACGTGAAAGAGGCCTCTCAACCCCGAGAACATGAGCCCAATTATGACGTTGCGATGCGAAATGCCGTCGTGACGTAAGTGGACTAATATTATTACGGGGGATGTATTTATAGGAACATTGTTGGAGCTGTCATTAGGTAAAGTAGGAAATAATGAAAACCTCGAATCGGTGAGTTGTGTAGGAATCCTGTCGCCGGATGCATGGAAGTATGGATGACGATTTTGACATGGATATGTCTTTGCTCTGGGGGGTCAACCAAAAATTTCCGTGACGCAAAATTTGTGTCACAATTTCAGTGTTTTTCACGTACAACCCAGCCGTTGCTAGGGCAATGGAACTTCCGCAGTTTTCATCGCACAAAAATCGTTCGCCACTCGTTGGAAACCGCTTGATTCATGTGATAAATGTTCACATCTCAAGCTTCCCCCACCTTACGTACCTGGCTACATTCCTAAACTAAGTTGCTTGGACTATAAACAATTTTAATAAGCCCGTTACAATATTCTTAACGTAAAGCAATAGCATCATTTACTCCACTCCATAGGAAACATTTTCATCCTCTTGATTGTTCATGCCCCATTCATGTTTTTGGAACCAGTACTCACCAAGAACAAATCACATTTTCTCAGGAAGTCTTCTTTACTGGTTTGTAGGGGAAAAACCAAAAATATTTTTCTTGTTCATTATTTGTTTTCATAATCACATTTGTGCAAGCTATCACCAAACCCTTCTTCAATTTTCTCTTAAGGTGGGTTCACATCCATGCGGTAATGCGGCAATGCGTTTAAGTAGTGGAGGGGGTTGGAAGTAGTGGAGGGGAGTGCGGAAATGCGGCAGGCCGTTCATAACCATCCGGTTGTGTTATCATTGTTGTTGTCTTCTATTACCATTGCCTTTTTCCAAAGAGACATATTTCCTCCCGAATTTTCTTTAAACTATCACACATTTCTTGAACATTACAGCTCCATTAACAATGTTGAATAATAAAATCATTAAAAAAAAATCATAAGGGCGTACAGAAGAAATTGTTTTGTATGTACATTAAAACCGCAAAGGCGACGTCGTTTTAAAATGAGACTGTTCGGTAATGTTATTCGGTCCTTTCATCAACTGCTTATTCCAAGATAACATTATATTTCTAACCGAAAATCTGTGTAAGTTGGCGCATTACAAATAATTTATGCATTGAAGCACCATGAGAAGTACTTACTTAAACGTAGGTAATCTTTCCATTTCGAAAGAACAAGTAGTATTTCTATACTTACTTCCTCTCCGTTTTGCAAAAGTGTAATCACTTCTCAAATACCTACTTATTCGAAAAGCAGAAAATTTTATCATTGCGTTATTTTTTGTGTCTTCTATTACCACTGCATTCCCGAAACAGACCTGTTTCCTCCCGAATTTTCTTCTACCGGTCATTTCACGGACATTAAAGCTCCATAAACGAAGTTGAATAATAAACTCATAAATCATGAGGGCATACACAAGAGATTTTTATGTATCTATGTACCTACCTACATTAACTGCAAAGGCGACGTCGTTTTGAAATGAGACTGTTGGGTAATTATTCGGTCCTTTCATCAACTAGGTAATTTTCCCAAGATAACATTATGGGTAGGTACCTATTTCTACCCGCAAAAATGTGTAAGTTAGCGCATTTCAAATCATTTAAGTGCATTGATGCACCATAAGAAGTACTTACATACTTTACGTAGCTAATTTGTCCATTTCGTAAGGACAATTAGGCCATCTCTTCTCAAAACCTACTCATTCGACAAGCAGGAAATTGCTAATCTATAATCAAAAAATGTCTCAAAACGCAAATGGAATAGGATCATCAGGAAGGTAGGTTATTGGTGAGATCACAAAATCGGTACCTACACCTAAGTATATTTAACCCAACTCGGCCTCATCTACATAAAACCGTGTTTAATTTGAGTATTTAATAATTTATTATCGTTATTATTATACGCAAGCTCTTCATCTTTATCAAATACAATCAAAACTTTATTGAAAGAAACTAACAAAAGAGAAACGAAGGTTCGCTGCCTTCTTATCTTTCTTTATCAAACAAAAGAAAACTGCGCAATGGCCAACTGCGCACATGCGTAAATGCGGCTATCCGGTAAAATATCTAATTTTTCAGATGTGGACAGTCCGTCTCAAGAGTGCTTGTCCGGCAAGATTCACCCCACTCTTCCGACTGCCGCTAGCCAATCAGAAGGCCGAACGAATGACCGGATAGCCGCATTACCGCATTAAAAAATAGGATGCACCAAGATTTGGGCATGGGAACCAAAGTATGTACATACAACATCTAGACAGTTATGTCATTAATACTAAAATGTAACAATAATAAGTAATATCAAACAAAACTTAAATTACAATAAACTGCTTTGTCATTTGAATTTGAAAAAAGCGTAGCGGGAGCGGGTCAATTGCAAAGCCAACTCGACTGTAGTGGCACGTATGCCTTGACAGGGAAACAGCGTTGAATTCAGAGCAATAGCCCTCCATCTTATTAATACTCAAAGGTTTGGGTTGCCAATTAATGTTGTTGATGTTTTGTTACAAGTAACCTGTTCCATGTTTCCATCTTCTATTGGTGAAGACAGTCTTGCCAATTCCTGTTTATTGTTAATGAGGCATAAATATTATCTTTCATATTAATTTAATTCTTCTTGGATGTAAATCTAATTGTTAAATGTGAGAAGTGAAGTGCTAAACATCTTTATATAAACTTTTCTTTCTTCAGTTCTTCGTTTTCTGGGATCAAGGCAGCCTTGGTTTTTTGGAGCCAATTTCGGGAAAGCATGATTTTTACTTCTACCTTCATCTTCATCAGTCTCTACCAACCCAACCTGTTGCTTTTATAGTCATATTTTTTCTATCATCCTTCAACTAGCCCATCATATCTCAGTTTAAACTATTTTCCCCGTATTCATCTATACCGTCCTAGTGTGCGCCACTATAATTAATTCATTGTTGGATGAATGGGCAGTTGGGATCTGTAGTTCAACATTCTTCAACTTTATTTTGCCTTGATGTTACCAAGGCTCTGCCATTTTGACCACCTGCGGCCGGCTTGTTCAGTGTGGACTGGTTATTGAATTCATGTGTAAGGTATTGTGCGCCTCGTTAATTACCTTACAATTGAAGGAAGATTTGGTACCAGGAGTGTACTTCCAAACATTTGATGATCTGTTTCTTTATGATTTTCAACAGTACATTTTCGTCAGATTGCGTGAGTGAATTACCATATATCTATAATTCTTCATGATACATCTTGATAAATTATCATCATACCATTCTGGAACCCTTGGACATCAACATATATAACACTTCCAGTCAGGATCATCATTCTAACAAGCAAAGTTAATGGAATAAGAACTCTATTCATATCCAACAAATTATGAATTCAGAAATGTCATCCGATCGTAGTTAATTTACAATTAATTTTATAAGATTGCAGAAAAATTAGATGAATGCGCTATCAGATGTACCTTACAGAAAATCCGTCTTCAAAGGGATCGAAATACCTAGCGAAACCTCGCATTCATCGGCCAAAAAGCCAACGCAGCAGCGGTAAGCCACTTGGCTCCTAATCCTTGGAAATCGACTCCGCGAACCCCCTTTGGAAGCCCTCTAGAGACTCGCCATGGCAACCGGTAAACAAGTGGTCCGTCAAAGTCCTTGATGGTCTCCGAATCTAATTACGGCCTGCTCAATATTCCGCTTGATTGTTCTCCTTACCGATGGGCCCTCCAACTCTCCTAAGTGGCTTTCCCTGCCTGGAACCCACCGGTTCTAATACTCGAATGTTTAATTCAGCATTTTCTAAAGCCTCAAATTCACCGGTAAGATTATTTTATTTCACTTTTTCGTTTCTATCGACTAATTTTACAGGCAAATTGAATTTATTTATTTATTTTTTTCATTTTTAAACGCATTTTCCAACTATCAAAATCATGAGTTATTTATTGACAGAACGAAATCCTCTACTCATTAGCATTATGCTTTGAGGAAAGTACTATTTGTCGATGAGTGATGTCCTGCCAACGGTATGACTATAAATGGCGCAAAAACTTAAAAGCTTGTATTTTTCCTGAATGGTGGGCTCAATAACTCGATCGATGTTTCGATATTGTCTGTGGAAAATAGATTGTCTTGACTGAGGTCCAGGAGCACAAAACCAGTTTAAACCTCGCTCAACGCTCAAGCTGCTGTTTAAACGCCTAATATGTAGTTTATACCTGGTGGAAAAGTTCCTAAACGACGTTCAGAGTTTGTGATGGTTTAGCATTTTGGAGTTTACCGATCGATCTTTTTCGCGTTCCAGAGTGGTTTACAGGTCGATGTAATTTCCCTTGACTTTGCCAAAAGGCCTTCAACGTGTCCCAAACAAACACATTATGTCCCTTATCTCCTCTTTGGGTGTCCACACTGCTCTTTTGGCTTGGAATCTCGCTGGCAGGATTCAGAGAGTGAGATTGTGGGGTATTATTTCATCTCCATACCCGGATTCTTCGGGCGTCCCTCAAGGCTCTCATATTGGTCCCATATCATTTTTACCTTTAATCAATAGTGTTTTCTCCCTCGCTCCAACTCCTGATGTCAGAATTCTGATGTTTGCGGATGGTCTCAAGGTGTTTTTCCAAGTATCATCCTTTTCTGATAGCCGCTTGCTGCAGTGGTGCCTCAATAATATACTGGAATGGTGCTCATTTAGTCATATCGCCTTGAATCCAGCCAGATGTACTGTGGCTTCTTATGGGCGTACTCATTCCACCATGATCTGCCCATTGGCGGAGTTACTTTGACAAGATTAGAAATTACTTATGGATTCGAGGCTATCCTTCAGCGACCATATCGAGACAGTAGCTTCGAGGGCTCTGAAGTCACTTGGATTCAACAAGAGTTACACTTGTGTCTTTACGTCACCTGAGGCTATCGTTGCCCATTATAAATTCTTAGTTCGGCCTGTGGTGGAATACGTGTATATGGTCCCCGTATTATGAAAAATGTAAGGATCCTTCGGAGAGAGAGAGCAGCGGAAGTTCCTCAGATACCTCTGCTACAAAAGTTCGACTGCCAACCGACCACCATCAGTTTTCAAGCCTTGCATCTATCTACAATCATCCAAAGTTGGAGAAGTACCGTTTCATTGTGGATGTTGCTCTCTATCACAAACTGTTAAATGGCAGCCTTCAATGCCCTCATCTCTTGTCAGGTGTCAACATAAATGTTCTGAGCTACCCCATCCGTTCAACCACTTTGTTCTACGCTCCATTCGCTGCCTACAAACTATTAAATGCACTGCTTTATGAGTCTCTTACCACGTGACATCAATTTCCTCCAAGCCGTGGGATTCGCTTTTTTCTTCAGCAGCTTTTCTTGCCTCAGAATCAGCTTAATTACTAACCATCAAACACAGTGACCCTCTCTTGTTCTCAGTGATTTTGTGATGTTTCCATGATTTAATAGTACTCTTTCAACTAACTTGTTTTTACCTATTGCTTTTGAAGTATTTATTTACTTCGATTAGTGCAGTTTTCTATCGTTGTGCAACAACTAATATCTGTAATTGGCGTGAGCGGTGGATAATAATAAACAAATAGATTAGAGCTAAGCTCTGCTTAAAGTTGGACGGTCGACGAGGGTGGTTTCAACTTAGGTTAAAAGGAGAGAATTGTCAAGTGAGCTATGCTATTGATGAAATGCAGTAAAGACAAGAAGATATATCTGATGATGAATATACCGTTTAATTGATGGAGACGTTTTCGAGGTTGACACGTATCTTCAGGGAAGATCCAATCATTTCCATAACAGATTGAAGAGGAACTGTTAAAATTTTCAGCTTTTAGTTCTATTTTATTTGACCTTGCTGCCTTGTTAACAGTACCCGTAAGGTTTTTTTCTTTTTTTTTACTGTACCAGAATAATTTTAACGAAGTGCAGAAAAATAATTTCATCAGATTTACTGAAATTCCTATTCATCTGATTTACTCTTCCTTTTCCTGCAATTTCAACAACCGATAAGATGAACCGATAGTGTAAAATGAATTGATTATTTAGTTGAACGAGAAAACGACTGTTGCAAGAAACACTAAGGGCCATGGGTACGAAGCCAGTTTAAACCTAACTCAACGCTAAACTGTTGTTTAAGTAGTCAATGTATTTAGTTTATGCCAGGTTTACAAATTACTAAACGATGCCCACAGTTCGTCAAAAGAGCAGAGCTCTGCTGAAAGTTGAACGATCGTCGAGGTTGGTTTAAACTATAACAACTCCGAACAGTAGTTGATGTTACGAACAACAGCGTACTCGCTGAACCACTCGCCCGCGAGATCGGGGCGCCCCCTCCCGGGGGGACCTGATTGTCTTCCGATTAGAACAGTAAGCCACCTTTCAGTCTGTATTTCAGCAATCTTAGATATATCATTTATTGATTTCCAATACCTGAATACCTAATCCTATTGCTACCCATTGCGGTGTCTCTCATTATTGATTAAAGAGTTAATCTAAACATAACTACTTTGGTTATATTTGAATCCTCTTAATAATCTTCTTGAAGCAATCATAATTAGTTCCTTGAATAAAAACATACTAGCGGCTTAATTTTGTGTATTTTCTTTTATACCATTTGAGGTTATTGAATATAAATATTGGACAATTTAATATTAATTTGTTAGGTACGACAATCAGTTCATTGTGACAAAACTCAGTTATATGAGTTTTAGTAGATGATCGTCTAGTGAGCTATATTATTGACTAGATGGTTCACCCGTGCGTTGCATAGGATGACTTTTGTCGGCGACAGTTAATATTCTACGAGTACAATCTTTCTTAAGAAATTATTATAGAATTATTATTTCTAAATCATATGAGACAAATCTACGATCGTTGCGAGTTAACAAGAGACCAGAAAACTTGGATACGTAGTAGTTCTCATCAAGATTTCGTTGCGAATAATCTGAAACCAACACTTTTAAGTTAAACTTTTAATAAATACAAAATCAATTGTTCTTTTCCAAATTTGTTCTTCTTGAGAGTGATTCAGAGACAACTTGAATATACGCAAGCCCCCCCCCCCCCCCCCTCACCCATCACATTTTGGGACACCCCTATGGATCTGATTCAAAAAAGTCCTTACTTGAAAGTACTTACTTAAAGTACTTACTTATAAATTACCTATTAGGACCAAACTACTAAGATCAACCCCCACTCCCTCTCCACAAACACCCCCCATATTTCAGATTAAAAATATTCTTGATAGGTAACCCAAAAGAACGTTCAGACTAATCCAATTTCATTCGTCCGAACATCAGATCACCAGTTTGTTCGATGATGACCAAATTATTCCATTTGACCACCCTCTCCCCCTCGTTTTTTTACCACAAACACCTCCCTATGGTTGAAGATAGAAAAAATTTTAATAGCCTGTGATTGAGGTTGACGTAATCTAAACATATTCGCCCAATCAGATCCCCAGTTTGTTCAGTGATGTCAAAGATACCCCTTTCCAAACCCCCTCCCCCAAAAACACCCCTATGGGTCGGAATTGAAAATTTCTAAGTAGGCTGTGATTTTTTAGTGTTATTCAAACATATTTTATCAATCAGGTCCTCAGTTTATTCAGTGATGTCCATGATAACCCATCTCCCCCCCCCCCTTTCCCAAAACACCCCCTATGGGTTAGATTGGAAAACTTGAAGTAGTCTGCGATTCAAGGAAGAGTATTTCAAACATTTTTTACCAATCAGCTCCATTTTATTTATTAATGTCTGATTTCCTAGATTACCCCATTGCAACCCCCCCACCCTTCCACAATAAAACCCTGATGGTCGTGATTGAAAATAAATGCTATAAATAATGAAATTTCAAACCTTATAAGTTCATGATTTTAATAATATATCTTTATACAAAATTGAATGCTTTTTTAAGCACACGATATGCCCTATCTGGAATTTATCTCGCTAACCTTATTTTAAAGCAATACCTAAAGAATATTGTGCTTATTGCAAAGTTGTATGTTTTGGGATGCTATATTTGGGTGTACCTACTTATGCACGTTACTAATATTCGTTTAATTTCGGATTCCGCCGTTCAAGCAGGTTGAATTGGAAGGAAAGAGTCTTAGTATACCTACTCCTAAGCCAGGGGTCGGCAATGCTGCGCCCGTGAAACCTTCTGAACACTAAAACTGAAATGAATAACCGTTTTCGAATTACCTCAATCTGATCTCCGAGATCCAAATAAACATTTTGCTGGTATGATTACCTCGATGAACACGTTTAAAAGTAAGCACAATATTAGGGAATCACGTTTGAGTGTGTAATCTTTCTGCCTTGCATACACAAAATTCTGAAAATTCTGAGTGTTGTTGGTATCCTGTATGACGATCCGTCATGTGAACGTATAACACAGCAGACATAGCCATTGACTTGAACACCAGTTTCAAAGTTCTTTGAGGGTCTGAACTTCCCAAAAACGAGGCGAAGGGGGTATTTGTATGCGTCAGAGGGTGGCGAAGAGAGCGCTGTTTGCTAGGTGTTGATTAGAGGAGTGGTGCTCCGGTAATGCCATGCTAATTCGCATCCCTGTATGCCCTCCGATTCGCCATTACTCCTTCATTCCTGCTCCCTTAATCAGGAATGCTAAGTGATACAGAGTCTTGTACCTAAGTTGTGATAGACCATTTCGTTTTTTTGCTTCCGAGTCTACCTAAAAGTAGCGGAAGCATTGTTTTCAATTTCGGGAGAAAAAAATTTTTGGTCTCCTAAATCAAAATTTTTACTCGCATTTTACGTTTTAAACCATTCTGAACAACTTTGGTCCTGTGTTTGTGTGTGTGTGTGCCCTGACTACACAGTTAAAATTACTGTTACCTTGAAAGTTTTTGAGATCCCGATTTTTTAATATTTCAGCCCTCAAATTCTACCTTTTAGGGGTAGAAAGTGATGCCGATGTTACTAGCACTTCTCCATATGAATAAAGAACTTTCATGTGTTGGAATTTCACACTTTTGACCACAGATTAAGATTCAGCGCACTTGGAAACCTCCTATTTCCAATTGTCAGCTCAAAAGACCGTTTGGTTTGGCTAATATACCGGTAGGATGATCTTGCGTGAGGTAGCAAGGGAGCTGAGGTTTCCCCCAGGCGGGCGGGGGCCGTGACGTCATCCCGTAAATGAATTTCAAGACAATTCTGGTCAGATACCCATCATATAGCACCTTTTTGGAAAGCTCTCATCAAGTTCAATATATAAATCTTATTGATCAAATAAAAAATAACCATGCAAATTCTTCATTATGGTTTACGACTTAAATTCCAAAAAGTTTGGTCTAGGAGGTTTTGGGAAACACTTCGGACGGAGTACAATGGACGGCCGACGGACTTTCTTCTTTTTCTTACAATTTTGGCATCTTATGCATTTTGGTACAAATCCAACAAATTTAGAGAGGGGTTCGAAAATCAATCAAGAAATTATTTGTGATTCGATTTAAAAAACTCGGTGTTCCGCGCAATGCCAGGGGGCAAGCCCCCTGGACCCCCGGTTGCCTCTATTTACATACTTCGAATGAAAGTATTGAAACACAGAATGTGTATTAGCTTACGCGTTTCACAAAAACCCGTGAAACCCGCATAAAGAATGACTCAGATTTTGCGGTGCGTCATCTAACTAGATGTCAAGTTGTTTTATTTATTTATCATAAGCTTTTATTCATTCATATAACATAAATTATCAGAAATTAACAAGCGGTTGCATTCATGTTCGAATTGTTCATATATCCATGCTCACTACTCAGCTTGTTGGCCACACACTTCGCAGTAGTTAACATAATATGGTTGGGTAAATTAAGAGCTTTCGAACGAATGGTCAACGAATTTTGTGGGATGAAAAATGACGAAGTACCATTTCCCTAGCAACGACTCGGTTGTAAGCGGAAATCATCAGTAACTTGTTGCAACAGATAAATGCAACACATTTTCGTGAACACGAAAGGTTTCGCTTTAGGTTGGAGATGCCAAGGCTAAAACCCATTTTGTGTAAAAAAAAAAAAAAAAAAAAAAAAAAACAGGTCATGTTTTATGCAAACAAATTATATTTTGTAGGTAATTATTTAACAGTCTCTCTTCCACACGTTATCAACTGCCCAGATGATAAAATAACTAATTTTGCTTGTCTCGCGGTCCTGCGAAAAATGCGGTTCTGCGGTCCTGTGAAAATTCAAATTACGTGCCTTCCTAAAGGTATGAAACATGTCAAAATGTGGACATTTATGCTTCATATGTACATGAAAGTTGTGAACGTATAACGCCGGACTTTGCCGAATGTTAACCTTTGGTCAGAGTTAGGTCAAAAATAATGACTTATCTGTAAGATGATTTTATTGTCTAATTAGAACCAATATTATGATTTTAGTAGTTACCTTGCCTGGAAGACAGCCAGATTTCAGAGAATCCACATTGCTGGCCCGCGGAAAGTTCAATCAGTCATAACAGCATCAAATTCGAAGTTTGAATATTTATCTTGAAGCCCTCTCCCTTCCAACTTTGCGAGTTACGAACGAGTTTAGGCGCCCAAGTTGGGAGCACCTAACAGAGTTTAAAGGGGGCGGCTGTCGGCAGGAAAGGGCCAGCAAGGGGTGGGTGTGGGACCCAATAGGGGTATTTCGTTAAACGTGTTATTCCTTACTCCGAGCAAGTTAATGCAACCTTCCCAGTTTCCCGTCCGCGGTCGAAGGGGACCCTCAGGGCAAAGTTTGAGGGGACGTAAAGGGTTCGCTAGACTTGGGAGACCTCACTCAGCCTGAGGGCGGTCCACGACTTAATTAATACTCTTGAGGTGGGAGCTCCGAAGATCGGAAGAGGGAAGGTCCAGTGCTGGGTATTGCATGAATGTTACCCCGAATGACATTTTGCATCCTAAAGATTTTGATTGAATTAATAAATATTCTCCCATTTTCGGCATTTCAAAATTGATTTCAATATTTTCTGAATGTACCACGTCCTACAATTACTGGTGTTGTGAACTCATCATGTGATATCCTCTATGAACACCAGCAATAGTCTGAGACAGACCTCGTTCTCCTACCATGAACGACTTGAGATAGGTCCATGTCTGAGAGCCTAGGTTGCCAGAAGTATGTGAAATAAAAGCGAACACTTTGAGTCGAGTAGGTAGATTCAAAAACGATTTGAAAATCATACAGCAATTACTTTGATGCATTCAGAATAATGATTTATAAGCCAATGATATTGATATGATAATCAGTGATATATGATACTCTTATGTGGGTGCCAAGACATGTGGGTATTCGTGGCTACGAGTGTGCTGATGCCCTTGAAATGAGAGTCATTGGTGATAACTCGATCCATATGTTGCCTATACGCATTGAGGATCAAATTAATCTCCTACTTGCAACATGAAGCCAATTCCATCTGGCATGAGCAATGGCAGGGTGAGGTCACTGGTTTGCGTGGTGTTCTTCAGGACTTGTGCCCGGTGGACCCATTCGTTACCCAACTTCCAAGGAGGGTCCACTTCCACATAGTGATCAACCGGGTAGCTACTGGCCATACCCGTCTTACTCACAGACACCTGCTTAGCGCAGAAGCTCTAGATGTTGTATGTGGGAGGTGTAGGTGTGGGGGTGATCTGTCTCTCTGCCACTTCCTGGAGGACTGCCCAAACCTTATGAACCTACGAGTCGGCTCCCTCAGTGGGTTGATGTTTTACCTGGACCAGACAAGATCCAGTCCCTATTGTCGTACCTGACAGCCACTGAGCTCTATTACGAACTGTAATATCTGATCTGTGGTATGTTTTTGTACAATCTGGTCATAGTTTTGTTTAACTTCGTTGATTATTATTATATAGTGACTTATATTTAGTTATTAGTCTATTCTTGATCCATTGTTAGTTGTATCATTTTATTTTTAAGGTTTTTTTATACGCTTTAGGGGTTAAGCAGTGGCGATCACTGTACCCTTCATTTCCCCCTCCAATTTGCCAGTGAAGTTCGTGATGACACTCCGTTTGGTGACCCTTCTGGTTGAGGTGCGTCTTGAACCGTTAAATAATAATTTAAAAAAATGATATTCACATGATTGATAGTTGATATGAAACATCTGATAGGTATATATTTTCTACTGTGTTCACTGAAAATATTTTCATAAATTAACTAATTTTTGTTCTAATTGAATGTGTTGTTTTAAATACATTTTTGTGTACCGATAATTACAACCGGTAGGTACCTACCCCTTTATTCATTCCAATTATGATAATAGTAATACGTATTTCGCTATTATGTTAGATGAACTTACAGATATGTTGACAATTATAACTTGTTCTGGATCGTGAGAATCGTTCAATGCGAGTTAGACGAACCGGAGGTCAAAATTTGTGCTCGTGTTCTTCTTATTTCAATTTCTAATTAAATAATCTACAGCTCAAAACGCCTAATAATTTTTTGGTTCCTCAAAATACTGATCAGTTTAGGTATTATAAGAACTTTTATAAAGTACCGAATTTGTAATTGACATACTATACGTAGACAGGCAACGTTCGAATCAGTAAATATCTGGTAACTGGGAATTTTACAATAAAAATCTCAATATTACCTACAACTTGAACTACTAACTCAAGATTGCTCCTATTATTTCAAGATTATTTACCACAGACAAACACTGAAGAGAAAATGCACAAGTCACGGCTGATAGAAAAGATAAAGAGTTCCTTCTCACGGAAAAATGGATAACATTACAAATGATTTTGGACTTTTAGATAGTTTTCTGGCGTCGATTGTCAAATAAACGATGTAGGTAACGATTTAGGCTCGATGTAGGCTCCAGAGGTAAAGGTTGTTTTCGTTGGATAGCAACCAATGATAGGACCATCAAAAACCGGACATTGACCGCCCTTTCTGAGAAAACCGTACATATGGCGTTCAGAGCTTGGCGAAAAACCGGACTGTCCGGGCCAAAACCGGACACCTGGCAACCCTGTCTCCAGATGTGATGTTAAGTTATCTTCTCTATTCTAATAAACTTTCTCACTACCTCCATAGCTGGTCATAAGATTTACAAGATAAGTTTAAGTGTATTTACACTGAGATTTTGGTGTTTCATCGTCCTACATGACTCTGTAATTCATCGATTTATATTTTACATCATTTATGTATTGATTATAAATTTAATCTATGAATTTTATGGTCATTAATGTTGATGTGAAAAAAATGAAGAAATTCGTATTCATTTTGCTGCCAAAATAGTTGAACCGTGGCGGTTCTGGCGGTAATGTCTGAAACCAAATGCTCTGGGTTAGTTTACCACTGCTGTTTTGCCCGCGTTTTGAATATTGGTGGAAAATCAGACCGGTTGAAAACCAGTCCACTGTTGGTTATATTTCAAAAAGTTACATAACACATTGCGTGTTAATATAAATCCCCTTAATAGAAATCACAAATACATTGCGTAATACACAAACCTGCACTTCTTTATTTTCAACCCCTTTCGTCCACATTGAGACATTTTCTACCTACAATTTATATCTTTGCTCATTCGAAAATTAGCTCTTTTGTAGACTCGAGTTTTTTTTAATACCACGGCTGAATACCCCTCCACTCATTGTAATTTGAAGTAGTTCTAGATTTAACTATTGTTCAACTCCACACAAAAAGAAATACCAAATGTCCTTTTTTAAATGAACGCACAACAGGGCTGGTGGAAGGTACCTACTCAAATGATTTACTTAACGCGATGAGCGTTAAAATATTTAACTCCCCCTTCATTCAAAGGCTGTGGTGGAAAAAAATTGAAAATTAACTTGAATCCTTCTTCTAAGTCAGTTATTTATAGGAAACCGCGCGCCCCTGACGTTTAACCAGATTACGAACCGCCAGGAACTTCGACCAGGAAAATTACCGCTTGATCGAATCAGTGCGAAATGTTAAAAGGTGATTAAATTGTATTGCATCAATCTGAAGGCGGATTAACCAAGGTGAAGGGAATGAGTCAATCTCCGACGCAATCGCTATCCTGAAACTTTCCATTTCCGAGTGCATCGCCTTCCCTTGATGACGCCAGGTGCTGGGGGTCGAGGGTGAGGGGAATATTGATTTTATGGATCGGAGGACTTCGGTCGGAGTAATAAATGGAGGTTGCTAAAAATATTAGCTTCTATTAAGTCAGTGCAGAATGAGAATGCGTCTTTAGGTGAAGAATGCAGCTGAGTTCAATGTTGTGGTACGTATGGTGTATGGATCATTTTCGATTAGGTGAATTTAATTAGTAATTACATTGAGCACAGAGACGATGATCTGCTATATAAGTGAGTTCTTTAACATAGAGGACACCCCCCCCCCCCCCCCCCCCCCCCCCCAAAAAAAAAATTCGATTCCAAAACTCTGAACTATCTCTTAAAATAAGCGAATTACAAACAATTGAAAGTCCATCTAATTTTGGCCCAGTCCTCTCCCCCCCCCCCCCTTTCAGACGTTTGCCCTTCAAAATCACCTAGTGACGTTAGTATTCGTCTGATTCCAATCTGCTAAAGCTCATTTTACTCAACATTAAATACTTTCCAAAGTTTGTACGGATCATATTTTAGCTGAGATCTTTCCTCATTGACTTACAGCCGAACAAATGAATTTAATGTCATTTTACTCGTACAGTTTGCAAAAACGGCTTTTACTTTTACTTTAATGGGAAACGGTCTGAGCAAAAACTTGCTCGGAACGAACTTTAGAAAGTATTTAACCCTGAATCGAATGTGGTTTTGCAGACCTGAACCTGACCAATATTGAGGTCGCTAGGGGTTTTTGAAGGGCGAAAGTCTAGAAGTCCCGTCTTTAACAAATAATCTCTTAAGGAGACTTGGAACCACCCTCCAAAACAACCATATGTCGCTATCTCTATCTCCGTGATCCCTGGTCCGATTTCAAAAATTTTTTTTTTTTTCAAAGTTATAGATCTTTAGGAGATCTTTAAATGTGTGGAACCAAATTGTAAAATATTAATTAGGTAAATCACAATTTTGAAGCAATTTTTTCCATTTTTGGTTTCAGATTGTTGGCCCATAAAAAATTATCACGAACAATTTTGAATAACTGTTTCCTCACATTTATGCGTTAGGATTAGACGATCATTTTTAAAGAAAAAAAATCATGAAATTGGTTGAGCAGATCCTGAGAAACAGATACATTTATGTGTCAAAATCGTCACTTTCAGGAGAGCCAAAAACGGGAAAATAACGTTTTTAGCGCTCAAACGTCTCTCTAATGAACTAAATCGATATATTTTTATGAAAACAAAGATGAAGAACCTCTCGGCTAGAGTTAGGTCAGCTGATAGTGCTGTAAACAAGTTTCAGTTTCAGTGGCGTTTTGATCTTTGCTCTGGGGGGTCAACCAAAAATTTTCGTGACGCAAAAAATATGTCACAATTTCTAATGATGTTCACGTACAACCAATCCGTTGCTAGGGGAATGGAACTTCCGTAGTTTTCATCGCACAGAAATCGTTCGCCACTCGTTGGAAACCGATTGATTTATGTGATAAATGTTCACATCTCAAGCTACCAATTTCCTCCTCCTTACGTAGGTACCTGGCTACATTCCTAAACTAAGTTGATTGGAGCCGGTTACAATATTCTTAACGTAAAGCAGTATCATAATTTACTCCACCCCATAGGAAACATTATCATCCCCTTGACAACAGTCGACTGTAAACAACAACTCATTGTAGTGACTTCTCTCCACAGTTATTTTCAATATTTCTATAAGTAAACCGTTGTTTTGTTGGAATTAGTCGGGATGCGGCCCAGGGAAAATAAATGAAATTATTTCATTTATTGTTTTATTTGATAACGTTTCGTCCTCTTACTGAGGACATCTTCAGATCTTGGTGTGTCCAGGAAAAAATTTATAAACATCCGAATATAACGGATTTGTCAAATAAAACAGTGGCTCACCAAGTCAACTCAATGTCAAGAAAGCAAGATCTGAAGATGTCCTCAGTAAGAGGACGAAACGTTATCAAATAAAACAATAAATGATATAGATAATTTCATTTATTAATGAAAAAACAGGCTATCATGAACATAAAAATGATAGCGCCTGTATTGAAGAAATAACTTTAATAGTATGTATAGTATGCTTATTGTGTCTCCAAGAATAATAGAATAAATTCTTTATCCTACATTTCGTCGCCTACAGCCCAAAGTTAAAGGATTTGTTTACAACTCTCGAGGACAACCGTTATGAAATCCCCATTCAAAGACATATCCATGTAACATGGTATCTGCTTGTAAAGCAGATAGTGGAACTCGTTTACGAGTTTATAAGTAGGTCGGTGGTATTCGAAAGTTTCGAGATGGGTAAACCGAAGCCGGTTTTCAGAACAGTGAACCACGTAGGGAATTTCACCAAAAATCGGATTCAACGCGGAAGTGTTTCGTTTTTTTATTTCTTCCCGTCCATTTCAAATCTTGACAGCTCTCTTTCGTTGTTTCCTCTAGTTCCTGGCAATTCATCCTCGACTTCCAATCCTTCAACACATCTTGTTCATCACCCATTTCCAAACCTAACTCTTCCAATGTGTCGTCCGTGTTCTCTTCTAAGACAAAATTAGGTGAACTTCAACAATACGATGATTACTTAAGTACATCTGTTCTGGACATATTGATTTATCGAAGTTTGCTAATATTCTATCGAGAATTGATAGGTGCATGAGTTTTCAGGGTGAACTCGGTGAGTTTGAAGCAGAAGGGATGGGCTACGGTTCCTTTTGAGCCAATTTTAGAACGTTTAATGTTCGAAAAAAATTGAATGTCATCTTCATTTTATTCAGAATCGTATCTAGTTTTTTTCAGACAATACAAATTTTTTGGAAAAAAAAAAGTTTTGATTTTTTCCAGGGGTTCCAAACGCCCTCAAAGACGTCTTGACTTTTGCCCTTCAAAACCCCTAGCGACCTCAATATTGGTCTGCCAAACCTCACTCGATTCAGGGTTGAATACTTTCCAAAGTTCGTATCGAGCAAGTTTTTGCTGGGACCGTTTCCCATACGTTCGGCTGTAAGTAAATGGGGAAAGGTCGCAGCTAAAATATGCTCGATTCAAACATTGGAAAGTATTTAATTTTGAGTATAATGAGCTTTGGCAGACAGAAATCAGACCAATATTAACGCCATTAGGTGATTTTGATGGGTAAAAATGTAGACTGGGGAAGGAGAGGACTGGCCCAAAATCAGCGCCATTTTCAATTCTTTTTAATTCGTTTATATTAAGAGATAGTCTTTTGTATCGCCGGAAGGCTTTTACAAATAAACAATTTCATTTCATTTCATTTCATTTCAAGAGATAATTCAGAGTTTGGGATCGAATCGTTTTGTATTTTTTTTAATGATCTACAACTTTGCCACGTCTACAAATTTCTGTAGGATGTGGGGTTTAGGAATTATTTGAGAAAAACTTTAAAATGGGCAAAGCCATCTTTATAAGGCCGCCATTTGTATTCCACCGATTTTGAGATGTTAGACAAGCATTTTCTCATTCAGAACGGACTACATTTTCAAAATCTCATCTCAAGACTTCTCCTCAAATTACTACCCAATTTGGCTCCTGGACTGTAACTCCATGGGTCTCATTACCTGCTGGCTGTTCTGCATTACATTAGTTTGGTACTATATACTTACCTAAGTATACCTACGCATTACCTAATTAATTATTTAAAATGGTTCCAGTGCTTAAATTGACGTGTTTTTTTGCTGTGTTTAGTTACCTCAAGGAACTATAAAAAATAAACGTACATAAAAAATAATACGTAAATGATATATACATAACACAAAATTATCAAAATCGCTTTGCTTTGACTGCTCATTGAACAATACAGGTACAACGCTGGATCAGGTAGGTAGGTAGTGCCTTCAGGTGTGGTAGGCAGGTTTTAGTTTACCAGGTAACTCGATACGCTATGCGGGTTTGCGTACGTTGCGTTGAACGGCGCGGCGCCGGCGACTGTATCAACTCAGTCCCCGGGTACACACCTGGATTTTCGTCTACCCAGCCCCTTCAAATCAGGTACAAGCAAGCCACCTATGGACACACATTACAGTGTGGTAATGCGTTATTGCCTAACCACTACCTGATGACACTACCTACAACTTGCAAACCCAGGTAAGGTACCTTACCTACTCACTTGGGTAGGTGACATTAAAAACTTGGAACATTTTTGGCCTCCTGACTCTGTGATGATACATAATGACCAGGATACGCGTTCCACTCATATCATGTTCTAAAGGACTTTTACTGAGGGTAATAAGATGTACTATAGTTTTCTGTGAATGGTCCAACAGTTACCTGAAGAATTAAATAAGTAAATGTTTTAAAATGAAATTTTCATTCAAAACAGTTATTCATATTTTGTTTTAGCAAAAAGGTTTGAATTTGTATTTTTACTGAAATGGCTTTGGGCTTGGCACAGTCATAGAAATATCATGCTCTACGAGAATACACTAGGTAGGTAATATTTGAAAACACGTGGTTTATTATTTTCAACAACAAATCTTTGTAATCAAGAATAAAAAATGATAAAACAACAATAAAAGTACTAAATAAATGAATAACATACTTGGAAATTTGTTTTGGGTCACATTGGATCATCACTAATAGGTAGAATTAAATGGCTGACATATTAAAAAATCAAGATCTCATTTTTTTTTAGAAAAAAAAAAAACTTTTTTTCTTTTTTTTGCTGTAATTTATAATATTATCACCCCAAAGAATCGAATGAAACCACCAGGATCGCTGTGTGTACATTCATCTGCTTGCTCCTCCCAATGGCTAGGAACAATTTGATATAATAGAGACCCCCCCTATACACATGCCATAGTTATGTTTAAAGAATTTTAGTATAATGAATTTACCAAGAAAGTTGAATGGTAAATCACGTTTACGTTGTAAGTAAACACACTGCTTTTGCCCTTTACAGTTGATTTGTGAAGTGAGCAGGAATACTTTTTTTAAAACGGTGCAAATTATCACACAAGAATCATTTTTATATTAGATAGGTATTCTGTTCAAATCACAGCTTTATTTATCGGTGTCAAGCAACACACGAGTATATACTTTCAACTTGCCAAAGACCCTACTCTAACGCTTCGGGTCGTCTAAATCGATTCTCGGAACTGAGTTCATTCCAAATCTAAAAACGAACGATAAAATCCTTATATTTCAAAAGTTTTTGATTTTAAATATTTCAAACCCTCAGTTCACCCCTTAGGGTCGATAAAATTATGCCAAAATTATAGGCACATTTATGATTTCATTAACATTGGTTTGTGAAACGATTCGGTAGAGAGCAGATTCGGAGAAAAGCTTCGGACGGCAGAGGAATTTTGGTTTATTATTTCCAATACACCCTGAAGGGTAGTAATTAAGGGCTGAAATATTGAAAATCGAGATCTCGAAAACTTTCAAGATAAAAGATAAAAATAATTTTTTTTGTGTCTCATTTATGGACATCATCCCAAAGAACGAGTGAAACCACCCGGGTCGCTGTACGTTCATCTGTTTGCTCCCCCTAAGGTCTAGAACTTTGGTTAAAAAAAAAAAAAAAAAAAAAAAAAAAAAAAAAAAAAAAGACGAGAGCAAATCATAACTGGCGGACCATAATTATTATAAACAGGCGTTCTTTGTATTACATACAGAAATAATAAACCTTTGTGTATTAATTTGAAGCGTGTTTTTTTCCAAACCTACATATGAAACGTAAACTACCACCCGACTTGGCACACGTTTTCCTCTTATTTTAACTCTCACCAAAATTATATGCAATCCATTCGTAGGTACGTCCCTATAATGCATGCATTACTTACCAATATGTTATTACCGAATATTGTAGATATGGGAATTTGTTCCATAAAATGATAGTTGATAATATCTGTGCATTCTAATTAATCAAATTTAAAAACAATTTCACAGTAATATCATCGACATCTTACAAAAGTTTGCTCCCAGCTCTCAACGATCAATATTAAGCGAGAAAGAGCGATTTTTATGTGAAAAATGACCAATTTTGATCAAATTTTGACCATGGGGCATGAAGTCGATTTGTATTTTTTTCACGCTGAGTCAAATGCGTCCCAGCTCTCTACGATCACGCTGCATAACTGCAACATCTTTTTCAAACTAATTCATAAGCTGATGAGAACACTTCCAACATATCCTTTATACGAACGCTATGGGAAGTGGTACAAGAAAGCAGACGCATATATATAATGTGTAACCCTGATGACCGGGCTTCAGGATGATCAATCAAGTAGAGCCACAGAGCGTGAAAGGAGCCACAGTTAAGAGATAACTTTAGTGACCTATGAAAAGTTATTGGCAACCTGGGGTACCGTTATCGTGGAACGGAAGGTCAACGCGGACCATCAATCACACCAAGCCGCATTCCTTTTACGCCTCCCGAAATGACCCGTGTTTCTTCTATCTACTATTCTCTAGCTATTCTATCCTAGAGGAATAGAAGAAACACTTAGGTACCAATCCCTGTTCCTATTTCGCTGGCTAACGACCGTAAATGTTAGTTTAATACCTTGAACAGGGGTTACTTTTGCTTACAGGAATAAATGTGTCATCAGATAACCAAATTGTTTTGATGCTAATAGGGGTTTCTCAAATGTATTATACTAGGAAGGCAGATAAATAAAATTCTATCCCAATTCCTCAGTAGGTATCCTTAATATATGCAATATTAAATAGCACCGGTACTGGTTGATGTTGTTGCAATACTTATTTAAGATTTGCCATGAATTTTGATGTTTAACAATATTGGAGATTTGTAATGTATGACCATAAATGATTAAATTAGCTCCTTTATTACGGATATTGGTGCAGGTTTTGTGTCCCATTTGAACAGAATTGGTCATAAACTGAAAATTCATAAATTAGTTTTTCTGTTTGTACGATCGGCGATTTATCATAAATTTCTATTTTTTGAAATTGGCAATTTAATCTTACATGAGTAAGTTGGAGGCGTCAAATAAGGCCTGTACCTCAGTAAGGCCTAGTGCTTTTTGTAAATTGGTGGTGGAAATTGGCCGGTAAACCGGGTTATTATCATGTTCTACGCCTAAGAGACATAAAAACGATGGGAGTGATGAGCAGAGTTCACACAGTGCAATTACTGTAACTCTCCAAGTTTAAAACAGCCAGTTTTCGAGATCTCGATTTTTCATTATTTCATCCCTTAGTTACTATCCTTTAGGGTTGAATGCCGTTGTTACTGGCACATCCCCGGGTGATGAATGATTTTTGAACTGAATTTCATAAACTTTGGTCCAGTAGTTTTGGAGAAAAGCTATGGACGGCAAACGGCTGAAGGACGGCTTTTTTTCTTTCGATTTCTAGATTCTAGGCCTTGAAACATAAACAAAATAATCTTGAGGAGGGGGGTGGAGAGAGAGAGAGGGGGGGGGGGGTACAATTTTTTCTTCGTCGATTAAAAGGGTTAATTATTGCAAATAATAAACCAAAAAATTTGGTAGAAATCTAGTCCTTTCCAAATCAGATGAGAAGGAGCTAGTGAGCTGAATCATGAGGTTAACTTAGGTACCTACGTCTCAAAGACCTAAATGTTTGAGATGGTTCATGTTCACCTTTGTCAATTTGAAAAGTATCGACCATGCATTTTCACCAAAAAGAAACGCGATTGATGGTAAGAAATGGTTGTGTTCAAATCTCACAGGAAAGTACAGAATCCTAACCCTGCTCGGGCTATGATACTTAACCGTTTCATCGTCTGAGACCACTCTAAGAGACTACATGAGGTCATGCTAGAAAAGGGAGTACTTGACAGCCTTAGCGAATTTTGAATATGGACGAGAAGGATCCTACCTAATTCTTCAACATGATCAAAAAGTTTTGGCTAAAAACACACACGCGCGCGCGCGCACACACACACACGCGCGCACACACACACGCGCGCACACACACACACACACACGCGCGCGCGCACACACACGCGCGCACACACACACGCGCGCGCACACACACACATAATTGGCCACTTGGGACAATTTTCGTGAGCAATTTTCGTTAGCAATTTTCGTGACGATTTTTTTGTTATGTGCCATATGAAAGACATGAAAATGTCAAAAGGAAGCCTCAACGTCCGCAACGCCGCTACAGAGTGCAAACGCCACAATTCCACCTCTGATCATTTTCAAGGGGCAAAGGTCGAACCATCACTGGGATACTGGCATGCTGGTTGGCACCAAAACAATTATGACCCAGAAAGGATCGATAACGACCGTTGCATTCATCGCATAGTTAGAATATTTCATTAGATTCAAGCCGTCAGGAAAAGCTCTCAAGATTTTCGACGGCGCGTCCTCACACTTGGACTTCAATATTGTGACTACAGCGGATTAAAGTGACGTCGTTCTTTACCTCCTGCCAAATAACGCAACCCATTAGCTTTAGCCATTGAATTTATCTCGTTTCAAGTTTTGAAGCCTACCGGGATGATGAGGTTCCTCGTTTTTGGCAAAGGACAGGTAAAATTAGCTCTACGAAATTGTTCTTGACTAAATTTGTGGTCGGATTTGGCCAAAGGTGATGACACCTGAAAACATATTGTCAGGATTCTGGGCCACAGGGGCTTACTGCTTCGACCCCAACGTCATTAGAGTACATATTTGCGCCAAGTGACGTCTCCGAAAATCAGCCTCTACTCTCCCAGAACCTTCAAGGCACTGGTGGCACTGATCCAGGACACTCTGATTCTGATACTTGTATAATGGTGTAGCATTGGCTCCATCTAATGATTGTATATGCCAGTGGTCTGGCAGAAGAGCTATCTATTACTGATTTTATGAACTCTTGTGGAATCATTTGAAGGGGTTTTGAACCGGTACTGCTGAAAAACCTACCTCTTTTTATCTCACTCAATCAAAATTGCATAACACTGTTAGGCCTGCTAAATTTCTAGCATGACTCTCCTCAACCGTAAGCCGTTACGACGCTAGAAAAGGTGGGACTCGAAGGAGGAGGCCGTGGGCGGCCCACGGAATGCTGAATTCCCCGAGATATTGAAACGGTCTTCCGCCGCGGGTTGTTTTCCACCTGACAGTTCGTCACATCTCTGTTTGCATTGGGAACCGCGTGATGAGTGTTGAGGATTGGAAGAGGGAGGGAGGGGGGTCACGACCTCTGAGTGAGAGCTTTCTCTTATGAATAAGGTGCCTGTGCTGGCGGCAGTCAATCCCTAAGTACAATCTACCTATCTTTGAGAGTGAAGAGGGGAATCCGTTTGGATAATTCTCCTCCCTACACTCACGGACACGTTAATACTACCAATTATTTCAATTTATTAGAACCACAAAAAAGAATTTGGTAAATAAAATAAATAATTTTAAATAACATATACTGTTTTATTCTATTTTTGATTTTTTATTATTTTTATTTGGAATTAACATCTGTTATTCAGCCATTTCATTACTTTTTTGATAAAATTGTACAAAGATGTTACAGTTATTTATATATTCATATAGGGCTTTGTAAATTTCTATTCTAGGTAATGACAATATGTGGATGTAAGTAATTAAATGGAAGTTCGACCGGGGTAGTTAGTTTCTTAAATAAATTGTCTCTCTCAGGGTAAAATAAAGGGAACTCCATCACGATGTGTTCGATTGAACCATTGGGGTTTCCGCACCGATTGCACTGTGGGTTATCCTGTAGAATCTACAGTGTAGAATCTACAGTGTAGATTAAACCTATGTATCCTATAGGCATCGCAGGCTCTGTGATTCGACCTTATTCTTGTGATGGTTCTACTGAAAGGTTTTGGGATTTGGTGGTGGTGGTGACATGGAACATTCGGCTGTATTTTTTTATTAACTGTCCTTTTTCGCCGGCTTTAAGCATTTGTTGACATTCTGTTCGAATGTTGCTGTTTATCCAGGGATTGAAGCCTGAGCTCGGGACGGTGGTGATGATACTCTCGTTGTTCTGTAGAGCTGCTTTTTGATTTTTTCGCAACAGTGTCCACTCCTTCATTTTGCTGTATTCCAGAATGTCCTCTAATCAATACGAAAATGAATTTAATTCCAGCCGTTTGCCCTTGAGATAAAAGGCTCAACAGTTGTCTTATCAGGGGATTGTCTG
Organism: Adelphocoris suturalis; assembly: GCA_030762985.1. Classification (NCBI taxonomy): domain Eukaryota; kingdom Metazoa; phylum Arthropoda; class Insecta; order Hemiptera; family Miridae; genus Adelphocoris; species Adelphocoris suturalis. The sequence goes on from CM061048.1 coordinate 57,544,662, forward strand.
CTCTTTCTACTTTACAGGAACTAATTTCCTTTAAAATGCTCATTGAATCAGTATGTACTGTCCATGTGGTGTTGTTGCTGAATTGCTGCGCTATGATGTGGTTTATAATAGCAATAGCTTCAGTACTGAAGCTCGAAGTTTGTTTGAGTAGTCTTTGGGTCATTTGAGTTCCGTAACATGGTATATAAAATGCACATCTCACACTTTTTCCCGTATTTTGATCCGTCTGTGTACACGCTTGTACTTTGGGGCCATCTAGTTTGGATATAATATTGTACAGCAGCTTCTATTCCCGTGATATGCGGTTGGACAGATGTGATATGCCAAGTTGGATGTGGCTTATGGCTTTCTAGTTTCCGCAACATGAATGTGTAGACTGTTAATGGATAGAATGTATAGAGCATTGAAATGTTTAAAATAACTTGAAAGATTCCATTTGGAATTCCAAATTCTAAAAGGAGAGTTGCGTTGAAGTTAGAGCAAAATCTTTCAATCAGGAACTAGGAACATGGTGGTTAATAAATGTTACGTTTGCGAATGCGTGATAACCACTTGCAATTCAGAAGCTATAGCGTTCATTGGGAAGCATCTGTACAGTCTAAGCCGTCAATCTCTAAACATTTCATAAAAATTGGATGAAGACAGAATTAAATGCTTGCAAAATGGATTTGAGGTTCGCGCATGTGCAACAGTCACTGATAATATATCGTCTGCTTTTAAAAAAAACGCTGCAAATTATTTCACAAAGGTTTATTATTTTTTCAATTAAATATGATCATAGTTTTAGTTGGCTAGCGTACGTCATAAGGCCCGTCCAGACTCCTCGGCGTGTCCTATTTCGAGTTGCCACAACCTATACTTCTATAATTATATACGCATGTTTATATTTCTCGATTTGAGCTCCTATCTATTCAAATAGTTATTGCCTTAATAATATGATTATCTAAGTACGTACGCAAAGTCGAGAGGATATGTTATTAAATATGCGTAGGAAAAGCTTTGGTATTAACACACAAATATGGCCTTGAAAAAACGTATATTCATGCCTCGAAGGAACGGCGGCGCCGTATCCACCACAAGGTGCCCCGGCGCCGGCGCCTCCTCTCACTCTACCCCCCGCTCACCACCCCTCGCCGCCCACCGTGACCCCCTGCCAAGCGTGCCAGGCGTGCGTGCGTGCGTAAGTCTAACAAAGCCTTGAAATGACACTTTTTCGCCCGTTTTTGGCCCATAGCATCTATGCGAGTAAAGCGATCGGGATGGTTAAACGTTAGAACCAACTAGACCCCAAATGGAGTCTATGTGCGAAAGGACGGGTTTTTTTAAGTCAATTCTTAGGCCTTTTATGGCCCGGACGGCGGACGGCGAACGGCGAACGGCGGACGGCGGACGGCGGACGGACATTTCAAATTTGGATTCTACGCACCTTGAAACGTAAAGTGACAAAGTTTGAGGGGGGGGTTATAAAAATTTTTTGCTATACGATCACATAGGCTTATTATTGGAAATAATAAACCAAAATAGGTACATGAAAAAACGCTGCAAATTATTTCACAAAGGTTTATTATTTTTTCAATTGAGTATGATCATAGTTTTAGTTGGCTAGCGTACGTCATAAGGCCCGTCCAGACTCCTCGGCGTGTCCTATTTCGAGTTGCCACAACCTATACTTCTATAATTATATACGCATGTTTATATTTCTCGATTTGAGCTCCTATCTATTCAAATAGTTATTGCCTTAATAATATGATTATCTAAGTACGTACGCAAAGTCGAGAGGATATGTTATTAAATACGCGTAGGAAAAGCTTTGGTATTAACACACAAATATGGCCTTGAAAAAACGTATATTCATGCCTCGAAGGAACGGCGGCGCCGTATCCACCACAAGGTGCCGCGGCCCCGGCGCTTCCTCTCACTCTACCCCCCGCTCACCCCCCCTCGCCGCCCACCGTGACCCCCTGCCAAGCGTGCCAGGCGTGCGTGCGTGCGTAAGTCTAACAAAGCCTTGAAATGACACTTTTTCGCCCGTTTTTGGCCCATAGCATCTATGCGAGTAAAGCGATCGGGATGGTTAAACTTTAGGACCAACTAGACCCCAAATGGAGTCTATGGGCGAAAGGACGGGTTTTTTAAGTCAATTCTTAGGCCTTTTATGGCCCGGACGGCGGACGGCGGACGGCGGACGGCGAACGGCGGACGGCGGACGGCGGACGGACATTTCAAATTTGGATTCTACGCACCTTGAAACGTGAAGTGACAAAGTTTGAGGGGGGGTTATAAAAATTTTTTGCTATACGATCACATAGGCTTATTATTGGAAATAATAAACCAAAAGGCACTAAATCCAAAAATCAGCTTTTGAGAAGGTAAATTGAAATAAAAGTTATGGCTCTCCTAGAACCATGCTAGAACGCTGAAGTTCTTAAGTTCCTGGAACATCGGCTATAGGTAATTGAACATGTGTATCTGAAGGAGTGAACATCACAAGTTCACAGAACAACATTGAGTGCTTATTTGGTTCGTTTCCAACAAAGAGGGCTGTGAATTTGACTTGGTGCCTTTTGCCACACAAAGGGCTTAGTGCGTTTCTCCAGACTATTCTTTTCGAAACCGAAGTTAGTACACTTGCATTCACTTACTTAATGCACTTTCGTAGTATTTTTCTTTCTAAAGAATCCTGGAATAATACCTAAGTCTGTTATTGATTGGACTAGAATTTTCTATTACAAATCTCGAAATTTTCTTCAAGATTATAATTTATTCGAGTCTATGTCTCCTGATTTATTCGATGAATTTTATCTCAATCAGAAGCCTGAGTGACAAGAAAATTACGTTTATTGATAAGAGAAAAGCACTAAGTCCTTCAGTCTCCGTTTTTCTTGTATATGAACTTATTATTCAACCTTCGGCAGGAGAAGGGATCGTTTTTGATTAATGCGGTTTAGTCCCTTTTTCCTGTCAAGATCCAAGTGATTTGTGACTTAGTGCTACATTAAACTCTGTTTTCTGGGTTTCTGAAAACTCATGAGAGATAATCAAACCTTCATTTCCCAACGATCTTCAAAATTTGAGCGAGATCGGACGAATAGATCTTGAGAAACTAACGCTTGATGGATTTCAAGTTTGTACATGCGCAGTGAAAACTATCGGTTCAAGTCTTCTGTTCAAGTACATGAAATATTACCATGCTTTCTCAACTTCAAGGAATCCGTTGTAGTTCACCAAAGTTATACCAGATTGCATTCGAAATTAGTTGGATTTTGTATAAAAGAACTTATTTTCCTTGTTTGTTCTTGGCAAGGTGAAAGTAAAAAATATTCATCTTTCTGCAGATAAAATACCCGCCCAGATTTCATTCCTCACGACGAGGTCCAGAACGCATCCCACACCATCTACACCTAAATACTCCGGGTTCCTTTCTCTAGCCATTTCAAGATCATGAAGAGTTTTGAGGCGGCTCCGAGAATTGACGTCCGACGGCAAAGAAATTCCGATCTTTATCGCAAAACACCTCTATCTAAGCGAATAGAGATTCTGTAGGCCTTATTAGTACAACCCAATGGCGTAGTTTGAGGAGCAGTGGGCAGAGCCCCCCCCCTCCCCCCATGAATCATAGAAAATGCAGAAGTTCCTGGTATGGAAGCGATCAAAATTAATAATTTTACGCTTCTAACTTCAGTACCTAACACCTTCAATTGGAGAATGTAATGAGTAAAGCACAATTATTATTATTACCAAACGGATCCGGTTGCTTAGTAACTTTAGAAGCTCTTAGAAATAAAGAAATTCTTATTAGGGATGGGTATCGTTACAAAAGTATCGATAAAGTGTATCGATACTGTATCGGGATCCAAGTATCGATGTACCAAATATCGCTTGAGCAAAGTATCGATATTTACAAATATCGAGTATCGATACCCCATTCACAATGTTGCTTATGAATAAGTTTTTCCCTACAAAAAAATTTTCAAACCAGAGTTTGAATTATTGAACTTAATGGATGGAGGTCACTGTAACATAAAGTTCATGGTAGAAGAGATATTATCTGGGAAAAGTTATATTATTTTCATATATTTAAAATATTACTGTATTGAAAAATCATGTAAGAAAATGTATTTATTCGAATAGATAAAATCACTAGAAAACGATAAAATCACGTCACGATAAAATAGTCACAGGGAAACGTTAGGGCAAATATACTTGAAATTACCACAACTCATCATCTACACTTTTCAAAAATATGAGTTTGGAAACCCACTTTCCTCTTCCTCCAAGTCGATTCCTTGCCGGAGTAACTGTGGCTTCATTACAAGTGACTAATAGCTGATTTGCGAGTCGTTGACAAAGTCAACCAAAGAAAAATTGAGTTAAGTATGTTAAAGTTGCTGAGGAAAAAATTCCCGAAATTTCAAAATATCGGAATGCAAGTATCGATACTCAATAATATCGGAGGGCACAGTATCGTTACAAAAATATCGATATGAGGTGGAAAATATCGGAATTTTGAAATATCGAGTATCGATACCCATCCTTAATTCTTATTAGGTTCGTTTGTGAAAGGGCAAAATGACGAGGATATTGTACAGCCCCTCAGAGAGGAGTAAAATCACCGAATCACTAGTCAACGAAAATGTAAATACTGCAAATTGAAATCAAGTCGTTTCCCACTATATCATCTGCAGGGTGGGTCCCAACTGGAAAATTCAGGGGAAACCTGGAAAGGCGAGTCAGGGAAATGTCAGGGAAATTTAGCAAAAACCACCAAATGTCAGGGAACTTTTTAAATGAAAACCTAGTGTAATAATTTAAAGCGTTTTTAGGTACTCCTAAACAATCAAACTTCAATAGCCTCACGTTATCATACTAGGCACATATTGTTTCATAAGTTAGTTATACGAGTATTTGTAGTTTGGGTCGGAGATCTGGTCACCATCCCACTCCAAGTACATCAATTCGCTTGAATCTATTAAAAAGCGTTTCCTGAAATACCTCGATTACTGTTTATCTAATGTATATAACCTAAGAGCCAATTATTCAGACAAATGTAAGAGATTCGATGTACTTCCTCTGTCTGTGCGCCGTAAATGGCAAGATTTATCTTTCTTGTACAAAGTCTTCTCTTGTGCAATAAATTGCCCTAAACCATCAGCCACTTTTGGTTTATTATTTCCAATAATAAGCCTATGTGATCGTATAGCAAAAAAATTTTATAACCCCCCCTCAAACTTTGTCACTTTACGTTTCAAGGTGCGTAGAATCCAAAGTTGAAATGTCCGTTCGCCGTCCGCCGTCCGGGCTATAAAAGGCCTTAGAATTGACTTAAAAATCTGTTCTTTCGCACATAGACTCCACTTGGGGTCTAGTTGGTCCTAACTTCTCGCCAGCTCGATCGCTCCACTCTCATGGGTGCTATGAGCCAAAAATAGGTGAAAGAGTGTCTTTTTTTTTGTATATTTCAAGTTGTATAGAAATTGGAGATTTATGAGTGAAAAGAAAATGTTAGCTATTAATTTTATGGAAAAAAAGTATTGTAAATGATACTCTTATATTCAAAAAGAGATTTTGGATTTTATGCTATTTTTTGCAATTTTATAGATTGTTTAAAACAAAATTTAATGAAGTTCAAGTTTTTAGCATAATTTTGTACATAAATTGTTGAATGTTTTATTTCATAGTTGATAAACTTTATTTGACCAATCTTATGCTAAAAAATATCAATTTAACAATTCTTAGCCATTTTCAGTGATTTTGTCAGCACATTTTTTGAAATTTGACCAATTAGATGATATCAATATACTATAGGTAACACTTTTATGTGTTGGAAAGATGACTTGGTAATAAATTGTTTTGTTTATCAACTACATTAAAAAGCGTAAAATTGTGAGATTCCGCTGCTGTAATGGATTGAACCCATTTGTGAGGTCCGAAGCTCCGAGTTCCGATACTAAATATACTGTAAGCGACGTTTAATAATTATTGACCAGAGATCTACGTAGAAGGGCTGTCTAATACATAAATAATAAACCTTTGTGTAATAATTTGCAGCGTTTTTCAATTAGGGAACTGCCTTTTCATTCTAGACAGAGCAGCCTATTCCATGTTCCATTTGGGCGTACTGCAGCTCATTCAGCAATGCTGAGTCATAGATCCGTATTGTCATACAATTTAGTTGAGAGCTTAAATCCAAAAATCTATATGTTTCACAGCTCTTTTGGCGAGTTCAAATCTTTATGCTGCTCTACCATGCTGGACCAATGGCTCAAATGTTCGTAGTCCAATATATTTATTTTTTTATTTGTTATCTTTTCTATTTTGATTATAACTGTTAAAACTTTGTTATTGTACAATTTTCTGACGTGTCCCATATTGTAATTAGGCTTGCCTGTTTTATGCCACGAATAAAGCTTCATTCTAAAGCTTTAAGCTTTATATACGAATGAAAAAAATAATTACCAAGAGTTGCGGTTAAACTGTTCTAAAGTAACAACGCACATAAAAAGTAAAAGGATGTGCCATTGGCTTCCCTGGTAACTACATCACCTAGAGTAAACCCTTTGTAAGAAAAACCATCGAAGTATTGAACTAGGGAGAAAAAACCCAGCAGAGTAGTGGATTGATCCAGTAAGAGTCCCAAAACTAGTTTGTTTACATAAGCTAGGACTTCTCAGGAGGGTTAAGGAGGGGGAAATTGGCCCATTGGAATTTGGAGTCATGTGTTTTAAATTCACAGAGCAACTTTCCAACGAACGATTTTATCATTCAATAGTGATTAACAGGAAGTTTCTATTTGTTTTCGTCACGTCACGGTGGGGTTTTCTAGTGATTTTCACGTACAACCAATGCCTTACTAAGGAAGTGTAACTCCCTTAGTTTTCATAGCAGGAAAATCGTTAGCCACTTTTTGAAATGCTCTCATTTTATCACAGCATCTCATAATCCCTAAGCCTCTGTAAGTTATTACGCTCAGTTATATACTAATATTGCTAAGTAACCATAATCTCTTTATATATATAATTCCGAACGGTCTTTGAAATTGTGAAGAACTTCGCGGTCCGATTTCAGTGTTAGACGGCTCATTCGAATCAGCACGGCCCCAAGTTTGTTGCAAAAGTGTCGCCGTTCGTCTCTATACCCGCCTTGATCGTGTTCTAGGTGGTCCTTATCAACGAGAGTTGTTTATTAGGCTGTGGCGGTAACAACAGTTGCCATCAATTCACAGTAAGTAAGAAACGTAGTGTAGTTACTAACATCTAGGAGAGTTATTTCTGAACGAAGAAATTGAAACTGAAGACTAAATTCTTTACTGTTCACTGTAGGAAGTTGAAATTTGATAGTTAGACTCTCAGGGACTTAAGAGACGAGTGAAGTGATGGGGTCTTTTTTGATAGGCTGAGTGGCAAGGACACCTCAACTGGTGGTATTTATTTTATTTCATTACTTACATTTTTATCGTTATTTCCTCTTTTTTTAATAATTTATTAACATCGCCTTAGCTATGCACCAGGTTACATAAAGCCGCAAAGAGGTAGGACTTATATCGTTACTATAATGTGCTGGGTTCCTGTTAGGTACTACTGTTATACGGACTAGATTAGGGCTTTCCAAGCCCTAACAGGCCTCTAGTGAACTAATAATGTGTAAAATTAATCATTATTAAATGATCTGACCGTAGAACCGTAGGTCTACCGTCCGGTTTTTTTTTTTTTGCGATGGGAAATCAGGAAGTTATACTCTCTCTGGAAACGATTGGTAGTAGGTGAAAAAATAGTGACATTTTTTGCTGTAGGACAAAAATTTTTAATTATCCCCAGAGCTAAGAAATCCGTGTGAGGAAAAATGTACTTCAACAAATAGCTTCAGATCACAAATTGAGAGACCGTAAAATATTAAATAGAAAGTCATGCAGCATGATCGTATGGGTGAATTTTGGTAAATTTTCGTATTACATTTATGTTAAATTGTTATGATATTTGAGTTTTGAGCACTTCGAGGGCAATGAAATTGTTAAATATAAGTAGACTACACATACTTAAGTAGTTTTTTTCTTTCTTTCTATAAATTATACGATTTTAATTTTATAAGCATTAAAGTTACGTTAAATGAAGAGAAAACAAACAACAAATTTGAATTTGATATTTTTTGTTTGATATTTTTGTTTTGTTATGATATTTTTTATTTGATATTTGTTTGTTTTTGAAGTTGGGTCAGGGAAATGTCAGGGAAATTAAAAATTTCCATTCGGGGCCACCCTGCTTCTGGAACCATATGCGATTTACCCCTAGAAAAATACCCATTGTTCAGTATCCACCAAAATTCTCCAACGAACTTTCCCTACTTTTCACTGCCAAACTTCATCAAGCTTGGTATTTCGATTCAAAACAGTTTCCCGTATTCTTTCATTAATTTTTTATTGTTGGTACATCGTTTGTATTTTCCTCAGGGCTGGGCCCTCTGAGTTAAAAGTAAAATGTTTCGGTTTTCTCGAGGGTTGGTCAATTGACCATCATTTGTATTATACCTACCATTCAAGAATTAAAATACAGTTAAAATTAAGAAAAAAAGGGGGAAAAACGATAAATAGAAGCCTTCTATGGTGATTCAAATAGTTTAACAGAAAATAATAAAATAATCTATTGTAGCAATATTTCTGTTCTAACCTAGCCATGTTGCGGGATTTAGTTTGTTTTGTTTACGTTTTGCTGTTAGTCGTTCCCAGTTTGATGCCCCGTTTTTTATCTCGCGTACTTACATAATACTATTGTGTGATATTGTCCAGAAAAAGTGTTTTTCGCGCTGAAGTAACAATTGAGGATAAAATTCTAAGGGAGAAACGTCCACTTATATAATTTTGCAGACAGTAAGTTTAGTATAATTGTGTATAAATAAGCCTAGTGCACCTCAGTTAATCCGTAGGTGGGTGTGCTTTAATAATCCATAGGTAGTGGGCTTGTGAATATGAAAGAGTATGCGATTTCAAATCATTACAAAAATCCATTGAGTATCTACTTATTTGAACGTTTAGCAGTTTATACAATCTCCATATATTCAGCAAAAAGTACGAGAAATTAATACTAAAACTATAAAATAAAATTAAATCCTTGATTTTTGCCCTTCCATGAGAAATATCTTATGTACACCCACTGGTGCAACCTCACCATTAACTAATAAGGTATTAAATTATTAGGGTAATTTAACATTGCTAATGAATTATAATTTAGGTACCTACATTAATATAACTAGCATTGTGTGTCAAATTTGATTCAAATTTTTACCTAATGCGAAAACACAATTCGTGGATAGAGGTAGGTATGTATTGTAGGGTAACGGAATGATGAAACTATGTTAACCAGTAACGTATTATACTGGATTAGGTAATACAATAAAGTTTAGTTTGTTATTTACGATTCCCAGTGTTAGCATATTAATATCATAACAAAATACATCCATTCAAACCCTGAAATTATTGACCTACATGCTTCTTACCTATTAATGAAGGGAGGATGGGAATTTTCAGTATTTTATTGGAGTGAATTCCTTATTTTAATAAATTATAACTCCTATAGTAGGTATATTATGTCAATTGAATGATACATCGTTTGTATGTAGTTACCTAGTTACTCCAATCGTAGTTGGGGAACTGTATTGTGGAACTAAGTGGAAAGTACTACGCTACCGGCTCCGATGCTTAGTTGAAGGGACGACCGACAGATGGCTCTAGCACCTGCTCACCAGAAAGTTCGCCCTTCGTCCCCTACGACCGCAGCGCCGCCGGCGCCGGACTATCTCAATTTCGTTTCGAAGCTTCCCGACCTTCAGCTCAAGTTGGTAAAGTATAGGTACACCTAATTATGATGCGAGGCTTCACATTGTTTTCCAACTATGTACCGGTTACATGGGTGTTCCCTTTTCAAGGTCATTACAAACAAATATATATTTTGTTCCTAACCCACCCACAATTATTGTATGGACGAAAAAGGTACCTAATTAGGTACCTACGTATTTTCATTCCCATAAAATGATGTTTGAGAAACAAACTACACCACACTAAATACTATTATTATATTAGACTGATTAACTTAACACTGTAGCTTATGCACAACAAGACAAAAATGAACGTTAATAAAATAAAGGTATGAGTACCAATATAGGCAGGTCCCTATTTTGCAAATCACAACTTGTCTCCCATCCTTCATCCGTACTACATGATGTTACGATTTGGTGTTTGGTAGGGTAGGTGGAGGCAGTAGCCCGTAGTTTCCTGTTTTAAGGACATTATGGGAATATAATAATCATCAAAATTCGAGTTTTCGGGAATAGAAAATTCAGCGAGACATCTAGCCTTATATTTAGTCACAACATCAACCGCACGTATATTGACAAACTATTCGTTCTAAAGATTCAGCTTTCTATTTTGATCGTTATTTACATAACATCAGACACTCCTACGATGAAACAGCAGTATCTCAAGAACGTTTAACAATCTACTAACGCGCATTGATTTCTGTAGAAATCATCAGCGAAGTAACAGCGCCAGAGCTTCGTTTTTTGACAACGCGGCGGCAACATAACTAAGGTAATGCAGGAAGGTTTCCTCGTCACTGAACTAAGATCCTCCTGTTACAATTCAGCTGTGTAGAATCCCATCTCATTAATAATAGTCTAAGCAAAGTAAGGTCGATCAGTGGAACAAATTCATAACTTCCTGAAAATTGGCACAGATGTTCCTTTCACCTTTCTGAATAAAATAGTGAAAAATCTATAAGAATCTGGAGATCGGAAGAGGGTACAAGGAGGGGAATTTTTTTTCGCCTGTTTCGGTTTTTATTTCGGAAACTATCAACATTTTCGCATCGACGACTATATACAAAATCAAAGACCATTAAATTTCCTATTGAAATAGTCCCATTCAATATTCTTGTATCTCGTACGGTTAGTGAGTTGTTGGCCGCAGACTCTCGTTCTGTTTGTTCTTTGGCCAGAGCACACCCACCTACACCCCATTATCAGATCTTACCCAAATTATTCTTTGAAAATTGTTCCAAAGGGGAGGTAGCGGATTACACTACATTCACATATCGTCAATATCGATATTTTATACTTTAGCCACCTAGTATTACATAGCTTCCGCTTTTATTATGCGGGAAAAAGGTGACAAAATAAAACCATGAATGTACAATTTTTCCTTCTCAGATTTTTATGCTGATAGGCCATAACAATGAACTGAGATAGACAAAAAATTGAATTAAAAAAAATCAGACTGTATGTTTGGGATTATTATCGTAGCTATACAGTGGAGCGTATTTATTATTTTGAACATTTTAATTATAAAATAACAGTTTCCCCACTTCGTGAAAAACCAGATTCGTGGATATGTTTTTGGTTAGTAAATGCGCTTGAGTAAATATGCAAACCCAGCTAATCATGATGAAGCTCGTCATTTTATTCGGCTTCTAGACTCCCAGAGAGTCATTCCATCAAATTTCAACTTCCTCTGGTGAACAGGAAAGAATTTAGCTCACTCTATCAGGAAGAAACCAACAATTTCTATCGTCTCCTAATGTCCCAGAAAATCACCCTATCAAATTTTAACTACCTTGGGTGAACAGGAAATAATTTTCCCTCACTGAGCTAAAAGGAAAGAACCCATAATTTCAATCGTCTCTTAGTATCCCAGAGAGTCACCCTATCAAATTTCATCTTCCTAAAGGTAAACGAGTGAGAATTTAGACTTCACTGTTTTTGGGACTACTTTTCCTAGACTATGAGAGCACTCAGGCCTCCTTCATGAAGATGGAAAAAGGCCAGACGGGGTAACACTGATACCTTGGGCTTGAGGGAAGCATCTGGTTTGGGGTGCTTCGTTCGCTGGCACTCTTGCTCCCAGTCACCTACATTCTTACACCTCTCCTGGGCGTTCAGCTGAAATTCTTGCTAGGAAAAAGCATGCAATGTATTCAAATCTGTTTTTTTTTTTTTTTCGAACAACGTGCGAATTCCGCAACTCAACATGTTTAAAATTTCTGTATATTGCATTAGTTTGGTACCGTCTTAACAACAATTGGAATTTTAAATCCTCTTTTCAAAGATCAGATTGAAGAAATTTGAAGTGCCAAACATGAATTTTGACATTTTATGTCATCGCACATAAACTAAAAAACGCCACGAAAATTGACTGACGACGAAAATTGCTCACTAAAATATTCTGATGATTTCCGCTTAGACCAAGTCGTTGCTAGGGAAATGGTACTTCGTCGTTTTTCATCCCACAAAATTCGTAAACCATTCGTTCAAAAGCTCTCGATTTATCCAACCATATGTTAACTACTGCGAAGAGCGTGGCCAACAAGCTGAGTTGTGAGCATGGTTATTTGAATAATTGTGTACTCTCAGGTCATTCTCAATAATTGGTATTGTGAACATGATTGCAATCGCTTGTTAATTTTTGATGATTTCATTGAGCTGGTGTTTTGATGATTTGATTCATACTAGGTGATCCGAATATTGCGAGAACGGTTTGATTTGTGAAGAGGTGGTTAAATCATTTTAATAGGTAATTTCTATACTTTACACTATAGGAAGCTGTGATTTTGTATGTAGCTTTTTTAGGACATTTACCTGACGAAGCCCAGGGTCCGGATCAGATGAGTGGCTCTTGAAGCTAATTTATATGCTTTACACACTAGGAAGCTGTAATTGCGTATGTAGCCTCTTTAGGACGTTTACTTGACAATGCCCAGGGACCGGATCAGATGAGTGGCTCTTGAAGCTAATTTATATGCTTTACACTCTAGGAAGTTGTAATTTCGTATGTAGCCTCTTTTCTATGTAGACTTTTACTTGACGATGTCCGGATCAGCTGAGTGGCTCTTAGAGCTTGCATACGAGTCTGCAACACATACGAGTCTCCAACTAAAGACATAAAATGTCCCAATGTGTTGCAGACTCGTATGCAAGCGTTTCTTGATTCCAACAGTTCACAGAAAGGAAAAGTAATGACTGAAAACTGAAAGTTAAATTATATGGTAATGATATCAGATTTTTTTAAAAATATTTCCATCTATCATAATAGTACTTTCAATTTCGTAAAGTCAACTGCAGCAAAATTACATAAAGTTCTAAATTTATGCTCGATAGCCTTCAGAGGTTTCGCTGACCTTATTAAACAGCCCTGTAAGTTAAAGCCTTTATCATTAAATAAAGTAGTGGTTACACCCCTTACCTGTTTGATAAACTAAATCTGAAATTCGAAATGTAGCCTCCTGGGTTCCACTCACAAGGTGTTCTAACGTCATTTTCGCTGAGAGTCTGATGCAACTTGCTTCCCTACTTTGCCAATAAAGCTGAAATTTGATATCGTGCCTCTTAAGAGCTGTTGGATTCCAATGAGAAGGTCTCGAAAGGTCTGGAAGGGCTGATTGTATTGAAAGGCTAATTTCACTCCTCTTCAAAGTACAATAGTATAATTTGGAATAAGGGGTTAGAATATTAGGGTCTGCTGGGTTAGAACGCTAACTCCATCACCTGATTAGGTCTGAAGCTAGTTTCTTTCCTTCAAGATCAACTGATCTCTCTGGTTTCTTTCCGATTCAATCTACAATAATTGTAAAACTCGAAATGTTCCCAAACGGTGCTATTTCATTTTCTGGATCCTATGGAGGTGAAAGTTGAATGTCGCTTCCCAGATACGGTTGGGTTATAATAAGGTGTCCTGACGCTCTAAGCTGCTGGCTGATTTCATTCCTACGGATGCGATTCGGAATAGAGCTTCCAGGGGAGAATTTAATTACAATAATATTATGGTACCTGAACATTACTGACCAGCAGCAGGAGCTCTGAGAACCTTAATTAGGTTTCTACTACTCTTATTAAAATTTGAAATGGAGCTTTTGAGGAGCTCTGGGCAACAATAATAGAATAGAAGCAAGAATCTATAATTACTTTTCTAAACAACCAACTAAGCTGATACTTGAAATGTAGCTTTCTAGGTGGGCTGCTTGGTTCTAAGGAGAAGGTGCCATAAGGTCTAAAAGGGCTAATAGGATAATGTCATTCTCTTCAAACAACAATAGACAATTTTGAAATAATGGATTATAATATTTGGGATGGCTGAGTTAGAATGAAAAGATACTCTAACACCACACTAGCTTATGGGCTCTGAAGCTAATTTCTTTCCTACTCAACAATAGATGATGAAGTTTGAAGTAGCGCCCCCCAAGGAATGCTGGGCTCAGATGACAAGGTATCGTGATGCCAAGATCTACTAATATGACTCAAAGACAAATTTCTTTCCCTTTCAAACATCAATAATGATAAAACTCTAAAAGTGCCCAAACGGTAACATCAGCTGATGAAACTGTTCCTTTTCCTGGATCCTAAATTAGAATGCCGCTTCATAGATACTTCTAGACTATGATATACTAGCATGCGGATTTCATTCCTTCCTACCGAGCTGCTACGGAGATTTGGGTAAAAATAATATGGCACCTTAACGTTCCTGACCAGCAGCAGTAGCTTTAAGTACCTATAATAGGTTTCTATTTAATTTACTAAATATGAATTGAAGTTTCTAAGAAGCATCAGGCACCACTTTTGGATGATAGTTGGAAGAAGATGACTTAATTATGTACCTCAAATCAATTTCAACACGATTGTATTATTAATAGCTACTGCGCATGCGCCAATGTGAAATACTTGTAATGACCTTAATTTCCACAGTTTTCATCCGATTTTGATGAAGTCAGCGAATGCACGGTTTAGGTTGTCGATGGTCCCGTACCTATTTCATTGTTTTCAACTCACCTGTTCATTCTGCATTTGCACAAATGTAAATTACATTGAGTATCATTTTTCCGTTTCTTAATTGACCAATTATGACATTTCACGCTACAAATTGATTTCCTTTTCCGCTATGGAATTTTCCAAGATCATTTAAAACTTTTCAATGATCTATACATTCATGATAGGTAAACGTGGAAGCTATGTGCCACACCCAACTTGGCAGACGTTTTTTATAGTATCATTCCTTATCGGTTAGCTCTTTCTGCCGCACCCTGTATACCCTAAATACATTATATTTGAGTGGATAGGCACGAGGAGCATGATCCCGACTAAAAGAAGTTCTAACTTATCGCAGGATTCGAGAAAAGCAAAAGCTAGCCGACGGGGTCTCTTGAAGGAAAATCATCAATTGAGTAAACTCTGAAGCTAATTTCTATATCTGAATAATATTCTGCTTTGAAATGGAGCCTCTTTGGGACTGCTGCGTTACACAGTGACAAGGCACATAGCCCCCATGATCAGCTGATTGGGCTCTGAGCCTAATTTCTTCCTCATTCTACGAGTATTTATGATGATGAAAATGTATACGGCATTTTCTATTAGGATATTCGCATTCTAGCGCCCGTTGTATTTTAGACAACGGGCTTTCGTGCTAGCTATAATCACCAATTATATTCATGTTTAATCTTTTTGCCAAGTAAAACATAAATTTACGGGAAGGAACTACCGCATCAGTGTATTTTTGTATAAATATCTCGTTCACGTTCTGTTCGTAACCGTAAAATCATCTTGTACTCAAATTACCAAACATGAGATAGGAGGAAAAAGATAACTCGTGTTGTAGGAAGAGCTTTATAAGTGAACGGCAGCACTTCTCATACATATTTTTATCCATAAATACACAACTCTACAATCTTAATCTTTTAAATTTCCGTACATTACAAGAACAAGATTAATCATTACGGATTCATAATAAATAAATACTGATTTAACAGTTTAGTTGCACATATCGAAAAAAGATGGAAACCAAGGGAGATATGCTAAATTTAAAAACTATAAACAACAATAATTCACACATGCTATTCCTAGTAATATGTGTACAGAGTTATGATACAATAAACATAACATTTAATTACAATTTTCGAAAAGGGGTAGAGGGGAGGGAAGATTGCATTTATATGTATAAGACCAGTGAGATTTGCGACGTAATTTTTCTCTAATTGGGTGCACTGTGTTCTAATAAAAGTCTAATAGGAACAGACACAGTTTATCACCCTACCTAGTTACACTCACTCTAGACACATTTAGAGAGGGATTGAAATTCACATAATATTCCATTTATTTATTATTCATTACTTTTATGTTTACCCTGTTATATTATAGCTATCTGTATAATAATATCATTTTACGGATGAGGGGTATACTTCTTTTACTTTGGATGCTCCGAAAAAACTTGAATGTGAACACTCCAATTGTTTCTTATAAAAATAACCGTTGAAATTATATGTGGCCTAATTAGAGGAACATATTGTGATATCATCGATAATTTTAATTCTAATGATACAAAAATTTATTGCAAACTTATTAGACTCTTTGATGACGGTGTATTTGTAGAAATAGGTATGTTTGTATAATATATACAACACAATAGTTTCAATCCCACATAATTATTGGCTATGAGAAGAAGAAACATCAATTTTCTTTTACTTACAACTTTTTTTAATATATATATTTTCTTCAAAAATTACGGTCAGTTTCATAAACACATGCGCGATGAGAGGGTATAACATCTTTTTTATTTACAAATCGATACAGCTATGAGATATACACACATTTACACAGATAAATTATCAGTAGTAGGTACTTACATAAAATACAAAATTATACAAAAACAGAGTAGTTGAAATGGGTGAGAGGGCGAGGGAGAAAGCAATAAATCGAACCATAAAACTATAAACGCCGGAATCTCGTATCACATCGCCTTAAGTACGTAAAAATGTCAGAACTAACATCAATTTCAAGTCTTAAATGGAATTATTCGTGATAATGTGGAATGTATTATTCTATTATGTGTTTGGATGTTTTCATAATTGGGAAATACGAGTTGGGAGTTCGAGACATGATGAGTTCAAGGGGTGGAATGTTGAATTAACCATTCACTGGGAGACTTCTTCGATGAAAAAATAATACGTATACAATGAAAGGTGTCTTTAAAACATCACTCCTTGGACTCAACATGCATGGTAGGGAGAGTACAACATTGAAACAAAATCAATATGAAACGCCAATGAGAGATCAAAACATGGTCCAAATTCGAATTCCGTGGATGATTTTCAAAACAACAAGTTAGAAAATAAAAATAAAAACAGTAACAACAGAAAGTTCTTAAACCGATAAACAAAATTTAAAGCTTCATCGAAAATATAGTACATTTTTCGAACCAACAAAAAGGAAAGTAGTATACTCGTTGCATAGAGAATGAATTTTACGCTAATACTCGTAAGTACGGGGACTTGACCTACCATTTATATTTACAACACGACTCTATGAAAAATTGCTTTGGCGTCAATTACAAACAACAGGATTTTTCGAAAAACAACACTGAGCCTAGTTTTCCCTTTCCATCAGAGATGAAAGAGTAACACAAGGTAGCGGAGTGTCATTAATAGATGCTCTGAAGAGGTCGGAATCCTGCCCAAGGATAGAGTCACGTAGTACCTGCATCTTTGGGCGTGGAAGCGATAGAATCTTCGTCTCCGCTGGTCATCATAGGCAACATATGCTCAACTTTTATGTTGCTGTCACCACCCAGCATGGATGGCATCATATGTTCAACTTTGATGTTCTGGTTCACCACGCACTTTCTCATGTGTTTCTCCAGAGTTGAAGGAACGGAGAAGGGCATTTCGCAAAAACGGCATCGGTAAACGTCTTTGCCCATTCTTCCATGGGTCTTCATATGTCTCGTGAGCTTGGAGCTTTGAGCACAAGCATAGGAGCAAAGCTCGCATTTGTACGGTTTCTCGCCAGTATGGGAACGCCTATGGACGGTCAAATTGCTGCAGTTTTTAAACACTTTACCACAATATTCGCAGGTGTCATTACGTCTCGATTCTTTTTTTATGTTTTGTGAGGGAAGCCCTAGGTTGAGAGCAGCTGCAGCAGCAGCAGCGGCAGCTAACGACGCACTGGTACTGGGGCTATTACCTTTACAATTATCTTTCATGATATCACCTTCAGATCCATTTCCACCAAACATGTGCTCCCTGTGGTGAGCAGCCATTGCGGGTAGCCACATGCTTGGATATAATCCGTCTCTTTCACCCCTTCCAATGCTTCCATCTCTTTCCATTTTCAGTCTTTTGCTGGCCTCAAATGGATTTTCAAAGGGGGAGCCAAAGAGACCAGGGTGGCCCGCGACCAAATCCAACGGTGGCTGCCCACTCATCATGTTTTTTGCAAACTCTTCCCTGAATCTCAATGCCGCTGCAGATTTTTCAAGCAAACCATTTTCTATCCGATGAGGTGGCTTGCAGTTGTTATTGTCAGACAGCAAATGAGATCGGTGTATCAAGTCTTCTTTCCTCATGATATGGTGAGCACCAACTGATTCTTTCAGAGCCTGTTTATAAGCTTCGCTATACTGCTGAATATTACTCAGTCCGTATTTGTCCATAAATTCTCCAACTAGTGATCCTGATGGAACTTTATCTACATTGTGAGGCGAAGTGGAACCTTTATGCTCACCAGCAGTAGGAGAAGTGGATGAGTTAGACTTGGTGGTCAAATCTTCTGGGGCATCACCACCAATGTCATCATCTTCATCACCTTCCTCGTCTTCTAATTCCATTTCCTCATCTTCATCTTCTTCCTCTTCTTCTTCATCTTCGTCGTCTTCCAGATCTTCTTCGTCATCATCATCGTCATCTTCCATCGATCCAATAGATCCTTCATTTGATCCATGTTCATTATTTGAATTCGCTAATGTATTACCATTTGGGTTACCATCTTCATTTCCGGATGTAATGCTGCGACGATGCACTCTCATGTGTCGCTTGAGTTTGGAGCTTTGAGAGCATGCATGGTTGCAAACTGAACATTTATATGGCTTCTCCCCTGTGTGGGAGCGCCTGTGGACGAGCAAATTACTTTGAAATCTAAATTTCTTGCCACAATAATCACAGGGGTGAATCTTGTTGCTATCACCAATCTCCATGCTCTCGGGTGGATTACTCATAGAGAAATCAGCAGGCTTGGAGGGAGGAGTAGATGAAGACCTTGGTGTGGTTGGTGCCTCAACTTTTACAGAGAGCTCACTAGAAGATGGTTCCTCTGGTTGACTTTTGGGTTCAGCAGATGGTGAACGTGAACGAGGTCTTGGGCTAGGTGACTGAGAATTATTGATATTGTTATTATTTGTACTATTGTTATTGTTGTTATTGTTTAAAACAGCTGGGGTTAGACTTGCGGGCGGTTGCAGGCTGCTGTTTGGGCTCGTGAATGGAGGAGTCAGTTTTCTTGAAGATGGAGACGAGTTTCCCCCACTATTCGGGCCAGGGCTTGTTGTTCCGGCTAATTGCCGCAACCGCTGCGAGTAAAAATCCAGTTGTGGTTCAAGAGAAAGAGCTAGTGATGGTGGTGGCGGAGCCACAGGAGGCCTAGCCACACTAGTTGGTGGCAGGATTTGTGGTGGCCTTTCTCCAGGAGGTGGACAGAATGGTGCATGTGGAGGTGGTACTCTACTAGCAGCTGCTACGGCGGCAGCTAGGTTAAGACCAGCGTGATGTTGACTAAGACGGAACTGTTCAGAGACTAATTGGTCCATTCTGAAATGGTGTTCGTTATGACTAGACGGCCGGGCAAATAGAGATCCTGAGCTATTTCCCAGTGAACTGGGTGGGAATTGGTGATGTCTTGGTGGTTCCATCGGTAATCTGAGGATGCCCCCAACAGTAAATGGGTTATGCAGGGGAATCGGAGGTTCCACCATTGGTGATGAAGTAGGAATCCCCAACCTGGGTGGCACTCCAAGTGACAATGGAGTTGCAGGACCAGCAGGATTACCACTAGAGGAACAACCGGAGGAACTTGTTGAACACGTTGAAGAACCTGACTGATTTTTACCAGCGCTCAAGGACGTTCCTGGTGACGAAGTTATGGAAGAAGACGACGCTGATGCTGAAGTATCAACGTATATCTTCATACCGTGGTTATTCTGCACATGTTGGACCAGTCTCCAAGCTGAATGGAGCCTTGCTTTGCACGTCGAACAGACGTAGTTACTTGGTTCTGAAACAAAGAAAAGAAAGAAATCCGTTAGATCGGATATGGAAACCAAAGAAAAGATAAATGTTATATACAATCACATTTATTCATAATGACAGGGAGAGAATTATCTCTTGTGCTATATGCTAAAGATGAGATAGGGAGGAGTATTGTGCGTAGAAGAAGAGCAGAGTGGTAAAACGCAAGAGTATTCTCCCCAATGATGGTGTATAGGCCTGCGGGGAGAGAAACGATTTCGGTGTTGATAAGATTTCAAGCAATATGAAACACCCCCTCTTTCTGGAGAACATATTTACATTTTTCATTATTTCAATACGGGGGGAGTAGACAGGGGGGTCCGTTTCATATACCTCGGAGCTCCGTGTCCACACATTGTACACACGTGATCTTTGCAAGCGAGCCGAGGGTGTAAGAGAGGGGAGGTACGGGGGCAGAAAAGATACTGAGGCCTTCCCGAACAAAGTTGTGACATCTGAATACTCAACGAGGTAGGTAGCCTTCAGTTTTCTTTGTTTCGATTTCCCCCACCGGCCCGGGATATTAGTCGTTTCATAAACAATGCGCGGAACGTGAGGCAGGAGGGAAAACCATCGCCCAAATTACAGCCTCGGCCGTTTTCGCCCCCATCCTCCTCCGTTAGTTATCGTTTTCGTTGTCGAATGGGGAAATTTCGAGAGAACGGACCTATACGCGATAAAGCATCTCGTAGAAAGTTTCGAACAATAAGTGTCCATCCTGTAAGTGGACCTGACAAAACTTCACGAAAAACCACTCCACACATATCAACTCTCTCCGATCAAACTCACATTGCTCAAAGCTTGTAGAATTTCAACTCCCTTTTCAAATTGTTTAAAACAGGAAGAAAAATAATTTCAAAAACTCTGTTTTAAATGTTCATTAGAGTTTGCTGAGTGGGATTGAACGCGTTGGATGTGTTACCATTCTTAATATTAACTTACGTGAATCCCATTAACAACTATAATCAACTTGTTTTCCCATGTCATACATTTCCAGCATTTTTACTTCTATTATGCCACTAACAAAATTGAATTATTATTTTATTAGCGTATTTTCGTAAAAATTTTAAAATCAAAATTTTCCAAAAATTGTTTAATTGAAATCCGTTTTGAGGCATTTTGTTCCGTTTTTGCGCCAAAAATCAAGCTTTCCAAACAGAAGGATGAGTTTGTTGGCCAACACTTTTTGATCAAAATAAATTAGTAACATGAAAAAAAAGTAAGTACTACGAAATCATTAAAATTTGCTAAAAACAGCTCAAATTAGTTGAATTCATATATTTTTCACCTTATGGTAAAATTAGAATAAAAATGAAATAGAATTCGATTATTTTTTATTTTATGTAGAAAATTATGCTCAAAATGTACTTGAATTTCATTAAATTTGCTAAAAAATCTATAAAAACTGCGAAAAAGGTATAAACCCAAAATTTCTTTTTGAATGGCAGATTATTATTTAGGATCTGTTTTTAGCCATAAAATTAATATTTAACAATGTCCTTGCACTCAAAAATCTTAAAATACAAAACAATTTAACATGATACAATACAATTTACGAAAATTCGCTCATACGATTATGCTGCATGACTGGAACATATTCCTATAACCTTCTCTGACCGATTATATGGACCTTCACCTACTAGGTGAGAATAATGTTGGGAAAATTCTAGGCACCAATCGGGAATAATGATGAATAATCAAAAACGAATTACTTGTGGTTCTAAACCTAGATTCTCATTATTTTACGGTTTATATCCCTTAAGACCATCTGCACCCACTCAATTTAGCATCCGATTCATGTGTAATAAAATGGAAGAATATTTACAACTTTTTATTACGGTTTCCTCAACCGTATTGTGAATAGCTGTAAAAAGGTTGGGCTTTTGTTATTGATAAAAGTGTAAAAGAGGGTAGAAGAAGCGGGTGGACGGCACACGGGCCGCATACGTAAATAGGTGGTCATTGAATGCCTCCCTCTACCACGAGGAACACCTTGCACAAGCCCTAGCCGGACATAAATTATACGAGATTGAAAGAGAAAGAGAAGAAAAAAGGCGTATTTATTAGGTTCGGACTACGTGAATTGATTTACTAATAGGAACATGTTTTTTATTTTTGGTATTTTGGGAAGAAAAAAACACCCTTATGACCGCATCGGGGTAACTAGGGGTGAATAGGGTGTGATGGTGAACTAGTTTTGTGGGGGTGGGCTGATGTGTTAAACGAACGGTGGATGAAACGGAGGAAAAAAGTGTATTAAACATAGAGGCAGTGAGGGGAGGCTGAACGACAATAAGTCGCCACAATTCGGCTTTAATTTGACCAGAACGATAGCTGGAAGACGGGCGAAAAGACACATGGCCGTTAGGAGCTAGCCGTGCGTTATGCTGTGATTGTGTCATCGGGAGGGGAAGACCTAATTGAAAGCGATCGCCCGGTCAGTCCGTGCGGAAATCCTACGGAAAAACACTGGGGTCGGAAGGGAGAGATTTGAGAATATCATGAGAAAATCATCTCGACAGTGGAGTGGAAGATGATGAATGATCCGATCTTGGAAAAAAGAAACCTCATGTGAAGAATACCCCGTAAATGTCATACAGAAAACAATATTGATGAGGAAATACGTTATATTTAGCCTTAACCAACGATTTTAAGATGTACCTTCCCACGTCTTTGATAATATATCATCACTATTATAGCGTCGATTAAAATTTAGATCTTCTATTCTGCTCATAAAAAGGTTTCAATCAATTCTGTGTGGAGAAAACTATTGAAAACGATGCCAAACTCGATTTTTGGTTGATTTGAAGACGATCGTCTTGCTGACGACAAGTGGCTGTCGATGGATCGTCCAAAAACTATACAGTTAGTTCCGAATGTCTAAAAAGTCCGCCTACCAAGGATTCGATAGTCCTAAGTCGATAGTTTTAAAACGTAGGCCTGTTGAGCAGAACACATACGAAATGCAAAGAAAAGAAGTTCCTTGACGACAATACTACTTCGTCGTCGTCACTAAGGTCAGTCATTGTTAAATCATTAAAAATAAAGTTGGGTATAGTTTTCAACAGTTTTCACTCCATATGTAGAAGAACTCAATGTAGAGACTCACTTCGTTCGTCATATAAAATTTCAAAGTTGAGAAATTGAATTATTAAAAACAAAAAAACGAATTTTTGAATTATGGTAAGCCCTTAGAGCCATAGCCATTCTAAATGCCATGTCCAAGAGTAACGACACCTAGTTGTAAAAAATTGAAACTGGAAAAGAAAAAATTGAAAAATCATAGCTTACTAAGGCTATTTTGGTAAGGTTTGGCGATATAGGTACAAATGGTAAAGTAGGCGAACTTTTGAAATCTATGCAGCGGTATGAAGCACAAATTGCATAGGTATTGAGTATACACATACATTTCGAACATCAAGATGTTTGCGTATTCTCCATTCCACGATGAGTATTCATTTAAAAAATATTCCTCAAAAGGTAGTATTTATTTGTTGAAAATTCTTTGGTTCTGACATTAGATGGTATCCAAAATTAAGTTTGCGTCGTACTTCTATGACACAAATAATGCTATCTTTAACTGAAAATAACTAAAATTCTTCGTCAAATCCCAATGAAATCAATGATAGTTGTTACAAATCAATGACTTGTCATCCCGAGCAAAAAATCTCGTTGAGAATTGGAAGAGTCAACTGTCGGAGAACCGTTATAAGAATATATTATTCAATTTTGAGGTCATCAAGCGGCTCTGGTGACGACAGGGGAGGAAGGAAGATGGAAAGTACGGATATGGTAGGATGAAGAGGAAGCGGAAGTCACCCCCTCCCTCCGGCCACCCTGTCACCCTGTAATCCGCCCTGCCAATCCATTACCGGGGGATGAGATGGGCATATGGGGGTGGAAGTCTCTTAAGACGGATGCAGGACCTCTTTCCCCTGCACATATCCCTATATTCCATAGAGAGAATATTCCGCCAGAATGATTTGAGTACGTTCGGCAAATTCTACGAAAAACTCAACTCAGCATAACTATGGAGCATACGACCAACATAACTCGGAAATATTCGGAGAAATAAGTGATCTGATTTTCGTCTCATAGATTGAAAGATACTCCAGTATGACAAACCAAACCAATTACAACCAACCAAGTAGACGAATTCTGACTTGTATAGATATGTGTTTCCCAAATTTCATGAGACTATTCCCGTATTAAATATTTTAGTAGGCGAGGCTATGATGATCAACTCACACCAACTCACTAAAACTAAACAAACTAAATCACTCACGGAAAAGTTATGGAAACCCATTTCAATGAAGAAGTTAGCGAAGAATGTTGTCTATATCCACGA
Source organism: Adelphocoris suturalis (assembly GCA_030762985.1). NCBI lineage: Eukaryota > Metazoa > Arthropoda > Insecta > Hemiptera > Miridae > Adelphocoris > Adelphocoris suturalis. The sequence goes on from CM061048.1 coordinate 57,569,094, forward strand.
AAGATTATGACTTAGAATGTTGGATCGATTTTGACGTTCAGTTCATCATCAGTAATAATTAACTGTAATTTTTGTATGGGTAAACGTAGAGGATAAGTCTTCAACTATTTTCTTGAGCTGAATTTTCTATCGTAACATTACTGCTATCGTTATTGCTTCTTATTGATGATAGCCTAACCGTAAAAATAGAAAACTTTCTTCACTAACTCCCGTCTTCTTCATTCACTTCAACTATCTGAGATAACCCAAGAATTTTCTCCTTGATAATCCAACGAGTAGCATACGACGAACCAAACTTGTACAGGAGATCTGTTGACTTATTAAGGGTTTAATTCCACCTCCGAATAAGGGATGGAAAAGGGTGGAGGGGGTTGGCCTCCCCGGAGGACTTGGCCGGGGTACTTAGCCCTCCCAAGTTTGAAGGAAGTTGGGAGATTTGAGGATCCGCTAATCCCCGTGTTCTTCTTAAATATTCATCGTTTCTTCAAAATTATCCTCTCCGCGGCCCCTCCTTCTTCTCGCTGCTTTCGCATCCCGGAAATTTATTTCCAGGAGCACGTGTTTAATGAATTGTCCCTCCCTCTCAAGCCAAACCTCTCGACTTTCGGCGGAACCATACTAGCGGAGCCCATTAATCACAAATGGGCACTCACCGGCAGAAGGCCGGATTAAAATTCAACAGTTCAATTTTAACATCCACCCAACCCTTATAGCCATGTACCGAGAGTAGTGATAAACCAAAATTAATAGCGTTAAAAAATACATTTTAAGGTTAAGGTTTTACGAGCCTCATTCAACAATTGATGTTGTGAACTCTTAAAGTTAGGGGTCTTGCGGTGGAGAGAGATGATGACCCTAGAGACAGATTATTATTAGGTATTCCTTGGTTGTTTCCTCAAATCCCAATACTATCACGGAATTATTGATTATGTTACTGTCAAAGAAGAAATTCCGATCAATTGACTGTAATTTGCAGATTTCAAAGATCCTAAATAGTTTTAACACGTTTTGTTAATATTTATAAAGAATCATTCAAATTCAGCAAGAGTTCAAATTATCAGGGATTTTAATAAAGTACAACAATTGATACGAATTCCCATCTCAGGCGACAGAAAACCGCATTCTATGCATGCCGACGTACACACATATGAGATTATTTAGACTAAACAATTTTCTTAACCTGAATTTGGCATCCTTCAGCTATTGTAACTGTAGAATTGTAGGTAATGTGAATTATTCCACGATAGTCCAACGAAACACAATGGTAGAGCTCATCAAAGACCACATTATTTTCTTTACGAATTTAGACTCAAATCATATACTTGTATGCTATAGTTTTTTTTTAATTTGCTTAGATCAATTTCGTAATTTGCTTATATATACGGTTATTAGATGTTTTCCACAATATTGTGTTACATTTATGAATATTCCATGCGATATAGTTTCTAACTAAACTATTATTGTGCTAAATATAGGAAAATGAGAATGTTACCCAATACCAAATGTTTGTTCAAAAACAAGATAGAGACGTGATTTCCAAACTTATAAATCTTTCTAAATTGCAACAAGGATAATGGTTGAGGCAGAAATACCCCAGGCCTTTCAGTGAGCCTATTTCACCTTCACACACAAAATTAGCTAAAATCTTAGAGGGTGCAGCCTCAAACCCCCCTTGAAAAATGGACGGAGAAAGCGCGTTTTCTATATTATTATTTATTGCTCTTGAGGGTTACTGTCGGGATTTCCCAAGACGCTTAATTCCGGTGGAAAAGTTGTGTGGAGTTGGGCAAGAAAGGGTGAACCCCCTGACCGCAGCACCCCTAATTTATTTATACGTCCGGGAAGAGGAGAATATCTTATCAACAGAGGCTCTCCATTACCGAGGCGCCATCTTGGGGGTTGCAAGCCTTGATAAGATGACGCCACCTCATAAATAACAAGCCGAGAAGAAGAAGAAGTGGACGAGTGAAGTAGAAGAAGGCACCCCGGAATATCTTTTCCCAACCTTCCCTTTCCCATTTTCTCCGAGGCCCTTTTTCTGAGGTTTTCTCATGCAAATTTTCTCACTCCCTCCGGGCTGGACATCGCGTTATCCCAATATCGAGACGAACACTCTACTTTTTTCGCAAAAAGTTACTGGCGCCTTCGGCGAAGCCTTTCGATTCCCATTATCTTAAAATTACTTGACGCTAGAATATTCTCGAAAAAAACACAATTGCACTCCTCTCGAAATAGAAGATGAACTCAAGGACATGGTGTTAGTGATTATTAATAAATTTAGGAAGACATGCAGAAGTTGACACTTGAAGTGACGATTTCGCTGGCCCAGGTTTACCGTATGTGTCAGTACGACAGGTGGAAGAACATGATAGTTAAACAAGGGAGCTATGTGCCACATCCTACTTGGCAGACATTTTTTTATATTTCAACAATTTAATGTGGTCAAAAAGTGCTGGTCAAAGAACTCATCCTTCAGTTTGGAAATCTCGATTTTTGCCGTAGAACGGAATTTTAATCTCAATTCTAAGGAGAGTGATAGTCTGGAACGACATAAATTCTATTGCGTTAAACTCTAAGATTCGTTTCAGATTGCCTGAACACGGATCTCATTCGAGTAAATTTTCGAGAATTTTCAATCTAAATGTTCCGGAGCTACATTGGAGCAGCAGCTGCGACGATAATTTTCTGAATTAAAATAGTTCATATTTGTAATTAAGTTGTACCTTTAGATTTAGTAGGGCGTAGCACTTCATGTTTCAAGTGCTTCGAGCAACTTCGAATGATTAAGTGTAGACGGGGCTTAATGACCCGTAATATGTTTTCATCTTGTGATTCAATCAGCGAGTTCGCAACTATATAGGCATAGCTAACAGGGATCAGCCTTGCGCTTCCTCGTGAACCCACGAAGAAAAAATAACAACCGCGAGATAACTATCAGAATAAGAAGTGGTCATGCGTTCTTTCAAGTCGACGATTATGCTAATGCGGTATGAAGCGTTTGGATAACCTCAACAATGGACCACGTGATTTATTCTTGAGCCTCAGAGGCGCAGGAAGTGATGACAATTTGTTTCGTTTTTTGATCGCAGCGTTTAGTCATTGAACTAAAACATGTAGTTAGAAATAGACTGTGTTTTAACTTCCGTTAAGTGTCAGATTACGTGAAAGAGCTTCGACACTTGTAGCACAAAATCATAGGCGAAGGTCTCGGGTGTTGGCTTCATTAACAACTTTGGATATTTTTCGGTACTTATTAAGTCTACACAGTGACAATACAACATGTGTTCTTCAGTTAATATTGTAATGAGCGTTACCCATGGGTGCGAAAAAAGTATTTCAACTATTTTTAAATGAAAGAAGATTCCATTCTAAGAAGTTAGGCATCAACCGTACTCTTCGAAGATGAGTAGTTTTCTTTCTATGATTTTTCAAAGTTTAGCACACTATCCGAGTAATTTCCATTAACGAATCTCAGAGTTAGAAACAATCCGATTCAGAATTACAATATTTATGAAAGATAACTAAAAACATTTCATATCTACACAATCTACACAAACTCTCTTTAAAATGAATGGAGGCCGTAGTTTTGACCTGTGGAATGGGAAGAAAGACTGTGGTGAGCTGTTTATTCGAAACCAGTGTTGGGAGTATGCCCAGCTATTGAATCTTGATAACAAGTAGTTTTAGATTCATCACAACACTTGGAAACACACCTCATCCCAAAAGGTCCATTGGTTGCGAAGCGCCTGGATTTCCAGATCCCTCATGAAAATGACTCATTGTGCAACTCGGACGTTTTTGATTGACGTATCCACAGCAGAAAGGGACAAAAGGGTTTTGGAGAGGTCTTGCGCCATATGGTTCCCCAAAGGGTCTAAGTCGCTCGCTATCAAAACAACCAACGGCCGAGACCACCCGTCCCCTCTCCTTAAGCTTCACAAACATCCCTCCCACTCGAAAACAATGTTCTCTCCATCGCTAAAGAACGTTTATTAGTAACGGGCAGTGAAATGAGAACTGAGTCCTACCGCATTATCATTGCTTGGGGAGGGATTGGTCAAAAGACGGACCCTCGAAGAATTATTCGCTCGGTTAGGTCTTTGCTCACCCGTAAACCGCCCACTAAATAGGGTTTCTTGCAGAACATGAAAAAATAAACACGTAACAACGGCAACGTTTCAGACAGCTTCAATCAATAAAACTAATACAGATTTTGTTCGATATATATATCAAAATGTGACATTTCTTGGTCCAACCATCGATTATTGAGTACAATTGGAAAGCCAACACCCAATTATCCAGCAATTGAAGATCCAGGAGAAAAGGAATCTTGAAAAAAGGAAAAAAATAACTGTAAAGCTGCGCTGCAGCATTCATTTCTCGCTGAACGTAAGAAATGAACATGTAGTAAAGGCAACGTTTCAGACAGTTTTCGCCAATAAAGCAAGTGCTGATTTGGTTCGGTATCAATGCGTGATGATGTGACATGTGGAAGTCCAACTCATCGATATGTGAATGCGATTGGATTGCCAACATTCATCCACATAAGAAATTAATAACCACCCAAGTGAATTATTAACCAGGAGGGAAAATCGTGTGAAACAAACTAACACACAAACAAAAACTAACATTCGCTGCGTCATATTAGGAGATAAAAACTGCCTAACATGTATACAAGAAAATTTTAAGAATAATGGCCGAACAACAAGATTCAGCGAAGAGTCATATCAAAGTGGACATTATAAATCAAACTGATCATTCTTGAAGAAAGAAAGTTTTGCTTCATGTTTGTAGGTTTTCAAGTCTGTACCTATTAGGGTTGTCGTCAGAGGCTGTGAACCCCTCTTCTCAAATAAACTTCTCAGCTTTTCAGATTTACCACTTAATCGTTGCTGAAGAAGCAGCCACCAGATATATTGGATGGTATATGCCATCGTCAAGCATCTTAAACCATTATTCATTACTTTAATTGGGAATCTACACATGGTTCTGTTAAATGAACTAAGTTAAGTTCGAAAACACATTTCAGGACCCATTTCAATCCAACATGTCCAGGTACGTGGCTTTCTACCGTAATCGCGAGAAAACATGTAGTGATGCAACTTCGCATTTATGAGCTTCGTGGTAGGGGGAATGGGGGGGTGGCTGTTAAAACGCCTCCACCTGAATTATGGCCCGGGCGGGAGAAGCTTCGTCCGTCTCTAAGGAAATTAGTGGCGTCCGTTGACATTTAAAACACGCTCGTTTATTACTCCTGCAAAGGGAAGAGAGTGCAAAAGACGTTAAGGAATCGCAGGAACGACGGTTTTCGGGAGGACCTCTCTAACCGTAATGAGCGAACATTGTTGAATTTAAGGATTGTTTTTTCTCCAACCGTTATTCTTTCACGCAGCCGAGTCCAAAACGATGAGTATCGCCCCGGGGCCGTTGCATAAATCCGACGTCATCCGTTGTAACACATTTTTATTGCCCGTTGGTTGCTTGACCCCTCTCCATTACCGGGATTTATTGTTGGAAATCGTGAAGACCCTGCGACGTGGGCGTGCAATGTTCTCGTAACGGTACGTTGTACAAAAATAACCAGAATATTATCATTTAGCATACATGCCTCTCCCTTTTGAAGTCAGTGATTCGTTTTTGATATTCATCAAGTGTATGTTTCCAACCTCGAGAATTAAAGCAGGACACGTGGTTTAGCTTACAAAATTCAGTTTACATGATCTTCAATTTAGATAACATGAGTCATTTTGATGATGCATCCAATTAAGTGATACATGGCCGTATTTAGCTCTACATAAGCAATCTACGGCAAAATATCATGAAAGTGTGAACAATGTAAGGTACCTAATAAACAAATGTATGGGTAAAAATCAATGATCATAAAATTTGGTTTTCGAAGGTAATAAATGGTAATATTTCAGTATGGCAAATACTGAAAGGTTTTGATGCCAACAATTTTTTTTGCAATTTGGTTATGAACGCGTTTTTATAATGAAACTACGACTTTTATCAGGAATATTTTGTAAGTTTGTGATCGTATAGTAGAACAATTTTCTCTTGGTAGAATTCACGTTTGCGCATGCGCAGAGTGAGGTATTGAGTCAAGAACGATAGGGGACCGTCAACCCCATAGCCCACACATCCCCTGAAAATGTCATCTAAATCGGATGAAAATTGTGGAAAATAAGCTTGTTACAAGAATTTGCGGACACACTACAGACAGTGAGACACGAAACCAAAGTTGTTCAGAATGGTCTAAAACGTAAAATGCGAGTGGAAATTCTGATTTTGGAGACCAAAATTTTTGTTTCTCCCGAAAGTGAAAACAATGCTTTGTCTACCTTTAGGTAGACTCGGAAAAGTCAAATGCTTAGTGAGGTTAATTTTCAATGATCGGATACATCTAATAGAGAACCTTTGTGGAAATTGTATATCTTCCCTGATTGAGAAAGTAGTACGAAGTAGCAGGAATCGTTCATAAAAATGCAATCATCTCTATGAACATAATACTGACTTTTATTTTTTTCTTATAATAGCGAAGAACGACGAGAAATGTGCTTTAGCTTTTCATGATATTACACAACCTAGATCGCAGTGATAGAGCCGTGGGGTTTATAATAATTTTGCAGGTCTACAATATCGGAGAAACCACTACGGTGATGATGACTTTCTGGCAAAGGACTTTCCTCCTTTGGGTGTCACTCCCGGTCAAACGAACTACCCCTCCCTCCTCACAACCCATTCGCTGCAGTCAATAAGATCCTCGACTATCGCCTTTATGCCCGTCTTCCTTCCTAGCTATACACTCGCTTTGACGGCGTCTTGTCTGCCCGCTTTCAAGGAAAGGGATTTGCATTCTAGTGCTTTCCTTTCTAGTGCATTCAAGGCTTAGGCCTGGGACCTTGCCTCCTTTGCCCCAGAAAAAGATGTTGAAGAACGAAGCCGGATAAATTCCGAAGCTGATGCAAAGTGACTGAAATCTGCTCACGCATTTTTCGGCAGGAAACACATATTTCGCCACTCTTTTCGCAAACCCACTCCTAGTTCAACTTTAGTTCGGATCCATAAAGTGAAAGTTGTGATGATGCCTTCATCGCCTGACTATTTCCTGTCTTGCCTACGGAGAAAACAAAAAAACACAGGTGACATCGCCAGCACAAAGGTCAAATGCCGATGTTAACGTCAATAATCGGGTTGTTGACCCGGTTGCGGTGACCCACGGAGGTCCTGACTTCAAGGAGATCATCTATAATTCATGACAGGACCCTACGCCTACATAGAAACCAAGAGGGATTGTTCCATTCATAATATTCCTCCAAAGAAAGACAGAGAGCGCCTGATCTCTCTAGAAATTCCCTCCCAAGCACGAGTCAATGAGTGGTCACCCCCTTCCTCAGTCATTAGCGACCTAAGGGCACCTCAAGACCTACCTCCAGCCAACGATGCACCTAAGAAAGACCGCGGTTAAGTTATTTTCCTCAATTATCACGCATTTACCATCTCCGTTTAATATAAACGCCGAATACTAAGCACCTCCCAAAGCAAGTAATTGTTGATTATACCCACCTACGACGTTTCCGGGGCTCGAACCCGCGTCCGACACTCTCTCTAAGCGAAAAAAATCCCACTATCCTGGAAATACCTTTTAAGTGACATGCTCGTCAAAGCCCGTGGGTAAAAAAACCCGATTCTAATTAACGTATTTTCATAAACACTAAACGAAGGTAGTTAACTACGTTTTTCTACCGAGCACACCGTAACAAAGATCAACAATGGATTCATAATTGGGTTTTAATAATTTAATAACGTAAATGAAGTGGAGATGAGGATAAATTAGTTTTTTTTCAGCACAATAAGCCGTTTAGAATCTCACATGGCCTGGAAATATACATTCTGGGAGAAATGGCTTCATTATAATTTTTTTCCCCTAAACTCGGGTGTCTGCAAAATTAATTGCTCTAACAAGACCATTTCAATAAAAGCTTCGATCGAGAAAGATACGAGGGTAGTTATGGGAGGTTAATGATATGCAGACAAATCACGTCCAAAAATTCAATGCCCGTTGCATGAGCGCGTTCAATCAAGCAATATACAGCTATCTCGCTAAGGTAAACAATAAACGAGAACCTAAGCTTGTAAGGGATGTGGTTCGCTTCTCAAGAAAGATATATTGATACACAGTATTCTAAGGTTTAAAGAAAAAAATCAACATGAGAATTGGTATAGATGAGTTTATAGCAGTATTTCGCAGGGAAAAATAAAGATAAAAATACTGAAAAGTGTTTGATTACTCCTTGAAACAACATATAATTAAAAAACCATGATTTGCTTAGATATAATGTTCCGAATTGAACCATCAGGTGATAACAAAAATACCTACCTCTTGTAACCGAAGGTAGGGGAAGCTGTGTTCGTGATAGAATTCGAAAAAATGATTGTCCTCCAAAATCAAAAATTTCACTTGCTTTTTGCGTTACAAAGCTTGCCGATCAACTTTGGTTCCATGTCTGTTTGCGGTGCATCCTTGTCGCGCCCGAAACTATACCAAGTTTCAGTCGGATTCCGATGACAATTTCGGGGATTGTGCGGGTTAGCTCCAAGACAGTCCCCTATAATAATTGTCAATGCCGTCGAATCAACAGTATCCTGTGCGCATGCGCAAACTTGATTTTCTCATAACATCTATGTCCGATTTCTTCAAACTCAGTAGGTAATCGGGTATATGTACTAGGAGACTGTGCTATGGATTATTCTGCGATTGGTGGAGTAATAACGATTGCGCATCCGTGAAACTAATATCGATTGACTCAGGAGAATCTCCTAGTGTAATGGAAAGATTTCGATGAAATTTTCAGGGATTGTGCGGCATAGCTTATCACAACGAGAGATTTGGGAAAGAGAGAGTTCCTCCTTCAATGGTGAGGGGCGATTATCTTGCAACACCCAGAGGTTGTCCTGAACGCTGAAAGGTAGCCCAGGCAAGATCCATTAGATGTAACATTTACAAGAATCGAGAAGGAGGAAACTACTCCTATCCATCACAAGCTTCTATATCTATACGGACTCTATAACTTTCATTGCCGTCACACGAATACTGTCAATTTCTAATCATCTGTTCAAACTCTATAGATGGGTATATGTTCCAGGAAAATTCTGTATGAATTATATCGTGATTGGTGGAGTAATAACCATAGCACATGCACAAAACCAAAATTGATTGACAGAGGCAGAACTTCGAGACTAATGGACCATTTTTTTAAATAAGGCCTCTAATAAGCCTTTATTTGATTGATCTTTGAATGAGTCTCAAAATAATTAGACGAATGCCTCAAAAGCTCAAAAATGTAACCTTTTCAGATATTTAACCATCCCTTCGTGAAATGTAACTTTTATACAGTACCAGAAGATCGACAATGGTCCAGAGTCAAGACGAAAAACTTAATTGGGCAATTACCCCTTTAGTTGATAAGGGTGTATCTCACCTCAAAAGGATGGTTTTCCATCCTTTATTTCTTTACATCTGCTAATACTTTCTCCATGATCTGCTAGTCAGGGCGTTTTGAATCGCGCGTGACCCCGCACGGTGCACATGTGATATTTCAAAAAGATGATAATTATATTCAGCCGATAAAAAAACGTGGGCCCGTGCCTCTCGGATACCTGGAGCATCACGTCAGAATGCACGGGTCCAGAGGAACCAGCTGCCTTCGATCCTAATTATCATCCCTTGTTAAACAAACCCTATCAAGATGTCTGCCTTCAACAATGCGTCCCCATACGCCGCGCTCTGGGGGATGGTTTTTTTTCCAGTTTCTTACTCCTCCTTCACAAGTATGCAACCCTTTGGCTTGGAAATAATCCTTGGAAGGACCCAAGTACTAAAGGCTTTTTTCCTTTAATAAGCCACACGTGGCACGACCACATGCCACGAGCCAGCTGATCTCTCACAAAATTACGATAAGAGGAGACCTGGTCATGCAAGAGGTTTTCATTCCGTATTCTTTTCTCACTCTCACTCTTGGAATCCGTCATTTACAGAAAACGCATCTTTTGTGGCCACTCATAAGCGTAACAATAAGACACGATTCACCCTATACCTGCTCGATAGTGATGATGATACGGTTGGTGCATTGTGTGTAACTGGCTACGAATTTTCGTTAAACAGAAAAACCGCAGGTGGGGACGATGAAAACACATGAAAGTGATAGAACCGCAATATTAAGGAATATCCACTATGTACGTTGAAAAATTGGTTGTTAAAAATGTTATTTCGATAAGTATAATTTTAATGTAAAAAAATGTTGTGCGGCTCAATTATAATCACAATAAATCCAAGAGTGAATTTGATTTTGGTCTAAAAAGGACCTACCTATTTTTAGTATGTCTTAAAAGATTGTATTGTTTTATGATAACGTTCAGAGAGTTGAAATCGCCTAGCAACGCATATCATAATAATATATTAAACTATGTTTCGTAATACAAAAGTGGAACCCATTAACAGAGGATAATGTATGATTAAAGTTACGAATAACTTCAAATTTAGATATAGCTTTCATTACTCTATCCATTCAGTAGATTAAAATCAATGTATGATCTATACTATATTGGAATATTATTGGATTTATGAATGAAGATGAAGTAAAATTATTTCAACTTCGAGTCTGTATAGAGCTCAAATCGTTGTTCAGAGATGTGTTATCGTACCAACAGCTGCTTCTCCGAAAATATGTATTGACTACTATTATTTATTGAAATAGCCTGAATAGTTTCCTAGTTTTAATGCCACAAGTAACGTGGAATATCACCGAGTTGAAAGATGTCAAGATCGAATCTTCGCAACGGGCATGAGTGCCGGATATAAATTCATGGCAGTATTTATATCCGGAACACAGTATTTTAAAAAACTACTGAGCTTATACACATTAATAATAAAATAAACATTAATATACACCAAGAGACATTTTGATTGATAACTATCACAATTGTTGATTGATTAATATTTACTTATTCGATATCTGACCAATAATTTGATTTTTTCAAATATAATCCACCACATCTGACAGTTGAACTATAACAGGTTTTCCCCAGTGACAATTCAAGAAAAGCAACGGCTCATGGGATCGATGGATAAATGATATGATAGGAAGAGAAAACAAATTATCACTTTGCACAAGATGGGAAGAAGGTCAATTTCAGTCGGCGCTCGGTAAGCTGATTTTGGGAAGGGGACCCTTGCTGAAACAATAATTCCGCCCGGGAGTAACTTAATACCGCAGGATTAGCCCGAACTGAGTTGGAGAATCTCGGGGAAGGCTGGAAGGATTTTCATTAGTCCGCGGGAACCCTCCCCGAGAGCCCGGCTTGGAGAAGCTGCCGATATTGCATTACCATATCACCGTGTTGACATTTACATTTTTCAATCAGAGGCCAGAAGAAGAGGTTCCCCCGAAAGGAGAGTGGCGGAGTCGAAAGGAGAGACGGGCGAGAGAAAAAACGGAAGGAAGATTGTTTATTTGCCGGGTAAAATGATATTGAAAAAAAGGTTTTTCAGTTGAAGGCTTTGTCGAGGGAAGTGCAGTTGTTACTGCGGAGGACATCTGCTTTTTTCAGCTCGGGACGAGTGAAACGGACAGTAGTAAAAACGCCTCTTCCTGACGGCTTGAAGTAAAAAAGTTAGGTTGCAGTCACGCATCTATAAAGAGCTAGGAATTGCAGGACCCCCAGACGTAAACTAAGAGGAGAATGGGTTGCAAGCATCAACAGCCGCACACAGCTGCATTTCTCTTGTACCGTTTCTCAGGAACGTATGCAACCAAAACATTAAAGACTGCGGTCTCTTTGCATGTTGGAAAACTTTTATTTCTGCGTTCCTGGACAGCCTCTGGATCCAGAACCTCCCGATCTTATGCGCTAGCTGCATGGGAAATACGGCCTTATAATTGAAATCAAAAGTATTCTTGAATTTAAAGAAAATGTATCGTATCCGAAGAGTATGGTTTTGGTTGGAGATAGGGGAGGGGAGTACATCAAGTGATATAATAAAGCTGAATCTAAGTTAAGTGCTGGCTAATCTAAGTACTGGAGAACACAGTCTTGAAACATTATCCCCAATCTAGTTACTGAATATTGCGCATCAGTTTTCTGCTGTTGTACTGACTAATACTTGATCATTTGCTTCGTCCAATAAGTTGCCAAACGCTTGAGGTATTGATACAATCTGTGTAACAATTTCACAGCAATGCTTGTCAGCACTCTGCTCCGCAGGCATATAGATTGTTTCCCGGCCATCCCTTCAATTTCTAAAGAAGCATTTTTCATGAGCCAAGTTAGTTTCACTATAGATACTGACGCCACATAATTTCATGTTTGGAAATCATTTCTGTATTCAAGTAGGGGTGCCGGTGAAAAATAAAAAGCTGAGCAGTAACTTTTAATGAAACCTGAGCATTTTATATTCAGAATAAGATATAGAAATACATTCATCAATGCATAAGCGATAACTATAGATATGAGTAGCAAAACATATTGTTACTAAGCATGGTTTTTCCATAATTCACGCTAATAACCAACGAAGAAGACTGAAAAAGTGATATTAACAATGCTTCGGAGACTCGTCAGAGTGAGGATTTCATATTAATTTTTACATGTTTCATCATCTCAATGCTTCAAAACAGAGAAATCCAACTGAAAAACTGGAGAGGGTCGAACGCAGCTTGAAATAAAAGGGCCTTCCCCGCCGCGGGGGTAAAGAGAAGTTGATTATCAAGTCACCTGGTTTCGCCCCTAAAACCCGTTTTTCCCCCGCGCATCTCCCGCAAAGTCACAAATGAGGCAACTTTGCTTGTTTAACACTTTTGAAAACGCCGGCGAGAGAAGGCCTGAAGTTAACAAACGGGAAGAGCTTGTTAGAGCTTCGCCGGTTTGACGCGATGACAATGCTCAGGAGGGCGTGCGTGGAACCCGTTGGAGGATCCGCAAGGTGTCCCGCCACGCTCACTGATTTAGCATAATGATTTCATTGTAGGGTTAACGTCGGATGAGACCCAAGGGATGCGCTTTACCCCCTGTTTTTTTGTTTAAATCGAAAGCTTGACCATTGTCCCTTTTTTAGGGGGTGGAAGATTCTTTATTTCGATGAGTAACGCGTGGAAAGGGTTTTTTGTTGTGGAATAAATCCTTCTTTTTTTTCATTTAGTACCTTCCGCGTGCTGCTAGGGGTACCCCTTGACCCGACAACTAATTGTTGAAACGAATCAATGACCTTCCTTCGGGCAGTGGAGCCCTTTGTAGGCGGGATTATGATGAACAGTAGGACGTTGCCTTCCCACGTCCAACGATATCGCCGATAGAGGGGGAGCTTCCTGTTTAATCTTCCAAGAGTATAAAACTGATTATCAATATCCTGCAACTGTCTTCGTTGATCTGTATGCTTTGAATCTGCAGTGATGTTAGTTGATTAGAGTGCACCAAGTACATGCTTATTATGTACCCGACCTGTAGAATTTGGACAGTTCAATGTATAAATACTATAATTCAACAGATGTTTTCCATTTTATCGATAGAGGAAGAAGATTTTAGGAGAATACGGTTTTTTATATGTTGTAATTTTAGACATAAATATCTCATAAAATCTATCTATGATTCTTAAAGCGAGATCCGTTTTGTAAACCATTTAGTATTATGACAGTAAGGATATCGATTACCATAGAAATGAGCTTTAGGTTCTATTTCATTCAAACTGAGTGGTTGAGCACTGTTCGTTTTTTAAAAACGGTGATTTTTTCCATGATTTTTCTGAGACAACAACTGGCACAGTTAGTTTAGTTCCTTGTTGTGGAATTAAGTCAACATTTCAAACATGTTTTCTTCGTCCTTCAGGGTATTACTATGGCTTTCAGAAGTAGACCTGTACTTGATGTAGTTTCTACCAACCAGTCAGCCTGCCATCTATCGGTTCTCATTCAAACTTTGTTTAAATCTGTTCTACACTCAGCCCCTTATATGTAACAACGACCAGTCTGAGTTGATAAGCGAGTATAATGAACAGTTTTTCTTAGCAAGAGTGAACAAACTGTTCAATAAGTCCATGGAATGCACTGCTCTAGAGCAATTATTTAACACAGACCACTGGACATCTATTGGGTCTTTTATAGTTTCTTGAGGTATTGGTGATATGGCCAAATCTGACACGAGCCATCAGTCGATCGGAGAATTTGATTGGTTATGAGTTACTCCTATTTCACGATCTACAACACAGCAGGATTCCATCACTTTCACAACTTCATCAAATTCTACCACATTTGATGGAACCGTAACGTGACAGTGAATCCATTATCCGTTATAGTTTCAGGACTAGATTATGAGATGCAGTTATAAGGGTAATATGATATTATTCAGAGCAAACAAAATGCCAATCCCAACATAGTTGAATCGAGAAGAAGAGATCTGACCCGAAATTCAATGCTCCATGTTAAGTACCAACATACATAACGTCATGTTTTGATAACAACATACGGTTTACCTTAGTTAGGAATATTGATACGTCATTTCTAGCTCAAGAGTGTATTATCATCGTAAAATAATACACAATTAGAATGAAGTTCCAATTAGTGCCACAATTGACGATCAAATAGGTTTAAAATTAGTTGAAGTTGAACCGATTTATTGTTCACATCATGGCGTATAAGTTGAGGGACAAGATATAATCAGCATCCAGTCGCAAACGAAATGAAGATGCATTTCTACTGATCGAGACGTTATATAGCAACATAAAAATCCGACCGTAAATTAACCCTTTATATCAGATACGAGAGATATCAGCGAATCAGTGGCATTTACAATTTGACACGGTCGGCGAGTGATCGATTGGGAAATGAAGACGCGTGGTGTATGAGTGACGTCGCGACAGAAATGGGGACCTCGACCCGGGAAAACTATGGGTAGTGAATAAGGGCTTTCAGAAGACAAGTATGACCATTACTCATTGAAGCTAGACATCTGCTCCACGACGCATCTGTCAGGTTGCCAATGGTAAAAAGCAATTATCGGCCAGTCGTCTGCGGAACAGATCAGCCCCCATACCAGGAGAACGGTGGGGTGCGTTCCTTCGAACGGTTTTTTTCCGATCTCGTAACAATCGCGGATTTATCGACGATGATGGCGCGTTTCGGAGCAAGACATCGAAAAATACGTACTTTAACCATTTTAACTAGGCAGAGAATCACGAGTTACTACATTCTTTAACCGGTAACGAATATTTTTACCCACACATAGTTATTACTACAAAAAAACAACTTGATCCTATCGGAACTAATTGTATGAAACGTTTGCCATCCACCATGGCCATCGATAAACGTGAGCACTTATTTTATTCTTAGTTTCTCCTGGGACAAATGGGTCCCGCAGGTCAGACAACGTCGTATGAAAGTGGGATATATGTCTCACAAGGTTCAGAGCTCCAATAATAATGGGACAGTATTGTCCCAATCTTTTTTTTTTTTTTCAGTTCGTTCCTAATTTGATAAGTCGAAAAAGTTCAATCATAATCAGAAGGGATTAGAAAAGGTATTATTTAATTAATTTCCGTGCAATAATAGATCAAAGAAAATAATGATTAAAAAAAAACTGGTGCAATGTATTTTAAATTTTCCCGCATGTTGTTTATTACATTGTTTTTAACGGTTTTAACGCGTTTCTCCTATCCTATGTTCAGCGATATCTATAGGTTTTTTTTTAGAGACCTGGGACGTATTTGATATTGAATTTATCAACGGAAAGAATGAATCATGTAAATTGGGTCCAAAATTTTGAAGTTTTAAGGCAAGTAGTGGGGAAAAAATCCATTATGCGTACGAAAACATCAGTTGCAGATATACAAATTTCCTTGTGGCAGTCTGACAGGCATACAAACATACTTTTTCATCATTCGTAAAGATATGTCAATAGTATTGGTCCAGAACTCTTTATGGGGGAAGTCTGAAACATTCCTTTTTGGTGGCTATGGGATAGTATAAATTGGTTACCTAAGAAAAACAGAAATGGAAGCCAATTATTGAGAAATCGATGTAATAGGTAAATCTCTGGGACAAAATTTGTCCCAACAGGTTAGGTGCTGCTTTAGACGAATATGTCCCTGCCGGGTTGGAAGGGTTAATATAATTTCCTCGCTTAGGGAAAGAAG
This sequence comes from Adelphocoris suturalis, assembly GCA_030762985.1. Taxonomy (NCBI): domain Eukaryota; kingdom Metazoa; phylum Arthropoda; class Insecta; order Hemiptera; family Miridae; genus Adelphocoris; species Adelphocoris suturalis. The sequence continues at coordinate 57,585,274 of CM061048.1, forward strand.
CAGAGAAAGAAGACGAGAAGTAAAACAAACAAGAAAAAGTTGTCGGCCTGTACGCCGCGAAAAAGCTTTCCCTTCCCTTGAACTCTCAAACCCGGCAATTAGACGCAGAAGACCACATGTTCCTTATTTCTAATTCCGTTTTCTTTACTTCAGCAAAGAAAAAACGAAAACTTAGTTGTCTATAACCAACAATACAACTAACATTCCCAACGTGGAAGACGGTCATTTGACGCAGTTAAAAGGGGAAGAAACTATCACCCACGACAACGGCAAATATCGTAAAACCTAATACAGCTAACGGGTTTTCGAACGGGCTGGTATAATGATCATTGATTGCGATGAACTTGTATTTTTATTGCTACCCCGAGCCGGAGTCGTAAAAGAGACAATGCACATGCAAATTTCGAACAATAAGGAAATGAGGGGAAATAGCACAAATTGGAATGTGATTTCGACCGTGTTGGTTTATTATTTTCAATAATGAACCTTTGTAATCGACCAAGAAACAATTTTTTTTTTTACCCGCCCTAATAATTTGTTGGTTTACGTTTCAAGATGTATAGCATCTAACAATAAATTAAAAAAAAAAAAAAAAAAAAAAAAAAAATCCGTCCGTCCGTCGTACACCATCTAGAGCTTTTCTGCAAAACTACTGGATCAATGTTTATGGAATTAGGCTGAAAAATCATATCTACATCGGTATTTCAGTAATATCAGCATCAATTTTGGTCAACTCTAAACACCAGTAATTAACGGCTGAAATATAGGAAAATCGAGATCTCGAATACTTTCAAGGTAGTAATGTATTTTTTATTCTTGTCATTTACGAATATTTTCCCAACAAATGGAATGAATTCACCCGGAAAGCCGTACGATTTTCCGTTCTCTCAGTACACGCTATAATGGAGCAGCGAACCTCTGATTTTTTGGGGGTATCGATTGACCGCTAGGGAGTGTTAAGCTTGCAGCAAGCACTGATTTACGCGGCATACGCGACGCCGCCACAGTTTCGCGAATTCACGGCACTACATCATCAGTTCGAGTAAGGAAGGTTTAGGTGTGTTATTTACTTTTATTAATTTATCTTCAGTAGTCGTCTACATCTATGCAGACACAGTAGATATACCTACATCATGATTCGTTTAATAGGTAATATATACGTGTTCTGCGTTGAAGATCTATACAATACAAAAATAATAAACCTATGTGTAATAATTTTCAGCGTTTTTATGCCTGGGACGCTCTATCTCGAATCGCACAGCTATGGTTGGCGAAAAGTACTTTGAAAAGAAAATAATAACACGGCAGATATAAAACTGAGCAAATATTTGAATATTACAAAACCTAAAAGTTTTGAAGTTTTCTAATACTTATAGTTCCTTAATCGATCTACAGGGATACTACATTTTGGGGTTGATTTGAGAGAAAAGTCTCGGTAGGGCAGCATAACCGAATGTGACAATTTCAATAATTTTCACCGGTTACCTATTTAAATAATTTGTGCATGAATTGTGTGCACATTGTGTGCACATCATCTAATGTGCACATTTATAAAAATAAAACTTTCCTAAAAAAATATAAATAAAAATTTGAGAAATTAGTTTAGTTAGTGAATTAGAGAAATTTGAGCATGTTATATTGCACGTCATTCTTAAACGTCCAATAAATTTCGGCAAATAGTTCCTAGTAATTAGTAATACCCTGCTATAGAAGATGACATCATCCATTTTTTGCCGTTTTGAACAACTTTTCATTATTCTATGTTTCTGAAATAATTTAATTTATTTATCTATTTATTTGATTTTTTACGATTTTATTTTAAATTTTAATGAAAAATTGCTAACATGATTCAATTTGTGACTACAGGATGCCCCAAGGGAAACATGGTAGATCATTGTACGACGTCTTTCCTACTTGGCAAAAGTGGAACTGTTTCCATAATTACCCAAAAAAGTCTTGTATGATTGACCTCGAAAATCTTCAGCTTTTAAGGTCTGTTTACGCCCGCCTATAATTAAATCAGGGGGTTCTCAGCGACGGCACGGCCTACTCTAATGATGGTATCAGGTATCAAAGGTGAATAGCCTGCGCGCGATAGGATCTGAAGACTTCGCGATGGGGTCTTGCGAACCCGCACAATTAGCATGGGATCGGCAGAGCAGTCCGCCGCCTTTCTGGACCGCCGGAGATAACAGAAGAGGAGGAGCTAACCAACTCTCCTCCCCGAAACCCCGAAATAATTAAAATCAGAAAGCACGGGAGGTGACAACATTCCCACGTTTTTCAACTGTTAATTTGAGGCTTCGCCTTTAACGAAATAGGCCTCCTCCGCTGCTGCAAGCCCGCTTGGATTGATGTGAAAGCTGGACTTAGTTGGGGTCGAGCTTGTTTGTGTTGATGTTCGAAATTAACGGCGTCACTGAGTATCTTGAATGCCTGGAGACTTCCAAAGCGCTGCCATTATCATCTTGACATGTTGAGATTCCTGTTACCCCTCTTTACACTTTGTGAACGGATGTTCTCCATAAATCTTTAGTTTCATAGATGGAGAACGCACTGCGAAAAGGTCGTTTTGGGATGATATAGTAACTGCATTTCACTCAGTGCCTATCAAACTATTGGGGAATCAATTTGTGATAATATAGTAACTTAATATTCTACTCAGTGCCTATCAAACTATTGGGGAATCAAGACGGACAATGAATGTAATCTACGTTCAAACTTTGTGAACAGAAAACATATAAGGACAGTAAAACACACTGTGCATGTCCACGTAACAATAAATAACGGAGTATGTATTCCCGGAATCGCTACTAAAAGCTACCACATGAAAGTACCTAATAGCTAACATGATATAGTTGGACAAATACGGGAATCATAGTTTAATGGCCAAGGATTACTATCCGAATTGACCAAAGCATGTGTAGAATATAGTTCAGATATAATATTCAATGCATTATATGATTCATGAAGAAATTCGAATCAACTATGAGTAATTGGGCACTTTACAGACCAGCAAGTATTACTGTACTCAGACGTTCAAAGTACGCACGCGAAGAATAAGGCTTATCTCAAGAGATTCAGGATAATTGACTATAACAATTTTATTTTCACGAACAAATACGTTCATACAGGAATTTTCACACATTGATCGCAATTATAACCACATTGTCCCACTAATGTTGGCTGTCCATGCAACTCTCAGACATGGGAACACCTAATTATGGACTGTGTTCATTTGGAGACGCTGCAGTCTAGGCTATTCAGGTACCTGATGTATGGTTCGGAATGTCCAGAGGATTTCGGTGTAGTTGTTAGAAAATATTTATGGAATTTAGTATTCTTTTAATATTATTTTGTTTATTGTTACCTAATATTTTGCATTTTTAATTTCCCTGCCTGTTTTGTTAGTATCTCTTTTTTTATTCAAGAGGTGTTTCAAATTTAGCCAGATGAGTGAGTTAGTTCAGATAGGAGGAAAATAAGTACAACGTACTCTTACTTTGTATAGATTGATTCGAAACCCAACGTCAACTCATGAACATGCTGTGTTTGATGAATTTTTTGGCGGGAAAATGTGCTTGGTGTAAAATGGGAGATCCACAGTGAACAGATTTGGCCATTGGTTGGATAAGGTTGTAGGAATAAAGCGAATTTATTCATATATAGGTAGAATCATGAGGGTTTGTAGCTACTACTCGGGATAACGAGTTACCACCGTTCTGTATGAAGTTCATAGGTTGTATGGTGTTATACATATGTACTATCGGACATATTAGTAGAACGGCAGCTCATCAGAAGGTTGCGTTGAGGATGATTGAACATAACCTCCGATAGCGAATTAGAAGGGATCGATGTACAGTATGGAGGCAAATGGAACAAGGGAAATCGTATGAATATTGAAAGGTACGCGTGGGCGCTGGACGAGGGACCGCGGATAGAAGCAGTTAGTGAAATAGGAGAATCGTACAATGGGACACACTGCAACATACCAGCGTACATGGTAGACATCTGTGCCAACCCTAATGAATGTGGTCAGCAAATAGGGTTTCTGGATGTAGCTGGGTTAAACGACAACGCAATAAGTCCTGCAAACCGATTTACCGGTGAATGTAATTAAAGCATTAGGCTTCAGTCTTTTAATAGGCCATCTATCGCATCTCCATTGCTATCGAATTATTGGATTTGACTGAAAGATAGGGAATGATTTAGTTTCTTCTCTGGAAGAAATTCCATCATCAGTATTAAGATAGAGACCCTGCTATACCACCCAACATCCCTAATTACAGCTCTTCATAATATTCTTCAGTTTTGATGATCTCTTATCCATTTCTAGAGCTCATAGGATAAATTTAAACGCACAGAGTCACAAAAAAATTTACAAAATGACTGCAGATCATATTTCTAGTGTAAAGTAAATTTGGAAATGGTAATGGCAAAAAAAAAAGTCGTGCCACCGCAAATCTGATAGGTACTAATCGTGGGGGTTTTCGATGGTGCTGAATCCCAATCCCAAGCTAGTTTTTCATATAAACGTTCATGTTCAATTACAATTGATATTATAGTTGGAAATTCAACGTTGAACAACCCTATATCACACATGATGGGGTCTGGAATGGCTTCTTGACGTGTCTCTTGCCTAAAAACTGCCAAAAAACGTGGTTTTTCACAAATTTTGACGATTTTTCAACAGTTTTCAACAGTTTTTGAATTTTTTTCGTGCAAATTACATCATTTGACGACCAAAAAAAAATATTTTGGTATTACTTGGATTATCTGCGTCAAATGAGACCAGCAAGCAGCAGCTCTGAAGGTGAGAAATTGATTTTTTGCGATTTTTCAACTACCGAAAAAACGTGTTTTATTTTTGGGAATATACCGAAATAAAAATGAGTTGTCAAAAAACTGACAAGAAATACGTTTTTCGGTAGTTGAAAAATTGCAAAAATCAATTATTGTCTTTCCAGAGCTGCTGTTGGTCTCACTCAACGCGAAAATAGTCTATTTAATCAATAGCAAATTTTTGTCAGGTCGCAACACCTTCTTGGGAAAACACCGAAAAACCTAAATTTTAGTACGCTTTGTGCTTCGTCGAAATGTGTAAGAAAACGGCCAAAGTAACAAAAGTGTCAATTTCCAGTTGGTGTTGCAAATATCAATAAATGAACATCATTACAAAGATCAGCTCGAAAAAATGCTCCAAAATCACGTATTAAATGTGGCATTTAAATATCTCCAAAAACTCTGTTATTGCATTTTTAGAGCGGAAATGCGCCCGTTTTCGTGCACCTAAAAAATCGAGTGATTGGGCATTTCTCCATGAAATTATACGTTGAATTCAAATCTGCAATACATAATGGGGGTTTCCATTCAAAATAACGCAAGTCTGCGCACGTACGCAATGCGCTAAGTTGACATTTTTGAAATTTTTACAAGAAAAAAAAATTTAGATTTATAAAAAAATTGATTTTTTTGGCCCATTATTAACGATTTTATTATGGTGGGGGGTTGTTTTTCGGGACACCCGGTATACCTACATATCACAAAGAATTTAAGATTTATGTGAGGTGGGCAAACTATTCTCAATCGATCCGGTCTTTGGAACAAGACGAAAAAAGCGGTCGATACCAGTTCTAAGTGCATCCGCAAGTGGCAAATGAGGAAGGACGGACTCGGCAAAGAGGCCCAGCGTGAAATATGCGTTTTTACCGTACAAGCGCCGCGAGTCACTAGAAGTGTCCAGTTTATTAAGTATTCAACTAGTAAATTCCAGCGAACCGCCCCTGGAAGAAAGACGGGAGTTTGAGACCACTTAATTTTCTTTCCCCGGAATGAGTAATAGTTGTACAGAGGCGCTCGGGGTCCGGAGGTGTGGACACATAGGTAAACCAGGCTCTACGCTATGCATATCTAATCGCCCGTGAGTTGAATTATACGCCACTGTACGCTACTGCGGCCCGATATCTCTTTCATGCGGCTACTATCCCGTATGGCCTACGCGGTGATATCCGAAACGAGTTGCGTTTTTCACGGACTAACGAACATATAGCAGACTTAAAATGAATGGATGTAATATTATCAATAACATAACTGTAGAGTGTCGTATAGAGACGCGAGTAAAATTGTTATTTCGTAACTCACCGATGGATGGAAAAACTACATTGAATCGTTTCATCACTACTCCGTTTCTAGCTGTTAATACCTATTAACAGTAAGTACCTATTCTTCTACTGTGTTAATTCATGATCATCCATTATCACAAGATTATAAGCCATAGGTATTGATGTGTTGTAAAAATACTTGTCGAAGTGATTCAAACTGAAAATGACCATCCATAACAGTTGTATAATCTAGTTTTTATTCCGAAAACATTTTGATGGCCACAGTGCAAAACTCTATAAGTGGGAAAAAAAAAAAAAAAAAAAGTAATTTCCGGAAAGAGGCGGAAAACAACATATTTTCAATTCTATGATGAACTCCAGATGGTCTATTACATAATTTATTTACGCCAAATACAAATAAGATTTTTTTTTTTTTTTTTTTTTGTAACGTAAGGATTGCATTTTCCTCGAAATAGTAATGTTGGGCCAAATACTATTTCTCACAGGAATTTAAAGTGAATTCGGTAGTAACTTACAGAGTTTTATCCGCCCGATTTAACGACGTTTTCTCACATTTCCCACTAAATTTTACTGTGGGTAACAGGTATTTTCATCGTATTCTAGAGATTCCAAATATGCGGATTCTTACAAATGATCGTATAGATGAATAATCGATAGCCTATTTTTGACCAGATCTCCAATCTTTATTTCGGTCAAAACTGAACATACCGAGTTTTGCACTGTGGTTATGAATTTTTATCTCATGGATGGTCATTTCCGGAACCTAAATTTGAGACCTCAATACCTATTTGTTTCTACATGGCTTCTTTCACGCCTAGCTCTGATTAACAGATCCCCAGATTTCAAGTGTTTTGTTAAACTAGTTACGTAAATTTCCCCAAGACATGACTGTATGGAAAGCAAAAACAATACTCAATACTCCACAGAACTTTGTTTTCTTGGGTATGGAAATGTAGCAGATGTTTCCTATCATAAGAGCAAGGAACCCAAGCCACCGATTCAAGCATTGATGTTAGGAATCAACACAAAAATGTAAGGACCTACCATTGACTAATCAGATAGAAATGAGGTTGAATTTCGAGAATTATGAATTCTAAAACCAATCATACGAATGGAATCATCAGGCGGATAGTTGAAGCGCGTCATCAGCGATTTGTATCAATTCAATTATTGGGTCAACATCAATGAAATTTGGTTTTCCTTTCACGAATTGGCTAAGCTCATCAGAAATAATCTAAATGACTATCATGTCGGTGTACAAATAATATTGTGTTGGTACTTGAGATGTTTCTCTTTGGCTTTTACTATCATCATGTCATTGTGTGCGGAAGTTCGGGGTTGTATTTGGGTCGTACAATCCAAGCTTTTACATGAATTTGCTGTCCTCAAAATAGGATGAAATGGCTTGCACGAATATCAGATTTTCAAACGTTGGAAACTGCAGGAGATGATGGCTGCACTTCATTAAACGGTGTGGCTCTTCAACGAACATTGACAATTAGCTATATCAGAGATGATCGTGAAGATACGGCAGGGCAACCACAGGGAGTGGACATCTAGTAGTGTTTGGGTCATACAATTCAAGCTTTGAAATAAATTCGCTGTTCTCAGAATACGATAAAAGGGCTGGCACGAATATCAGATTTTCAAACGTTGGAAACTGCAGGAAATGATGGCTGCATTTCATAAAACGGTGTGGCTCTTCAACGAACATTGACAATTAGCTATATCAGAGATGACCGTGAAGATACGGCAGGGCAACCGTAAGGGGTGGAAATCTAGTAGCCACTTGAGCGGACTGAAATTCACCCCTCGAGGACGGACGGACCCATGAAGAGGATTTTACCGCTGACAAAGAGATGCGTACGATAATCCTGCCAAACTGAATCGATAAGGATTCCCTCGGCCGATGAAAGGGTTGCCGTCTGGGCTTTTCGGGAAGAGGTGGGGGACATATGTGCAACGTAGGTGAGATGCAAGGGACAATAGGGGCAGTGGACTTGGGGTGACTTGTAGCGTCAGCCACCCTCTATGCGACCGTCAGCATTGTCAGCCATGACGTGCGCCAGTCGAAATGAAAAATATTTGTAACCCCTGCAAAGTGAGAGTTGTGTACTCAATATGACGATAACATCGTTCGACCCACGAGAAACAAGTTGAAATGAATCATTTCAATATTGATTCAACCTGGAAAACTTGCAACTTGCATCTTTTAAGAGTTTAGAGCTCCAAGAAAAACTTCTTGCGCCAATATCAAGTACTCCTATGCTTTATCTAGAATAACGTGATAATAACAGGACAGAGGAATTAATGGTGACTTAATAAATGTTGATTCAGAACAACAAATTTTGTGTGTCTCTTCTAATACGTCTCTGTATTTTTTTCTATAGCCAACAAGTTTCAGTACAATTACATAGGTACTTTCTAGAGGTAATATGGTAATGTAAGTTAGGTGAAGGTTTGTGGTAATAACACCATAAAAAAGTTGAACGACAGGTTTATTAAATTTTAAAGAGCAACACATTTTTCAAGACGAATATTGAAACACATGGAAGATGTTTTACTGCTGTGGTGGCCGCCGATGGTGCAAATTTAAAACTGACCTGAATATCGTTACTGATTCAATTAAGGCCGATTAGACTTAAATTCTGTAATAATAAATGAAAGTTAACACTTGGGGACTTTAGAAAAAAAACAAAACAAAAAACTACACGGTTTGGTGAATCGAGATCTTTCCAAGGACTGGCGAACGACTTTTGCACGACGGTAATGCCTAAGGTACAATTCCGCAGCAAAGATTTGGTGGTAAGTGATAATCTTCAGAAAATGGGAGCGTAACGCAGTAAATGTCACGTAACGGTAATTTTGTCTAATTTTTTGCAGGATTAGGAGGGCAAAAACATGTTCCATGTTGAAAAAACTGAAAGTGCGGAGACGTATTAAAAAATACCAATTTTATTTGCCTCAAGTCTACACTACAAATTGCCAAATTTAAGATACATCACGTGGGAATGTTGGATAACTTCCGGGGACAGACATTATACAGATCGATTTCAAATTTGTTAAGGAGTTGACGTTGTGGAATTGCTGGATTGAAAAATTGATCTATAGATATTGTAACGAATCTACTGCTTTGGAATCAAAATCAGTCCCAAAGCTGTTATACAAGACTTTAAATAAAAATTGTTGTTTTTAGCGAAAAAAATAAAAATCGTAATAAAGGATTGAAGCAAACTATTTTTGAACTTTCAAGAAAAAACTAGAAACTAGAAATTTATCTACTACATTGCCCGTGATCGTAATGCGAACTGAACAATATCATGATGTCGATGTTACCTCTAGTAGCTACACAATCAATAATCAAATGGAGTTTGAAACTCAAAACTCAAGGCCTTTAAAACTAAAATTGAAAATATGAAAACGAATAGAAACCATTTAAAATAAATCTGAAACCATAATGATGAAGGAAGCTAAAATATTCTGAAACCGGGGCTACAAGCGAAAATTTACCAGTTCATGTTGTTATTGTGGGGATATTTTCTGTTTTTGTACTGAAGAAATACGAAATCGCACCTCTATAAAAATGGTCAGCGGAATTTTATGTCTTTTTTAATATCACGCAATCGGGTTATCAAATAAAACTGACCTCACCGGAGCTAACAAGACTGAAATATAATATAATAATAATAAAGAGTAATTTGAGCTGTCAAGGAGGGGTCACGTTTCAGATGGACTGCCATAATGGTGAAACTACTTGTTCGATTGTTTTCTTCAAAATTATTTACTCGGATCTCCGAAAAGTTAGGAGAGTATCTGGACCCGAATCGATGTCAAATAATTAAAAATTGAGGGAATTTATGTAATTAATACAAAAGGTTCGATACTATTCGATAGGTAGCATATCTATGCAGATCAACTATTCATGGATAAAATTATTAAATTGGAGTCTCTGGTACATCAATATCTGATACCCACGTAGACGTAGGCTCAAACCGAAAGAAAATTAATGATCACAAATAAAGTACCTACTTACCTAAGCTTCATTGTTTTGCATCTAAGAAATAAAATATATAATTCATCGTAATCCGCGTACTTTTAGGTAACTTTGATATATTTGCATAATCGTAGGTAACTTCGAAATTGATGAAATAAAATTGAAAACACTACCTACCCTTCATTAATCCATTTAGGAGTATAAACACTGTGATAAACAATTCGATTTCTTAACAGATAAATGTTTTTGTAATTATATAAGCTCGTTTGATCGTCGTAGTTTCGAAGAAAATTTTTACAACGAGTATGTGCAGCAAAGTTCAGTCATTAAAAAATACATCTATTAATGTAATAAACTAATTTTCAAAGTTTTCAAGATCTCTATTTTGTATATTTCATTCTTTCGATTTTTCCCTTTTAGGGTAAATTAATAGGGCCGAGATTTAATTCCATTATGCTCTATTTTCTCTCGCCCTAGTCGTCCGATCCCAAAACTTTTCAATGATCTACACATCCATGATAGGTAAACGAGAAAGCTATGTGCCACACTTGGCAGACATTTATTCGCTTGGTCAACTACCAAAGTATATAGGCATTCATTATATAAAAACAATAAACCAATAAAGCATAGGAATGCAATGTTTGGACAATGTGATCGCCTGCAACGTTGGAATATTATAATATAGAACATTATAATTCTGATCATAATCGTCCAAAATCATTAAATCTCATCGACAACGTGTTAGATATGTGCGGATTTTACGACCTTCGCCGTCAATATCTTCCGTAGCTAACGAGATTACGCTTCCAAAGGCGGGCGAGAAAGTTTCTAATCTTAATAAATGGATGCGAATAAGAGGGTGGGATTAGTGGTCATGGCAACGGCCGGTTGAGGGTGACCGGACTCTATTATGGATTCAAAGGGTCGTAAAAAGACTTTTGTGTTAGAAAGTGTTATGTGTCAAGGTAGTTTAAATTGAAATTTTGGCGTCGGAGTTCTATCTCAAGAATCAAGACGCATGTAAAAATGTGTATACATATTTTATAGTGTGAAGAAACTGCAGTAGGTATAACGACACCGTTTTAGCCGAACCATTTTCGGACGTCCCTCAGAAGCTAGGTCATACATGCAAGGATTCTTATTTAAGAGGGACGACCTATTGGAATTGATCCAGCTGGGTGGGGGACAACCAAGCATGAAAAACAAAATTAATAACCACATACGAATCTGATTCAGACGATTTTAAGTCCAAATTCTTGAAGAAAACCCATGGGGTGTGTGTGTGTTTGTGACTGTCTGTTTGTGTAAGTGACAAATTTAGTGGATGCTGCACAGGTCTTAATTCTCAACTGATTTTCGAGTTTCTTCCTATTTTCGATCCCAATTTTAGTCTAGTTGTGCAAAAAACCTCGGAAATTTTGAATTCCGTGATGGAAGAGGGGAAAGGAGGGAGGAAAGCCGAAAAAACGTGTTTTTTTTTTTTTACAAATTTTGTCGACGCTGCCCAGGCTACAATTCTCAACCAATTTTCGTGAGTCCAAGATGTCATGATATTTTTGTTTCTTCTCTTATTTCAACTCTCACGAAAGTTGTATAAAATTCATTCATAGGGACGCCCCTGTAATGCATGCATTACTTTCCAATGTTTTCAAAATAATCCTAGTGATGCCCAATGTCGGGGATTTTAGTAAATTTCTCTCCGGCGGAATGGCCAATTTTACAAGTTTGATTTTATTCCATCAGCTGAATGAACTGGAGGAGAGCTTTTCAAAACGGTGCAATATGATGTGTATTAGATAAATGGAAGGAGCTGGAACACCAGTATAAAGAATGCTAGATGCTAAATGACCTCATTGGGATTACCAGGAAAATCACTAAAAATGGCTAAAACGACTAAAATTGTTCAATTTATATTTTTAGCTGAATTTTAGACAAAAGAAGTTTATCCGCAACGAACGAGAACATTGCAAAATTTATGTATAAAATTATGCTGAAAAACGTACTTCAATTTCATTAATATTTGCCGAATAATAAATAAAAAACAGCAAAAAAGCTGAAAATCCAAAATCTTTTTTAAATTGCAGAGTATTATTTATAACGAGTTTTTTTTTGTGCCCTAATACTGGTAGTTAACAATTTCTTCTCACTCAAAGTCCTGAATTTAGAATATAAATCAACATAATATAATGCAATTAACTAAAATTTGCTCATTCGATCATGCTGCATGAACTTTTTTGTGGAACTTTTAAGCTTTTTAATATCTATACCAATCAAAGTTTTGTATTCCAATATTAACAACCTTGAAGTATCAATAGTAAGCAAAGATGTGTATACCGCTTCGCACCGGATGTTTCTGACTCTAAATGATAGCTAGTTGGTAATGCTATGCATAGCAATGATGGTTTCTGATTTTCGCACGTTGAGTCCTGGCCTAAGTATCGGAACAGCCAGGCACATTTAAAATTGGTAAATGCTAGTTTTAATCGAAGCACTGAATCCTTTACTACTAGGGCGAAATGGTAAATGCAAATATCCTTTATTCAGGGCGGTGTTGTAATCTCATTGTACATTAGTATCAATTGTTAGATCATAGTTGACTTTTGTTTTGTTGACCAGATCATCCCATTTATGCCCAACGGTGCGTTACACCCGTCGAAAAAAGCATCCTCTTTTCATCTCTGTTCCGTGAGTATCAACAATTAACATCCTATACAGGGGTGGAAAAATTACAAAAACGTAAAAATCAGAAAAAAAATAGGTTTTGTGGAGAGGATGACAATGAATATCAAATTGGGGACGCACCTTTACGTTTGACAAAGGTGTTTCGGGGGCGTTCCCAACTGCCCGTGAGGTCGGGGGTGAGTTTCGGGTTTTAAGTTTAACCCTTTACGGACTCCCAGGGGTTGTGGCCATTCATCTCGGACAGCGTAGCCGGCGCAGGGCCGGACGGTTCGATAAACACCTGCCCCCCCCCCCCCCCCCCCCACCCCTGTGGCTCGACGTGGCCGCATCTTCTCTCGTATAAAATATCAAACAGCTTCCAAACCCTTTAGATGTTTGTGTATCCGACGGTTTGTTTGTCGATTTAATATCCTCCCTCTTACATGAAACGAGAGGATTGTATTTTGAAATCTGATAGGATGATATTGTGGGTAAAGTTAAAACTTGATAAACTGAACGTTTACGAGGAAAAGGAAACTATTCCAATGGTTCTAAAACTTTTAAAAAACCAAAGTTTTTAAGCATTTCTTCATGGAAATCAGTTTTTATGTCATTCTGCAACGATTTCAAAAGTTTTCGCTTTTCCAAATATATATATATCTGTACGTCAAAGGCAAACCTTCATAAGTGCTCCCCTCCCGTTGATAACTGATGAAAATCATGAAAAAAATGTCCTAAAGAGGCTACAAACGAAATTACAGCTTCCTAGAGTGTAAAGTATAGAAATTACTTACTATTCAAATTATTTAACCTCCGCTTCACAAATCAAACCGTTTTCGTAATACTCAGATCACCTGCTATGAATCAAATCATCGAAACACATGCTCAATGAAAACATCAGAAAATTAACAAGCGGTTGCAATCATGTTCACAATATCAATTATTGAGAATGATCACCTGTGTGTAAACAATTATTTATATAACCATGCTCATAACTCAGTTCATATCATAGGAGGAACGATTGTATGAAAAACGACGAAGTAAACGACTCATGGTGAAAATCATTCCATTTGAATGGTGGCTAGTCATAAACATTAGTTAGTTACACCTGCACCCCCCCCCCCCCACCCCTGTGGCTCGACGTGGCCGCATCTTCTCTCATATAAAATATCAAACAGCTTCCAAACCCTTTAGAAGTTTGTGTATCCTGGCGACGGCACGTTTGTCGATTTAATATCCACCCTCCTACATGAAAAGAGAACACAATATTTTGAAATTTGATAGGATAATATTGTGGGTAAAAAAACTTAACAAATTGATCGTTTTCGAGTAAATTGAAGCTATTGCAATGGCACGAACTAAATCACTCGCGACGAAGTTGAGGAAACCCATTTCAAAACGAAAGTTAGTGAAAAACGGCTACAAATATTGCGGTCAAACTGGTAGGAAATTCAAGGAAAGAATAAAAGAGCATCATGATTTTAGGGAAAATAGGGGTAGGTCTAAATTTGCAAAACATCTTAAGAAATCCAGTTATACTAACAATTTTGATTTGACAGATAGACTGTTAGTAGAATTTCTTCTTTTTTGTCCAAAGGGAGGTATGCTGAATTTAGGTACTTGAAAAATTCGAAATTATCAATAGTGACAGATCTGTAAAATTCGAATGATTATCAAAAGTTTCAGATCTGATAACGTAATTTCTATAAAGCTTGGAATATCCCTCCATAACTGTTAAAACCAGTATTTCTTCCTCTCCTTTCACTTCATCTGATTAGCTATAATCCCCCTTCACTTTGCTTGCATTTAATTGGTTGTACCTCCAGCCCTCTTTCCTTTATCTCGACCAATGGGATTCAATCTTCCTTCACCCGTGACTATATGCTCCCCTTGATAACTGATGAAAAATCATGAAAAAATGTTCATATCGTAGGAGGAACATTGTATGGAATAAAAATGGTGGCTCATAATTATTTTTATATAATTTGATACTATAGCTTTTTCATGACAAGATAAAAAGTTCTAGTCATGCAGCATGATCGTATGAGCAAATTTTCGTAAATTATCGTACTATATTATAGTATATTGTTTTGAAAATTAAGGACTTGGAGGGAAAAGGAATTGTTAACTACCCATTTTATGGCAAAAAACTCGTTCTAAATAATATTCTGCGATTCTAAAAGATATTTTGGATTTTTAACTTTTTTTTACATCTTTAACGATTTTTTAGCACATTTTAATGAAATTGAAGCTAATTTTTCGGATAATTTTGTTCAACAATTTTATATGTTCTATTTAGGAGTTGATAAACTTTATTTAAGCAATATTCAATATCGCATGCCTGTCTGTCCTCACACCTTCATCCCACGCATAAATTCCAGATTATTCCTATAAATTTTTTTTTTTTTTTGATATTTCCAGAAATCGCGCAAGTGTGGTTATTTAGATTTTGACAACATATCGATGTGATGGGTACCTAATTAGGTAGTTATTGTTTTCTCCTGTTCTTTCAACTTTTCTACAAAATACGTTGTGCCATTCACCGAGATTTCTCCTTCTAATTTTATGCACTCATGTTGAACTTATCTTTCCATATTACGAGACCGAGCATTAGAGTTTAATTTCCCTTTTAGAAGCTTGGAGACCGTCTAATACAAATTAAATTGCCTTTGAGTCTAATTACGTGGAATAAAACATTGTAATCAATAATGGGACGTGGAACCAATTCCAAAATCTGAATTTTCCCCTTGCATTTTCATTTTAAGTCCGTCCTAAATAATTTTGATTTCGTGTCCGCTTGACAATGTGTCTACGTGACCCAATGAACAAAACTATACTGATCTGCAGTATTTTTGAATTTTTCCGATAGTTAATATAGGTATTTAAGGTTGAAATATCATTAATCAGTATTGGTTTAATCAGTTGATATGACTTACCGGAATTGGTGGTGTTGGACTGGGCGTCGGAGACCTCCGTCCTGAGCCGTTTGGACGGGCCTTCGTCGGGGGACGAATGGGGAGGGGTGGACTCGCCCCGTTTGGACTCTTCCTCGTCCGTCGCCACCTCGAGGTTGAGGGGCAGCGGGGGGCGGCCGCTCCGTTTGGGCGTCGAACACCGGGGGTCCCGGTCTCCTTCGTCCTCGGGCGACGTGCATAAGACGCGCCCTTCTCGCCCGGAGCTTCCTAGCGACGCCTGTGAACGACGAAACATCTCCATACACCTCGTGGTCAAAACAATTTTTAATATCACATTTACAAGGCTAATATTGAATGAAATAAACCACACTAAATGAGACTACAGATTGGCATCATGGTACATGTTTTTGAGAAGGACTTTCTAGGTATGAGCTTACTAGGGTATAAGCAGCCTGATTTCAATATCATTCGAATAATGCAGCATATAATATTGCTTTCATGGTTTCTTGTTTCGTTCGTTTTAATTTCCATAAATGTCATTACTTTTTTTACTGGAAAAATTAGGCACAGTACCATTACGTTTTGAAGTTTAATCGAAATATGAAATAATTTTCTTTGATCCTAGTACAAGAACACAATACGAAACTTTTGGGGTCCAAGTGGACCCTACCTGACGAATGGTGTCCCTTATGTCCACTAGGGTGCCCACTATCTTGAGAAAGTAGGAATTTTGAGGACCTCCACCCAAAATTTGATTAAAATGTCAAAAAAAGACCCCTGAATTTTTTCATATTTTTTGCATAACAAAAACCCACGCTGGTAGCTCGATTTCGGTTTTTAAAATACGCTATTTTTGCCAATATCAGACTTTTGAATATAACTTTTACAAAAGTCTTTGTAAAATTGTAAAACTTCGTATACTTACGTTTTTGATGTCGCTGAACTCAAATATGCAGTCAAAAATCAAGTCGACAGCAACAACTTTTGAAAATTTATAATTTTACAGTTTGGAATCTCAAAAACTGTCAAAATCATGTCAAAAAATGACAATTTTTCAAAATTCATTGTAAAATTATGAAAATTCGTGTTATGTTTTTTGAGTCGCTGAACTCGAATTTGCTGTCAAAAAATCAAAATTCTAACAAAAATACGTAAAAATACAAATTTTCATAATTTTACAATGAATTTTGAAAAATTGTCATTTTTTGACATGATTTTGACGATTTTGAGATTCCAAACTGTCAAAAGTTGTTGCTGTCGACTTGTTTTGACTGCATATTTGAGTTCAGCGACCCCAAAAACGTAAGTATACGAAGTTTCACAATTTTACAAAGAAGTTTGTAAAAGTTATATTCAAAAGTCTGATATTGGCAAAAAAAAGCGTACCTATTTCAAAAACCAAAATCGAGCTACCGGCGTAGGTTTTTGTTATGCGAAAAATCTGAAAAAATTCAGGGGTCATCTTTTTGAAATTTTAAACCGAAATTCGGGTGGAGATCATCAAAATTTCACCTTTCTCAAAATAGCGGACACTCTAATGTCCTCCTGGTGGACGGTGGGTGGAAATATCCAATAAAAATTGTTATTTTCTAAAAAAAAAAAAAAAGTTATCTAATTTATTAATACTTCATAACTTTTGGTTTTTCTTTCAATATGAATACAATTTAGGATATGGGTTCTGTCGTTACCTTTTTCATTGGCGCGGATATAGACGGACGACGGGAGTTGACGACGCCGACGCCGCCGTCGTCGGAGTCGCCGGACTCGAGGAGGGGCCCCGCGGGGTCGCAGGAGTAGTTCTCCTTGTTACAGGCGAGCACTTTGTGCTGGATGAACTTGACGATGTCGCCCAGCGCGAACGGCTTCTGGCAGGCGCCGCACGTCAGCACGTCGGAATGCTGCTGCTGCATCTCCACGTCCGCTGAAACGAGAGAATTCAGCTGGAGTTAGTCGATTTGTATTAGCTCAATCAATCAAAACTTATTGTTTATGAGGTATCATAACTCTATAATTGCATACATCACTGCTATATATAGCATTTACACATAAAATTGGAGGTTTTACACATCAATTTGAAAGTTTTACACATCAAATTGGAGGTTTTTCGTTTCATATTGGAAGTTTTTCGTTTCAAGTAGGAAATTTTACACATAAATTTAGAGGATGATTTTCTTGATGAGTTCTTTGTGATTTTCGAAACGTCCAATTGCATATATCAATACTATATATAGCATTTACACATCAAATTGGAGTTTTGCACATCAATTTGAAAGTTTTACACATCATTTAAGAGGTTTTTCGTTTCAAATTGAAAGTTTTTCCTTTGAAGTAGGAAATTTTACACATAAATTCAGAGATGATTTTCTTGATGAGTTCGTTGTGATTTTCGAAACGTCCAATTCCTATTAATATTCACAAGTTCTGTCACTATATAATATATAATAATATTATTATTCACGTGTAAATTAGTTTACTGCTTTTCCAGAATTAAATCATGTATTTACTAAATTTCCGTCATCCTCCAATTCGATGAGTAAAAAGTACAATTTGAAATGGGAAACCTCCAATTTGATGTATAAAACGTCCAATTTGACGTGTAAATACTACAATATATTATGATTGCAATCAATTAAGCAAAACTGTATTGTAAAAGTCATGTAACGAACTATTTCCAAAACTTATATTAATTAGTGTACTATAATAGTTCGATAGATTTATCAGTAGTACTCAAATTATACGACAATTTTCGAGATTAAATACGTCTGCCAAGTTGGGTAGGAAGTATAGCTTCCTCACGTATTGTAACTTGGACGTAATGAAAGTAAGAGTTGAAAATATTAAATGCTAAATGGAATAGTAATTTGTAGACATCCGTTTTTTACAACTGGAGGTTGTAACACAACAACTGAAGGGTCATAGAAAAGTTATGTGATCACTCTAGGAACAATTTCCAAGCAGTCATTAGGGAATTGGCTTAGGAGACAAACTGCAAACACACTTAAAACCGAATGGGGCATGAAGGATTTTTGATAAATGCAGAAGGCTTTGGCAGTACGAATTTCAACTGCATTCAAAGCGGTATTTCATACAGTCTGTACATGTATTTTATTATGGGTACTTATCATTTGAGTATTTTAAAAAAAGTTAAAATGATCTGATGATTTCGAAAGGTAGCACAGAAGACAGCAAACTCAAAATCGGAACCAATGATCGCAATATAACGTTGAGGGAGGGGTGAGGAGGGGGGGGGAGGGGTTCAATGAAACACTCCACCAGTTATGTCGACTGCTAAAGTTTAGAATCAAAACAGCAACAGTACTGAACATTGTGAAAGATTTTAGTTTTGTTTTGCATGATTTATGGATCAAAGCAAGTCCAAGTTAATAAAAACATTTGATTGAAAAGTATTTTAAATTTGAGGAGGAGCCATGCAATTTAGTTAGCATTGGTTTCTTGTTCTTTGTGATCAGCTGTACCATTTTCTTCACTCAATGTCGAGCAAAACCCCACAGATCTCGTCAAAACAATACAGTAGATTCTTGTACTTCATCCGAAACCACACATGTCCAGAGCTGTGAATCACGCAGAACCCCACAAGTCCAAGCAACCAATGGGAAGCCAGATACCTAGCCTCACGTGACCCCCCTGTTGCTTCTTGTTTAGCTATCTGTGAAGTTCGGCTACATGTACGTTTATCAGTGAATTTTTATACTATTTCAAGTGATCATTTATGTTAATCGAAATGGGTGATCGTAAAATGGATGGTGCACTGAATGTGAGAGACGATAATCTAGGTACGAGGAGAAAGGCAAAAACCAGTAGTTCGCGTGAAATTGCTAAAAAAAAAAGTAAGGCATTCGTTTCCATCTGGTTCAAACGTATTCATACCATGTAAGCACAACAGTAAAGCTTATCAGTGCTTCAAAATTTGGCTAGGGGTTGCTTTAAATTTCCGACAATTGAATATCTATGGATCGCATGATGAGATACTCCAGGAGCAAATGGTCAGCAGATAGATAAAATGTGTAAATTTTTTTGCAATATATCATTACTTATTCATAATTATTTGCTTTAATTTTTCCTTCCACGTCTGATTTACTCAAGTTTTATATTCAAGCATTAACTCAAATTGATTTTATTCCCTTTTAAACAATTAAAAAATTTGGTTCATCATAAAACGTTTAAAATTGCCTATTATCTTTACCCTAGTTTCCATTTTTCTTCTGAATGAGGAAGATCAAAACCCCTTAAGTCCTCCATGTGTTTTCACCAAAACCCCACAAGTAAAAGAAAATCAATCAAACACCCACATGTCCAAACTAAAATTAGGATTTTTTCAACTTTAGTGGCAGTATGATTTGAATCGAGTATACTACTTAGTTTCTAAAGCCTCCTACAAGACAATGAAGTGAAAATACACAAATTTTTATTAGTAAAACAATATGAAACAGTTTTTACATAATTTTGAAAATTTTGATTTGAAGGACTTGTGGAGTTTTGCATGGCTCCTCCTCATATAGATTTCAGTTAAGCAGTCACGATAAGCTGTTAAAAACGTTGTTTTACACTTAAATTGCACGGGGTACGATTCGTATTACGAGTATTCCTACACACATATTTTTCTAGAGTGCTAATCTTTTTGTACCTTCAGTTGAAGCACATTAATATAAACTCTTTCTGTGGAGTTCTCATTTTGTTGGCTTCCTTCTGTTGAGACATCAGAGAAAAGTTTCTCCTCTGACACAAATAATGATCACATCCGAAAAGTTTTCTCATTTGAATAAATTATTGCGGCCCGTTGACGGACGAGGGGAAAATTCCTAACAACGCGCCAACATGCAACTTCTCAGCGGTATTTGAGCCCGTGCGGGAAAATCGGGTCAATTAGTCGCTTCGAAGGTTTTTGCGCTGCGGTGGGAAATCAAACGTTTATCGATTGTCCCGCAATGAACGAGTTTAACGTTGCAGAATTCCCGCGGTCGACCGTTCGGCGCTTGTAATGTCCGATTTAATTGATTGACGATGATCGATTAGATGGGTCATTACGAAATCTAGAATTTCATAGCCGAATCAATTTTGATGGCGGCCGAACGAAACGAAATCACCGCTCTTAAACCTCGGAGTTAACAAACGGACGGACTTCTAAGACGATTCCGAATGGATTAATTTTATTTAATGAATTTTAACGGGTAGATACGAATTTAAAAGGCGAATCGTTCATGCCAACTAAATTTGTCATCTAGCTAGATAAGGTAAATACAGGAATTCCCACCCACAAAATTAATAAAATTTAACTGTTGATTTGATTTGATTTCACACATCAATTTGAGCTTTTTACTTTCCCAACACACAGAAAAGCGAAGGAGGTTATGAAATTTCCTTTATAATTGTTTTCATGAACAAAACTGAGTGCTTATTAAACAGTTATTTTCACGGATCAGAGAGATGTATGTGTGTATGTCTGATGCAAATTATATCGATACATGTATGGTTAACAAAAGTACTTAGTAATGCAGCATGACTAATAGAGCGAATTTTCAAGGAAAAGTTGTGGATAACATTAAATTAGGCTCTTCAATTCTGATAATGAAGGCCAACTACCTCCTGAATACAATTGAGGGGCATCACGCTGCCGAATTCGGAAAACTTGGTCATTTTTAGACATTTCCTACCTAAAAATCGATTTTCCTCACTTATTACGAATCTTAGAGGTCTGGGAGTGGTTGCAATCGACTCAGCACTGAAAAATACATCGACTGTGACTAAAAACCAATCTTTAAGCTTTTTTAGTCCCCTTTAAATTTTTAATTTGAGCCTTAAATTCTGGAGTGATCGGACTGGCCAACGAACATAACATCAGGAGGATGCTCTGAAAAATGAGTGTTTTAAGTTGAATATCATAATAATATTTTAGTAAAGTTAGATTGAGGTATTCACCGTATCAAATATCACGTATTCAACAATCATGTTTATTTCCGTTTCTAAACGATGCGTTTTTAACATGAAATCATAGCCGCATAATTACAAAACATCAATAATAAAGTGTATTGTATGAGAGAAAGAACACTATATATGTACTGGAACGAAAAAGATAGCCTTTATCAACGAGTAGTGAGCAAGTTAATTAGTTAATGTTTCGTTCTTTATCTATAAGAATTGATGTTTCTGACAAGTGGTGTGGATTGGCATTTAATATTCTTCTTTGCATAGTGACCTTGGGATTTAATTAGCAGTAATGAGGATAAACGATACACATACGAATTACCTACATTAGCGGGTTAACCTTGACTTGACATCAAAGCTTGACTGTAATGGTCATCCCGTTCGTTTTATTGCTATTTTATGCCCATTAGACTCAGCACATTTGTCCGTTGAGCCGCGACCTTGTTTAGTTGAACGCTTTGCGATCTCCCTCGTCTCATATGAAAAAAGAATCGACTGACCTATAAAAGGAATGTTGGACGGTACTTGGGAATTTCAGATCGGGAGCGGAAAAAAAATGAATATCCGAAGCTTACGGTAAAATGAGTGTAAACTGATCGCCATGAGAAAATCCGGGGATAACGGATATTGAGCAACAAACCAACCCATTAGCGCTGCTAATCAGAGAATATTGAAGGTGGAAACTGTTAATTCATGTAGGAATGCGAGAGAAATATTTCTACATGATGGAATAACACGAAATGGTTGCTTTTAGGATCAACTGATCGCACTAATCGTACATTTAGTGTGCAGAAAACATTATAGTACCAGAGAGAGTGAATTTTTATTACCATCTCCAAATGCTTGACAGGAGAATGTGGAGTGGCGATGCTTGGCACGATTTAGATTCAATAATCCATTATGGTAAGCTCAATTTATACCAATATGAAGTAGGTACTAGAGCTAAGGGTAAAATTTCCATCTCAGATATGATGGTTCATGAAACTGTTTTTCCCCTTCACCAGTCACTCATGAAACGTAAAAATGTAGTAGAAAAGACATAAAATGAGTGTTTTTTAAATTTTTTATTGAGATCAAAAGACCATCATACAATGATAATTTCATTCTATGATATTGAACGTAATTTCATCCGATGTTGATTAAAATCTCTCTTACGTTAAATAAAACTGTTTTTACGAAATTATCTGCGCAAGATGTTTAGTCCCAATAAAACGCTTCATAAGGTGTTTTATATCTCATCACGTGATGATGAAAACAGAACATGTTTTCATTACGACTAGACGTACATAAATGTTAGCAGAGATTATCTCAAAAAAGGTTCGTGAATGGGTAATGATATTTATCTCACTCTCAAAGCTATCGGTAGTCACCACATTCGGGCTCATCTTCATTACTTCCTATTACACATTTTCATCAACTTATTATCCCCTTTCATTCTTCATCATTAATATATTCAATATTGTCGATTGTGTATAGTAATTTCGTTATTATTTATTCGAAGCAATAGTCTCAACCCACGGTAATTTGGATATGTTAATTATTATGTAATTGTTATGTTGATAATTATGTAAATAATTGGTATGATAATATAATTCATATATATTACGGGTGTATTTATCTATACATAGATTCATTTATCTACTAGGCTGTCAAGCTTTATACTCATATAGTTGAAGTTGGAACGTGGGAGCAACGTCTGAAAATATAACTTGAGGAATAAACACGCTTCCCACGTACTGTATTGTATAAAAGAAGAAAGGAATAATATTGGGTATATCATTCATATACGTGCACGGTTGGTATGTGATATATTGAATAGTTTGTTACGTTGTTGTTGTTTGGTCACCTACTGTTTGGTCCTAACATTGAATAAAACTCATGTTTGAGCAAGGCAGTACACTAAATGGAAACTGTTCATCTAGATACATGTCTAGGTGGGAACCGTTTAAACATGTCCCATTTTGCGGGGTAGTAGGCGTGATGAAGTTGCGGTAACTTGAAGCGAAAAGCCCCCAGATCGGCCAGGGGGTTGACATGCGTGTTCGAGTGACCAATGGTCAGCCCTCGCCCCCACCGGTCAGTTCGCCCTCCCACGAGTCCACCCCCTACGCGCTTTCCACACAAAATGGAGGGTTGCTCGTTAGTACACGTATCGCCACCGGGGAAGCAAAATGTAGTAAACTGATGTTATATCACCTTAACCTATAGGTATGCATCTAAAAGTACGCATAGAAACGGTTATGTTTTTACAATCTGTGCCTTCACATCTCATCGATAATAATTAAGGCGCAAACCTTTCAAATGCACTTCAGCTGAAAATATGAGCATTCGTGGATGAATAGGAAACTTCCACTTAACGGGAGACCATTCACCAATCTTTCTTGTAAAATATAGATTAGTTGGCCCAACAGACTGAATTAGGTATGAATAGTTTGGTGTCTGGATGCTCCTCGTAAGCTCGCATCTCAAAAATGGGAAAACAAAAATCCGTAAACAATCATTTAGGTAGTCAATGTAATTTCATTTGTTCAATGAATAGCCTCCAATTAACCAACACGTACCAGCAAATTTCCAATGCGAGGTAGCACAATACCAACTTTTCCAATGTGTATACTATTAAATAATGCTGTACCTATTCCTATTCGAAAACTCAACATTTTAGAATTCTGGGCCTTCCGCGAGTAGTATCCCAGAAAACAAATGCATTATGTACATAATTTTCTAATAAAGAATTGATTTGATTGGAGACAATATAGCGAAATTCCTAAATAAAAATATGGTTTTAACAATAAGCAGCATTTTGTAGGACTCCGAAACCTGCCGGAATGATCGACTGAGATGGAAGATGTTGGTGTGACACCACTGAACCACAAAGCATGAATTCGTAACTGGTTTTTAGATGTTCATTCTGGATTGATGTAAGACTACAGCAATCAAAACAGGTACAATGTCCTAGCAAATACTTTAAAAATTGGATCCGTTTAGTTATGTTCATGTAGGATAGATGTAAGATACTTTCACAGCTATCAAAACTGATCCAATGGTTTTAGCTAAAACTGACGAGTTGTTTTTGGCAGTTTTGGATCGCCCAATTGTATTTTAATATGCACGTTGGTTATCGTTGATGTGCCCTAAGTTGTAAAGACACGCTCTAAGCTCTCATATAAATTTGTAGTTTCTAGCTGATTATGTGCCGCCTGACTAATCCCCCACCAAGCGCACTCTCCCATCAATCACGCTTACGGAAAGTTTTCTAGGGCAGAAATTGGTTACATACCTTTTATTATACATTACAGCTATATAATCAGGTTCAATGGTTCTTGCTAAGTCTGGTGTTTTTTGCAGTTTCAGTGAGTTCAACTGTATCGATGTATTGTTGTGGATGTGGCGTTGTACATCAACGCAAGTTGATTTGCGTTGATGTACTCCAAGTTGTAAACTTCACGCTCTAAGCTCTCATATCAAACATTTCCCGTCTCCAGCTGACTGTTGACCGCCTGACCTTCCTCCCTCCATCTTCCCGACTCTCCCATCAATCACGCTCACCCGTACGGAAGGTTTTCTGGGGCAGAAATCGGTTACACCCTTTTTGTTATCGGAAAGGCCACCTGGGTCAACAGTCGGGAGATAAGAATTCCTCTCGGACCCAGCGCGATGAGCTCCCGCGCCGCGCCTTTTTTTCAACCCATTAGAACCCCCTCGCTAAGAGGTCCGCGGTCTTTACGATCCTATGCCGCGGCGACGGACGCATCGCCGTAACGTGTGAAACGGTATATTTATATCCCTTGAGTGTACTTATGTGGGTGAAGGAGTTATTCCTTTTTTCGTTGTCAATTCGCATATCACAAAAAAGGTGAAATCTTTTCCATATTCTTCCTCTTTTCCACATACTTTCTTCATATATAAATATCCACAGGCGTAGTGGAACATATAATTTAATGATATCACTTTTAAGTTATTAGGTGTCTTTTGTTGATCCGAATTTTGGATTCATTCTCCTCTATTATAGATCTATTATCTGGTCCTCTAAGAGGCTTAAAGAAAATAACTTACAGCAGAAATTTGATATAATTAGTGACTACGAGCCTGAATTGTAATTTCGGAACGTTGAATCAAAATCTTTCGGTATAGGAGCTACTAAAAATATTTTGTTGACATTTAGCTC
This sequence comes from Adelphocoris suturalis, assembly GCA_030762985.1. Lineage (NCBI taxonomy): Eukaryota > Metazoa > Arthropoda > Insecta > Hemiptera > Miridae > Adelphocoris > Adelphocoris suturalis. The sequence continues at coordinate 57,611,074 of CM061048.1, forward strand.
ACTTTTTGTGAGTACATAGAAAACTGAACGAAACGCGATTGTGTGTTGCGCGTTCCAAGAAGTCGGACCATCATATACAATACAGATGGACAGGATGAGATAGATTTAAACAGCACATACAGGTTTCATACATTTCTTTGAATCTTGGAGATGATATGCTATCAGTTCAATGTCACTATAGTCAAGGTAACAACCGCTTATAATAGGAAATAGGCCTAGATTTCGAGATACCTACAAATCGGGAGGCTTTGTAAATCAACAGATAACGAATTTTTAAAATCGTGTTTTCATATAATCAGTAACATAACTTTGTTGTGCAGCCTTCAAATCAATTGTCTGGTTTTTGGATCTGCAATAGGTTGTTCACGAGGTTCATTTTTTTCAATGATTCCAAAATGTACAACTATTTCCTGTGTTTGAGGTGTTTTTATCGTGGCGAAGGTTTTATCAAGCATAAAAAGCTTCAGGGTGCTGAGGTATATCTACTGCAATTCGTTCAACTTCAAAGCAGTTCATAAACTTAGTATAGACGCATTCAAGGTTATAATACGGTAAAATTCCGCCAATCAGCGATATATGATGACCAAGCGTAAACGGTCGAACGTTTACTGCAAGTCAATATGGAAGACTTCCTTGTTGGAACGAATGGTAAAAAATAAAATAACGAAAAAACCCTTCCCCGCCTTTTCAGCCGTCCGCGTCCGGCATAACGCAGCGTGAAACTAATAAGATGGCAGTGCGGTCGTAAAAAGCTGGATACGGCAGACGATCCTCAGGTCAACTAGGTATCTACCTATTCATGGGGGAGCGTAAAACTATGAAACTAATAGCAGGATGAACCAGTCATTAGTGTTCGTATGTCCATAATATTTGTCAATAATGTTGTTTACTAGAAGCTGTAGAAGTGTGAAATAAAATATTCTAGACGTGAAACAAGTGAGTCAAACTAAAATCAAAATGGAAACCAAGCACAAAAGCACCTACCAAGTTATTATTATTTTGTATATTGGACGGCATTAACCAGAAGAGGCGTGGGAAATGAGAAAAGCATGCTAGGGTTTAAGTCACCTACCATTTCAGCACCAAAGTGTTCGTGAATTTATGAATCCTTCCAAAATATGAATTGGGCAAAGTTATTGAAACCGGAATCGCTGCAACGGTTCCTCAAAAAAGAACCACTCAATAGTCACGTGGGGGCCAAGGCGGTTGGTTGCGCCCAACAGATTTCAGCAAAAGTGAACCACACCGCGCTCATGGTTCTGTTCAGTGAATTTATTTTGTGACAAAACTGATGTTAATGGCCGGCCTTATCGTTATCATTAATTTATGTTTTAATAAATAATATTATGTTCATAAACTAACATCAATTTCTTTGTTCATTTATTTAGTACAGGATGCGATTTATATATGAATTTTGGTTTGCGAATCGTAGTTGAAACAAAATAACTGTTAAGAATTTCTTAAGAAGGATCAGATGTGGATCATCACTTCGATTTTCTGTAAAACGATCTCTCATTTCTCAGGAAGGAACCATCCACATACAATTTGATTTTTGAGACTTCCGCTGCATCAATTTCATATTTTTTAATAAAGAAATGGCACAGAATTCAATTAGGTTCAAGAAGGAAAAGACAATCCCAACATATTCTTAACCTGATTAGTATACTTGAAATAACTGTAATGCCTGAGTGCTGTAAACTAGGTTTTTGTGGTTTGGCTTCATTTCTAGTTAATGCCGTCCAATTATAGCAGCATGTGACGAGGAATGGAAAGAATGTTAGCTGGATATCAGTATATTGAATGAGGCAGTTTGAGATTTCTTCCTCAATAATGGAATGTAAAATTTGGGAAACACTACCGCGGAAATGAGGGTCAAACCCCCAATGCGCTCAAACGGGGTTTATGTGCCATGTGGTAATCCCACCCCTGCTTGTCTACTTTTTAACAAAAGGGAAACCATCAACCCATCCTTCCCTCTTTGTCTCACATGGCCGAAAGGAATCAATAACTGAAGTAGCATAGAGAGAAGGTTTAGGGTGGGGGGGCGAGAGGGAGTGTTTGCCGATTATGCACACCCTGACACCGACTACTGTTACCGCCGCTGGTCAAACAGGGGGTGGAAACTGTCCTCCTTTTTTCTCCCACACCCATGACTCAACCGCAAATAATAATCTCCTGTTTCAAAATGGGGGACCCACTTTCTATTGTCTAAGAGATGAAAACGCCCCTGGGGTTTCCTGGTTGTCTAGCGATATCGGCAAAGATGTAAATCTATTACGTTCGTTCCAGCAGCACAACCATCAGCAAAGAATATGTTGAAAAATTTGCAATACTGCATTTTATATTGTCATACTGTTTTATTTGCAAGCTATTTGGATGTCCAAGCCAGCATCTATAGCTTGGAATGTTCCTATCACTAGACAACGCTACTCAACCGAATAAAAGGCATATTTGAATAGATACATGCATATTATCAGGGTTTTAATGGAAGTGATGACTGAATAACGCTATTACGATGGAATGATGACATGAGAATGACATTCTTCAGTGTTATCAAGTCAGGGCAGTTCCAATAACGTGTCTTCAGAACAGGGTATTGGATACTCTCAATTCCATACCGAATCGGATGGACCAGGAATTACTTACAAGTATAAGTTCTGGAGCATTTAGATTTCATCATATGACATCTTTGGCACCATACAGTGAGCTCAATAGAGCTCAAAAGAATCGTAATTTTTTATCCATCCAGTACAATGGGGTCATAAAATTAAAACGTTGTATAATGAGAGTAGAAACCATCACCAGGGAAGATGTCAATTCATTGTCCGTACCCCGCAGGATGCAATCGTTCAGTTTGTCCAACAACTGTGTTGTATGTACACATATTGAGCGTATTCCACTAATGAGGACAGAAAAGGTGAGATCCAGAGCTGCGGACGTCAGCTGCGTTTGCAGGACTCTTAACAAGCGAGGGTCCTCTGAAGAGGCTGACACAAAAGTGGTTGAAGGAGATCTGTGAAAAAAAGGGGTGAAGGCGAAAGGACCAAGAAAAAACACTCCTTCAAAACACCCATCCCCGTAACTGCCGAAGGACAATGGGCAGTAGGGGAGCAATTAATCCAGAAGTGGAGTCATTAGTTACCTTTGGGGCTCAAGTTTCCATAGTAATTATTCATCTTCATTATAAAGACATGTCAAAACAAGGAGAGCTTTTGAGTAATGGTATAAACCATTGACGTACCGCTTTTTGAATCCCACGAAAAGTTCGTTTACGTACCAGGAAAACGGTGCTTGCAAGATGTACTTTTTCTATATCTCTCGAACGTCATGAAATGAAAGTTTCCTAAGCGGATAGTTGAAGGGCCCCAGGCCATTGATTGTTTGAAGCTCATTCCGGGGTGAAGTTTAGAAAGTCCTTCATAAATCAAAGTCATCAGAATGTGCTTCGTAACGGTAAAGAACACACAAAATTCGCGAAGATTTTGACCATCAACCGCATATTGTTATGCTTTACCCAGCAAGAGAATTATTTCCTGTATAAATGAATTACGACGTAAGATTTGAATTATGTGTAAAGGATTCGGCGAAAGGGAACTACTTTCTGACGTAAATTCCGAACACCTGTTGAGAGTCTTGAGAATGCCAGACAGGAGACAATTTCAGTTAGGTGCATTACGAATTGAGCGATTCAGTAGTTCTCATGACATCTTGAAATATTTTGATAGACAGCCCTTAAATCAAGTTCCTTATGAGAAAAATGATTAGTGGTTGTTTTATTTCTGAAGATATAAGTGAATTAGTTCCGTTTTTAAACCATGGCTTGTAAAAATGCAACGCTGCATGCAGCGTCCTATGGATTCAAAGTCATCGACTTCGTAAAACCGGTGATGTATTTGGTTTCTAGTTGTGGATGCGAGGGTTTGTAAAACTTATTTTCTTGTCGTTCGTTTTGCACCATCTCATACCCTTTACATCAATGTCTCCCTTTCCCTAGACTTGATTACCATTCTCAGACTGGCCAGTTGCCATGAGCCAGCGGTCTCTGCCAGTGGTTTGTTTATTTGACTCCTTTTTTTCAGAGTCTATATCCGTTTTCCCTCTACAAAAGGAGAAGCGATAAACTCGGCCGGGAAAAGAAGTTTTCAGTCATCCCTCTTTTACTCCGGATATTTCGGAAAGAACTTCCTTTTGGCTCGTCCCGTGGAACTTTTTTCTGTGTGAGAAAAAAATGAGAGGAGAGCTATGGTAGGAACCATCCTAATATCTCGAGTTCCTGTCCGCGGGGCGTCCTCAAACCCCTTGACAATGCCATACGACCTTCCCCCCATCTCCACTTCATTATTCACAGGGTCTGCCAGGTCCCTCTCTCCTCGGCTGTATAAAATATCGGACATCACTCCCCCACCGGCGCGGGGTGAGGACACGGTTTTTCGACGCATTTGTCAATTTTATTCCCCCGAACGCCCTCTTTCCCGAACCGTTCTCATCCATTTCATTCCGGATCCCTGCGCCCATGAAACATTAACAACCTAGGGATTCGACATCTGTTTTACTCAATAATTTTTCATGGTCCAATCCCGAATTTTTCAACAAAAATCCTCAGCGGTTCGAGGTTTTTTTTCTTGCCCCAATAACTATATTATTCGCAACCTCTTCAAGTTAAATGAATGAATAATAAATACTATTATATTTTAACTGAAAGTAGTTGAATCTACCAGTATAGTACGAAGATTAACTCAAACCAAATAATTCTTCAGTGACTCCACTAAATTATTTATACTCAATAATAATCTAATTCGGGTCTCTTTCGTTATACGACCTGATACTGTATTTTCTGTTATACAACCGCAAAACAATTTTCTATAGAAATAGAAACGCTTGATATATGTTCTGTTGTTCTAAAAACTGTTCCCCAATCATTTTTACGCCCACTGTGGTAACATAGATCAGAATGTTGTGTATAATTTGATGGTCTGGATGCAAGCTTGTATCATAAAAACACATAAGATCATGTAGTCAATTCCTTAGTGAAAATTAAGATTAGTTGGCCATGTAGGTCAGAATGATGTGTAGTTTGGTAGTCTAGATGCTTGCAAGCTCGCATCTCAAAAATAAATAACATCAAGTATCAAATCCCTCAGTAAAAATACAGATTAGTTGGACATACAGGTCAGAATGAATGAATGGTAGTGAATTGACGGAAAAGGTACTTTTTTTTTAACAATTGAAAGTTTTCATTTTATGGATATTTCATCAATTTCAGAAAAACAACTATCGTTCTGTTTCTATAGAAAATTGTTTACGGTTGTAATAACGAAAAAGACCCTCTACTTTTAATAACATCGAGCCAAAAACGCGTGTTTTTCACTATCATCATCAAATGCTCGTAAAGAGAGAAATTTGAAGGGAGAGAAAACAGTTGGGGGAGGGGGATGATGTTTTCTGCTATTTCACCATTTTTAAGAGCTACAAATTCGAATTATGTACACCTCCATCGCCAATTTTCTGACCTTTCAATTTACATTTACAATGCTGCACTTATTTATTGCATCTTCTGGTCATATTTATGTACAGAAGCAGAATATGTGTTACTGTACAGTTTCAAGGTTCCAAGAGAAAAGGATCAATGCGTAGAATACTTGTTACTTCGAGGAGATTGATTGCTTAACCCAGTAAAAAAAATTGGAAAGTCAAGTAGTCTTGAAGGAGGAGAAAGGGAATGGATTTGGATTGTGCCATTCCCTCGTTGACCTATAGTAGGGGGGTACGGTCCCCTGGCAATCTACATAGCGACGCTAATGACCGAGGGGATCCAAATACCGCGCCGCTCGGAATTTTTTACACTTACTTAAAAAAAAAAAAAAAAAAAAAAAAAAAAAAAAAAAAAAAAAAAAAAAAAGGCAGGCGATCCCTTGGGAGAGCTATGAATTAAAGTTTCCCGTGATTTGGGAGAACGGGGGGCTATAAAGGAAGGCGGGATGTTGTAAGGAGAGCAGCAGTATGCTCCTCCTCCGCAATGTGATTGCTTGGGTCATTAGGGTGGCTTCTTGAGGTGGCGTTCGAGATATGACCCGCACGGAGGCTCTGGGCTTCCCGCAGAGCAGCTGGAAGAAGAAACCTAGAGTTCAATCGGGGACAAGAAAATATACAAATCACGGTGTTGCATTCTACCCAGATAGGAGCATCGCAGAGGCAGAATAATCAGAAGTCCTCATTACGATTTCAATCAACCACAATCAGCTGAAGGGTACCGCCAATCGGAAAGTGATGATTACCAGTCTAAGCGTCATTTCTTTTGAGGAAAGAGTCGGATGATCCAATCAATTTTTGGGAAAAGTACATTGTTGATTGTCCTGGGTTGAGAGGGATACTTGAAATACAGCTCATTTTTGTGGTTTGGAATGAGCCGCATGAGCCACTAAAGTAAAACGTTTTATGAGAATTCGTAAAAAACAAAATTTTTATTCTAAAAGAAAATTGGTATTGTTGTTAAATAACATGCTACATGTTAGCATTTAAGAAAATACAAGTACCAAAAATAATGTCCGATGAATGGTGCCTATTTGCACCAATAAACTGTAGAAGCCGATGGCGGAAACAACTGCCTTCCACTCAAACAGATACTCACTGGCACCCTTTTCAAATATTCATTGGCATTCTGTGGAGTTTCTTCAAATCATCTGTGACAATAAACCGCGCACAACTGAGGAACTTCAGGTTTCACTCGGACAACCATTCAGACAAACTATTGAAGCATAACTTTTGAAAAGACTGGAGGGCAGTTTCGGCCGGCAGTTTTCAACAGTGTATTGACATATATGGACATCATAAACATTTATTTCGGTACATGAATTTCTTTGAATGCTAACATGGTAAAAGTTATTATTTCCATTACCTGTTTTTTCATTAAAAATTTAGGTTTTTACGAATTTTTAAAAACGGCCTATTCCTATGACTCACTCATTATAATCGCTATAAACCTTATGTAAAAATGATAAAGCATTGGGTTCCGTGAGTGTTTCCTACAGTTAATATTGCTCATCTTATTACTAATCATCCTGATTACAGTATAAACTTATATAACAAGACAATGATAATTTTTTATCGTCACCATTATTAAATAAAGGGATGATGTACAGCAATGCCATTTTCTTCTTGCCACAGCATTTCTTATCTACATTCCCAAATTCATATAATCATTACTAAATGATCAAATCATTAATTTTACAGTTGTTTTTCGAGGCCCTGATAAGGCTCATTCAGGCGAAGCTGGTTGGAAAATATATGAATTAATAGGTCATTAGAGAAAAGAGGAGTATTTACCTTTGTCAGCCTCAACAGTACGCCAATAGAGAAGTAGGAGAGGTATGAAATCCATGTATGATTGCCTTTAGCATAAAATACCCTCAGGTATTTAATAATCAAAATAGGTACTTATAATATAATAATCTCTATCTATTTCAAATTCCACTTTCGAAGAGCATTGCAATCTTTCGGGAAATTATTCTAATTATTCGGGAAATAAAGTATACTTTAGAACACGTAAATGTTGAATGTTGTTAAAATTAAAAGTATGTCTATAACTTATGTTTCAAATCAGAACTTCGGAATCACTACAGTGAACATAAAAATGCGCTGCAGTAATTTTCTCTAATAACTTAGATATTTTGGTAAATAGAATATGGGATTACATAAATTGAAAAATTGAGGATAATAAACAAATCCTTTAGTTGCATGATGGAAGAGGATATTGTGATATGGCCAGGAAATCAAGTCCGATGGTTGGCTCATTTTCGTATAGGGCGGGTGTCATATTGCAGTCCCAGGAGACCGCTGTTGTCCATTGTCCGATGTCCAGTTATAGTTTATGACAGTGATTGCGTCAGTGACGGGTTATAAACTATGCTCCGTTTGGTTCCTTCAGGTCTCAAGGGAACGGCATCGCGCTTGTCCGTATAAATTGACCGGTAGAATCAAAGTCACCGCGACCCGTGGATGGCTAGCTGGTGGCTTGACAAGGTGTCAACGTGTGACCAGACATTAGCTAGGGGTGGAAATCATTACCGAGTCCCCCACGATTAGGAGAGAGGTTGGCCGGTAGATGCATATTTCAGGTCATCTCATTCTCCCTTCATCCAGAAAGGTTAACAATTATTAACATCGTACTGGAGGAGTGAGGTTTTTAGAGAATGGTCATTCATCCGAATAAAACTAATACTTACACATTTCTACGGTTGACTGTGTAGATAAATCGAATAGACTTCTATAGGGTTTATCTTTGCCGAAATAGTGGATAGGGCGAACAATATAAGATGGAACGCTGGGTTGGTGATTTACTAAAACTATAGTGCATTGACAGGAAGAGGACCTAATATGCTACTTTATAGGGGTGGAAGGGCTAAGGGGTCGGATCTGAAGTATAATATACTGGTTGGAGGACCAAAAGGGGGTGTACGAGTAAACAGGGTAGGCTGCATTGGGGAGCAACATTTCAGGGTAAACAACCCTTTTACGGGCCAATCAGACTCTTCGGTTTACCACCCCTTTGTCAAAAAACCCTATCGGAAAGTGAAAAAACCATTGTTCGCGCGAGGAAAAAAAACACCGGTGTTTTTTCTCGGTGAAAGTTTATATCGCGATAGGGCAGAAAAGTCATTCGGTGGCTGGAAGAGGGTGGAACTCGTTTCGAGGGTGAAGCATCGGGCTGCGGTTAATTGGAGGGGACGTACTTCTGGACCTGGGAGCTAATTTCTCTCAGCAGTATATTACTCCGAATGGAGAAGGAAAAATCGAGCAATCTCGGAGAGCGGAGTGGCAGGCAACAATCTATTACGGAGCCCCCGCATGAGATGGGGAGAGCAAACCCAGGAACACTTGCCAAAATAAGGCAATCGGCAGACAATAAAACGAATCGTATGTTACTCTTCAGTGAAGATAGCCAGTAGCGATAACTTTGAAGGAACCGCCGAAACCCGAGCCCTCCCAGGACAAATACATATTGCCTTCTATTGATCCCTCCCCCCCCCCCTCTCCTTCCTTCTACTTCCCACACATTGGCGCAGTCGATCTTTTCCCCGAGGAAAATCTTTTATTTCCACTCCATACCTTTCACTTTAAGGGTGGTATGACAGAGTAAATGAGAATGTTGAAGTACCTCTCGGTTTCAGAGTGTAGGAGTTTTTCCAGGAATCACACCGTCGCAGTTAACCAGACATCCAGCCTCTTGCAATAAGGTATCCGTTTAGATACACCTAACACATGCTGAAAAACACGCAGTTTGCGTATGCAGAACCAGGTGAAAAGAATTTGGAATATTTTCTTACTTTTTTAACGAATCAGAAGAGAGGAAAAATACCTGAAAGATGAAAAAAGAATAGCTGAAATTGAGAATCATAATACTTAGGTTCGTCAGCTGGAGCTCAGGATGAAGCCCATAATTTAATTCGTACCTTGATGTCCTAGAGGGGCTCCCTAAAAAATTTCGTTGTAATCAGGCACTTGAAATAACTTTTAGCGCTCTCAGCTAATCAGGATGGAGACTATAAGGTATTTCGTGTCTTGTAGTCCCAGAGAGGCTGCCTATCAATTTTCAACGTCCTACAATTAAAATTTGGTCCAAATCCGACCAGCGGTTTCGGAGGAGTAGTGAGCATAACATTTTGTCCATAAATATATATATATATATATATATATATATATATATATATATATATATATATATATATATGTCGTCTCTTATCATTAAACGCAATTGAAGATAAAACTGTGCTCGATTTAAATGTTGGACAGCTTAAGGCATGGGTCAATCTGAATACTGTAGAAGTTGACTTTGCACTCAAGTTTAAATTGTTTGTTTGAAGTTGATCATTATCTTGAAATTGCATGTGTTGAAATGTTTTCCCCTTTTTGCCTCTCTTCTCGTTTTCTTTTTGTAAAATTTGAAAGTGTTAACATTTTTTTTTTAGAAATTTTGAAAAATTGTAAATACTTGAAATATCGTAAATATTTGAAAATGCTGAAGAAAGTTTTCAAAATTTTTGATTTTTGTTTTTAGCTATTATGTTGCTTTTCTAGTATACCAGTTCCACAAGGTCAATGGCGTATGGAGTGTGAAGAGAAAGTTTAATTATCAATGTATATGTGGTGATTAATTTGTTTTGTATAATCAGAGCAGTTGCAGTCTTTAACTGAGGCGATTTGTTTCTTTGGTTTCATTTTTCTACTTCGATTCTCTCTCTTGTGGTGTTTCTTCTTGTCGTACCTTTTATCATATTTCTATTTACTTCTTTTGTCTCAAGGTAGGTACTTTTAATGTACGAAAACTATGGTTTTGAGACCATGACTCCTTACCCCACGCTACAAGCTTGTTTTGAAAGGAGGATGGGGGGTTATTTGGTACTTCTTTATATTGAATCATATTTTTCTCATTTTATGTCCTATAAAAAATATAAAAATATATGTGTAACGTGCCAAGGTTGACGGATTTGTTTTATTTTTTAGTGACATGTGTGACTTTCGGGTTACAGTCACTCAACTATCCCTAATTCAATAGAGAATGTCACTAATTGACACAAGGAACTTCCATGAGGTTTTTTTCTCTCTTCCAGAGAACAAGAATCATATTAGGAGGACTTGAGTAACAAACATACCCAGAAAATGTCCTCAGGCGGTTGTCTCCGGTAATCGAATCTAACCTTCGCCGGGGCACCCGCCGAGGGGTTGGACCCTTATCGAGTTAGAATCGAAGGGAACCGGAAAGGGATGGCGAGAAACCGAGCGATATGAAGGGCGGCAGTCTAACAGGACCGATGTTCGTCATTGTCTAACAGGATTCGGCTCCCCGGGGACCTGTCTTCTAATTGCGTCACACCGACACCTCACGGCGTCGGTACGTTCCCTGCGACCTCTCTCCCCATAAGGTACATATTTCATTCCGCGAAACCCTCCCCCCTCTCTCACCCCTCGACTCTTACAACATTTAAGCCACTCCCACGCACCGGGTAGAAACGGAGTGTCAGGTTTGTCCACCTTGTCTAATAATCTCCCGGGCTAAATCACGACTGTGTTCCTTATCGGGTTCGCTCCCGTGCCATAACGGACTCGATTAGACGTGTCAGAATGAGAAGGAGACACGTGTTCAGCTCCCATGAGGATAAGCTCGCATCCACTATCCCTTGGAAATCCTAAATTTAGACACTCATATTGCCACCTTCTCAGAAATCAGCAGGACTCTGGCACTTCAAGAGTACGCCCTGCGAACTACAGTATCGATCTATCCAAGTAGTGCTGCATTTTAAGGTCACCTACACGTTTTTGGGTCAATCGTGGTCAATGTGGTAACATACCTACCCATACCATAAGACATCTCCAAAATTCCTTAATCAATGGAATAGTTGGAAGAGGGATTTGCGAACTAGAAAAAACATCAACAGTGTTTATATATGCAGCAGATCACGAATTTTTATGAGTACTACATGTGTATTACATGTATTACATTGTGTGAGACGGTTTTGAAAATTTAAGAAATTGTTAACTAGGTACCAATTCTATGGGAAAACACGTTCTACATAATAATTATTTGCATTTCAAACAAAATGTGGATTTTCACACTTTTTATTTTTTTTTGCAGTTTTTCACCTTCGAATGTGGGAAGAGCAACAATCGGGCAGAGGAAGATTGATGGAATAACGAATTCCTCTGAGATGTAAAGCTGAAATGGCAGTTCTATGTTGCGATACCTAGTTTGAGTTCCAATCTATTAACCCCTGGCAATCCACAACTTAGACAAAAAACATCGACACTTTAGGAGCGCTTCCTGTGCAAAGTTGAAGTTGTTCAGAATGGTCTAAAACGTAAAATGCGAGTGGAAACTTGCCACAATCCCTTGGAAATCCTAAATTTAGACACCCGCTCTCACTCATATTGCCACCTTCTCAGAAATCAGCAGGACTCTGGCACTTCAAGAGTACGCCCTGAACTACAGTATCGATCTATCCAAGTGCTGCATTTTAAGGTCACCTATACGTTTTTGGGTCAATCGTGGTCAATGTGGTAACATACAAGACACATTTCCGAAATTCCTTAATCAATGGAATAGTTGGAACAGGGATTTGCGAATTAGAAAAAACTTCAACAGTGTTTAAAAAGGTAAATAGGTAAAAGTACCAGTCATGCAGCAACATTACGAATTTTTATGAGTTGTCTTTTTACATTGTGTTACACGATTTTGAAAATTTAGCACTTTGAAAGCAAAGAAATTGTTAACTAGGTACCAATTCTATGGGAAAACACGTTCTACATAATAATTATGCATTTCAAACAAAATGTGGATTTTCACACTTTTTATTTTTTTTTGCAGTTTTTCACCTTCAAATGTGGGGAGAGCAACAATCTGGCAAAGGAAGATTGAAGGAATAACGAATTCCTCTGAGATGTAAAGCTGAAATGGCAGTTCTGTGTTGCGATACCTAGTGTAAGTTCCCACCAAGTGTAAGTTCCCACCTAGTGTAAGTCCTCATCTTCCCTAGCAATCCGCAACATGGACAAAAACATCGACTCATCAAGAGCGCTTCCTGTGCAAAGTGGAATCGATAAATGGATTTATTTCTGGATTTTCAGCAACAGTTGGTTTTAGTTAGCGGCTCTTCAATGTCTCCTGAAGAACGTTCATAAGTACCAGATATAAACATATCCGACGATTTCTAGGCATATAAGATATAATATCGTTTGACAATAAATCAAAAAGATCATCATGAATGATCACATTTTTGACATTTCATGTCTTTACTTTGGCACATGGAATCAATAAGTGTTATGTACGGAAAAGTGTTACTTTTGATTTGCTGAGGATTATAGCTTACAACCAAATCGTTGCTACAGAACGATGCGACGGAATCTTAGGCATTTACCATCGTACGAAAATCATTCGCCAGTATTTTCTTGTTACCTAACCGTATTATGTTAACCACTGCGTAGAGCGTGGCCTACAATCTGAAGTATGAGCGTGGATGACTGAATACAGGTGATACATACAGGTGATCCTTCTCAGTTAATTTTGTAAACATGACTGCAACCACTATTAGAATGGGAAGTGAAGACATATAATTGCTCAATGTTTCGCAGACTTGTATGCGAGATTTTCGGCATTTATCACCTTATTATACAAGTTTTCTAGGCTTGGAGAAGTCCTCCAAAGTCACCATGTTCCCTTATCCACATCTCCTTAGTATGTTTCTTATCAGCTATTTTATGCGTGGAAATTCTTTATATGTCACGAGGAGCAGAATGTTAGGGAAAGAAGAAGCGTCAGGCAATGAGGAATTCGTGTTGAGAAGGGAAAAAATCGTGGACGGGAAGCTCATTGCAATATTTAAGCCAGGTCGGCCCATTATTAGAATGGGAAGTGAAGACATGAGATGTCTCAATGTCTCGCAGACTTTTATGCGAGATTTTCGGCATTTATCACCTTTTTTTACCAGTTTTCTAGGCTTGGAGAAGTCCTCTAAAGTCACCACATCCCCTTATCCACATCTCTTTTGTATGTTTCTTATTCTTAAATATCCAAGACAGGTCGGCCCACTATTAGGATGGGAAATGAAGACATGAAATTTCTCAATGTCTCGCAAGACTTTTATGAGAGATTTTCGGCATTATCACCTTTTATTACAAGTTTTCTAGGATTGGAGAAGTCCTCCAAAGTCACCATGTTCCCTTATCCATATCTTCTTAGTATGTTTCCTATAAACTATTTTATGCGTGGAAATTCTTTATGAGTCACGAGGAGCAGAATGTTAAGGAAAGAAGAAGAGTCAGGCAATGAGGAATTCGTGTTGAGAAGGGAAAAAATCGTGGACGGGAAGCTCATTGCAATATCCAAGGCAGGTCGGCCGACTGTTAGCACAGTCCAGATAAGATAAGATGCTGGCCAGGAGGAAGCGGTGCGAAAGAGGGGAAAAACGGCCCGGATCGCCTTGACTTGGAGTGAGACCCCGGGAATGTCCAGTATGTTCTAATTGGAAGTGGAAAATATTGTCGGACCTTCTTTTCTGAAGCTGCGAAGAAGGTCTCGTCCTCTCCCGGTGACCATCCGATTTCTCGCCCGTGGGAACGAACTCTCGGTCGGCAAGGGTCTCCCTGGTCAATCATTTCATTATACCCACATCTGTGACGTCACGTGCAGGGGACGCCGGGGCGAAACAACGGATACCCGGGACCCCCAGGGCCAGCGGCGTGATGCGGCTCTTTCGCTACACCTTCCTTATTTCACCCCGTCGCCCCGTCCAAATATGTGACGACGTATGATGGGCTGAGACGTCCAATTAAAAAAGCTATCACGACTAATTCGAAAAAAATCATCGCTCACAAGCAAAGAAGTCATACCTACAGCTTATTTGAGTTGTTAACATCATGCAGATTTTGCTTATGTTAATTCTCACAGCAGTTTATTTGAAAGGAGAATTCTGGCGCAGGTGCCCTAACACGGTACATGATATACTAACCAGCACAACACATGATACTAACCCGCACAACGCATAAACTGAAATTTTCTGTACATTGTGCGTCCGTTAATTGTAAGATCCAGACACATGCTTTAACTAATTGAGCCATGACGCCAGATAAACATCACTGAATATAAGTGTTTCATACAGTTGTCCGATGCAAGCAGCTTTTGATCACCCATCCCTAATGCAGCGATGTAATATAGTAGACCGGGGAAATGAAGGTATGTGTTGTTTATACTCAAAACTAAACCGTTCTTGAAGTTTCAAATTCGCAAATCACATTTTTATCAGATCTACAAGAGAGACAAAAAAACTGGTTCGTTTGTTATGACGTGCAACACAAACGCTTCAGACATCTGCTGATACGGGCCAGCGGCCAGCGGCGTGATGAGGCTCTTTCGCTACACCTTCCTATTTCACCCCGTCGCCCCGTCCAAATATGTGACGACGTATGATGGTCTGAGACGTCCAATTAAAAAAGCTATCACGACTAATTTGAAAAATATCACAAAAAATCATCGCTCACAAGCAAAGAAGTCATACCTACAGCTTATTTCAGTTCTTAACATCATGCAGATTTTGCTGATGTTAATTCTCACAGCAACTAAACCGTTCTGCGCGTGTTTGTTCACATTGTTTTGTAATCAAGTACGTTTTGTTATGTAACCTTGGGATATGGAACTATCCGAATTCGCTCCTAAACTTGAAAATTCCGCGGGCTGTTTGCCGATTGTGCATACATCCTTGCCGAGATGAATAATTGACAACAAATGGACTCGTTGAAGCTAGCATAAACCTTTGCAAAACCGACATACCTATATTATAATAAACCGACATAGGTACCTATACTATAATGAAATAATTGCAGGTAAGTGACCAAATCAACAAGGACGCATCAACAAGAAATGCAAAGCCGGAATGGCGAAACGCTATTTACGCTAGTATGTAGGTGCCATTTAATCGCTCAAGTAAAATCGCGCCACTTGGGACGAAGCGAATCCCTCTGTAAACGCCAATGGCTCGCCAAAACGCCAATACTTCACGTTGAAGGAACGCCAGAGGGGACCGGAGGGCCTGGAATCCTCAAGAAAGAGTGGACAGCTGATAGACATCAGACAGATATTCAGGCACGCAACCAAAATTGATCAGCAAGCTCTGAAACGCAATTGGCATTAGCCATTAGCCATAGCCATGAAGTTACTTATATTACAAAAGTAGTTAAGTACAAAATTAACAAATTATACAACATTAATTCAAATTGTTACATCAACTTCTTGTATAAAAGAGAAAATTGTCTTCTAAATGTACACATTTCTAGAATGATTTGTTGAAAGCGCATCGGATTCACCATGTGCTTCACGCATACATCAAATAACCGACCTCTGGCTCCGGAGTATTTTGGACATATCATCAGCCTATGTTTAAGATAATCTTCATTGTGGCAATATTCGCAAGCTGCGAGGTTCGACCTTCCTATTCTGCTCAAATAAGCACCACACAAGCCATGGTTGGAACGTTGACGGGCAATTACTCGCATTTCGGGTCCACTCAATTCAAATTGAGCGAACCAGGGCTTAACCGCAATTCGAGGTTTCATCTCCCGTTATCTGATACCCACTCTGGCTTCATCATATCTCTCTGGTATCTTTTTCGACTTCAATCACGAACATGAAGCTTCCCTACCTTCGGTAATGAAGAAGCATAAGACACGAGACGCAAGTCTTGATCTCACTGGGTATTATGTATGCAGTGTTAGTATTGTGTAGAGCTATTTCACATTTATACCGAGCGGAATTATATATTTTATCCTTACAATTCTGATAGTGAAAAGAACGAACTCTGGTAACCGCTGACATATTAATTGGATCTATATAACAATATCATTGTTATATCATCCAGACATTGATTTCTAGTTTGATTCTAGACAGTTTAAAGAAAGAATACAAACAAAGACGATTTGAAAATATCACTTCTAATTTTTTGTAAGCTGAAAGACTAAGTATGAATAAATTAAATATCAGTAAAAATGTTGAAATAGCAGCAATCAGAGGCCGCCTCTAGGCAACGCGCCTCAGGAGGTCATAAACGGCTCAAATAAAAGAAACCGGAGAAAAAATAAATCGCAGACGACGAGTTGACTGAGAATTAATTGGAGGGAAAGTAATGTTTCAAGTCGAAGGTAATTTAATTGCTGTGGATGCTACCAACAAAACTCATAACCGCCTCCTGTATCGCGTGGGAAGCTTTACGATTCTCCAGGTCGCGTTTTATCAAAGCGTGAGATTGTCACAATATTGTTCGGTTTCCTTGACTTTTATACTTTTATATCATTCTATTTTTTTCTTATTATTTTTCTTTCGAAGGAACGGCGGACTTCTATCAGACTTTCACTTGAGCCCGCGGCAAGCAATTCAGGGGGGTTACCTACAAGTTTTTTACAATTACGTCTGTTTGCCTGCCTTAGAATTTGGGCCGAAGAGATTATCGAGCTTGACATCACAATTTTATTAGAAGAATACTGTGCATTTTGAACATAAAAACATGAAATAAAATGGACCTAGACAAGGTATGAAAATTGGGCTATAAATTTCGAGTAATTTGTAATGTGTTGGTTATCTACGTAGTTCCGAGAAAATACTCAAAACTTTCCGGCGTACAGGATATATGTAAGGAAGATACGATTTCGTTTTTACCTAATTTTCTCAAAAATTAGGCTATTTTAATTGCTCAAAAAATTTTAAATGTCCGCTTTTAGGCAATCTGAAACGATTTCTGAAGTTTGAGTATTCAATTGAGATATACATATATTCAATTTTATATATTTAAATTCGTCACTTTTTAGAAAATGTGCGAAGAAAATCATGGAAAAAGTCTAAAAACGGTTAATAATAATTAAATCTATATTTTTAGCAGAATTTTAGTCGAGATGAGTTTATCAACGATGAACGAGAATATTGAAAATCGGTGAACAAAATTATGTTGAAAATCTTGCTTAAATTTCATTAACATTTACTGAAATTCCAGAAAAGATGAAAACCTAAATTCTTTTTTGAATCGCAGAATATTATTATTGTTATTTTTTTTCCATAAAATTGGTACATAGCCAACAATGTATTTACCCTCGAAGTGCTCAAATTTCTAAACCATGCAGCATAATATAATGCGATGGTTTACAAAAATGCTCTCATACGTTTATGCTGAATCCAGCTAAACATATTTAAATTACTCAGTAGAAAGCGCTTCAACTAAAAGTCTCCTTTTATCATAATTAAATTTCATTCAGTTTCATGGGGAACGATTTTTAGTTCAGGATATTTCCTGAAGGACGTCCTAGGAAAGACAAATGTACTGTCTCCTTAAGAATAACAATTTACATGGAGATAAAACATTATAGGATTTAGTGAGTCTACAACTACAGAAAGATTTGCTCAAAGGCTACTGAAACGCACAAGCCAGTCACATCTTCAGATGTATATGAAGGGGGATTCGGGGTCATTTTAATCTGCACGGTACATTTCTGGTAGGATTCTAGTTGCCTTTAGGTAGGCAGGCTAGTTTTCAATCAATCAATCAACAGATTTATTAGCCAACATACAAAACATAGCATATAGCAAACGTCAAAAAAAAAACAGGGGAAATAAAAGAGTGAGAATAGAGTAAATAT
Organism: Adelphocoris suturalis; assembly: GCA_030762985.1. Classification (NCBI taxonomy): domain Eukaryota; kingdom Metazoa; phylum Arthropoda; class Insecta; order Hemiptera; family Miridae; genus Adelphocoris; species Adelphocoris suturalis. The sequence goes on from CM061048.1 coordinate 57,629,239, forward strand.
AAAAAAAAACATGGTAGGCAAACATTATATATGTCCACCCATATGTCTATTGTATGTACTTTATATCTCCGAGGATCTTCTCAAAATTATAAAGTGCTTTATCAATAAGCCAGGCTTTCAAGTGTTTTCAAAAAGCCGTTTGGGGTAGCTTCCTTACAAGGGGTGGCAGCAGATTGAAAATACTTACACCATTCGATTCAGGATTCCTAATTTTTGTCACTGCGAGACGGTGCTTGGGAACCTGAAGCAGAACTCGCTGGCGGGTGCAATAGCCATGCGTATCACCCTGGTTGGGAAGGTTCACAGAGTTGGTGCTCATGCGGTCAAGAAGGGCAAAAAGAAGGGCTTGGTCTATTATAGTTGAAGAAGTAATCACGGCAAACGTAGGGTAACCGACGAGGTTAGGTTTACGGAACGGAAAATTATGGACAATAACATGAAAGTCGAGTTAAAACAGTTGAGGTGGGCTTTCGAAGATTAAGACTTCGAGTCCTGGCCAAGTCCGAAGAATAGGGCGTAATTGAATCAAATGGTGGCCTTCCTCAACGGCCCAGGAAAAGGTCTCCAAAGGGCTCTCAGAAGGAGCAATTAAATGTTGGGGAGACGACACAGAAGTTTTACTGGCGTGATAAATCGACGGGAGGAGGACGCAAAACGTCAGGACCAACCTTGAAGTGGTCTAAGGACCAAGACGACTCCACGGGGAAGGTTCAACTCGAAGGTGTTTCTTCCTGGATGGCCGGGTAAGAGAGGGACATTCCGGAAATTAAGGAAGCTGTTGTCTCCAGGAATCTCCTCGCTTTATCCCTGGCTCCCTTTAAATTGCCTTTGGTCGAGTGGAAAGGTCCCGAACAGACGGGTTTTCGAAAATAGTTTTTCCACGGGCGGATGGCTGCGAGGAAGGTGCTGGTGGGAAATTACGAGTTCGAGTACGGAGGAAGTCGTGTCGTTATAGACCTCCTGAGCGGTGTGATTGAAACAGTGGGATATGAAAACTTGAGAAGGTCAAACTTAGTCCAGAAATACCTAAAGCATCCGACAACAAGTAATTACGGGCTTTGGAATCGATATTCATAAATCAGTAATATGGCATATTCGGGATGCCTGATACTATACTATGTTTTAAGCAAATACAAATCAGAAAAAGAAAATCCTAAAATTTAGGGACTGCCTGATGAATTGAAGCCGATGTACCATGAAAAAGCGCAATTTTTTCTTATAGAATATACCTATCTTTAGAACAAATTGCCCTCCATTTTGTAATTCTGGTAACCCTGAAAAATTAGGTTTCACTCGGAAAAAAAAGTTTGGGTACCCAATATTCTCCCATACCGGTAGTCCAAAATTAAAACGTAGAATCGGAACTCCAAAATCGCACTTCATGTTACTTTTGGAACACTCTGTATGTTAAATAAACAATTATTAATAATAATAATTTTATTGATCGCCAACCGAAGGTTAGGATTTGATTTGTAACAGTGGGTTGCGGTTACCACGATCAAGAAACTGTCACCTAATGGATTTCCACAGCTCTAAGGTCCAAAAATTTATATCTGTAGGTCAGAAAATAGAATTTATAAACCCAAATAATAAATGTACGATAATTATCTGAAATACTTTTAGATACATTTCTTGAAATGTGACCCGTCCTAGGAAAAAGGACCTTATCTTACTTTGGCAAAATTTTCAGGAGAACGTTTTTCGATAAAATGGTAAAAAAAGTTCCAGAGCGAATTTTCTTGAGTTAGGTACCTATCGTATTATAATATGTTAAATTGTTCCTATTGAAATTTGTGCTATTTCAGTAGCAAGAAATTGTTAGAAACCAATTCGATGGCAAAAAAACTCATATTAAATGAAATTCGGTGATTAAAAAAAATTATGATTTTCAGGTATTTTTTGCAGATTTTATTGATTTTTCAGCAAATATTCGAAATTTAAGTACTTTTTCAGCATAGTTTTGTGAAATTTGTTTTAAATAATGTCCTAGTTAAATATTGATAATTTTTTTCGAAATTGTTGATAATTTTCGACTTAAACTCTGCAAAAAATTATAAATTCAACAATTTTTGGCCGTTTTTAGCCATTTTTAATGATTTTTTTAGTACATTTTTTTGAAATTTGACCAACTTAATGTGCTCAAAAATTGTTGGCCAACAAACTCATCCTTTCGTTTGGAAAGCTTGATTTTTTGGCGGAAGAACGGGATTTTAATCTCAATCCTAAGGAGAGTTATTGTCAGGAATGCCACATATATAATATGAAGAAGCACAAACTGCTGCGCAAACTGGGTCACAAATACTGGTAGGCAACGTACAAATTTACCTTTTAGCTGATGAATGCGTAAGATGCATGAGGTCAGCAGGTCGGGCTGGGAAGTCGACGCGCACTCGTCCGAGCTCATGGCTCTAATGAGACTCCGACCTGGGGATGCTGCGATCAGAGGGGTGGGAGGACCAAGAAAAACGCACATACTTACCCCCGATATACCTGGGGCTTTTGTATCTCAACCGCAGGCCCCAAAACCGGCCGTCTGTGCTCTCCAGATCCGTGAAAAGGCCTTCAATAGGGAAGACACCCTAATTCCGGTAAATACTGTTATTTAAGCTTGTGTAACCAGTTTGAAAGCGTCAACGATCGACTGCGCACGAGAATAGGAATGACATAGTGGTTTCATTTGACTTCTAGCGTACTCGACTGCACAGTCTGTCAGCGCTTTTCAGGCTGCTGAATGGTGTTTTTCAGACACCAGTCAGCAAGGACGCACTACATTCGAAGAACTAACGTCTACGAAAGCAGCTGTATTCGGAATGTAGTTCCTCAGATGGAGGGAGTTAACCCACCGTTAATATTTCCTTGCATTCTCTTCTTTCTTTATATTTTTCGTCTTTGGAATTCAAAAGACGTATTATTTTTACCTACAATACCCTTAAATTGATACTATACGTGTGGCATACTTTTGAATGCTCACGCATCGATATCCAACCACTATTTCCAAGAAAATTTGAGAAACAGATGGCTTTTACTCAGCCTTACATGCACATCTCATCCACATGTTGTAGTGCTAGACATAATAGCCAGGAGAAAGCTAGAAATTTCATAAGTTTATTAGATCGAGCTTAGCGATTTGGAAACGTTCTCCAAGATCGATAAATATAAAAGGTTACCTACTGAGAAAACTACAAGCTATGATTATTCATGCCAATATACATATATAAAACTGTACACAGAAAATTACTTAAGACCTTCTCCACTACAAATATCAACCGGAATAACCAAAATCTATTATGCAACGAGAGGAGGACCGATGGACCATCTGAGAGGGATGACGTGACATTTGCCGATGCTCGGACCATAAGGTGTCCCGAACACGACGGTTCATATTAGATGAAACATCGAGGCCCTCGGAGGCAAAAAATAAAATGAAAGGCTGGACAACACACCTTGGGCAACCCACCGAGGAATTGGACGGTTACGAAATCGTCCAATTCCGAAGATTGATTGTTTGCTTTGGCTCGAGGACGTTACGATATAATTTTTGAAGTGTCATTCGAAAGTAAACGAACTATGTGGTGGTGAGGTATGTCCAGACTTGACCTATTTAATCTTGTTCGGTCCATGAGTTTGTATTTCAATCCTAAGCGACCAATCAACAACCAGAAGTAATAGGCAATGATGTATTCGGATTCCTCTGGAATCAATCCAGTTGAAGACTGATTTTAAATCATCGATGTTTATTTAATCGTTTGGTATTAAGAGAGAATGTTATTAAGGGGATTAAGGACTGTCGGTACCTCTCAGCAATTATGAAGATGAAATGTCACAATCAGGAAGACAGATTTTTCTGTAGACTCCCACGCTGAAGTGGCTGTTGGGTACGAGAAGGGTCATGGGCTCGAGATGATACTCGATTGACTCGAAGCAATTATTCATAATGTGACAGATCGGCCCATTTGAAGGAGGCGTCTGTGGGCCGAGACCCGGAAAGGTCGAAGGCAGATGGACGCTGACCGTGAGAAGTCTCCACTCTGAATGGAGGAAACCCATAGAGAGAAGGTGGAAGAAATAGAACGAAAAATGTCCGGATTCCGTCAAACGGTAGCAAAAGGGTTTGTGATGTTTGTGAATTGTCGAACGGCGTGAGAACTAGAGGCTTCTACCTGTTTGGAAGTGGAGCTATTCACCGGGCGAAAGAATGACCCATCCACCTGATAGCTATCGTCTGTCCCCCGCAGGTTTGTCCACTGAGCCTCTAGATCATCCCCAATGCGTCAGTTCAGATTAGATCCTCTATCTCTTGTTTGTAAAATGTGGGATGAATGGGACGGTCTTTCGAAGAAAGGGGGTTCCTTAAACGGTCCAGGTTTGAAATTCGAGACTTTTAAAGTCGTTTAGAATGAAGATGTTTTAAACGCATCACATGCACTTTTCAGAGTAAAATTGCTATTGTTTGAAGATTTGGATGTCAGAGTGTCCCTCAAATAGGTACCACTATAGCTTGATGTTATTTTTAAACGAAGTTTAATTTTTAGTGTGCTTGAATTTCTGGGAATGATATTGAACCATATGAAGCAAAACTCTTTCTGTCTGTAACCAAGACAAATTAATGGGTACAAATCAGAAATCATTTTAAACCCACAAATGTAATTTATTGTATTGAATAATGTTTCCTTCCTCTTCTTTAATGACCACATATTTCTGTATCATTTCTGTACCTAGCTGTTTAAATCTTACTTTACAGAGCCGAAACCAACATCAAATATCCCACACCTCTCTTCATAAATCCTAACAATCTATGGAAAAACTAATTTTGGGAAGTGTTTCTTAATGGTCGGTCATCAAGCATAACTCGAATCTAGAAAATCATTGGGACGGTCGTGAATCTTGACCCAAAGTTTAACAACAACTTCATTTAGGTTGTCGAACAAGATTTAAGTGATAGTAACTCATCTGAAGGTGATTTGAGGGGAATGGGTTACAGCATTTTTGGTATGTTCTTGCTAGAAGCCTATCGAAAAACCGAGGCCAACCAAGCCATTAACCTAAATATAATGTGTAAAAATCTTAAGAGGGGTCATGAGTGGGTTCTTCGGCTCAGAATGGTTTGAAAGGGTTAAAAGGTCGTAGACATTGGATGACATGTGAAATCCGCCCTGACCGCGTTAATGGGGTTGGCCGTTAACAGCTGCGAGTGCCAGAAATTATCATTGAACGCTAAACGTCACAGTTGTTTACAGTCTTGAGGCAAAACTCGGGCGTTTATTGCCGAGTCGGGCGAGGGGCGTGAGGGGGAAGCGAGAGCACAAAATAGAAGTGCGGAGTCATATATCATCGGCCTGGAGTGAAAGCGCCGTGTTTAAAGGTGTTTTGAAGGAGCGGGGGGGTTCAGATAGGAAGTCGGAGAAGAGATGGGAAAGATCAAAGCGGGAAAGCGGGGGATGGTGCAAGGGTGTGAAACAAGGACTGATTGATGGTGATGAGTTAGCCACGGATCTCCGGCCCTCAACTGAAGATTCTGAATGGACGGACGAAGGAGGTCCGAGCCCTTTGACGCCTGGATAAACTAAGAATCTCGAAAGAAAAACTTCTTATTCTTTCTTTGTTGACACAATGACCGATTCGGGAGAGTCCGGTCGTCCACATTCACGCGGCAAATTGCAACAATGCAAAAAAGAGGTGCTCCGTCACTGTCGTGCTACCTTCAACACCGGAATCCACTCAAACTTGCATCCTCTGAACAAGGTTCCAAAAGCACGGACGATTCAGTAGATTCAGTAATATTCTGAATATCACGATGACACTGGACATGAAGGCTTTATGTTAGGAACCTGAATGATTCAGGAGAATTATCCAAATAGTCATCTCTCAAATTTGTAGAAACAAAATCAGAAATGAGAAGCTGTATCACTTATGCTACGTAAAATTTAACATCATTTCACTCGTGCTGCCATTTCATAGAAATCTTACAAATAAGTTTCTAAAATCAAAATATTGCTTTCAGTGGATTCAGCAATATGTGAAATGACAAATAAAAGCTTTTCACAATGAATCTGAAGAGGTTCGAAGGTTTCAAAGACAATCAATGCAACAAACATATTTATATCATGAATTCATGGTTTTGTGAATCATTGTAAAGTGACATGTGATATGATGGAAATTGTCATTGCACTGAGACCAGAGGCATTCGACTTTAAGACAAATCTGGAAGAAACTGATCATGACTTGGTGAATGGACTCATAAAGTGTTGGTACATAGACTGTTCAGCGCAGATATGCAAATTTGAAAGTATGTAACACATAGGCGACAAGGCATTCCGGAATCAGAAATAATAGGTAGGTGTCCTGCTGAGGATCAAGATTCCTGAAGTACCTTTGAAGTAAAAGTCGTTTACCCAAAATTCGTGATCCACTCCACAGTGGGTCAGGGAAGAATATAGGGAACTCCACACGGGTCGACGGGTATCCGTCCTTCAGGAAAATAATCACGCAATATTATTATAAAATGGAGGTTTCTTTTTCAATAAGGACGTGCCCGAAAAAATAAAACATCGTGCACCCCGAGGTCGCGAAGCGGTCACGAAAATTCGGCTGTCGCAGGGCTCGCGTTTTGCCCTCATGACTCCGCGAGCCGTTATGCGCCCATAAACGGGGTTTCGGCGATCCCATAGATTCCCATGCATTGTTTGAGGGATACTTCTCGTTCAACCTGGCATTTGTTAAAATGTGCATAATTTACCGATAAGTTATGCTGGTGGGTACCCCTATTGTAAATAGCGTGGGACGGTGACGAGTTTTTTTTCTTCTTTTTATTCAAGATGGGAGGTTGATACATGGCTCAATGGAGCCTAGTTTTCTGATCCACGATCTCCTTGACGGTTAACATAACGTGGTGACTCGTTTGATCCAATAGATTCAGATCCATAACCCATCATTGCTCATTTTAGTCGTCACCTGAAAACCAATAGTAAAATACCTTTGGCAGTAAAGTACCTATTATTTGGACTCGAGCATATACATAGTTGTTTTCAGACAAAAACCATTCTGGAAATGTGTAAATACTTAGTTGAGCCAAAGAAAATCCATGGCAAGTGCTACTGAGGAACCAAGTTTCAAATCATTCAAGAGTGCATAGAGCCAACAGAAGCGCTGGTTTTACGGCTGAAAAGGAACAAACGCTGTACTTGTGGAGTAGAAAGTCCTATGTATGTCATCCATATAATCTACAATAATATGCCCCCCGATTCTAAAACCGCCGTCAGGCTAAAATAAAGCCAGGTACAAATAACTAGTTTATGCTTGGTGGATAGGTATAAGATCAGACCGAATCAAAAATATTAACCCTAGCGTGTTTGTACCTATTGGTCAAAAATATTAATTTTACTACTCAAAACATGAATATAGTAGAAAATTATCGCGAGTAACTAGCATTTTTTCTACATAGCTAATCATCTCAAGTATTGAATAATGTCATTAAATTAGGTAATTATATATCTTAAGTAATAGTAATAAGCATAAAAGAGATTGAAACGAATGTAAAAAAAAAAAAAAAAAAAAAAAAAATCTCAGAGGTGTGGCGTCATTATCGAGTTAAAGCGTTTGCGAGCATCCAGGCCACCAAACTGTACACATCATCCTGATCTGTCCAACTAATAAATATCAATTTTCATGATAACCAACGACGCTTTTGATAGTTAAACACACAGGCGCTTTTGGCTAATAAATTAACTGTCGCTTTTGTGAAGTGTTTATGACTAAAAATAAGGGAATTTTGGTGGAACCCCAAAACCGTTGTACCTGACCGTGTTAGCACATATGAATCAAGATTGAAAATCATATTTATATAGTCAGGATTAATAATAATGAAAAAGAAGATATATTGTAGTAATGGATGAGGCTTGCTTGATATCGGTTTGAAGTTTGTCAAAATACCAAGAATGATAAGGTCCGTTAAGGTACGATTGAGTTTTTAGCTTTCTCCAAATGCACCACGGTTTTTAATGCAATTAAACAAGGGAAGAACTCCTCAAAGTAAAGTTTATTATAGAGAAATTCGGAATGCCCTAAATTTCGACAGAATCCATTCAAACCTGGTTATTATACCAAAAGTAAAACTGAATTTGGAGGGATGTTATTCGCATTACACAACTGGGAATGTTCCATCAAGAGTTGAGTTATCTATTCCGGGAAGGGACAATCATCTGAATGATCTTAACAGCAAGTCATTATGTTCGAGAAAATGACAGGTCAATATAAAATTCAAAACACCTAGCATTTGATCCTCCAGACAAAAAGCCGATTCACGGCGAAATAATTCGTTTTACGACTCACTTCTCTCCCGCTTTAAATCGCACACCCGTTGCATTTTATTTTCTCGGGTAATTAAGCGAGATTCAAAATGCACATGAAGCGGTGTTTTCGTCGTTAACGCCGCTGTTTACAATCGGTTTAGAGGGTATTTTCGGTATATCTGCCCCGTCGGTCAGTTAGGGACGCCTTCGCGGATTCCATTAAGCCCAGGGGAAGCGTGAGTGCCTCTTTTAAAACTCTATCTACCCAATAAACATGTTTGGAAGGTGCCTAGGGGCTCGTTCGTTATCTCATCTGGACAGACAACGTACTCCCTCTGCGTCGTGGAGTTATGAAGTCGGGAAAACGATCTTGACAGTGTTTCTCGCGTTTCGGACTCTTCAGCTATCAGTTGGATTAGGTTGTATTTCATCGAGTGTTAATCATCTTGTCTTTCTTTCCCACCACTTCACCGTTAGTCATCCCTCTGTCCACTCATTGAGCCCCTTTGTCGGCCTGTTTTATCTATTAGCGTCTAGAGCTTGCCATCAAGTGCTCAACGCTCTCACTCGTTCCAAGGTAGACAACATTGGTACGGGTTTATTTATTCTGATGGGCCGTTGTGTAATGTGGTGGTAGGATTTCTTGAAGATTACTTTGTTCCCAATGCGGTTGGGATCAAGCCAAAAGAGGGGGAAAAACTAAATTATGTCATCACGTTTCAAAATGGTTCGACATTTCGAGTACACCTTGACCAATACTTGCGAAAATCAGCAGTCACAGTTATTATTAGCTACCAAGTATCTGACAGGTAGTGAGTCTGTTTATCATGAAAATGGGTACAATCGTACAGATGTACTCCAAACGTCGTATTGTAGGTATATCATTGTGTGAATTTATATCATTGAAGTAATTACCAAGTATTTTGCAGTCGAAGCCACGCTAATGACCGCCTTGACAACTAATAAAAAATAAACTAAAAATGAAAAAAATGCGTTGCACGATCTAGCGACCATTTTTCAAACAATTACCTACTAGTGGTCATATCTACTCCATACTCCAAATTTAGGAATTTCGATATATCTTAAAGAAATTAAAATCTTTTGCATAGAAATTAACAATCTTTGCATAGAACTTAAAAATAAACCTACTTTTTGTAGGGGTTTTAATGCATTGCTCACGAAAAAATAATATGTGGTATATTCACAAAAACAATCTTTTTTCCAATAGATAATTATAGAAAAAAACTACTGAAATAGGTGCAACGTGTCACATGCTATAAAAAAGTACCATTTCCCTAGCAACGACTCGGTTGTAAGCGGAAATCATCAGAAAACGCTTGCATACGAGTCTGCAACACATTGGGACATTTCCTGTCTTTAGTTGCAGACTCGTATGTGTTGCAGACTCGTATGCAAGCTCTAAGAGCCACTCAGCTGATCCGGATTGGGCATCGTCTAGTAAATTTCCTAAAGAGGCTACATACAAAATTACAGCTTCAAACAAAATTACAGCTCAATGAAATCATCAGAAATTAGCAAGCGGTTGCTATCATGTTCACAACATCAATTATTGAGAATGATCACTGTGTAAACAATTATTCAAATAACCATGCTCATAACTCAGCTTGTTTGCCACGCACTTTGCAGTAGTTAACATAATATGGTTGGATAAATCAAGAGCTTTCGAACGAATGGTCAACGAATTTTGTGGGATGAAAAACGACGAAGTACCATTTCCCTAGCAACGACTCGGTTGTAAGCGGAAATTATCAGAAATTGAGCATATTTCGTTACGTAACGTAACGTGACATAACGAAAATTTGGTTGTGTGCCATAGCAAAGACATGAAATGTCAAAACTGGATTCTAGAGCCACTCGGCTGATCTGGGATCGGTCAGTTGTGTTCAAAAGTCCCTCAAGGGCCCACATACCAAATCTCAGAATCGTGGGATCATTAGGAAAAAAACTGGATTCTAGAGCCACTCAGCTGATCTGGGATCGGTCAGTTGTGTTCAAAAGTCCCTCAAGGGCCCACATACCAAATCTCAGAATCGTGGGATCATTAAAGAAAAAACTGGATTCTAGAGCCACTCAGCTGATCTGGGATCGGTCAGTTGTGTTCAGAAGTCCCTCAAGGGCCCACATACCAAATCTCAGAATCGTGGGATCATTAGGGAAAAAACTGGATTCTAGAGCCACTCAGCTGATCTGGGATCGGTCAGTTGTGTTCAGAAGTCCCTCAAGGGCCCACATACCAAATCTCAGAATCGTGGGATCATTAGGGGAAAAAACTGGATTCTAGAGCCACTCAGCTGATCTGGGATCGGTCAGTTGTGTTCAGAAGTCCCTCAAGGGCCCACATACCAAATCTCAGAATCGTGGGATCATTAAAGAAAAAACTGGATTCTAGAGCCACTCAGCTGATCTGGGATCGGTCAGTTGTGTTCAGAAGTCCCTCAAGGGCCCACATACCAAATCTCAGAACCGTGGGATCATTAGGGAAAAAACTGGATTCTAGAGCCACTCAGCTGATCTGGGATCGGTCAGTTGTGTTCAGAAGTCCCTCAAGGGCCCACATACCAAATCTCAGAATCGTGGGATCATTAGGGAAAAAAACTGGATCCTAGAGCCACTCAGCTGATCTGGGATCGGTCAGTTGTGTTCAAAAGTCCCTCAAGGGCCCACATACCAAATCTCAGAATCGTGGGATCATTAGGGAAAAAACTGGATTCTAGAGCCACTCAGCTGATCTGGGATCGGTCAGTTGTGTTCAGAAGTCCCTCAAGGGCCCACATACCAAATCTCAGAATCGTGGGATCATTAGGGAATCTCCGCGTAACGCTCTCCGCTTTTTTCATTGATGTGCCATAGTAAAGACATAAAATGTCAAAAATCATATAGCCAAATTTCAGCTATAATCATATAGGTACCTACCTACCTCACTTCTACGAATCATAATAATCATTGAGCATATTTCGTTACGTAACATAACGAAAATTTGGTTGTGTGCCATAGCAAAGACATGAAATGTCAAAAAACTCGACTTGTCGCCGTCTTATGGGAGCCTAAATAGTAATTCCAAGATACCTAGGTATGTAATCTACGATTCAAAGAGAATGTAAATAACTACAAAATCATCTACCAAGTTTACATTTTTAGAAAATTTAGGAAAAAATGAGACTATTGCGATGGCTCTAAAAATTTTAAAATTAAATTTTTTCAAAGTCGTCTTCGTCTAAATCCGTTATTAGGCATTTTGAAACCATTCCTGTATTACAACATTTTTTCAGATATGAAAAATGGTATAATGGAATGGGTGGATGGGTGGGGTATGGGTGGAATGTTATATATATATTTATATGTTTATGTGTCATTTCAGACGATACAGGATTCAGATAAAAATTCCGTTCTCACGCCAAAAAGGCATGCTCTTATTTTTAAATTTTAGATCCTATGTTTTGAGAATAAAAATTAAAAGACTTCAAGTGTTTCAATAGTGTAGTCACACACACACACACCGATACATAGGGTACTTTCGAAATCCTGATGAATTCATTACCAGTCAACTGCAATGATGTCATTCACAGCTATAATAAAATAATACTTTCTTGACGTGTGTAGATAGATATTGATTGACAGATTGACATCGAGTAGAAAACGTGAGTGGAACACCCCTTCACCTGATCACTGCAGATGAACCTGTGAAAAATAGGAAACACGACACCCCAGCACCGGCATTATATTTCTGAACCTCGGACCTTCGAGGTAGACCCGATCCACGCATAGAAACGCAGAATTTCGGAGGAAAAAAAAAACATCCCCTAGAAAAGAAAAATTATCCTGCCAGGAGAGATGAGCGTGGGAAGTCTCGCCGAAAGAGCCCCAGGTGGGCACGGTCCACAGGTACCGTTAGCTTCCAACCCCTAAGGATTTTCTTCGAGGATTGACCTTGAAAATTTTTCGACCAAACCCACCCTCAAGAGCGCCCCGTTATCTTGGACCGTCTGAGCCACCTGCTGAGCAAAAAAAGGTCCGCGGTCCACGAAGAGGGGGAAAACTAGAACAAAACCATCTCTGGTCTTTTTTTTTTTTTTTTTTTTCGTCCACTACCTGTCTGTAGGATAATCCCGACACGAGAGAGATAGACTTGGGCGGAAAAAATGCACCCTCGCCGTCCACTTTTATCTGGAAAGAGCCTCTCTGCTGCAGGTCAGGACGGATAAAATTCCACGTTATTGTTTCTTTCTCCTGGAGATACTGTGAAGGCCAGGAAAGAAGAGACGCTAAAGAAAAAGTGGAAATAAAAGAAGGAATACGAGATTCTCCCCATTGAAGGAGGCGAACGAAACCCGACCAGTTGCTACATTTTTCACGGTTTCAATAAATGAGAGGGAAATAGAGTTATTTCTAGGGGATTCATTGTGGCCCTAGACATCCCCAATCCCCGAAGCTTACAATAGATTACTCGTATCTTAGAGAAAAGGTTTGTCAATTGACGACTATAATATGATATAAGGCAATATCGTATTAAAAGCCCTATCATAAGATAATGCGGAACTCTTGCTAGTTGTTACATAAGTTTCATTTTGGACCAATCAATAGGATTCAGCACCCCAGAATACCCCTACGGCTAATAAAGTTTTCCCCCGGCAAGGTGTGCGTTTGGTACCCCTCATATTGCAGCTTATAGGAAAGCTGTTGCCGAGATTTCAGTGGATATTATAAGATAGGTATAATCACCAGTTCTCCGGAATAAAAGGGAACGTTTCTCCGTGATGTTTAACGATGAAAACCTTGCTCCCATCACATAAGAACAACTTGCAAGCGCGAAGTCTTTTCCGCGACCGTCAGCCGACCTCCCTGACACGAGATATATTAGAGAGGCTGCTCTCTGGCAAACACCCACTATGATTTAGTAGTCTCGGATTATCTCACTCTTTCGTCTCCTTCAGTACGGTAGCAATTTAATTTACGGTTCGTTGTCCACCCGACATGACGGAATGGCTAAAGCTGAGCTAGTTCAACATCCAACGTTTCTTTATTCGGACAGTTCAAATTATAACGAGCATTTTCAATAAGGCCTTTTCGCCCTTAAATAGGTTTTAAAGACACCAATCAAGACCAATTTAAGTACAGAAAGGCCATTTCGCAAAGTCTAGTTCAACACGGTTTTTGGGCGACATGTCCTAACCTAATGTTGTGAACGATTCTTCATAATCTTTACTATTGGAACGTTTCCTTTGCGCCAATAATTATCTTTATTATTGATTATTATTATTATGCAACGGTAAATCAACATCATTTTATCATTTTAGATAGCTAGATTCAAAATGAATTTTAGAATCTGCAGGGCCACATTCAAGTTTAAAACTCGTGGGATATAATTAGGCCAATTAACAAGCATGTTTTCCAAAATTTTAACATCAACTTTTTTTAAGGCTAAAGAGTTTTGATAACGCTGTGTTTCACTGTACCGTAGCAGAATATGTTTTATATTTGAATTGGACTCAACACAGAACAGTATGCCACTAATGCGACTTACTTCAATGATAAAGTATGCACAGCATTGATTATGCTATCTATTATCAAGTATCAAAGTGAATAATCTGAAACAAATCTGAAACATTACTGGCAGATGAAACCTAGTTTATCGAACCGTCTAAAATAATGAAAAATGTGTGGGAATCCATAGCTGAGGATTTGGACGTGATCCCACAACAAACCGATTCATTAAATCTCAGTCAGGTAGGAATTATTTTAGCGTACATAATCTAGCCTTCAAAATCAATTTGTCTACTTACCACACGATACTCACTATGTGTATTGAGAGTAGTTAAATGAGAATTGAGTACGGTAAGTATTTGAAACAGCTATCTCCGATGATGACAATAAATCTATAACAAACTCCCAATAATTGTGTTATAAATTGTGGTGCAAGAATATAAACAAACTGATGAAGCAAATTTTGTACTGGGGCGTGCAACAAAACAAACAGAATTCGAAATGTTGTGGCCAGGGGAACAACTTAGGCCTAAATGATAATTGAGTACGGTTTGGAATGAGCATAGTGAGTTTACCATTTGAAGGCAGCTATCTCCAATGATGACAGTTTACCATAACAAACTCCCAGAAATTGTGTTATAATATAAATTGTGGTGCAAGATGCTAAACAAACTGATAAAGCAAATTTTGTACTGGGGCGTACAACAAAGCAAACAGCATAACAAATACTGTGGCCAGGGGAACAACCTACAGTCAAATATAGCCGGCAATAAAGTGTATTTTTGGATCTTTTACATTTTTCTTTTTGAGAATTCAGGCATTGTCAAGCAATCGTGATCTATGTTTCATGGTCTCTATGAAACAATTTGTTTAGAGGATGAATCGATCGCCGCAACCCATCTTTTGATCTTTACATAACAGCTCGCTGTAAAAGAACGTAAGGTCCCCTTAATAGGGAAGGTGCAATTCAGAAGTCCACCGGCGGTCCTCGTAAAAAGAATATCCACCTTGAATAATAATAATAATAAAAACTAGGAAATAGACCGTCCTCTTTCTGGTCCGATAGTTTTATACGTTTCATAATTGCCAACGCGGATGGAAAAAATACATATATCGAGAGACTCAGTTGTACGTCATTTTTAATGTCGGCGGAGAGGGCGGCGGGATCAACCGACCACCGGATGGGTTCCTTTTTGCAAGGGAGATTTATCTTATCGCTGGCAAGTGTAGCCAAACAAATTAGCTGTACAAGATTAACAGCCGGCCATTACTGGAGTCGGCCCTCTTAATTCTTCATTTTCTCGAATTAACAGCTCCGCCGTTGTGGGGAGGAATTACAACTAATCTGAGGAGGAAATGAATACGTTGTTTACGATCCGCGATTGTTCAGAGGAGTTGCTAAATAAGGCTTAGCACCTGTTGGTAGCCGCCGTCGCAAGAAAGAGCGGAAAACTGAGAGATGGGTGAGAGAATGAATTCAGAATTATTTCAGCTATAAGTCAACACAGTAGGTTTCGGTATTCATTGCGCGTTGCTTTGCACAAGTCGTGAATCAATCAAAATATCATTCCACCGCTACTGGAAGTACCTATTAATACAGACGGCATATTTATTTTTTATAGGACTAAAGAATATTTCTTATCATTAACCTTAAATTTAGATCTTGTAACCTCTTACATATCAATTAATTTCAAATTTCAGCAAAAAATTTATAGGATTTTTTCGCCATTATACGAGGAGGAAAGGTAGTGTACTCACACTACCAACAAGCTGCATATAACACATTCATGTATTGTAAGATGAAGTGACATTGCTGTTCTCGTAAGATTATGTTTAGTCTAATTCCATAGCTGCTGCCTACCACAATACACCATTTATGAATGTTCTCACCATAACCACATACGATTGAAATAAAGGATGTAAGTGTGGCAAGAATATCGCTTTGTTCATCAGCTACCTCAGCAGATCTGATACATGAAGTATCTATTTTTTCATTGCAATAATGATTTTGGAATTATAGGCTTGTTGTTGTTGTTCTTGCAGTTTTTAATAGATTTTTCAGCAAATATTTATGAAATTTAATAACTTTTTCAGTATAACTTTGTGTAAACATTTTGAATGTCCTTGTTAATTGTTGATGACTTTGTTTTGACCTAAACTCTGCTAAAAATGATAAATTTAACGATTTTTGGACGTTTTTAGCCCTTTTTAGTGGTTATATTGTACATTTTTTGAAATTTGACCAATTTAATGTGCTTGAAAATTGTTCGCCAACAAACTCATCCTTTCGTTTAGAAAGCTTGATTTTTCGGCGAAAAAAAAACGGAATTTTTATCTCAATCCTAATGAGGGCTATCGTCTGAAATTACACACACACACACACACACACACACACACACACACACACACACACACACACACACACACACACACACACACACACACACACACACACACACACACACACACACACACACACACACACACACACACACACACACACACACACACACACACACACACACACACACACACACATATATATATGTATATGAGTGTTAAACTCCAGGATTCGTTTCAGATTGCCTCAAAACGGATTTCGAAAATTTTAATTTTAATTTTTGAAGCCATTGCAATTGCTTTATTTTCTAAAAAAAAATTCGCTAAAATAAAGAAGTCATTCAGGAACATAATGGCATAAACCGTGATTTCAGTGTTGGAAAGACAAGGCATGGATCTGATGAATTACCGCTCTCCAAAAATCACAAGGCCGATAATAGGAAATAATGTGATATTAAAACGATATTCATTCTAGATGACTCTATAGCATAATTTTGATGGGTCGGTTCTTACCTGCTTTGTCATAGAGGGATAGGAATAAGACCAACGGCCTGTTCAATTGACCCGATATAACGGGGAACTCATAAAGCGAACTAACAACGTGATATCATTGTGGACCACCGTGTGGATAATCTATCAAGATGGACGAAGCATTAGCTAACAAAAGAAAAATAACAGCAGAACGGAAGGCCTGGAACGTAGAGAAGAAACGTTTTCCACCACCTCTTAATGAATTGCTCACTAATACTCGGCCGCGTTAATTAGTATAGGTAGGTAATGGTCTCAACCTCTGAGATTAAAGATGAATTAAGACCGGCGAAAAGAAACACGAGGTACACGGTACTGACAATTAACCCTTAGAGCTGACCGTGTGGGAAAAACATCCCGCTGCTTCTCCGATACCTCCGCCGGTCATTGTTTGGACATTAAATGAGCATTTCCTCTCCTAGCTAATTGAAAGCCGTGCATTCTAATGCCATCGTAAATATCGCTGTTAGTTCGCACGGGCGCCGAAAAAAGCGAATTAGAAATCAAATGGTAGAAGTTATTAATTTTTCAACACCTGCCCATCATTAGCGGTTGCACCATAATTAGTGAAAATAGCATTTCATTGTTGCGAGAACAACACCTGTAATCGTGATCGAGCAATAAATCCGCGCTTTCAAACTCAGATGAGTCCCATAATCGAACGAATATCAAATGAAGAGTTTGATGGTAACTTGTCGACATTCTAATTCAAAAATCATCCAAGCTTCTACCACGAAGGGTTCACCAGTCATGTATCTTTCAACTAAATCTGGTTCCTAACATTAATTTAGGTCTTCATAATTTGAGAACTGACTGAAATGTATTCTAGGGAAATTTAATGCGATTCAAGCTCATCAAAAGTCAAAAGTCATTTAGCGCAATAAGATGGATGCTGACTTTATCATTTTGCTGAACTCTTCTGATTTTGGCTCAAATATCAACCAACTTCGGGCTACGTAAAATAACCCAAAGTTACTCACGCTGCTGATTAGAGTTCTCCCCAATCAGTTCCAGTGGTGGTCTTCAGTGTACCAAATTTCAGAACTCAAGGATGTAAAGGAAAGGAGTTAACTTTATCACTCACAGTGCTGATAAGAGTTCTCCCCAATCACTTCCAGTGGTGGTCACCAAGAGGCTGCGAATACCGAATTTCAGAACTTTAAGATGTAAAGGAGAGAAGTTAGCTTTATCACTCACACTGCTGATTTGACTTCCGCCCAATCACTTCCAGTGGGGGTAACTAAGAGGCTTAGTACCAAATTTCAGAACTCTAGGATGTGAAGGTGAGAAATCAACTTTAATACTCACACCAGCTGATCTGACTTCGTCCCAATGACCTTAAGAGTCTGTGTACCAAATTACAGCACTCTTGGCTGTAGAGGAAAAAAGTTATCTATATCGCTCCCCCAGCTCATCGGACTTCCTTGTAATCAGTTTCTCATGACTCCAAGAGATGTGTACTAGATTTCAGGGCCCTGGTAGTCTATCGAACTTTGGTCTGATGGGAAATAACAATTTGTGACAGATTTTCGTAACGCAATGTCTCGTGTCACTTTTCATAGTTGAGAACACGCTTATCACAGTCTGTAGACTACAATAAAGTACCTACTCTCCACGATCAACGTTTTTGAATGAACTAAATCCGTAGATAACAGATTGACTATGAGAGAAAACTATACGCAAATGGTCAGCAGAGGCGGTTTCAGATACCGTTGGAAGGTGGAACCTCATTTTCGCAGATGTTAGGCCTTATTCGAACCGAGGACGGGTTTCCTTTTCGAATATTTACAGGCCCCTCGTGAAAAAGGTCAGCTTCCCTGTTGAGGCGATATCAGAAACTTGGAGTTGAATTGCTTCGGACTGGCTTCAGAAAACGTTAGGGCCTCGGTCCATACCCCTTTACGCCCTTATCACTTTCTCGATAGTAAAACGACTGTTTGCCTCGCTCCGGGCTTTACGGCCGACCTTACCTTATGGTCTTTATATTGCCCGGGAGGCGACCCCGGGGACTTTCTCACATTCTCATCAATCCAGCGACCGGGATGGGAAACAGCTGAAGGAGAGGAAATTAATTTGAAGGTGTATGACTGAATAATGAAAGCGCCCAGAGACGGAATGTCTCATTCGGTCCAGGAGTAACTGCATAAGGAATCGTTATGACCTAAATACGGGCGTCTATGAAAACTTTATTGCAGGTTGATGACTATTGGCAAAAACTGTGCAGAGCCACATCATGGGGACCGCATTAAAATTCACCTCTATAATGATAAACTGTTTAATAAGACAGCATCCGAACTTCAATACTGAAAATGTAATTAGATAACACCACAGTCATTATTTCGCGATCATCAAGAATGTTTCATTATACTGAAGAGGTCAGAACGTTATTAAATTTCATTCGGCGGCGGGATTTTACGAGGGGCTGAATGCGAGGTATCAATGTTGATGGAGAAAGTAATCACCGCTTGAAAGTTTTGGCTTGACCACGTAAGAAGTTTTAATTTGGAATTTGATGTGGGTTTTATAGTAATAAGTTTTGAAATTATTACTGTTCAGAAGAAATCGATAGAAAGAGAGATTTTTGGATTGAGATACGGGAAAAAAATACGAAAATTCGATTTTGATGAAAATGATATTGAAACAAAAACGCGGTTTTTTGAAATGGAAAATCATAATCACGCTATCACGTGTAAGAAACAGTAATCAGAGAGTTGCCGTCTGGGAGGTTATTGCCAGTGGATGCCGAGCCGCGAAGAGATTAATGTCTTGGGAAAAACGGTAGCTTTAGTAAGACAGGAAGCTACTGTACACGCGAAATACAACATGTAGAAACGGCGGAATGGACAAGCACATATCAAGTTGAGGGTAATAACAGGTTTGCGGCGAGAGGGTCAGAGGAGGTGAGAGGCCAGAGGTTCCACGACGGTCTTTAATGCGACTGCTCATGCGTGGCTGCTGACCAACAGCTTTATTATTGGTTCTCACCAATCGTGGTGATAGTCCACAACGCATGATGTAATGAAGCGAATTGATATCTGATATTGCGATCTTCGGTTTTCAGCACAACCTTTTTTGCCGACATCCGGAATACATTTAAATATGAATCATGAAGAAGGTATGTTGTGGTTCTCCTGTCTTTTTGATTAAGATAATCGTCGTCTCTACGTGTAATGTATAATTCTCGCATCCTGAATGGAGAAACCTTATCGATGACCTGAGCCTTCAGAATCTTAATAAACGGGAAAGGTGTTTAACTCAAAGGAAGGCTCCGTTATTCGACGCGTGGGCGGCTTTATTGACTACCGCAACTACCGCACATTGTAAAACCTGGAATACAGTCTCCAAGTCTCCCAGGATAGTGCACGAGAGCTACATCTTTGCATTGCAAGTAGCGGAGAAACATTTGAATGAAAATAAATTCGTGTCTTGGGATGGCGGAACGAATATTCATCTTGGATTTGCCTTTTAGCCAGTTTTTGCATTGGAATAGTTTTTGATTCGTATCATAAAACTCAACCCATGAAGGCACGGGCTATGCGTTTCGATATTGCAATAAATGAGTTAGGAGATAAGCTCAGACCCTTTCGATGTTGGATCTTCCTATCATAAATAATGAGAAATGACACTGTTTCGAGCCGAAAGAAACAAAATCCTGAAGGTGAATCTTGAAGAGTTTTGGGGAAGGTGAATAAAAGCCGTTTGTTTCGAATGGAAAGCGGGTTTTAAAAGTCCGATTGCTCGTTTGAACTCGCGCAGCGATAACCCCTTGCTAATTGCCCTGTTGGGAGCGATTACGACAGCAGTCACGCGGGTGGGTGGATGCCGCTAGCAGGTGCTAAAGGCAGAGGACACTACACCTGCGGGACTGACAGTAATCTAGTACCGGTTAATACTCTTATACAGGCTTTTAAAAAAACGCATGCGGGTTGTGGTACCATACCGCTATCCGACGAAGGGGTGGGGCCTTCTTTTTTTTCGGGGAAGACATGTAACAAACAAACATTCCGAGCCCGTCACACGTACCGGGGTTTCGCCGTAAGTCCCAAATGTCATCCATTCAGGTTGACCTTCTATTCAAGTCTGGTTAGGGAAAGGAGAAACGGGCAGTTGGGGCGGAGGTGGGTGCGATGAGCGTCCTGAAAATGACGATTTCTCAGGAAACGACGCAGCGCGGTATATCACCGCAGCATGAATGTAACCAGGTAAACTATCCCCATCATTCAGAACTAACCTCACCTCTCATCAGTAACAAGTATTAGTGATTACTCTAGTACCAAAAAAAAGTCCAGTCATGCAGCATGACCCCATGAGCGAATTATTGAAGAAATCATCGACATTTCGAGCGGAGCGAGGCCTTGGGCCTGCGTGCTAGTACGTACATAAATAGTACTTCTTCAAAATTTCATGGCTGATATTTTCTAAGCCATAGTCAGTATTAAAGCTACATCAAGTCCTAAAACAGTTGAGCGTAAAACATTAAAGACAGCGACCGAGAGGATCGGAGGACGGAATATTTAAAAGAGTAAACTCATCAGTTGAGATTACATTTTTTTTTAACTAGCACCTACTACCTACGTTTTAAACAGCATGGTTCTAGGATTGGTTATACATGGATACTTCCATAAGAGTAGTTCAATCTGAATTTGGACAATGTTTCATGCAAATATTACCGATTTTTACAACTAGCAAACGGCATTATTTCGATTTTTGACTGATTTTTCAACTTTGAAATTTTTGAAAACTTGATACATATTCTTATAGGAGATTTTACGCTGATTCCGAATATACCACATGTTAGTATGCTGAAAAAATTATTTCGCAGAACAAATCGCAAAAAACAGGCTATTTTGAAATTTTTGACTACATTTTTGAAAATTTCAACCCGAAGATGTAATCCGATCATGCTGGCCAACGAACTTGAACTTTCGTTTTGTGTCCTTAACATTTTAAAATTTGTTTGAAGTTTCTAGCACAATTCTACGGACAGTTATCGTCTGGAATGACATATACATATATACATACATACATACATACATACATACATACATACATAAAAAAATGCGTTAAACTTCAGAATATGATTCAGAATAGCCTGAAACGGATTTCTGCATAAAATTTTTTCAAAAATTCACATTCTACCAATTTTGAGGCGAGAGCAATAGCTTAATTTTCTTCAAAAATTCGCTAAAAGGATTAATTGGTTCTGGATCGTACTGAAGATTTGTAATGAGTATAAAAAAACCCGAAACAGAGTAAGTATTGACGCAAAAAGATTTTCACGTCCTCTGTTTTAATTTAAAGCACTGCACATTTAAGCCTCTGCACCATCGGCAAATTTTACGTTGTAAACACCAAAACCATTCCGAATCCAATTCATCGGTGTTTTTGAGAATTTCGCCCGGTTTCCATTTATTGCTCGGTTTAATAGCTTAGAAGAATAAGTACCCTACAATTATTTAATCCTCCAACTACACTAAATATTGGTGGAGTTGCATAATCAATTTGAGGAAGTAGAGATGATAACTGTTGATATCGTAAAGCAATATGCAGGATCGATATCAGAGATAAAGTATCACCAACGAGTGATATTGATACCTTTTCTTATCTCTTATAATTTTCTTCAATTCAACATCCAAATTTTCGGAGATGGTGCGGACAGGCTTTTATGCATTCCGTCAATGTCAGATTGTTGAAAGCATATGCGCATGCACATATTTCAATTTTACATGCACCCATTTGTCACGTTTCAGTTGTAACCCTAATTAGGCACAATAAATTGGTCAAATTTCAAAAAATGTACTAAAAAATCCCTACAAATGGCTAAAAACGGCCGAAAATCGTCAAATTTAAACATTTTAGCAGAGTTTTCGTCAAAACAAAATTATCAACGATTAACTAGAACAATAAAAAATTTTTGCACAAAATTATGGCGAAAAACATAGGTACTTAAAATCCATTAATATTTGCAGACAAATCTGTAAAAACTGCAAAAAACCTGAAACTTCAAAATCTTTATTGAATCACCGAATTTTATTTAGTACAAGTTTTTTGCAATAAAATCAACAAATACTTTCTACTGACATTGCTCAAATTTCACTACATTTAAACATTTTATAATACGACACATAATTTAAGAAAATTTGCTCATACGATCATGCTGCATGACTGGAACTTCTTTTAGCCAGGTTGTGTATCAATTGCGAAATTACGTAATAATTATTTGTTTTTCCTATGGGTTTATTATTGAGAATATTGCAGTTACAATAGCAATAGTATTGGAGAAGAGAAGAAGCCACACGCGATTCTTGAGTATAGAGGGGTCGTCCCGAATCACCTAAGCCCGGACCCCCAGTAAACATTCACAATTAATCCCCCGCAAGCCGGGACTGCGAGTTCCCATGGGGTCGTAAACGCCGGGGTCGTCGGACACTCCTCTCCCTAACACTGTTCCGCGGGACCTTCAGGATTTTGGGGAACATTAACACATCAACACCTTTTAATTGGTCCCTTGATGGCCGGTCATTTCTCAAACGGGAACCCGCTCGGTTCCCCTTCACGCCTCCCATTTTCCACGCTGAGCCTCCCGATGAGGTAGCTCTGAATCGAAGTATAACATGAGAACATGCTACAAATCATTCTATACTTCTATACTCATGTTTTGCTTAATCAACGCTTCAATGTGGTCATAGCAAAGATTAAGAATAATGAGTGTTACCCACGTACTAATTGACTGTTTTTAGCGACGAAAAAAATTCCATTCAAATCAACTTGACACCATTCGCGCTTGTTTTTTTTCTATAATTTTTCAAAGTTTCCTGCGCTGATGTCATCTCACTGAGCGGGGGGTCCCGCCCAGACGGGAGGGATGCTTTGACGGTACAGCTGCACGAAACTTAAAAAAATCTAGATAGAAAACTAATCGTCGTTGGAGAGTGCTGTTTGTCACAAACTTAGTAGGTTGGTATCTTCTTCCATTTGAAAATAATTTGAATATCTTTTTCGCACTCATAGTAATGCTCATTGTTCAAGCTATGAAACAGCTTGCAGACTTGGGTACAACCAAACACAATTATTGTAAAATTTCTAATTGCTATGATTTTTCTTTTCTTCGATTACCAGAAATTAAGCAATTAGATCCAAACTTATATCGTGGTATGTAAGAAATATATCTTTGTATGTATGTATGATTATTACGAATACTGCCAACCAATCTATTTTTAGCTGATGAAGAGCATTTTAATCTTTTGGAACTATAAAAAAAGTATTTTTCAGGGTTGGTTTCTCATTTTCTTGAGTAAAGCACTGTAGAAATCAGGCTATCGTTTACTGCGGAGAAACAAACATGTCATTTTTTGTAGTTTGATGGAATTTTTCGCGGAACTACTAGGACAGTATTGATGAGACTACCAGGAGATAGTCTTCATTTGAATACAATTGATAACCAGTTCTTCTCATATCGATGGATATCAACTAGGATTATCAAACACTGTAACACTTCTTCTTGGGAAGCATTGCTTAACTTAGGGATTGAAAAATAAGTATGCATACGGAACCCAAGAACGAAAATATATTCGATAAATGTGATTATTACTCGTTATATTTGGGCACACACGAAAAACTGTTTAGTTCAAAATTGGGCATGCTAAATAGTTGTTCTAGTTCAGGGAGAACAAAATGTTTAATTTATATTAATCATTAAGAAGATATGCTGCGGTTAAAAATGACTTTCGCTGGATTTGAACCGCATCAATGGATTCTTGGAGCAGTAGTATTGACGAGAAGCTGATTAAGTTCTCTTCTGAGTGAATCCCAATTTAACGCAACGAATAACAATATTGTACAGCGGATTTGTTTAGCATACAACGAGGTAGAGTTCCGATTTTAATAAACTATCATAATAGGGAATGGGTTTCAGCTGAGTACTGGTGACCTTTAAAAGCATTCTAAGCATGACCGGACCTTTTCGCGCTGATACGGCATCTTGATTTGATGCTTACTCGCCCGGCTTCCCGTCTTCGGCCTTTCTCGCCCTCCAGCGATCTTTAGAGAGGATGAGTAAATAACCAGGCTCTAACTCTTTGATTGCGGGTGTAGAGAATCATAGCTAGGACCCTGAGGTATCTAGTCGTGCTTCTGACTGGAAATCTAGCCAGCACGAAAACTATGTGTGTTTTACGGGATCGGCAATCAGACACCTCTGGCCATTTAATCTCATCTCTCGAGTTGAGCTCTCTTGGAAGGATCCTTGCATAGAAAAGAGCTTTATGATGCCATTGATGATATCCTATTTGCATAGCATGATTTTCCGGTTTGGACCTGAAATTTGGACTGAGGTCCCTCCACTCCAAATCCAATTTTATAGTATAATATTTGAAATGGCAACAAGCAAGGAATCCATTCATAACTTCATCATGCAATGGAAAAAAGGAGGGAGTAAGACGTCATAAATATCAACTTCTTGATCCTTTTAGTGAAGCCAGATGCTTTGGCATTACAAATAGTTAAAAAGCTGATTGAATCGATAGTGGTTTCTAAACCAGAATCGTCAGGTTTTATACCTGAACAGATATTAATAGGAAATGTGAGAGACTTGGTATAAAAATTAGAAGCCCCAGGATGAGTTTTATAAATCAGTATTTACTTCCTTTAAAATATATGACTAAAACCGCCCTTGTTACCCAGATCATGATCAAATTGAATCATCGGATTCTTTCCATGTTACGAATCATTGAAAAGTATATCTATTTGTTTACGTCGATAATAGTATGGACAATAGTAAGTAAACATGAGGGTATAAAGTAATGCAAAGGATGAATCGATAATGAAGTTGGTCGCCGCACAAAATTTACACGCATTTCGCGTAAAAAGTTACAATGCAAGCCATGAGAGAGGTTGTATATATACCTACTATTAGGAAACATTAACAGAATCTACTCATTTCCAGCTATAAGAGTTGTTAATTTCCGAGGTAGCGATGAAGAGGTAGGTATATTTTCTCGAAGTATAAAACTTTCTTCGGAACAATATCTCCCTCAGCCTCCCCGCTGTTATCTTATGAATTAATTTGCCCGAGTCAATGGAAGTCCACGGCGGGACTCTATGAATAAAAGACGCCGTACCCAGGCAATTTTTTTTCCTTCAAAGTCCCAAAAAGCAAATAGCGCCGAAATACAACGGGAAGAGCTTCATCTCCCACGCGGATTTATGCGCTTTCTCGGATCCCTTTAAATAAAAACGCCGAAAATATAAGTATGGAAAAGAAAGAAGGTTTGCCCGTTTAAAAGGTAATCGGAAGAATGTATGTTTAGTATTCATTGGTCCCCGCGGGGTTTGGAGGAATATCGCGTTTTCTCCCCCCCCCCCTCCCCTTCCCCATCCCCTTCCTGCATCGAGTGACTAATATTTTTGAGGGTACAGCTGTAAATATCCCAACTAATGAAAGAGGCATATTAGATGAATAATGCGGGGGGGTCACGGGGGCCTGACCCCCCCAAAATGTGATGGCCAAAAAGGTGGGACGAGGGAGTATAAATAACCCTTTACCGGGCTCCAGGAAGTTGCGTTCCCGGTGTCCTGTTCCGAATCAGTAAAGGCGCGAGTAGATTTATATTGTCGTGATCCCTCTGTGGTGAGGATTAATCACCTTCAACTCGGACCGTTTTACGTTTCTCTTTCGTTGTTTTATTTTGGTTTCTTATTATTTTCGGCTCTTAAGGGTCTAGTCTCCCAAGGATGTTGAAGCTGTCAATGTTTTGACAGTCATTATCAGGCGGAGAGATGCTGAGTACCGTATTCTCTAAGACTGGCATTGAAGACGTGAGAAGAATAATTAAATTGAAGGAAAAAGCAGAAATGTGCAAATGAGTCAAATTACAATTCAAACATCAATAACAAATTTCTCTGCAATATTGTGCACTTTCAAATGTTTAGGAAATGAAAATTTGTTTTGACATGCTGATTCAAAATCTTGAATCAGATAGATATCTATTTATTTTAATGCTATTTGGACTGGTTTCGTCTTGAACCTTCCAAGAACACTAGTATTATTAAAGAGTTTATGCTCAAAATTCCCTTAAAGTGAGATGATATACCTTAACTTTGTGCAAGACCTGAACTGCAAGTTTCCTGTGATAAAATGTAAAACTACAAGAGTGTGAATGAATTGAAAAGGAATTGGCAGTTGGAAAAAGTGTTTGAATACAAATAATTCTCAAACATTTAATAAGTCGTCAAATACTTGTATAATGAACTTAATTCGACAAAAGCGTATTGGATTTCAATGAGGCACATATTTGTTTCAACAACATGAATTGAATTTATGTTCAAATACCTCATTTTGTTTTGTTTAGTATCTTCAGTTTGAAATTTTAAGGTTAAACTTAATTTTGGTGGCATTATCAATTCGTTATGTTGGGAAAGGGATCAGTTGACTCCAACAGGTAACAGATGAATTTTCATGAAGTTGCTAGTAATGCGACTCCATGGGATTAGCACCTATGGGATTAGAGTCCGTTTAAAGATTGATAATTAATTAAATTTCGTAACAAATCTAGAAGTAAATAATTCCAATAAATATCGATCCCATTTTTACATATCACTTGATTCCTCAAACCCCATCAATATTTGGATAACATTCTCTAACAGAAATTTTCACTGATGGGTTTTCCCCAACTTTTTCATATATATATTCTTTTTTTATGAACAAAATTTTGTGCTCACTACTCCTCCGAAACTGCTGGTCCGATTTTGATGTATTCATGTATGATGTATTTCCATGTCGGAACTTGTGCCTCGCTGACTTTGTTGAGAATCAGCTGACCGTAATATCAATCATAATGATGGCAAATTCCTGTTGAAATCTCTCCTATTTACCGTAGGAAGTTGAAATTTGATAAGCAGCCTCTGTGGGATAACAAGAGACGAATGATCTCACAGGCTCCATCCTGATCAGCTGAGTGGCTAAAAGTTATGTCGTCTGCCTGATAACTACGAAATTTGATAGGGAGCCTCTCTAGGACATCAAGGGACGAATGAAATTACGGGCTTCACCCAGAGCTCCAGCTGATCGATTCGAAAAGTTGGTTTTGCTTACGCAAACTGCACGAGTGTTTTTTGTACTATGGTGGTTATAATTTTGGATTTTGCTATATGATGTGTCCTCCTGTACCTGGTGAATAACATCAATATGTAACAAAGATGTGTGAGTTATTTACCGTTCCACCTTCTGTGTACCTAATAAAGGAAAATATAGAGAAACACGGGACACAATGCGCTTGTGTTTGAATCAAACGAATTTAATGTCCTGATTTATTCAGAACATTGAGAATAGAAGGACAGAGGGTGGACATTCTTGTTTGGAGGAGGCAGCAAATAATTATTCTATCCGTTCGAACTAATTATCCGAACACGGTCTGGTCTACATCCCTGTTGTAAAACAAAAGTGACAAGAGTGAAGTTGAACAGCCCATGTCGAAACAAAAAGCGTTCCACGTACCAATGGACAGGGCCTCCTGGATCGAAAGGGGGAATGATTTTCCGTAAAACCGGCGAAAAGCTATCGGATGAATAAAACAGGGGAAAATACGGGATAAAATGAATGAAAATCGAATCCTTTCCAGAGGCGTTAAAAGTCCGAGCGTTTATAGAAGCGGGGGGGAAAGCGCAGAAACGGGAAAATCAACCCGCGATCCGCATAAAAGGGGAGCGAGCTAATCCCTAAAGCGAAGGACCTTATCAGTAATTCAATAGCAAACACGCTATACACGTACTTTGCACGTTTCTATAGACACAATGATTTTTAGTAATAATCACTCCCAATAATGAGCCAGTACAGGGAACCCAACAGTGCCTGATATGAAATACCTACGTAGTTCTCTCCATTTAGCTTTGTAGAACGTAAGAATTTGCAAGAACATCAAACGTCAATTTGGCAGGCATCAGAAGTGAATTCGGTAGGCACTGGATGGAAAGAATTCAGAGAGGATCTTTAAAATTGAGTACACTTTTTTTTAACACGGGAGAGAGAAACGAGGAATGGCTATTTTACTCCATAGATATCATGACTGGGCCACTTAAGGGTAGTTGTTACTAGTGCATTTACCCTAGGGTACGTAGTTCAAGTGTATGAAACATAAGTAAAACGGAACTTGTGTTTTGGATTACACTTACATACGAAATCCAGCATCAGCGAAATTGGCTAATATCATATTGCTTCAAGAGAAAGCGTCAACGAAGAACTGAATCACTCTGACCAGCTCAGAATGCCAGTCGTCAAATATTTAGCGTGCTTAGCGAGGATGTTTGCTGAGCACCGGCGGCGTGAAGGCGCCCCATTCACATGGATGTAGCAAAGGGGCAGGGAAGTGCTATAGCATGAAGACGACCTGATAAAGCCTGCAGGGGGTGGAAGTTAGCGGGTATTGGCTATTAGACCTTCAACCCTCCCCTCGACGAGGGTGGAAAACCTGGGGATGCCGCATATGTCCGGCACAGGGCTCTCAAGTGCTGGACCTTGTAGCCTACATAATTCAACGCCATCCAACACCCCCATCCGCTCTTGCCTGGTTAAGCTCTTGCGGCCCATCAACTTCGTTTTCCTTCACCCTCCTCAGAACAGTATACGTGTCCTCTCTCCGGGTCCCGTCCACTTAAAACTTAAGCCCCAACTAACTAAATAGGCTCCGCTAAATCCTCACGGAGTCCGGGGGAAAACAGTGTTTTCGGCGGTTCCCCGGTTAAACTTTCCGTCAATTTCTGCTTCGCCAAGTACCTCCCACTTTACTTCCCGTCGCAAACCTCCCATAACAACAACAGGGTAAACTTGCCTGCCGGACATCCAAAACCAACCTATTATTCAATATGCCGGCGCGATCCTGCCGTTCCCATCTCCTTCCGCCTACCATTAAATTGTTGGAGTTATCGAATAGTTTGGGGGCGGCTGGGGGTGGAGGGAACTGTTTGGTGATTGCGTCTCTCTCCCGTCACTTTGCTGTAGCTCTCGGAGCCTTCAACAAACGAAAACTTGGAGCCGGAGTAATAATTCATCGATCTTTCTCTGATAACAAACCGTCATATTTGCACTGTTATGACGGTAAAACCAACTTAGTATGAACATCAAGATTTTAACGTGAGTTTAAAAATCGAACAAATGACTCACATGTTTAATCAACGATATTAAATTAGTTCGGAAGGGCATAAAGATTTCTAGGCATAGGCATAGGCATAGGTACTAGTCCTATTGCATTCCTTTCAAGTCCTGATCCATGATTCTTTGTGTCAAAACGCATGACTACTTTCGTCTAACAGAAACTCGTGTCAGCTACTAAAACATCAATGCACTGTTGATTTTTTAGATCTCTCCATCAAATACATTTAAATAAAGGACGTATCCAAAATTATTCAGTCACAGTGATTGTGCAGTGAGCATTGCACACCAGAGTAAAATAATGCATCGCTGTAGTGCTTCAAAAACTTGCAATGATAATGGAATTTGATGATCAGAAGTTTGAAAGGAACAACACTGGAAATGAAAATGTATTGACGTCATAGGAGAGGGTCCTTAAGACAGAATGTTCAGTACCCTCAAAATGATTGAATCCAGATATTACCCAATCAAAAAATTTCAAACTTTGAGATTGTAGACCTGAGTTTTCAATGGCAATCAGTCCGTTACTGAGACTTAAAATCAAATTCTCAAGACACTTAAATATATTTTTGTTGGTTTATATTTGAAAAGGCAACCTATGTCTTTTTAGTTCCTTATATTTACTTCTATACGAAACATGCTTTTCGTAGTCAAAATATGCGGCATCTTGTTGCATAATAGTTTTGCTGAAACTAGACGGTTGCCTGGATGATGCAATGAAGGAGTTTGGCAAGCGATTTTCATCATGATTTCCATTATAGGACTCTTGGCTCGAACTTACGGTTAACTACATTGAATGAAAACCCTAGAGTGGTCCCTCTGCTATATTAAAACGACGCTTGAGCCTTTAATTGTCGTCTGATATGGACGGTGGACAAAGCCCGGAGGAAATTAAAACAGTGTACATAAGGCGTGCATGCAAGGGTTGGGCCTCGTAAATTACATTAGATAAGCCAAGTTGCACTATTTACGCTTGTTGGGGGGTCCGTCAGGATCGTAAATATTAGTGTAGCTCCTCCATCTCACCTGAAACACAGAAGAACATCAATTTACTCAGAGGAAATTAGATAGGAGGTGTACAAGAGCAGGTTATCTTGTTATGGAGGGATTGGTACAGCGGAACAGGGGGATTTCAGAGGCGAGGCTCCTTTTATTAATACGTTCTCTGGTTTCGACACTCGCTTTGGTGGCGTCAAACAATAAAAAGTATCGTCCGAGGAAGGGAGTGGGTTTAGTCTTCGTTATCTTACGCAAATTTACTCACCGAGAGCCCTAGTTATGACATTGTGGCTGATGAAACTTGCGCAATAAACCCCTAAATTTTTAAAAGGCCGTCACAATTTTTCAGGAGGGCAAAAGTGAGTAGCTTAACACACCTAGATGATCCGGTACAAACTCATAGCATTGTTCACAGTGACGGCTTTATCCATTCATTCATAATTCACTTTTTCAGTCTATCATTTCCTTAATCATTGTTAAAAGATGAAATCCGCCAATGAGCTATGTTCTACGGTGGCGTAAGTTGAGTGAAACAACAAACGGCAGGCCAAATACGCCAGCAAGGTGTTACGAGTTATCTACTCGTCCAAGAAAGGGGTCATTCATTTAAAGGAAAGGTACCTATAGAATATGTGTTTACAAAAACTATAATCAATTAAAGAAGTGTCATCATAAAAGGATTATTGCTGCAACTAAATAAAAATATGGAAATAACTATTAATACTAAAAAGCCGTTATCCCACTAATAACTCTTCCATAGAGTGACAAGTGGAGACGTTGTCGTACTCATCAGATATTTATCTGATTGAATTTAATGATTCATAAATCAATGGCAAATCTATTTGTTACAGAGTAGTTTATGTGGCTCTATTTGCCTTCATTTCCAAGCTTTTTCTGCTTCAGAGTCCGTTGATGCATATATAACTGTAGAACTCTTAATCAATTCCCCAGTAGTTATCATACAAGCCATATTTGGTTCTTGGGATACTAAATTGTTAAGACTTAGTCTGAATTTTTTACGCATTTTGTTTCGTATTAATTTAGATCAGTGTATTAGTACTTAGTACTTAGTACTGAAGTAAAAGTATTTTTATTGCCTTGGTAGAATTGGAAAAATTTCAACGTCATCAGTAGATTCATTGTGTGATTGATTGAATGAAGGGAAATGTAAGATCAGTAATGCAAAAATTAACAAATAGCGACCACGAAAACGCATATCTTTGACTTACCTCTAGTAAAATGTCAGATGTACATCGAACTGAACTACTTTTTACGTTGACGATTTCTCCCACACCCTACTTCCCTGCGATTTCCGTTTACCAACCTGGTTTTTTTGGTTCACTTTTTATATGGATATGTCTTATAGCAGGGGTATTTGAAAAAAATTTTGTGACTTTTTCAGCCCTAAAAAGTGTACAGGAAGCTTTATTTTCTATTGATTTTCACGTACCACCAATGCGTTACGAGAAGTGTAACTCCCTTAGTTTTCATACCAGGAAAATTGTTTGCCACTCTTTGGAATGCTCTCATTTTAATATATTTCCTGCCTATATTTTCCTGCATTCATTTCAACCATTAAACTTCATTAAACTAGACATATTCATGATCTATTGTTTTTCCCATCAAGGTTATCTCTTCCCCTCAAAAAATAACTAAGTGTCAATGCGGGCCCCCAACAAGATGGTGGCCAGCACAGGGGTACGTCATCAGTAGATTTATTGTATAATTTATCGAATGGAGGGAAATGTAAGATCAGTCTTGAAAAAATTAACAGATAGCGACCATGATCTTTGACTGACCTCTGGTAAGCATTTAGCATGGAACATCCTTCAGCCATGACCGAACTGCGTTACATTTTGTTTTGCGAAAATGCGACCCCAGAGTACGGCTATTTGATTTTACGTTGACAATTTCTCCCACACCCCACTTCCAAGCATTCGCCGTTTACCATCTGGTATTTATGATTCACTTTTTTACTCGATTTCTCTCTCGTTCGCTCTCTCGTTTTTCTCTTCCCCTCAAAAAATAACTAATACGTGTCAATGCGGGCGCCCAACAAGATGGCGGCCAGCACAGGGGTACGTTGCCCGGGTCGACGGGGGGTGGTCCATTCAGGTAGGTCCGGACAATGGAGAGACCGGACCTCATTGGACGGTTCGCCGTCGGAAAAAATGAAAACGGCCGGAACCGCCCCCCATTCCGTGCAGGCTCCCGGTGACGGACAAGGGAATAGTTTTTGTAAAGAAGAAAATGGTTCCGCTTTTGTGAGCGAAGGATTTTTTTTCTCTGGTTTTTGAAGAGCCCCGAGCATCGATTGTGAGGTCCGAAGTCAAAGATCGCTGGAGACGGTGAATCGATCGCCGTCGAATGAAAGGAACGAAATCAGAGTAGGTTTTGGAACGGAGGTCACGCTCTGGAAAATCAATTGAAATTGAATTAGTTATTGTCTGGTTGAGGGGAGACGACTAATATAAATAACGGGCGTATACAAAACACGAAATAACGGTGAACGGAGTGGGAGACGATTCTCCTTCAATGGAACTAAATAATGAGCAACTGGTAGTAACAGATTCACCGTGAACAAACATCTAACTCACTGGGATTTAATTTTTATTAATTTTTATAAACATTTTCATGTCTTTGGCCCGTGACCACGGGAAGCATTACTTTTAAGAAGCGATACTTCACACTGTTAAAACCATTTTGAATAATTCTTTCCTCTCTCTTTACTTCAGCTGATTAGCTAAGATCCCGTATCACTTTGTTTGCACTTGATTGGTTGTAGGTACACCCCATCTCCTTCTTTTCTCTTAGCCAATGAGATTTGAACTCCCCTGCGCCTGTTAGTACATAAGCTGAGTCCTTTCTAATGTATGTTCAGTTAATGTGTATTACCGACGATGATTTAACCGTCAAAATCGATCAAACATTGCAACTCTTAATTTTTCGAGAAAATAGTCATGGTCCTTCACGATCTTCCGTTGTCTTCATTGAAGTAGGTTTCAATTTCATCGCGAGTGATTTAGTTCATTTTAGTTCGTAGGATAACGGAACCGGTCACGGAATAGCAAACTATTACAGGAATGACATGATGTGTCGATCTCTCACACGTTTGACCAAACAAGATTCACTATCTTCCAAAAACGACAGCAATCTAATGAAAATCTCATTTATCAATCTTCAAAAGAGTGTTAAAACTGTGTAAAACACAGGGGCGACAAAGTGTTTTGTGATGGTAGAACCATTTGCGTGATAATGGGTCTTGTGGTATCAATGAACGTTAAAAATTTTTTTGCGTCCTCGTAAACAACGCACCCCTTCGTATATTCGTGGCGATGAGCCGATCCACGGGCACATCCGAGACCAGATGGTACGTGTGGAGGTACGGAAAAAAACCGGAACCGCTGGAATACGTCAAGCGCTCTCTATTAAAACGTAGTATATAAAAAAGCAACACGTGTAAGATGAATCACAGCTTGCACCATTATCAACGACCTTCGTCAGCAACGCGAGGAAGATTCGAATTATGTAACTCGATCATGTTGACAGAACCGTATCGTACTTTTGTGTGTTCATCACATGAATAAGATGGGTTCATAAGTACTCTGTGACACTCACAGCCTGCATTTCTGCTGTATGTGCGGTGGTGCATGAATCTCATACAGCGGGTAGCTGCTATGAAAATTCAACTGCATAATATATGATATCAGTTAATAAACAATACATATAGTTTCAATTTTCCCAATTTAGTGTGATGCAAGTTTGAAAAACTTCACAAAATGATTATTCAAAATAATCTCCAAAAATCCATTGGTAGACAAATTAAAACATCATCTACATTTCGTAAAAATATGACGTTATACGAACAGCAATGAATTGATAAAACTTCTCATTTGACAGTTGTGTGCTGACTACTGTTTGTCACTACAGTAAGCAGTTGAGGTTCTTCAACTTCTTGTATAAAATCATATCGTTGCAAAACTTCACTAACGAATTATTGAAAATAATCTCCAAAAGTCTATGAAGAAACTATTAAAAACAGCATCTAGCGGGGCATTTCGTTAAATATGAGGTTATATGAACAGTAATGCATTTATAAGATTTCTCATTTACTAGCTGGATGCTGACACAGTAAGCTGTTGATGTTATTCGTCTTCTTGTCTTCAATCTGGTCGTTGAATATGCTGGAGCGTTTCTCAAGTAATGATCATGTTCTGCCTTGAGTATTTCTGCAAGGTTTGAGGCTGTTTAGGCTCATAAGATTGTTCTAGTCAAAGAGTACCCGTACTAGAGCATTATAAGACTACTGTCTGAATTGACCAGGTGCGTAAATTATGAATTCTTTCGATAACAGTAAGCAACGCCACTCGCAAGGCCTTCACCAACTTTTTCGTCTCCCACATCTCCGTCCGTGGATTCTCTCGAAATGAGATTGAAATACGCGATAAAGTTGAGTCCCGGGTCAATACCACGCCGAACTAATGGAGCCGAGGATTGATTACTTGAGCGGTGTTATAAATACATAAATCACTTGTCCGGAGCAGTCCGGTCCACCTTGGGCGTACTCCCATTCCCCCGGGGGGCACAGCGTCCTTGCGGGCGGGGAATGACGTAGCTGGAATCGCCATGTTGTCCTTATCGTAGCGGAGAAATCAACCTGACAGAATGAAATTAAACGAATCTCCAGGAGATGACCAACACAATAGCGTTTTATTCTTTGCAAATCACCAATCTCATTAACTCGGGGCCCTCAACCCAAGCAATTCGTTTCAGAATCAACCAAGAATATGAAACGTAATGATCACATTTAAGCCTCATTAGCGAATTTTTGCAACGCTATTGCAATGGCTCCAAAAATTTCCGAAAACTAAAAACTTAATGTACAAAATTATGCTGAAGAATGTACCTAAATTTCATTAAAATGTGCTAAAAAATCGGTAAAATCTGCAAAAAAGTTAAAAATCCAAAATCTCTTTAGGACCACCTAGACCCCAAATGAGATTTTTAACGGAAGTTTCATAAAGTTTGTCCATTTTTCTCAGAGAAAAGCTGCGGACGCGGACAGTGAACCGACGGAATTTTCGTAATTCGATTTTTGGATTCTACTCATCTTGAAATGTAGACCAACAATTTTTCAGCGAGGGTTACAATTTATTTTTTCATGGACGATAACAAAGGTTTATTATTGAAAAAAGATAACATAAACAAAGGGTTCTGTCGCAAAGCTTACCAAACCAATAGTGGTTGCAATCAAGTTTACTATATCAAGTGAGAAGGATCACCTGTATGTAATTATTCAGGCAACCACGCTTATACCTCAGATTGTTGACCAGGCACTGCGCAGTCGTTAAAATATTGCGGATGTGTAAATCAGGAGCTTTCCAACGACTGGCGAACGATTTTTGTACGATGATAAATGTCTAAGATACAGTTCCGTAGTAACAATTTGGTTGTAAGCGATAATCATCAGAAAATCAAAAGTAACACTTTTCGGTAACGTGATATAACGTAACACTTTTCAATTCTATGTGCCAAAGTAAAGGCATAAAATGTCAAAAAATAACTCAAGAAAATGGCTTAAGAAACATGCGAGTTACTTTTTCTGTTTAACAGCACTTTTTCTCTTTTCTTTTACTTCAATTCCTCTACAAATTACTATCTCGGAACCGAAAATCCAAAATATGTGCGAAAAATAACTAAGTCATAGATCACCCGTCACTTAAGACAAGGTTTCACATGATCTAATACTGTAAATTAAGTAACTGGCTCAATAGATTTTATATGGCCATCCATTGAATTAAACATTCCAGACCTTTAAGGGCGTAGGTAGATACGTAAAATTCTGATCGTAAACCACATTCGTTCGATATGACACATTTCTTGGTAATGTGTATTTTAATGATACCGCGCAACGATAAGGCGGGCAGCAGCATTCCACATTTTTTGCGGGGGGGGGGACTATGACTAATAAAAAACGACGCACGGTCGGCATAAACAGCCACCCATTTTTATCTGTTTCGATAAGAAGGTAGGATTGTAATTACTTTACGACAAGGGAGCAGGTTGGCATCAGGTTTCGAGTTTAATGGCAGAGATAAAGATCCAAGTAGCGTTGAATGCAGTGACCTACATAAGTCGATGAGCGATCGATGATTGTAACTTGGCCGCATGTGCACATGGACCTATTCATAGAAAGATTACGATACCGACGTGTGTGACGTCTAACGATAAGGCCTGTTTGGAACGACGTCTTTTCATTTGACGAAGGACGGGCCTTGTTTAGGAAGGAGCTTTAATACTGTAACGAAGTCCGCCGTCCGCCTATTATGAGGGAAGTTTTTCTAAAGAAGATCCGAATGACGTAGCGGAATATACCCACCATCGCACCTGGTACCCCGCGATAGCATCGCACGCAGTTGAGGCCGAACGGGTCTTTCAATGCAATACCGCTAACTAACGTTCATTTACCTATCCCCTGTCTGGAGAAATTACACTGGAGAGAATTCGTCGACGAAACTGACAGTCATGTCAGTGAATTTACATGCGGTCAGACGGAGGTCTTATCGAGAAATCACCTCGTCTGGTGGGTTGGTGAGATGAGCCATTCGCAGTTGGCATGCAGCGCAATAAAATGCCAATAAACGCGGAATGTATTTGGCATTTGGAAAGAACTACATTGCACAAACCCAAGAGAATGTTATTTTGCTAATGAAATTCTTTAGATACATAGAGACAATCAAAATCGTCATATGAGTTTTGTCAAAAGGAATGACGTACCTAATATGCAGTTTGTATTTTTTATTGAATAGATTCCATTATGAAGTAATCTGCTTCAACATGATAGGTAGTTAACAACTTTTATTGCTTGAACGAAATGGTAAAATACCAAAACAGCCAAGTGAAAAAAAGAAAGGTGGGGAGAACTTTGAGGACGAAAATAGAAACGCTAAACATTAACACATTTTGAAATTTGTAAATCGTGAAAACTTCAAGATACACACAAGGAATTTCAAAATGCTTATGGACTTCCGAATCATTAACATCATAAATATCAAAGTTTCCTCTGCTGGTATCAACTGGATCAATGGTGAATAACATAACCTGTCTAGTTCAACTCGCTTTTCACGATGCTGTTCGAAGTGTTATTTGTAATATAAATATACGTGAAGTTGAAGAAAAGAAAAATAATTTATAGGCATCAGTCAGGAGACTTCTAAAAACAAAAGTTAATGGAGAGATCGTCCAAGAGTAGCAGTTGGGAGCAGTAGAAACATATCCGTCGCCTAATTTGCTCAAATGCTAAGCCGTGCTATGGGAAGAACTTTGGTAGCTACCAAGCAACAGGGAGGTGTCACGGTTCCTTTCGTAATGTTACTGATCTTTTCATGTATGTAGGTTTAATTCAATTGGCGGAAAGTTTAATTCCATTCGCAAAAGGTTTAATTCAATTCGCGGAAGGTTTAATTCAAAGTGCGAATGCAATTCAAGTATGCAAAAATGGGTCTGAGCTCAAACTGAAAACGATTCTATGTATGAGTGTCGGTTTGTCTGTCAGGCCTTGTACCGTTGTTACTGGGGAAAACTATACTCACAATCTGGAGCGACAATACGAAAAAAGAAAAAATGAAATTAACATGGAACGGGTTTTTGCTATCATAACCCGGCTAAATCAGAAACGCTTGCATACGAGTCTGCAACACATTGGGACATTTCATATCTTTAGTTGCAGCGGTTGCAATCATGTTCCCAATATCAATTATTGAGAATGATCACCTGTGCGTAAACAATTATTGATATAACCATGCTCATAACTCAGCTTGTATTCCACACACTTCGCAGCAGTTGACATAATATGGTTGGATAAAGCGAGAGCTTTCAAACGAATGGTCAATGAATTTTGTGGGAAAAACGAAGAAGTACCATTTCCCTAGCAATGACTCGGTTGTAAGCGGAAATCATCAGAAAATCATTGAGCATATTTCGAAGAATATAGCCTATCTCAGGTATGGAGATAATACACCATATTTCAAGTTTATTGAATAACCTTTGGAGACAATATACCTATTATGAGTAGGTATTAGAAATAATTAGTTGTCGCAATTATTATCATAATGACTTGTATCCCATGCCCTAAATAGTGCTTATCCAGATCGCTAAGAACTGTGCTGTTCACGAGGCAGAAAGTGCAAAAAAGTTCCAGTCATGCAGCATGATCGTATGAGCGAATTTTCGCAGATTATCGTATTATATTACTTTGTTTTGAAATTTGAGTGCAAAGAAATTGTTAACAACAAATTTTATGAAAAATTAAACTCGTTCTAAATCATATTCTACGATTCAAAACAGATTTGGGATGTTTGAAAATTGTTCAGTTCTTTAAATCGATTACTCAGCTAATATTAATGAAATTTAAGTACATTTTTCACCATGATTTTTCGATTACAATTTTTTTTGTTCTCGTTCTTCGCTGATAAACTTTTTTGACTAAAATTCTGACAAAAATATAAATTTAAACATTTTTGCCTTTCCCAGTCATTTTTGGTGATTTTTTTTTTAGCACATTTTTTATAATGAGCCCAACTTAATGTGCTCTAAATGTCGCACCTATCCTAGAATAAGGGTACAACTCAAAAATTGTCATTTTCGGCAAATCGCATTCAAAGTTTTCCTTCCACACCATTGCTACCAGTTGAGTTGAGTTGTTCAATTGAGTTGTTCCAACTCAAACACTGAAATCTCACCAGTCAGGATCCAAAATGTTCAGAAAAGAAAGACACAAGTTAAAATTGTCCACACAAAAAGGAAACAACTCAAAACGAGACACAGACTGCGTGAACTCAACTGAGTTGTGTCTTTCTTCCTAGGACGTGAATTGGTTACTCCCTCCATAGAAGAAAGACACACGCACTCTCTAGCGGAATCAGAGTGCCCTACACATATCTCCACCTTCTACAGACAAACTAGACCGTTTCTACTTCTCAGAACCACAACTAACTCAAAAATCGCGATTTTTGAGTTGTACCCTTATTCTAGGACGGGTGCGATGTGTTGGCCAACGAACTCATACTTTCGTTTGGCAAGCTTGATTTTTTGGTGCAAGAACGGAATTTTTCATATTTATACATATGAAAAAGCGTTAAACTCTGGGATTCGTTTCAGAATGTCTCAAAATGGATTTCAATGAAGAAATTTTCCGAAAATTTTTATTTTAAAATGTTTGAAGCCATTGCAATAGCTTCATTTCTTACGAAAATTCGCTAAAATCAAAGACGAGAGGTGAGAAGATATTAATTTTTACGGACGCCAACTCGAAAGAGTTTTTCAAGACCGATAGAGCACGATCCGACACCCACTAGTGAACCGTGTCTCGAATCGGAAGCACTCAAGCTGCCGGCCGTCATCGCTTGACCAGGTTAGAGCCGCTCTAAATAGGTAGCCCGCCCATACGTCACGAACTTGAACTTATCTCCAACGCCTGCCCCTCTCGAGGAATCTCCAAGTCGATATTTTTCTAATGACCTGCTCAAAAAGGCAATCCACTTAAAGGGCCGAGATACCCCGGGAGCGGCCAGACTGGACAGGAAGGCGCTCCCCATCAATATCACTGCCGTACACGTCATCCCGGTGAGTTAGCGTGATCCCAATTAGATTATAAAGGCTCTCTCCCGATCTTCGAGCCAGATTTCATCGCCAATTGATTTCCAAAGAGACTTCGACAGGACGCAGGCCGGCGTTTATTCTCCGTCGTCAAATCAAAAGGCACTGGTACTTGCTGACTCAATTGGTAGATACTGACCTACTCGTAGAAGACGATGTAAAACCTCTTTCTCAATGATATTATAGTAGACACTTTTCGACTCTAACAGACGTTATCACCACCAACAAACTTACCAATCTTACAGTAATGTTCTTCATCCAAATTGTTAAAGTGAGTGTTGTGATCTCCATTAAACCAAAAGAGCGTTGTCCTCACCCTCAAGCCAGATTTCACTGAGAACCAATTTCAAAGAGACATTGACTGGACGCGGCGAGGACTCTATTAGCCATTGTCATCCCATATCGTACTGATACGTGGAACTAAAATTGGTAGTTAAAACGATGTAAAACTTGAATGTCGTTACAGTGAAAACATTTCTTCTCTCACAGATCCAGTCATCGTCAACTACTAATAATATCATTGATTATCTACCGTAGTTCCGCATCAACATCCTAGTGAGTAGTCTGCGTCTGATCCAAATCAAACTAAATAGCCAGATTTCACTGCAATTCATACAGAAAGTGAACTCAACAAAACGTAATGGTGATTATACGCTATTAACCATTGCCGACTCAAAACATACTCATTTCATGCATGCTGACTCATTTTGTTGTTAGGATGGATGTTGTAAAACAGATTTTCCCATCTCGCCCACTCCTCCCCCTTTGTAATGCTACAAAAAGAACAATTCAACACACACAAGTGAAATATTCCATCAAATATAAGCCATATAAAGTTACCGATTCTCATCATCTTTCTCGCCATCAGCATGATTGAAATGAAATCTCATTCTGCTCAACCGCATGATTCTGATTATATTGTAAAGGTTCATCATCAGTGATTTTTCAGAAAAATCACTCTAATAGTTTTTATTTTGATACAACTTCAAGAAATTGAGGATTGTTGATTGACAATTTCTTCAATTCCTTATTCAATTTGTAGATACAGTTAACATAGAAGAAGTTAAGATGCAAGGGGTTTCTTCTACCATCGAGTTAACAAAATGATGTTCTGAGCTACGTTATAAACACAGAAGATTTCATTACTACAATGCTTGGAATACTAAGGATAATAATGGAGGAATCGTGATAAAATTTATCAGAAAACAAACTATTACCGATTAAATTTATATGAGTAATGTCACAATACTGATATTCTTAAAATACAGGAAACAACATTAAACTTATTACTGATGAAAACCTAATGAAATCTTCAGTTCATTCACTGTAAATTATACATTTCTGATTTTTATTGAAGATGCTTACAAATGGAACTTTCTAGTAACCAACCATTCTTACATAATTTAACATATCTTAGAATCATGTAAATATATTCAAGTGAACTATCAAAACGTAGTAACAGAGTTTTCACGTTTAAGTTTGCATGCAGCGATAAACGCGTACTCACCCAGATAGTTAAACAAGCTGAAAAGAAAGGTCATTCTTGATTATGATTTACGACTTCAATAACTTGCTTTTATGTGATCCTTTTTTGCCTCATTTCAATAATTGTTCAGATGTGCTTCATACCTAATGCCTATTCAACAACGAATGCCAACGTTTAGCCGAAGGAGAAGAGAAATTATGGAATGAAGTTTGTTAGTTTTGATTATTACTGTCGTTAAGTAATAAAGGTGTAATCGTTTCAAGATTTCAACAGCTTTGCAGTGATGGGTAAGGACACTCGTAATATTTTTATTGCACATCTCGAATAGGTCATTTTGTGGATGAGCACTTTAAAAGGATGTTTCGTCTTGTGTCTCTGAGTTTGTTAGTTGTTATTGAAAGTCGTAAAAACTCATAAGAGCGGTGACTTATGGGTGATGGAATGCCGAGTGTGGAAGGGCGTGGAGGGCTTCACTTATTATCTCCTGCCCATTGTCTGAAGGGCGTGTGCCCTTGTCGCCATGCCTCATTAGACCCCCAAGACGAAGCTAAGGTACTCGCAGCAGCTTATCAAACGCATCGAAAAACCGAGATGAAAGGACGAATCGAATATAAAAAAAATCTTTCTTTCTAAAGAGAAGCTTTTTTATTGGATGATGTAAGTTGAGTAGAAAACGGGCAGCTGCCGCATTGAATCGTTTTTGCTCCCGTACCGGGTATACCCTCTAACAGTCCATAATCGCCGGAAGCCCAGGGACCATACCAGCGTCTCGATTATTTCCACTTTGATATAGGCGGTCTCATTACTTACGCCGATGATGTCCGTACCTAAAACCCTTTCTATATGGCCCTTCCTAAACAGGGAGCGAGTTGAACCGTATGTGGAGCATTAGCGGGAGAAAGCAGACAAGTAGACACCGTTAAACAATTTAAATCCGTAACGGTAGCGGATTATTAATTTTTTCCGTTGACTAACCTGTTGATGGTTTAAAATGGAATGGACTGAAAACGTGACCATTTATTGCAATGAATACTACTCAAACCAAATCGCTAACAGTACTTTGAAAAAGTTTTACCGTTATTTCCACTGAATCATTCACAATTCGATCGCTTACCAAAACGTTTTGATTTCGAAATTTTTAGTGCAGTGTAATAATAGTGCAGGGATAATACATCAAGGATTCTATGATTACTACGTTTAGAAATCTTCGAAAAATATTTCAAGAAAAGATCAATTAACCGTATTTTAGTAGACTTCCTAATTTAGATGCTCTAATTTCTACTCCTCAACCTTTTTCTATAGTTTTTCTGGGTTTTGGGAAAGTAAACATTCAGAGTAATAACTCTAAATGGTGCAGAACTATGCATTATTCATGCATGTAAAGTTTAATATTTATTCTTTCTTAGACAGAGGAGCTCTGCAGAACCTGAAAACGTATGTCTTCTTGATGAAAATTTATAACGATGTAGCAGTGGTGAAGAAATGACAAATTATAATATTATTATTCTTTAGTGACTTTTTTAATGAATTGATATGAAATCGGAAACAGTGGTTATGGTAATAATTCGAGAATGCAGTAATGAGCTAAAATAGCTGCGAAAGGGGAGTGCAACCAGTGCAGAGTAAGCGGTAGCGGCTTGAGAGTGGACCCCATACATCTTTCATGGTAATGGTCCGCCCGTGGGATTGCCCTTAACTAAAATAGTATGAGCCCCTCCTTACGGCGGGACACTCATACGTGAAACAACTGCTCCTATTAGCTCGACTTCTGTTTCCTCTTCTTCAGAGCGACTTTACGAGCTACAAAGGCGGAATTAATACGAAGTAACAGGCCTCGTAAAATTACGAGGTGGCCTCCTGGAGTCTGCCTCAGCCCTACTGCCTTTTCCATACGCTCCGACCCAACCGACGAAGAACATCCAGCAATCCGAAAATAACAACGGCAGTTCCGAAGACACTTGTTAAGTGGGAGAAACGGGTTTCACACGGAGGAGAAATAGGCGCATTCCAATAAGTCTAAACATTATGGACATTCTATGTATAGGCTGAAATGTGAATAAGGATCTAAAAGGGGTATTGGTATTATTGCGTTTAAGGTCTATTGATTCCAAAATAACATACATTTTACGTGGGATCAACCATCTGAGTAAAATTCGAGTTTCAA
This sequence comes from Adelphocoris suturalis, assembly GCA_030762985.1. Classification (NCBI taxonomy): domain Eukaryota; kingdom Metazoa; phylum Arthropoda; class Insecta; order Hemiptera; family Miridae; genus Adelphocoris; species Adelphocoris suturalis. The sequence goes on from CM061048.1 coordinate 57,673,347, forward strand.
CTGTGAACAAATGGTTTCATAATGGATCTTTTTACGTGGAAAATAGGTACATTTAACATACCAAACACCAAACAAACCTAGGAATACACTGAATTAAGGAAAAAACTTTGCAGAATGGCAGGCAGTTACTAAGTATTTTTCCTAGATTATATGTATCTTATAGTTCGAACAACATTCATTGATTCAAAAACGTATGCACTTTTCAAAGACAGTTGCTAAGTGGGAGAAATGCGTTTCACGTGGAGAAGGAATTGGTGCATTTCATTCAGTCTCAACATTACTTTTAAAGTCTATTGATTCTAAAATAACAGCTAAATTTTACGTGGGATCAAACATTCGAGTGAAATTTGGGTTTTAACTGCGAAAAAAAGGTTTCATAATGTATCTTTTTACATGGGAAAGACTGAAAGAGGAACATTTAACATACCAAACATCAAACAAACCTTGGAATAAATTACACTGAATTAAGGAGGAAAATTTACAGAATGGTAGATACTTACAAACTATTTATGCATAGAGATTATGAAGAATAGAGAGCGTTTGTGATATAGTTGGAACAACATTCAGCAATTCTAGAATAACCCCTGCACTCTTCGAAAAGACTTGCTAAGTGGGAGTAACGCGTTTTACCAAAAAATGCTCTCGTACGAAGAAGAAATAGGCGCATTGAAATAATTCATATAATAAGAACTTCTAGATATTGAGCTGAATCTTGATGTAGGAGAAATTAGAAGAATACGTATGGTCTCATTTCTATAATGTGATATAGAAGAAATAACAACTTTACATGGTGTCGAATATTAACGAAAACATGCGGGTCTTCAGTGAGACTGGAAGGTTTTATAATTTATCTTGATATACAAGGAAGAATCGCGCTTGACTTAACAAACCATTCAGACAATCATTCGAATATATTACAGAAAAAACAGACAGCTACTGTTATTTTCTTTTTTATGTAGAAAATATTCGAAGGGTAGCATATACCATAATAATATGTCACACGTTTGGTAGGTGATATTAAACATGCAACTTCTAATAACACTGTTTAGCTCTTAGCCATCACGGATTGACTGAAATATTATAGAGATCGTCGAAAAACAAGCTGTTAGTTGAGATGAGAAACAATGCAAAATAAAACATCCTCTGGAAAGTCATCAAGAAGAACGTAACTAATGATGGGTATAGAGCAGGAAGGTCTAACACTCGCGAGGGGCCAAGAATGATTAATGACTCATAACAGCATTAAGAAGAAAAAAACTAGCATGCTGCAGGGCTTAGCCGCCCAAGCAAAGGGTACACGGTGACTAGGTCAGTACACTTCACGAAGATAACTCTCAAGTATTTAAAAGTCCTTCCCCCGTTCCCTCCCGAAGTTGTGAAGGCTCCCTCTATTTTCCAAGCAGTAAAGTTCGCTCCAGCGTTGGAGACGCTCTCCCGTTTTAGCGGCCTGTTTAATTTACGACTTCAAAGATTTAATAACCCGATCATCCTCTTTGGGCTGGGTAGTCTGGGAGCCTCTGATTCCCTTAATATGCATTTATATTAACGTTCTCCGATCCACGTTTCGTAACGAGTGTCGCGGCATTAAACGTTATATCTTGCCACCTGTAAGATTCACCACTTTACGAGATTAATGACTAAAACACCGTGTTTTGCATTGAAACGTGATCGGCGAACGGAAGTTGAAAGTTACGAATAATTCAGCAGAGCGTTGGTATTTGAAGGAACATTATCAGAAACCGTACTCTTCCATCTGACATACCAATAATCACAAAAAAGTGTATGTAATAAAATCAGAAGTACTCGAAAATTATTAACAAAGAGAAATTTAAAAGCCTCCACAGAAATTGCGTTTAGGAATGAAAATCGTCGAATGAAAATGCTTAAGGTTAAATAAACCTATAGATTAAATAATAATTAAAAATGAGTTTTTTCATCAAACCATGATCGTAATTAGTGCTTCACAGGGATCTCTGGAGGGAGAAAATTGGCAGTGTGAGATGTGTTGATGTTTCAGACAAACAAAGAGCATTGCAACGACTAAAAATGGTAAAAAATTGCTGGGATACAGTTCAGCAGCAACGATTTGATTGTAAGCGAGAATCATCAGGAAGTTTTGGCACCCGTAAAAAGTTTCGTTTCTTAAAAATATCGCTTCAAGCTGTAGGGTGCCAAAGCAAAGACATTAAATGTCAAATCAGTATAGTGCGTTTCAAGATATAATAGCGCTGTATAAAATTGAAAACTAACATCTTAGTGAATATGTAGTACAACTTCGAACCAGGTCTGAACTAATGAACAAGAAACTCTGCCCAAGTTATGAGAACATTTTATCTGACCAGATTCGGCACAACGGAATGAATCAGTCCAGCTTTCCTGCATGATAATGTAAGCCTAAGGACAAATTCACCCGCAGAATAAAAATTTTGAGAGTGCGAGGTGTCCACTTTCTGCGTTCAAACATTATTCGTTCAGTCTATCAAAAATAAAAAGTTCCAGCCATGCAGCATGGTCCTATGAGCGAATTTTCGTAAATTATCGTATTGTATAATGTTAAATTGTTTTGAAATATGAGCTTTTAGAGTGCAAGGAAATTGTTAACTACTAATTTTATGGCAAAAACGTATTCTAAATAATAATTTCCTATCCAAATAGAGGTATTGAATTTTTAGCTTTTTTTGCAGTTTTTATCGATTTTTTGGCCAATTTAAATGAATTTTAAGTACATTTTTCAGCATAATTTTGAACAAACATTTTTGAATGCTCTATTTTGTAGTTAATAAACTTTATTTGAGCAATATTCTGCCAAGAAAATATAAATTTAAAATTTTTAGCCGTTTTTAGCCATTTTTAGTGATTTGTTTAGTACATTTGTAGAAATTTTACCAATTTAATGTGCTCTAAAATTGCTGGTCAACAAAATCATCCTTTCGATTGGAAAGTTTGATTTTTTCGGCGCAAGAACGGATTTATTATCTCAATCCTAAGGAGTCAGCGTCTGGAATGATATATATAAACATATGAAAAAACGTAAACATCAGAAATCGTTCACTGAAAAAATTTCTACAAAAATTCGCTAAAAGGTAGTAACGGCACTTGTATCACGGTTAGACAAAGGCAAACGGCGGTATTTAACATGAAGAAGTTTTCGTTTTGTAGGTTCTTTTAGTTCCCCTGCAAGTTTCTATTTCTATGGAGATGGCTAAAGGACGGCCGAGAGAGGTATAAAAGCCCCAACATGCATGAGATGTACGTTGAAGCGTTGCACGTAAGGTGCATCATAACACGATCTCACGTGACTCGGTACCGTAAAGTGGGCGAAGTCCATCAAGTTTTTTTTTTTTCATTTTGCTAGACTCTGGTGGTGCGTTTGATTTCGAGTTTCCGCGATGAGTAATGCAATAGGTCTAGGCCGAGGGACTGATAGTTTTTATTTCCGGTACAGAACGGCTCTGACTCAGGGGCTAAGACTGATCTGAAAATAACCAAGGAGTCCCCTCGACCTAGAGGATACTCACCGGTTTATTTTCGAACGTCCTGGAGGCTCCACAACGCGGGACGCGTTACGACTCCCAGACACCGCCGAACTCCCTCTCCTCAATATTTTTTTTTATATTCCTTTCTCTCCCGTCTTCAGTATAAACTATTTATAAAATGGTGAGGTCCGCTTCAAATCCTACACACAGCTCGGTATGTGTTAGTAACTTCCTACACCTCCGGTTACTGTAGAATCACTTATCTTCATAGTTATACTCTTGAGAGGACATCGAATGCAAGAGAGGAGATACAAGGATTGATTTAGATCACTGCTATTTTACACCATGAATAAACTGCATTCCAGAAGGTTAATCAAATGCCTACAGTGTATAAAGAGGAATTTCGAAAAATTCCCTCCACATTCGCGTAACGTTGGTTATTGGAGACAGTTCCTAAGCCTAGAGTAGAGATGCGAGTAATTTATGATGTTTAACGCCCTTTCTGATGTGCCGGAGAAAATATTTATTAATAGAGATCATTCATTTACTAAATTTTGGTGACGGTGAAGGACCTATATAGTTTCACAATTCCTATAGATTTTCCAACACAATATTACCTAGCATCATCATGATTACCATGAGTAAATACCTCAAATATAGTTTTTTGGCTCGTGACGGCCTCAAGTTCTACGGGTCGCTCAGAAAATTTTCCTACGATGGTAAATTTCTGCTAGCATTCTGGAGCAATAAACATTGATTCTCAAGAAGAGGCAATGATGTGTTACACAAAATTCAATTCGATGATGAAACTGATCAACCGAATGGTGAAGGACCAATATCGTTTTTTAATCATTATGAGAGTAGTTCCAGAAAAATATTTATTTAGTGTTTTTAGAAATATAACTCAGTACACATGTTTGTGAAGTCCTCAACATAATTGTTTAAATATACTTTTGGGGTACTAATTCAGTACACACACTTGTTAAGTCTTTCACGAACTTTTTTTAATGCGTGAGGAAAATTTTTAATTTATCTCCAACCCCAAAACACGTCCACTATGATCCTCCAATTTTTCCAATATTTCATCATCATAAAAAAGAAAAAACTTGGTCTATGGGAGAACAGAAGAGAATTTAGGTCACTAAGTTTAAAAGGATTTCGATTGTCTTATAATGTACCAGAGAGTAACCCTTTCAAATTTCAACTTCCAAGTTTCTTTCCAATTATGTTTACAAAATTAACTGAGAAGGATCACCTGTATGTAAACAATTATTATTCAGACAAATGCCTCAGATTGTTGGTCACGCAGTGCGCAGTGGTTAACATAAAACGGTTAGGTACGTAAATCGAAAGCTTTCCAACGAATGGTGAAAGATTTTTGTACGATGATAAAAATAATGCCTGAGATACAGTTCCATAGCAACGATTTGGTTGTAAGCGATAATCATCAGAATATAGGAGCGTAACTCACTAAACGTCGCGTAAAGGTAATTGTGTCTCATTTTTGGCCGGGTTATGGTGGCAAAAGCATATTAGATGTTTGAAAAAGTAGTTTGTTGGTTGTTATATAATCGAGTAACTGCCCCATGGATAGTTCTGAGATTGTTCCAGGACGGTAGATATTTGATGGAGGAGGCCTAACAGCATTGATATCAATGCAAAGGTAGGTACTGTAGAGCAAAAAGAAGAAACACTTCCAAGCTGGGGGAACAGCAATCAATTACGTGGATAATTGAGGTACGCCAATGATTGAAGCGTGTAAGTGTGCACACATTGCAAGAAGTCACGCCGTCGCTGGGCGAGGCGGGAGGAAAAACCGACTAATTATGAGACAACGGTAAGGCACGTTATTAAGACAAGACCACGTCCGATCGTAATTTGGAGTCAGGATAGTCACACCCCCGGGCCCTGGGCGCTTCCAATTATCCCGGGAATGGTCTTCTCTAGAGTCACCATCGACGGCTCGCAACCCTCTCCTCGGTGTGTCTCCCGTCTATCATCAACAGTTTTACCTGTTATCTTCCCCGGAATCTTGATAACTCGAGGCGTGACGTGGTTGTCCACAGTCCAGGGAGTTTGTTGCTTCAGTCATTACCACGCTCTGTGGGTCACAAGAGACCCCCTCCTCACCCCGGCCGCCCTGGACGTTGACACTGGGTGAGACAATTAAAACTTTTTTCAAGATCCGCCTGTCTGATAAAGTCCCCCGAAACAAGTGACTCCTCCATAAGTCACTACCCTGGGAAAGGGAATCCATTCGGAACCTTGCAAAAATTACTGTTATTATTGCAATGGATGGTCGCTCAAAAGTTTGTCAGCCCGATAACACGTACCTACAACAACCCAATCAAATATCGTTTTAAATGCACAAACTAGTGATTAACAAAAACAAAAACGACAGAAACCCCTACATACTATCCAATTGAAGAGGGAAACATCGTAATATAAACAGATACATACTCATAAATTTAAAGAATTCACAACTGAATTTTAGCACATTGACGTATACCTAATAATATACCTGAAAATCAAAGACGTGCAATGTTAGTAAAGATCATACGAATCGTAATTGACAGAAGTTGACTCCTTACCATAGGTAACAAACGAGATCAATAAATAAGCTGTAAGCAGTGGTAGAATGCATGTGAATAGAGTTAGATAATATTTCAAAAGCAATTTAGCATACTCGATCCCTGCACCGAAACGGAAGGAAATAGTAATTCTTGCTGGAAGAGCGTTTTATACTAAGTGTCCAGACTTGATGATGAAAGGAAGGATATGAAGGATAAAATTATAAAGAGGTAAATTGTATTGTACCTTTGGACAAATGAACCTCAAACTGCGTAATTCTTGGCAAATACTTTTTCCGTTCGTTCAATATTCTGAAAGCAAAATAAAAAAAATGTTAAGGCGCGGAAGAAATCACGGGAATATAAAAATAAAATGAAAATATCTGACAAAATAAATCCTATGAAGTTGTGAGGTTGGGCGAACACTGCGATACATGGTACAGGACAGTCCATTCTTGCTGATATAATGTATGACATAGATTAATCATCTATGTATCGTCGAAATCTCATGGTAAAATTATTTCTGACGATTTTCAACATTGCAATTTTGGGGATGACCAAATAACTATGTGTGATCGGAAACCTAATCTTGGCTGAGTTGAATTCATGGAATTTAAAATAATAAAAACGAAAAAGATAATACAAGATGGTATCTTTCCATTTCTGTGTAAGGATCGAGTAGTTTTTTTCTCCTCGATGGAACACATCCATCATGCACCTTTTTGGAGTTCTGCACCAGCTAAAATCCAGAATGTTACTGAAATTGATGAAACCAACAAGTGAATTTGCAAATTTTCAGACTCATTATGATTCGATCGGTTGTTAAAACTAAATTATTAGAATCAAATTTAAATAAATCTATGTGAGACAGAAAACATACTGAAATGGTGGCGTTACAGACGTGAAGTTTACATGTTTAGAGTTTCGGTGGTATTTCATTTCTGACAAAATTAACAATACGATTTCCCTGTATTTGCAATTCTAAACCTGTTTGGAGACAGTGACATCTGCTTTGTGCATTACAACAGTTCATGTTTCAAGTTTGGAATCGCATTAAACTGGATGCTGTAAACAAAGGTGGTATTGAATATTGTTGGTGGCATATTGTTCACGGAGCGGTCGGTAGGGGCCATTCATATTTATAACGAGAACTATGCATTATCATGGTGGGCGAAAATACTTCTGAACAATGTCAGGACCAGGCCGGAGCCCAGCTCTCAGGACAATGGGTCCCGAAGAATAATTTTCGGCCCACTCCTGATGCTTAATGACAACAATCGAGCTGGCCCAGCATCTCAGCATCCTCCGCTGAAAGAGAAACGTTGATATTGTAATGAGAAGCGTTCCTATGGAGTCTTGGTCAGTTACTTGAAGCTCGTTCCAGCATCCATATCTATCGCCTTATTCGGCACGGATTTTACGATCGAGACCCTCTTGGAGAAACGTGTTTAACCTCAATACGTCCTTCATTCCACTTGATTCCTTCGTAAACGCTTCAAAATGAATTACTTCATCCTTTTCAGCAGTAAATCATCATTCCTTTAAAGCGAAGCCGGGGGTAGTAAAAGTGTGTATTAGGCCCCGCGGATATAGGTAAGCTAGACATTTTACTCTCCCGAGCTGTCCCTTCCCTTTGCTCAACTTGTACAGTACCCTACTTTTTGATATTTTAGCGCCATTTTTGGATTTATGTTGGACAGTTCGTCCTCTTGATGCAGCATCACAATAAATATGAATGTTGAGAAATATGTAGGTACGAATCCGAACATGTTCGAATTAAATCATCAGCCACTTCACGACTCAATATGGAGTGCCACAAGAAATGTCAGCAACAAGAAATTTTTCATAAACTTATACAGTTATACATAAACGCACCCATAATCACCACCAAGTTGAATAATAGTTGAATTCGTAATTCCGACGTTCCCATTCATATACTATTACATATACACCAACATACTTTTGACTCTAAAAATCTTTCAACTTTTTTGCCAATGAACATTTTCATCCGCTGAATAAGTACTAAAAATATTCTTTTTAGGATCGTAAATGTTTTCTTTTCTTTTAGATTTTATGTTTTTCTGAAAACGAGACGTTAAAATATGGAAGACTATTCTTTGTGGTAAAGAAACCCGCATTTTTAGATGTCTCCTAAGTCAATAAAAACGTTTTGAAACTATTTTGGAATACACGAAGGCGGTTTTTTCAGCAGCTATGACGTTTTACTCAGCTGTTGTATTGTAAAACTTATCATAGCAATCTTCACTAACATAAAAATCGCCTACCAGAAGATTTGTTACAAGTACCATTGGATACCAATACCGTTTCGCATTCAAGTATTCAATCGCTAACTAGCGTATCCGCCTACGATGCTGGAGTCCACGGGTTCGGAACCCATTCAATTTTAAAAAACTTTGCGTCGTATTCCACTGTTATCGTTCCGCCACCCTGATACTAATCCATAAGTCCAACTAATCTGAATTTTTACTGAATTAATACTACTTGATTTTATGTATTTTTGAGATGCGATCGTAGCGTATATCCAGACCACTGTTCTTACAACTGATCCGTGTAAAATCTCTCTATGGTTGCAAACGAGTTTACACTGTTTACGACTAGTTAAAAGAGGATTCTTCGGAAGTGTTCGGGAGTTCTCGGAATTTCTCGGATAGTTGCTCTGCACCTAGACTCTCCTGTTCTAAATCACCTGTTTGGGGCTAGAATAATGTATTTTTCATTTAATGTTATGCGTGGAATAGCCAAAAACAGCTTAAAACCTGCCTTCAAGTGAAATCATCGAAAAATGCAGTTTGGTGAGTTTAGCCTGGGAGTGACGATATGCATTTCAACGTAACATTTTCGATCTGCATTCCACACTATTGCTGTAGTTAGTATTCAACTACCATTCAGCGTGATATCATTTGTTAACTGATGGCAGATGTAAAACCAGCATAATGACTGCTGATAACATGTATAGGACTCACAATTTCATTAAATCGTCCTCATTGAAGATGGATTAGCAAGACCTGACTGATATACAATTTCACCAACACCAACTTGATTTCAAACAGTCCGATTTCGGATAAGACCGAAACCAATCCGAACCTTCTGGTACAGGCAGGTAGAAGGTGCGGTGAGGGACATCCGGTTTTAATTGGTCCATATTTCCTGTAGCTCCACTGGCACGGAAAACGGCTCCCCAGGAGTTTTTCTCCTACTTTGTCACCCTTCACGGCACCCCTTCCCCTCTTCGCCTTCCTCCGTGATCCCTCGAAACAGGAAGAAGAAGATGAAGAAGGACCGCCGGGGCAGTGGGAACTCGAAGAGACCAATACCGGATAATGAACCTTTGATTCCTTCTTCCACTTCCACTTGACTCTTTCAGGTCAGGCAGGACACACTATTGTTCTACACCTTCCTCCCGAGACCAAAACTAACAATGCTCCTCATAATTGTCGCTTCTTTCGGACGCTCCTACTTTTTTTTCGTTCGTTCGTTTCGTGCGGTACGCCACCTTTTATCTTTTGACCATTCACGGCCGACTGGATCTTCAGCCATTCATTCTCTCCCTCTCCCATTTCTGTATTCGTCAATCATGTGCTTGACATTACTCTAAAACACATTACCTACGAATTCAATAACACTACTCACAGATGGCATAGATGAGTATGGGGGAGTTGGGCGTTTTCACGGGTTCCCTACACTCAGAAAGTGAGAACCGTACTATAATTCAGAACTCACCTGTGGGGGAGATTGAATAGAATTATAGTAGGTCGGAATAGAAGACAGTTAAGTGCCCATCCAGGCTGACGCCTCTTTTTGTCCGCAACCCATGCAACTATTGCAACCTATACAATCCACAGACATGGAACTTGGAACATTTAGTACATCCCAGCCGCCAAGAATCAAACATCCAACAGCTCAGTCACACCCTACAAACATGCAGCGTCGAAGTAGATCTACGTCAAGAATGATTTACAGAAAGCAACCACGAGGAAATTATTTATCAATTCAAACGTTATTATTCTGTTCCTGTATACGAACCTATCTTTGAATAAGAAACTCCGCAAAACACCAGAAACGACTTTGATGCTCGTATCAAAGAAGTACAGTTTTGACGACTTACCAAATTTGAAAGTTGGATTATAAAAAGAATTTTTTTCAAGTCGTTTGATTCCGTTTAACCTATAAGAGACAATCTTGAGAAATATTTTATTCTTTATCCTCTACGTCTATTAGCTATTTCATCACATTCGTCGTCTGTGGGCTTCCCAACTGACTTGGAAAGTTCCAACATTCAGCCGGATATTCATTCTTACACACTGCAGGTATACGCCATGAATCGAACTATTTTCTAATCCCCCCAGATAAAATCGTCGGATAAAATAATGATCGCTCAGTCGCCGAGCCGCTCCGCGAAAGGTCAATAGTTGCTAATTCGTTGTTTACACAGATGGAATATTAATGGCGGAATGAATTGCAAACTAGTACAATATAGCATCTAACGGCTCGATAGAGAGGCCTCGCAGGGGACTCGTAATTAGTATTTTGTTGAACGCATTTCAATAGAGTTTACGATCATCTAACAAAAGTTATTTTAGTACTTCCAACCGCCACGCACACATTAAACGATGTATTCCCTGGTTTCATTGTTTACAGCCATTAATCGGCAAAAGAAAAGTTTGGATGTAAAATTACGATTTAAATCGCCTTAACAGCTTCATCTGATTTCAGACTAATCTAGCGATTTAACGAAATGCAATAAAGCGCACACTTTCATTCAACATTACCATTTATTTAATTTTGAATGATGATTATTCCTATGATTAGGTGTGAAATTCAAATGAACGGCACACGATTGAAACCTGGCAGTTTTATTCATACATTCAAAAGGAAACATTATGAACTGCATTTAATGAAATCACTAGAACTCACCTAATTTAGGAGAAACAATTTTCCAATCCACATTAGGTATCAACTCATTAAAACTATAGGTAGAGATTTCACGTTCTCCAATTATGATCACAGAACTTTTTGATTACCATGTTTCATCTTCTTGGTTCAAAGCTAATCTAGCAGTTATTACTGGAATGGCGTACTCAGTAGAAAGTTATTTTAACATGGAACGTGTTTTTGTCATCATAACCCTTCCACAAATGAGAAAATTACAACATGATCGCAACCACTATTAGTCTGGAAAGGAACTTGGAAGATGAAATTTTATAGGGGGTCACTCTGGGACATTAAGAGACGATTGAAATTATGGGCTGTTTCGAAATCAGCTGAGTGACCTAAATTCTCCAATGTTCTCCCAAGCAAAATGGTCCATGTTCTCTGAAGATTTAGTGCTTAGGATTAAATTTGTTTTATTCAGTTTTATTGTTATCAACTTATACTAAAAATTTTTGGTGACCATAACACCAAAAAACACTGAGAATCACATGAAAACCATGAATTGGATCTACTACAAATAAGGAGTATTGAGTTGGCATTTATTCTGGCAATTTGTTAATGTTTTGTTATAGGTAATCTTTCTCAGTTCATTGTTTCCTAACTGGCGAACGATTTTTGAACGATGGTAAATGCCTAAGGTATAGCAACGACTTGGTTGTAAGCAATAATCATAAGAAAATAGGTGCGTAACGCACTAATTCTCCATAACAGTAATTTCGTCTCATTTTTGGCCGGGTTGAACACGTTCACGGCATAAACACGTTCCATGTTAATAGGGAAAGATTGCCTTCTTAAAACGGTAGCAGCCATTGCTACTGGTAGTATCAGTATGATGGTAATTACGATTTGTAATTGCCTGACAACCTTTCGCAACTTTCTGAATACATTATGGCTGACACAGATTCTGGTGATCACTTCAATTATATGGTAAGTGCAGAGATATGTAGTCAGCTACCATGCAACGTCCAATGCGTCCAGACAAGAAACAAGTACTGCAGGTAAGAGAAATATAGTGAGGAAGGTTTGAGCAACGTCCACATTAGTCGAGGCTATCGACTCTGACGGTGGTCAACCGGAAAACAAAGAGAAATCTTCAAATCCTTTGAAAGATGGGGCTGTCCCGCCCGCCGCGTCGCCCATAAGCAAATATGAACAACCTCTTAATTTTTCTGTCCGGGATGAAGCGGTGCCTTTCAGAGAAAAGTGAAAGGACAAAAACGTGTCTACCTTTAGAAATTTGTCACCAAGCATGGAAGAAAAAAAATTGTTGAAGCTGACTAAACTTTATTAGATACATGTAAGAGGTATATCACATAGTAGAATAAGAGAATGTGGAACTTCTAACAGCATCGATTAGTGAATACGAGAGATACTATATTGCATATGAATAAGTATCAGGTATCTTTACGTAAGAATGAGAGGGTTCGTATCGTCACCTTCATAGGCTTCTACTAACATACATTCCAAAATTTAGCCTTGAATGTTGTGATTATAAGTACAGAGCTTCCAAATATATGAGATACGAAATTACAATGTTAAATACATGAAAATAGTAAATATTGAGGTTGACAGATCTTTGCAAGAGACCAACCCAGCGACGTGGACGATGGAAAACAACTTCCCATAGGGTGAAGAGGAGAGGATTTAGCTAATTCGTCTGCTGAAGATGGTGCTCGTCATTTCCTTAGTTCTTTCATGTCTCAGTGAGGACCCATATCAAATTTTAATTTCCTATAGAGTCAACATCAGGAGGTCACTCAGCTACATTCCCGATACTTTTGAAGTAAAATTTTAGTTTCAATATCGTGTAACGTTTTTGGGTACAACATGATTAGGTCATGGCTTAAGCGTGTTTTACGCTAAATAATGGATATGTCGTAGCTCTGAGAGTAATTCCAAATTTTCGTCCCTCAGAAAAAATTTCACGTTTCCCAACGAATTGTACATCCGATTTCCACGTACTAGCAATCGTTTCTTGGGAGAATATAAGTTTCCCAAAATAATTTTCCATCCCACGAAAATCGTTCTCCGCTCACTGGAAAGCTTTGATTTATGGCACATGACTCCATATTTATTTGGGACAATTTTCCCTTCCTTATTCTTCCTGAGAAGTCCTTGCTGTTCGCTTCGTAACATATTCAAACTGAATCATGTGAATCTTCTTGAAAACAGACGCATCCAAGCGAAATGGTGGAGTGACGACATGGTGGTGTACAACGCTAATTTATTGAAGAAATGCTTGACATCATAATATTATCTCCACATAGCGCTCTTTACTTATATATTCTCCCTAAATAAGTTCGTTTCATTTCGTCACAAAAACATATTGCATGAACATCTTTCACAACATCCTCTTGCAAGGATATTATAATTATTATAACACAAAAAATGTGCAGATGAAATATGGGTGAGTACTTCCATTCATCAATGTCCGTATACTTACAAACCATAACCAATATAATAAGCGGTATGTGAAAATTTACAGTGCAAACAGACATATCGAAGTCACAGCGGACCATTGTGCAGAAATAGATCTGGTGGACATGTGAGAGAATTTTATAACACGTATGTAATTTTTGCGAATCAAAAGAGTCTTACAAATCTCCATTAATAACGCGTAAATATAGCCACGCATATGTTTAGAGTATGTGGATATGATGGTGAAATGCAGGGTTCGATTTAGAGTCCCTTGAACGGATTTCTGGACAAGTTATTTACTTTTCATATCCCCAAAATTCGACGAAATCAAAATGTCAGACAGTCTGGAGTCGCATGGCGTAAAACTCTCGCGGAGTCATGATTTTCTCCATCCTCGTCATTAATTTCTCCGAATCCCCATTTTGCTATATATGTTTTTTAATACTCTCATCTATGAACTGCCATTACGATGACCCCTCGGGCTTCAAATGTTACTATGTCAGACACAACTTCACCCTTCACGTCGTGTTAATAATTCTCTCCGTCCGTCGAAGGTATGCTTTTCTTCATTATGTTACGTACCCCGGACGGCCGCCAGTTCCCGCGTGACCCCTTCCACAATAGGCAACGGTGAATTTCTTTCTCGGATGCCCTCAAGCGAAATCATCACGATTCCCCCTACGTCCCAATCGCATCAAAAGTCCTCGTACTTCATAACGAAACGTATCTTTTTTACCCCGTCCGAAGGACTGAGGTCTCGGGTTGTTTAGGGATTGATGAGACGGAAAATTGGTTGCATCACGCGGGTTTGAAAAAAAAAATCACCTATTAAACCGTTTTATAAACGAATACCTCTCAGAACATCCAAGAAAACAATGAAGGTAATTCAAGTGTCCGCAAATTAATTTATAGGTATTCTTGTAGTTAGCCATTTCTTCGTACTGAATACTGGTGTGAGGGTGGAAGTATCACGGCTTCTTCCTTTTTATGTATTTATTGACTTCACAACTAGTTTCGCCCTTCAACAGGCCTCATCAGGTGCTACAATATAACAATTGGTCTTATACATAATGGTAGATACAGAGGTACTATGTGCTATAGTAAGTGCCTGTACTTTATAGATAACAATAGCATACCTCTGTATCTACCATTATTTATAAAACCAATTGTTATATTGTAGCACCTGATGAGGCCTGTTGAAGGGCGAAACTAGTTGTGAAGTAATACATAAAAAGGAAGAAGCCGTGATACTTCCACCCTCACACCAGTATTCAGTAAGTTTAATTTATTTCAACAGTTTCCATCAGAAGTCGATGGTATTTTCAGGGAAAACGGGTTAGGCTGCAGATGACTTAATCATCTCAATTTCAACTCGATCTTATTTCCCACACTATCGTTAAAAATCAATCACAAAGTTTATTCAAAGATGAAAATAGAAGTTAAACCAGATTGTAGAATCAAACCGAATTTTTCTTCAAAGTATTTGATATATGACGCGCACTTAAAACAATTAGATTTTTTTGCCGTTCTAGTGTCTACAATAAAATTAATTCCTGCTGGTTTCTGCATCTTCAACTATTTGGCTGTTGTGATAGAAGTGTTGTCGGCCGTAATGTTGGTCATAGTTGTATATAGTCGGGATTCGGCCCAAGGAGAAACTACTTCTCTTACTTGGTGGTACTAGCTTTAGTTTTCTTGTTGTTTTGGATTTCCCCAAATAAAATTGTGTGGCTTGTTGGCGCTAGCCATTTTATGAGGTTTGTAACGTCCTGTTTTTGGTACTGTCCTCTTTGAGGGCAAAGCTTTTAAGTAAGTCCTTGTTTTCTACTTTACCAACCTTAACATTAGCTTTAGCTGAGTGATATAGCGCAATATGTTTGCAAACCATGATAGTCTACCAAGTTTTTTTGTAGTTGGTAGACTATCTGATGATGGTAACAGAATGGTGACCGAAGCGTCATTACAATGATTACAAAGATTTTGTTTTATTTCTCTCTCTTTGGGCCGAATCCCGACAATATACAACTATGTATTTGACTGTTGGTAGTGTGGGAATTACAGAGAACGATTATTTTTGTCCATGAAAATATTGATGCACATTTCTATAGCAACACTATGCAATGTATGATAGGTACACAGCATAGTTTGATTATTGAGTTCATAATATTAAATCACGAGGTTAAGTTGCGAAATAAGGATTTGATGGAAAAAGTATACAAAGCACGTAACCATAGCCATGGAAGCTAGAAATGGTTGTGGAATGAACTCCAACCTTAGTACCTATTCGCGTACAATGAATATCGAACCCTTAAACTGCTGTAAATTTCATCGAAATTGGCGTAAAATTCAGTGAAATCATCTGGACCAGTTTTTATTTTATTCTATCCATTTATTTATTATAAGTTTTTTAAGTCTATAATTTTGTGAACTTTTATTTAAAAGTCTGGAAGGAATGAAAAATTACGTCGTATCGTGTATTTATAATCAACATTAATATATAGAGCTGCTAATCAATATTTTATTTATTAAGTTTAGTACGATTAAAAAGGTTAGTTCAACAAAATACGCCAAAATGTTTGTCTGAATGGTGACTTTAAAACACTAGTAGTACATATCCAGCAAACAACGTATTATGATGAAATTTTACGATACGTGAGACTTGTACGATGTTGTATTTTTTATATTTTTTACGATTAAGCGTTGCATGTGCTCTGAGCTCTGGGGTACTTACTTACCAATGTTTGTGAGATTACAAACAAAACGACTTAAAGCTCGTCTTTCTCGAAGTGAAAGCACCCACCCGCCAAAACACTCCACCAAGTCCAAGCATCCATTTTCCAGTTTTTTAAACTAAAAAAAAAATTGGTCGTTTAGGTCTGCTCCATAAAAGAAAAAAAATACACTCCCCAGTTAAAAGACGCCGTCCGTTTACAACTCTTGTGTCTCCAGACTCGAAGAAAAATGCTCCTATCTGACTCTCCCTCTCGTCTCAACTACGCCCACACGTGTTAGTTAAGTTTTCAGCTGGACTAGAAAATGTTTTGACAACCATCCGGGGAGGGGGTGCACCCCCCGGGACAAATTGTCTAAACACTGACCATCCCCTGCTGTAAAACTTCAAAGTCGGCTCTTTTTTTTCAACTTCAGTTTTTTTGGCTTTTTTTCTTTTCAGTTCGCCCCCATCGATCCTTTTCCAACCCCTGGAGACGCTACCGTTTTTTCTCTCATCCAGCCAGTCGGTGTCCGCCTTGAAGACTTTGCGCGTCCTCGATTTTTTCGGTAAAGAAAGGGAGGGGGGGTTAAAACTTTTATTTTTTGCCCGCAATTCGTGATCTCTACGTTACAGCCGGCTTTTTTTCGTTGACTTTAACAAACCTACATTGTTGTGCTGAATGTTCAACGGGCGAAGGTAAATATTTGCTTTTCCTCTCAATTGGACCTTTTATGAGTTTGACCTCTTTGATGGAAAAGAAAACTTGAGAACCTGAAAGATGTGCAGGATATTTTCCTACTACCCAATGCTCACCTAAGAATATTCACCCTGTTTCACCTTTTTTGCGGATCAAGCGGAATTGTCGTTGTTCGAACCTAAATCGCTGGAATTAAGAAAAAAAAAAAAAAAAAAATCAAAATACTATCCCTTATTTAAACACTTAAAAGATCTATTAATACATTTATAGAAAAATATGTATCATAAAAAAAAACAATTTCACGTATTTTAATATGATAGTGACCAATTGCCGACCAATATCTGATGTAGGTACTTACCATTAACCAAACGCATTCAAACGAGAACAGAAACTGGAAAATACTGCACTACGATCCCACTAAAAATGGTTACATTATACTATTTTCGCCGATAAATAATAAACAAGCGACACGGAGGAAGAAAGAGCGATATTTGATATGAATTCGACCACAAACTGGGGACGTTACTAAAAGCTGATAGCAAATTCATTGATAAAAGTTTCTACAGCAATATTTTCTGCCCAAAAATTGAATGTTTTCGAGTATCATAACATCATATATCTTCACAATGTATGAATGTGTACATGAACGAGTGTAAGCACCAAACGTAGATATAATTTATTTTACGCAATTCCATATACTGTAGGAAGACATCTTTCTGGTTAGCGTAGGTGTTGACCTATTCCGGGTTTGCTAAGATGAAGAGGTTGATGGGGCGCCGACGGGCGGGAAGGTTTTAGCAATTAGTCGAGGCGGGAAAAAAGGAAAAATAAACAGAAGAGAAAAGTTTTTGAAGAGAGGGTGGCGGCACCTGGCGGGGGACGGGTGGAACTACGAAAAGTGCGCATGCGCACCTTTCCCCCCTTTTGCTGCTACTAGAGGAGGAGGGTAGGATTTAAAAGTTTCCCTTTATTATAGGAAAAGGCGTCGACCCTTTCAGAGTTTTTCGGTCAAAAGCTCCTTCCCTTCTCTCGCCCGTGGATTAAAGACGATGTGCCATTTGGTTTCGTCGGAGCTTGAACCAATTTTGTCATAATTCGGGGTCTGGATTTCTAAAAGTATATCATATACCTACGTTTCAAATAATAGGCAACAGTAAATAAACAAGTTTGTATATCAAGTACAGAGATTTGAAAAATCGCTAATGGCCCATTCAACCGACGTACGAGACATTATCATCACAATTCCGGGTTAATTTCAACAATTTATAAAATCAGAAAAATTGAGATTGCTGTTATCCACACTCCCTAACTTAAATGGTATCGTCATTGCTGTGTCGGGGGTGGGGGATTCTCGGGCATCGTTCCAAATGTCATGCCAAGTGCCATGGGTGCATCAGATTTACACAGGGGGCAGGTAGAGGATGGTTCAGCAGCAAGCCGTGGCCAGTGGTCGATCTGAAGTTGGCCACGAATTCACGCCGTGGCGATCTACCGGGGAAGGGACTGGATGACAAGGGATTCCCACTGTTTCCCAGCAGCCACACTGATGTTCTGTTCTTTCATTAATTGATTTATTACCTTTGCTGCCTCATTGAGCAACATGTACTGTGCTGCTAGACAAGAGATGGCCTCCTGCTGGTCCAAGATTAAAAAAAACTCCCTAATAATATTCCAGTGTTTTTTTTTTCAGAACAATTTAGGTACCTAATTAAGATTAATTTTACGGTCCGGATCGAGGTCTACTGCTGAAGTCATATCCATCAATACATCCTCTTGATCTTTATTACATAATATCTTTATTACATTGATCTTTATTAAAACTGTTATGCTGATGAACTTTTATCAAATTTAGTTTTCCCTTCTTTCTTTCAAAGCAATCCATAGATAGAACGCGAACTCATGTTACATGTTTGTTGTAATATTACGGAGTACGATGGGGCTTATATCTCTTGTAACTTGATAGGGAGTTTGTTATCAACTAGTTTGTTTTGATATTAATCTGATTGCAACCAAATTGCCGATGGAACATTATTACAGAACGTGGTTCGACATCAACAGGCTATAAAATCTGGTAGATAACATTAATATAAATGTATAGGTACATTTGTGTAGTTAATAAATTCAATTAATTAAAATATGCGAATCCAAGGACTCACACGTCATAGTGGTTTTATGGTGTACTTGGTGACAAATAAATTATATGTTCATTGAGCCGCAGTGGCTAGCTAACGATTTGTACTGGAAAGCTGAAATGGGTCGTGGGAAATCTAAGGCCATCAACAAATAGAAGGAAAAAGAGAGGGAGATAGAGAGAGAAACCCAGTTTACAAACCGAACGATAATTTCTTTATCGGTGCGAAAGTTTACAACTTTTTAACGGCAGATTTATCATTCCGAGTGATCGCTCGGCCGAACAATGTTACGATCGTTCGCAGCGATCGTTTTTTCACCACATATTTTCTGATAAGTAGTTCAACGCCGGTGAACATTGTGGGGGGAATCGCAGCGGTGGCATCAACCCTTGTTTGATGTCGATTGAAGAAGATTGGAGGTAAACAGCCAGTAAAGATCGGCCAACAAATGATTTTATGTGTAGCTATATCAATTTATTTGTTATTTGCTTTGTATCCTACAAGTATTTAGTAAATGAACTTGGCGATACTATTATGAGTTAATAAATATTGTACGCATATTGAATAGAGTATGTTCTATTGTTTTAGAAATGAGGATTTATAAGTATGTTCCTTTTTTTAATTAAGGTTTAAGCCGCATCCCAACCAGAAGGATCATTAGCGGCAATGGTATTAGCCAATAAGTATGTTTATATTGTTTATGCAAGCTGTTAGGATTTACAATTACATATAAAAATATAAACTGCAGAGCAAGAAGACGCGCAACAACAACTAGAAACAATAAAATCACTTCGCAGTGGAGTCAACGGTTGCGTTAGCACATGCGCAAAACATTAACTGGCGGAAGGGTGGGTTTCCTACATTATAACGTTCGTTACAACGATTCTGCCGAAATGTGAAGGATAGTCGAAAATTTTTGAATATCTTTTGTAACAATTTGATTGAGATTAATCACTGCGCATGCGCGAATTTCAAATTCGTATCCCATAATCAATTTTGATTAAATTTTCAGGATTAGATTTGCTCCATAACCGACCTGTTACGCATCACAATGCTGCAGCCATACTAGTGCAGCGTTTAGGCCAACAAATTTCACTGAGGAGGCGTTCACGATCTCGTCGCGAAATTTATATTACCTTAATTATTGAAAAACTATAATGAAACACGAAATTGTTCTCTGGACAGTGTTATTTCATAGGCCTGAGGAAGGGTGCACAATCATACGAAACCTGGATGATAAAATACAGTAAAAAGAAACAGCTCCGAGAACGACTAGAATTTTATTGAAAATCTGTGTGTAGGTCGTTTATAGCCTGTTAACTTAACACTTTGGATTGGATAAACTTTCAACTTCGTCTGATGTATACTTGGTTAACGAGCCAAATTGGAGAAAAACCTTCATAAAATTTACCATCGATATGGTATTTATAAGTAAGTATATACAGAATATAATTCCATACTTCGCATTAAAAAACGAAGCAGTAAAGCCCCCTCATAGGTAGTGGATGTGATTTACACATCAACTGAAAACCAAGGAACAAACCAGTCAGAAGTTGTACCAAATATACCCAAATTATATATTATACATAAACACTAAAGAACGTTAAACTAGATTTACATTACATAACACACCTAACAAATTAAAATAAATATAAATAAAAAATACTGCCAAAGTAGTATATAATAATTTATTGTCAATTTAATATAACTGTATAAAATATAATCAGCACTAAATTTACGCTTGAGTGTGTTGATCGCTAATCGATTGCCAGGGAAGATAGTAGAGAGGATTTAGTGGATAAATATTAAAACTTGTTTTGTATATAACCAATCCCCTGTCACTCACTCATCTCTCTCTCTCTCTCTCTCTCTCTCTCTCTCTCTCTCTCTCTCTCTCTCTCTCCCTCTCTCTCTCTCTCTCTCTCTCTCTCTCTCTCTCTCTCTCTCTCTCTCTCTCTCTCTCTCTCTCTCTCTCTCTCTCTCTCTCTCTCTCTCTCTCTCTCTCCTTCTCTCTCTAGCTGGCCACAGTCCTTGATTGAGATCTAACGAATCCCACTAAACGAGTAAAACAACCAGTTTAACTTCCAGGTAATGAACAGGGTCACTCGTTCAATTTATGTCTCCCTTATTCAATTTACTTTAATCCACACGGCGACTACAAGAAGAAAAAAACCTCTTTAACGCCTCGCGCTCGGAAACCCCCGAGGAACCTCTCCCTCCCTTCGTAAAGAAGAAAAGAAACCAAAAACAGGCGTCAGGCGATCAACAAGATCTCAAACCTGATGTTAACGCGTAAGAGGGGATACAACCAACCTGTTCAGCGCGTGGACTCATCTTCCGCCTCTTGGAAAGGGGTACTCTGTACACCGTATCTCTTAGCTCGTACCCCCGGACACAAAAACTCCAACCCTTTTTCTGACCTCACGATGGTAATTTGAATGCTCGGACGTCCGCTCCGGACGCGTGCCCCGCGTCAGCTCTTGTTTTTACTGCATCGCTCGAGAGAAAGAGAACGCGGTGGAAACGTCTCGAAAAATACCCCCCGTTTGACGTCTTCATTTTTTTTTTTCTCTTTTTTTCGTGGGGGGACGCGGCTCGTAAAAACGGAACGTAAAAATTATTAATGATAGCGGCGAAGTCGTTTGAAAATGGGTTAGGGACGATGGGTGGCGCTTTTAAACGCGAGGCGAAGCTTTCACAAGATGTTTACCGACAATCTGTGAGATGAATGGCTCGAGTTTTCATGTATTGACTCTCAATGCTCAACGCTACTTCCCCAAGGCGTAACACACATTATCACTGGATCACTGATTGTTAATACATCGGGTATAGGTAATTAATTCTGATTGGTTAGCATCTTATATGGAAGAGCTAGTTAACTCTGCAACGTTCATTTATTTCAAAGTGTATAGTCCAGTTATCGAAGTTATCGTTGTCAATAAATGAAACAATCAACTGTTCGCCGTGTCTCATTACAAACGTTGTTATTACTTCTTCTGGTAATTATAATGATAAAACTTTGTTATAGCATAACCACTAAATTTAATAAGTTTCATTTAGTCCAGGTTACTGAGTGCGTGTGCTTAGTCATACTGTTTGTTCTAGTTAGTTTAATTATTATTGATGTACTAATAATTTTATTGTTGGAAGTTATTAATATATTATGAACGCAACAATGTTTTTATACCAAGCTATTACAAATAAATGGGCATGTTTCGTAGTTTTGTGTGCTAATTATATACTTCCTATTAAATTATTATTATTACCTATTATTATACTATCAATGGACATCCGAAGACATCATTGATTGAATATTAGCTTTAGGTAATGTAGCCTACAGTAGATCTTGTTGGAACGGAGCTGTGATTTCTGAGTCAACAATATTCTGTGAGTCCTTTCAAAAACATCTTAGAGTAATTAATGGGGCTTCAGAATCGACAGGAATTTGCGAATGTGACGTGAAAAACAATTTCAAAAGGGGGTTTAGTAATTATATAACGTATTGTATAAGCTGCAATTTAAAAAAAACCCATACCGAACGCATTGTTTATGAGGTGGGGAGTATATATAAAATGGAATGTTTCACACGGTCTCCGATAAAAACGGATTTAAGTTGCTAACTTTGTCGAATTTTCAGCTCGCTTATGTTTTAGTGCTTGGGACCAGACACTTTTCATACCGCGGGACAGTAGGTAAGTCACTAAATTATCCAAATCAAAACTACCTAAATCCTTTGCGAAATTATCCGAAAAACCACGCAGAAAAAATATCATAATTCAATATGGATTCTGTTCGTGGTTCATAATTAATTCGTAAGATGATTTTTTCAGCTCTTTCGTATAAAACTACAGAAAAATAATTTTATGGTATAATTTTTGTTTCTGTATCGAACCACTATATAATAGCTATAGACATTAAAACCAATACACGTAGGAATAGTAAAGTTATTTTATTTTGAAATAGACGTGTTCATATTAAATCCAGAGAATATCCAGAGAGTAAGTTTCAGAGAATATTGTAACGGACCAAAAAAGAAAAAACCTACTTCCAACTCTTCGAAGTAAAAAGTTCACTAATTTAACACATATAACTTAAAGACTCCAATATCAGTACCTATTAAATTCAGTTTCTTAATTGATTTAGGCAAATGTATCGAACGTTTTCCCGTTTAATATTATCAGGCGTTTTTACAAGATAACTCCGATTGTGAATGCCTAATTAAGTAAATTTTCTATGCAAATATCAAACTGGTCAATTCAATTTTTCTTCCACCGGTGATTATTTTGTAGGGTATTTTGAATTTTAATTATTGCATCCTTAACAAAAATATTTACACTACTGGTATATCATAGATATTGGTCAAAGTAGAAAAGGTATTTTTACTCTCACCATCTTTTTAATTGACTATGACCGTTGTAATTTGAAACTTTGTAAGTATAACTTTAAACTTGAGATCAACGAATTATTGCAATAAGTTATGCGTTTGTGGACATACAATTAGACCCTCAACAAAACTCAATGTTTTTCATAATTAAGGATTGAATTGTACTATCAACAACACACAGTTTGAAGAAAAGTTAAAATATTCATTATCAGATATTCATACGACTGTAAGTATGTTTTCATGTACAAAATACCACACCATCTAGAGCATGCGATTGGATTAGATACACACACTCATAACAATACCTATAATCACAACGAATCAAACTACATATATAAATATATACCTAAATGTAGGATTTTCTCCTTTAAAACTTAATCAATAATATCATTTTCAAATTTCATTTATATGAGACAGGTGTTAAATATACATAATGGGAAATACAGATTGCGGTTTCTTAGTAAATAAAGTACGAAGGTGTTGCAGCATCTAAAATTTTTATGTTGAATAAGTTATGGATAATGCATTCTGAACAGCACGGTCATGGAGCAACAGGTAGTTTTGATGTTGGAAATTCGCGAAGGAACCCACAAGAAAAAATAGGATAATGGGGCCGAAAGATAATTTGGGTTCCTTCGAAGATTACAGAAAATTGACCTCCGGAATGACCCCCTTGCGACTTTTTCGATCATTATAACAATAACTGACCCTTTTATTTATAGATGTGCATACAAGGAGGTGTACAAGGGGAAATCTTGGTGGTGACTGTACAGACGTTACCCCAGTGGGCCCAGCGCCCTATCCGCGTAACTGGAGGGTTGAGAAGGTCGCGTGCCGATTTCTATGTTCGTCTCGAAAAGGCTAAGTGCGGACTAACGCAAAACTAACCAAACAAAACTGAAAATTTCACACCGATTCCAAAATATGTTTATTTCTCTCAGCGTTGCTTGATTAGGCATTCAAACACATTTTTGACTTGTTTTTCCCATATTTTAAAAAATGAAAAACAATCTATACGGTACTCTAACTATAGAACATAAATTTCGCAAAATACTAAATCTTCCGTTGGAAGAAACCAATTCCACTTCTGAAAATCTCTGCTTCATTTACTTGTTGGAGATTTATCAAATTTTACGTCACTTTCGACGTTATGTTATTTTTGTGTGAAGTATTTTTTTCAACTTTGAATAAAACTAAGCGTTAGAAAAATCGCCCGGAAACCGTGCAAGGCAGCTAATAAGTTGGTGTTTTTCTCACTTGACAAAATTATTCAGTGCAATAAAACTTTGTTTCCGAATGAAAAATTTTTAAGAAGGTTGACATAATGTCTGAAATAATATTTCTGACCTTACTAAGCTAGATGTATGGGGACATGGGGTATATTATTGGGTTTTAGCGTGAAATTTCGTATTCGATTAAAGTAGAACCATGATTTTGTTTAGGCAAATTTGTAGTATTTTTTCACAACGTGAGAGATTTTTGCTCTTCACCCAATATACCTACACTAATTTCATTCCATGCGACAACAATGCACACAAATCAAACTAGGTGCAGGAGTTAGGACAAAAATGTTGTATTGTTCTCAACTGGAAATACTAGAATATAAATTTAAAAAAAAACAAAAAAAACTAATCATAATAATGATAACTATGCCATAATCGGTAACTATGTGATTAAGAAGATACGTATTGTAAAATCATTGGAAATGCGTAGAAACCGAATCTCCTCCGTATTAATAGGTAGTTACCTATAATTTGTGCGCGGTTGATAATGTAGAAAACAGATTACTTGATGATTGAAAAATAAACGTGAGGATAGATAAGCCGGCGTGCGCGATTAATCATGGACTCCATAAATATTATCGGCAATGTGATTATAGGATTGATAAACATCACCTTTCAATCAATCTAAAATGGTGATAATCGTCTTGACACTCGGTCCCAGCTGGAGGTAATAAAATTTGAATACGACTACAATAAGAAACAACGTCTTTTCTCCGTATTAGTTACTTAGTCATTAAATGGCTTCATATTATTGTCCAACATTCGCCAATTATCTAGTTTTAGTTACAATGTTTTATTCTTATTTTTTTCAATTTTAGTTAATACTCGGTCTAGATGTAATTCGGAAGAGGAAAAAGTATGCGTCCATAAAAATTGAAAAAATATTGTAAGCGGTTTGGACATGTCATGCATATATACCTACCTACCTAAGCAAGTCACCTACCAATAATTTTGTAAAGATAATATTTAAAAAATAGAAATAAAAAATAATAAAAAACCACGAATTTCAGTTGTTGTCGGTTACTTGTTTTCCACCTAAATTAGTAGATAGCGTTCAAACCTACATAGATTATACTTGATGATGCGCGGAGGGAATAATTGAGATTGATAGAGGTAGGTATTTATTTACGAGATATCGCTGTATAAACTTATTAGGTATTATTCAATAAACTTTTAATTTGGTTAATGACCAGGTGTGGTTGGTCGATGTGTATAGCAATCTCTCGTTCGATTTAAAATAAAGGTCGACGAAGGATGTCTAGACACTTTCAGCAACAAGAGTGACGGGACTTTTTATTATCGCTCCTCGTGAAAATTCACCGATTTCTCCAAATCATGTAAATTTTATGCGGCGCAAAAAAAAGAAAAGGAGATAAAAAAGCGGTGACCTAAGGCAATATTTAACGATTCCGTTATTTATCTTGGTCCGGTATCGCTCCGTCCTAGTTCTGAGTAATAGCTTATCTATTGAGTATCTATACTCTTTGTAATTCGCTCGAAGTTGCTGCAATCATTACAAAAGACAATGCGCCGCTAATGATCTGAATACACCTCGCGGCTGGGATACAATAACGTGTCAATTTTTAATTACTCGCCCGAGATTGCCGGCTATTTAACGGGAAGAAATTATCAGGATGAGGGACAATGAGAATTAGGAACAAAAAAAAAGAAAAAAAAAGAAAAGACAATAAGGTCCGGTTTGCGAATGGTGGCAATGACAGTATGAGGTGGTGTCAATATTTTTATCGAGGGTGTTTTTTGGAGAGGGTGAATTTGGAGAAATGTGGAAATAATGCGGGCTTACCTTGTGCGATCCTCACTGCTGGCATTTTTATCCTCATCTTGCGTGATGTTGGGCGGTCACGGATTCATACAGGATATGTGCAATGTCCAAGCACGGGGTCCATGGTCGGGAAATTCGACTGAACACTCGGAAGAAAAAAAAAATTTTTTTTTTTCTATGAACGAACGGAAAATTGAAAATTAGGATGGGTGGTTTTGGGTAAAAATCGTGGTCTGTTCGGCGGGTTTCACTGACACATAAGTCACTACATCGGTCAACTTGCGTGTTTCGAGGGCGAGCGAGCCGCTTCCGAATTTCGGAGAGTCCGTGATGCTGGCGAGTGCAGGATACAAACTAAGGGCTCAGGAGGGCGAAGCGAGTGGACCCGAGGGGAGGGCTCGGGTAAGATCGGGCGGGCTCGGGATCCCGGACGAAAGGCTGGCCTGCGGTCGGCGAAGGGAAAACGGGAGGCCCCTCCACGCAGGTCCACCCTGGTAGTACGGGGGGAGGCCGCTTGGAGCGCCACCGCTCTCGTCGGCGTTTCTCTCTATCCGACGTCCAGTTCTCCTACCTCTGCATTGGTCACTCTTGACCACTCCCACACCCCCACTCGGCCACCGTCCGAAATACACTCTAAAAGGTTCCTCAAACTTTATCCAGTGACCAGTGGATACATTTTTGCTCCAGTTTCCTTACTTCAAACGTTTCACACCGTTGCCCAGAACCAAATCACTAAACTGCCAAAGAAACCTAATTAAAGATATATAACATCTTCCACAATAACCGCTGCTGTGATATCCGTCGATTTCGGCGAGTTCCCTTGAACTGAATACAGACCAGCTACAGAGACGTGCTGCCGCTGTATCTAGCGGAAGTGGGAGGAAGCGCTCAACCACCCCCAGTCTCATCACCCACCCACTCCCTCAAACCACCTTACCGTTACTCCTTGAAGTGTGAATCTCATTTTACTTTCCCAACACTCAAGTGGTCCGAAGACTCCAAGAAACAAGGATTTAATCCAGAGTTCCATTGACCACACTGCTGATTTTAAGAGATCAGTTCCTCAATCCTTGAAACGCTCGAATAATCCAAGAATAACTTACTTTATCCGCTTGTGGTCCTGAAGAACGTTTTATAGAGAAGTGCCATCGAGACGTGTTTTAGCCAGCAGGTAGAAACCTACTCAGCTGACCAAGGCAGTTTCACACCTTCCTACTAATTCTCCGTTGTCCAAAAAATTCCCCCTTTGAAATTTCAGCAAAGAAGGCTGTATAGCGATCCTAAGCAGTACATTTCAAAACAGTAAACAGAAAGCAGTGTTAAGGAGTCGTGAGATTTATGATAAATCAAGAGCTATCCAACTATTAGCTACCCTCCCAAACTCAAGTATGACTCAAGACACACACCTACTGCCGATATTTTTGCATGGAAAGGTACTCTTTGCACATACTTATAGTAGCTCTTTCTGACACGATGTTTATCCCAAAACGTCAACTTCATTGCGAAAAAATAATGCCCATTGAAACAATGTTTGCAATCATGAGTGTAGTAAGCGATTTCTTATGTATATGTTGAGGCTAATCAATGACAATGTACATCATACTTTGTGAATCCTAGAAATGTATGCTGTGCGATCGGTCTATTTATGTATTTATGATTTGTCCGACTGAAATGATGAACAGGAACCAAAGGTGAGATGGAGTTGATGTGTTACTCAATAATACTCAACAACAGCTTCTAAAATACAAAAAATAGATACCTTTACCTAAATAGGTTAGTAATAAAGAAATGGAGAGTAAAACTGAATTTAATAAGTCTTTATTGTCAAACGCCTCGAATAAGTATTTATGATGAAACTGGCTCAGTTGCTACTATAGGGATGCTGAAAATTATATCCGGTTTCATC
The DNA here is from genome assembly GCA_030762985.1 of Adelphocoris suturalis. Classification (NCBI taxonomy): domain Eukaryota; kingdom Metazoa; phylum Arthropoda; class Insecta; order Hemiptera; family Miridae; genus Adelphocoris; species Adelphocoris suturalis. Next base: position 57,701,662 of record CM061048.1, read on the forward strand.
CCTATACGGATACTAAGAGGGATCTTGATAGTATGATAGAGCCTAAAATATCCTTAAAAATTAATTTGTATTGCTTTACACAGGTTAATAACAAAATCATTAAAAATAAGGTGGAATAAATGTTGAGAAAGATGTAGTAAGCGATCCTATGAGGTAAATGTGTTTGTATCTACACTAATCTCAAGTCATCTCGTTTTATTTTTCGTGGTAGGTACCTAGGTAGGTAACCGTAGGTAAATTAGGCAAACTGCTACAAAATGTTCAATCCAATTCAAGAACCGACTAGACAATGTTTCGTCAACTTCGTTATTAGGTACTTATTATATGTACCTACATGATATCCGACCCTATTCTACAAATTGGATTCCAGTCCTTTGGAAATTTCAACCAGCAAGTTTTACTTTATTAGAGAGATTTAGTGGCAAACAAGAAAAAACGTATCGTTATTACGTATCCCCTAATTTTCAGGAGAGGATTCGTAGGTAATACGTTCAACGCATCTAGTCTCGATGCAGAAGTAACATCAAATTTAGCGTTTAGGTAACTCTCCACGTCACAACACTTCGAACAGCAAAAACACTTGAAGGTTGCGGTTAATTGCCCTCCTCGTTGAGGTGAAAAAAGAATAAATAGGTAAAATAAAACAGCTGAAGCTTGTTCCCGCTTCGCTGATATGAGGTTACTAGAAATGAAGGTTACAGAGCGATACCGTTCACTATTGGAGCGTTATCGGTAAACGCATTGCCAGGCTGCGATGCGTCGTGAATCGAAATACATCGCCGCATTATAGTGCGCTAAGTTTCTGGCCAAGGAATACGGTTCCATTTGCGGATGCGTTGTCAGTTTAGTGCCACAAAACTCTATATTATCTGTCATTGGTTTTGAATCAGCAAAAAGTATTTAAACTTCGCTAATAACACGTCCAGACTCTCCTCCAAGCCACTAGGAAATCCACCTTACGATTGCCCTAGTGTGATCTTAGAAATTCTAGATTGCCCAAATACTACCTAACTACAACACATATCGTGTCTTGTATTACCTCTTCAGAAAGGTTCGTTTATTGGTATTTTTGAATGAGCGTTACCCGTGGAAAAAAAGTAATTTCCCTAGTTTTTATGGGAGATGATTTCATCCTGAGAAGTTCACCAACCGCGCTTTCCTGTTTTAAGTAGCTTTCTTTCAATGAATTTTCGAAGTATCGTGCACTGGTGACGTCACGAGTGTGCGAAGCCTGGAGAAACCATAGAAAAAGAACCACTAATAGCTGAAGGGTGTGACTGCTGTCAAACTTCTTAGAGTGGAATCTACTTGCATTTATAAATTTATAAATATGAAACGACAACTTGGGTATCGCTCATTCAACATCATGGTTGATATTTGGCACTTAATCAAATAAGATCAAAACATTGTTTAGCTGCAGATGATGCTTTCTAGTTTTATTTATAATTTAGTTATTTGCTTCGAAATACAAACATTGAGGGTACCATGAAACCATGTTTAAAAACCTGAAATGTTTTTCTCAAAAATCAACCCATTTTCTAGGGATTTCCTGAAAGAAGTATTTTTCTATCTTTATGCCTTCAAATACTTTCCAAACACATACCCAACTATAGGTATCAGTATTCATGGAGTCCCAAAAAATTGCCCATGTTACTCACAGGAAACCCATCAATTTAATCTATTGAAGATAATTTGTGAGCAAACGAGAAAACTAAATGCTTCCTGCAGACTTTATATTCTCACCTGATTTACCTGCAATCCCAATGCGAATTCGGGACGATTTTTTTTAAATACAGATTTCTAGAAATGCTGTTTTCTTTGGATCAACAGCAATCACGCATGCACTTACGGAAATCTTTGACACCAACCATTAACCCTCTTGATTTTAACTTTGTTTACTCATGATTTTTCTTTAATTTTTGAGTACATGACCTGCCGTAACAACCTATCTGCGCCTAAGCAAACACATTTAAACGAAGTGGCATGATTCCGTAATAGGATATCTGGTGTCTTATGCAAAGTCCATTTTCGATCTTTCGTTCCGTAGGTGTCTTCAATAGGTATTTAATGTTTCAATGTTCAGTAAGCAATGACCACTATACGTTTATTTTTGTAACATTCATCATGAATAAAGTGGGCGTAGAGGAGTTGAGTTATACCCCTCCTTCAAGACCGGTAGGTCGTGCGTATTTTGCATAACCCGTCATTCACGAGTTTTCCCATGATTGGTATGCACATAAGTTTTCATTGTTTTTATATATGTTGTTCAGCAATTGGTGATATTAATCGTTGCGAAGACCATGATTCCTCTACTGTTTCGTTGGAATAAAGTGAGAGGACTTGGGGTGCGACCACCGCTAACTTTCCTATTAGACTTAAAACTAGAGTTTTTGTTGAGAGGAAAAACTAGAGTCTGATCCGTACATTCCTTGAAAAATTTAGCTACGAATCTGGTTGGTTACTGTGGATATGAAGTTGGTTACTCGGATTCGCGAAAGTCCGCAGGCAAGTAGAAACACCATAATGATACGAAACACGAGATGCGAGTGGAAATTTCGATTTCGGCTACATTTAGCTAATATTCGTGGAAAATTTAAATAATGCAATGGCTCCGAAAATGTTAAAAGCAAGATTCCCGAAAAAACTAAAGGACGAGTTCGTTGGCCAGCCTCCTCTGAGCACATTAAATTGGATAAATTAAAAAAAAAGTGCTGAAAAGATCGATGAAAATAGCAAAAACGGCTAAAAATTGTTAAATTCATATTTTTGAGCGAAATATTGCTCAAATCAAGTTTATTAACTATGAAATAGAACATTGAAAAATTTATGTATAAAATTATGCTGAAAAATGTACTTAAAATTTCATTAAAATGTCCTGAAAATTGATAAAAACGGAAAAAAGTAAAAAATCCTAAATAACTTTTTGAGTAGCAGATTATTATTTAGAAAGAGTTTTTTTCATCAATTTGGTAGTTAACAATTTCTTTACACTCAAAGTTCCAAATTTTCAAAACAATGTAACATAATTTATATGTACGATGATATACGAAAGTTTGTTTATACTAACATGCTCCATGACTATTTTACCTTTCTTCTTCCTTTCCGTCTGCCTCCCAGTATCCCATCTTGTTTTAATTATTCGATTTTCGTATTGATTGATTAAATTTTAATTATTGAATTTTGGAGAACCCGGCACGCTGTACGTTTATGCGTTTGCTCTTATTAAGGGACCTATATAAGGGATATAAATAAAACTCAGAGTTTGTTTCCATCTAGGCATCTATGAATGTATGTATGTATGTTCCCAATAGCTAAACGGCAGGACCGATGAGTGGTGGTAAAATGATCAGCGAGTTCCGACGCACGACATAGGCAAGGTCTGAACCTCCAAAACTTCCTTCTACTTCATAAACGGTGCTAAACATCCCAAACGATTTGTTTGGCTCCCGAACTTTTGTTATTGTGATTGCTAACAGGTAGTTGTTAGCGGCAGAAATTCGTGACAAGTTGAGAAGCCTTGACGGGATGCTATACGGGTGTTTCGAGTGAAGCATGGGTTGCATTATTGATAGTTGATGGACGGGAATTTGATATTTCGTGCGAAGCATGGGACGAAAACAGATTTTTTGGCTCCCGAAATTCTATTATGGTTGCCACCTCGCAGTTCTGGGCCTTTGTTAGGAGTTAGGTTTCGACAATTTCGATCAGCTGGGTGAGCTAAATTCTCTCCTGTTCTCTCAAGGAAGTTGAAATTTGATAGGGTGATTCTTTGGGACATTAAGAGACGATTGAAATCATGGGCTCTAACCCAATCAGCTGAGTGAGCTAAATTCTCTATTGTTACCCCTAGGAAGTTGAAATTTGATAGGACGACTCATTGGGACATTAAGAAACGATTGAAATGATGGAATCTTTCCTAATCATTCCGGTCCTGATTTTGCTAATATTATGCTATAATCTGGCATGTAGCCTCCGTAGTTACGAACACCGTCTGGATCTGGTAATTTAAGCAGTCTATGCACTGACTTACCCGTCACGGCTAATTGATTGATAAGCTCTGAAACGCAAAAAAAAGTGGAAATTTTGATTTTGAAAGACAGAAATTCTCGAGGCTTCTCGCACTAACACAATGATATTACGGTGGCACTAAATGATTTATTCCCCTAGAATGCGAACCCTCTGGGTGCAATATAACATATATTTTTAAAGAGAAATATTTTGGTTGAAGTAACCTGAAAATTCGAGAAACATCAAATTCACTGCAGTAAGGATCTAATATCTCGTAGAAATACCGAGAGTTTAATTTCAAAAACATTCCACCCGGAAATTCAATTTCTCCTATTTTATTCATAAATGTTGTTCCTCTCGTTTTCGGCATAGGTACTTTATACCGTTGATCCGCCGGCTACCGTATTAGGCGGAAATGACCTTTCTTCGTGTTTTATAACATTGGGAATCAAATGGAACCAATTACAAGCCGATATACTCGGCCGTTTTCAAAATAACACGAATTTTTGAGAAACAAAAACGCGGCAGGCCGCTCGTACTTTCTCTATTATGAGAGAAGAGCTATGAATTCAAAACAATTCAACATTATATAATATATAATACGATGATTGCCAAAAATTCGCGATTTACAACGATTCGATTTACAAGAATAGTGAAAACATCATGATTTAAAAGTATTACCCCCTTCATGAAATTTGAAACTCCTGTTACATTTTCTATATTTAGACCAAATTCAAAGCTGAACAAAAAATAATCACGAAAATCGGATCAGAATAGTGAAAACATCATGGTTTATCAATATTACCCCCCCCCCCCCCCTTTCACCCCCCTCCCTTGATACAATTTGAAAATCCTGACAAACTTTTCAAAACTATATCGAATTCATTATGGAGCAAAATAAGAATCACGAAAATTGGTAGAGATTTGTAACCGTCGACAAAATTTGTCGAAAAAATCGATGATTTTTTCTACTTTACCCCCTCCAGTCCCCTTTCACCATATTGAAATTCGAAATTTCCGAGATTTGTTGCACAACTACACTAAAATTGGGATCGAACAAAGAAAGGATCTCGAAAATCGGTTGAGCATTGAAAATGCCACAGTAATTTCAATGCTATTAAACGCAATCATAACAACACCTAACTTGCTTACAGGTTGCGTGACGTTTTTTTCTTTGCGTAACAAAATTTCCGTAACAAAATTTCCGTAACAAAATTTCCGGTTTGCCCGTCGACTAAGACATTTTCAAAGTCAAAAAATATTACGGTATGTGCAGTGTAACGTGGAAACAATCGCTGGGGCGCGACACACCTAAGCCCAGTCGCAATGATTTCGCGCGAAGATTCTTTACAAAGCTATCCTTCGATACCGTAGCCCATAGCAACATTTCGTCGTCTGGCGTCGTAAATTTTGAGTTTCAAATGCCGCAAGGCGCGACGCAAAACTTTCCTCAAGGTCCCCGTTTTTCTTTTCCGACCCCTCAAAGTCCTTGGCCCCGTCTCGGAGGAAAAAGAGAGGAGAAAATAAGTCTCGTGCTTCGCCAGCCTTCTGACCTGGGGAAACTCCTCCGAAGTTTCTCAAAATGAGAGGGCGGGAAACTATCGTAAAAAGAGTTTTAATCCCGGTCGAAACCGTCGAGAGCGACCGAGGAAACATAAAGACAAGCAACAGGTAGCCTGTTCATTATTCAGGACTGGGGCTTCCGCGTAAAATGCCCCTTAAAAACTGAGACGCTTTTAATTATGTGTTCTCATATTATTTTTCCGCGGATCGGGAGAAAAAGACCGCTCTACCTCCTGATGACATCTAAGAAGTCTATTATCTCCCGTGAATAATACCCGCAACGGACCGTGATAGACGCTGAAAATTATTAAACAAAGGTTTATTATATTTCTGAGTATATAAACCCTAGGCGTAAACCTATCTTATCCAGTGCGGCTCGAAATGTATCCTTCGATATGGTGTGTCAGTGGACACAGTAATGGACCTCAGTAATGGACCTCAGTAATCGGCAAAAAAATAGTGTACCCCTCCCCCCCCCGGGAGAAATTGAAGACATTTTTCCAAGGTACGAAAAAATTTCGTTTAATCTCTGGGAAAACAGCCATATGAATTTAGGCTCCCCGGGAGGGTACCCAGAACCCAAATCCAAGCTTGCTCTGAAGACGCAGTGGGTTCTTCTCCCGCAGTCATTCAAATTAAACTAGTCAACTAACTGGCTGGTGGCTCAGTTCAGGTCATATATAAGCCCAAGATATATTTAATATATAATTATTAAACATTGAAATGTAATATTTTCAGCGTTGTTTATTGTCATCGACAGATGGTATTTATTTTTATGAATCGAACGAGACCACTCTAATCGCGGTTTATTCATTTGTTCGCACTTCCAGGAAGAAGAAAAGTCCACATGACTATGAATACGAACATTTGTGAACATAGTGGAAATCCTTTCATCAAGTGAATTGGATCTGCTGACTAGAAACTGGGGCTCTCAGAGGAGTTGATATTGGTGCTTTTGGGATCGGTGGATATTAGGCCCTCATATGCTGATCAATACAATAATTTGCATCTCAGTAAAACTGTCACACGAGATTCTTCCTCGATCTTCCAGAGTAAATAATCGATCTTTTGGATCAGCTAAATATGTACTCGTAAATGGAGTTGTGGCCTACCACGGCTACATTTGCATCTTGAATGCCAGCCGATAGCAAAATTTATTGAAACTGAAATATAGAAACCAATATATCGATCTCGTATTGCGAAACTATTGCGGGCCAATCTAGTTTTTGTTGTACAATGTAAAATCATCAAGCTTTCCTGCAAGATTTCGAATAATTATTTGTTATACAAAATTCTCTCTTCAGCAATACAAAAAAAGAAAAAAACACAACAACTTCTGTATGAAAACATCAAGTAATAATTAATAGATGGTAGTACCTACCCATCATGAATGGTCTATTTAATCCAGATCAACCTCATCACTTTCACAACCCAATTTGCCTCCTCCAATTACTGAAAGTGTCGTGTTCTCGTTTTCTATCCTCCCTGGGGTAGTAGATTATAATTTTTGTAATTAGCTTGGTTTTTTTTCTCAATATAAATTGCTAAATACTCAAGAAACATTTATCCAGTGTGTACACGTAAGTAAACCTTACGTGGCCGACATATTTAGCTCGCTCATTAAATAGACCTTTTTTTAACGAATAGGTTGTTCTATTCTGGGTTGTACGAGAGAAATCCCAATTTACTAATAGTTCAGGTCACGTTTAATGAATAATAACACATAATTTATTCTACCCTCAAGCGAGCTTATTTCCTTAATAAACATGATTATAAGATATTTTTATTTCCCTGATCAACTCCGAGAAGTAAATCGCATGCCCAAATATGACGTTCGTATGAGGTAAGAATCACCAAGATATTTTGTAACGTTCCCGTCTGAACAAGGATAGAGCGTCAACCCTGCGACCTATCGCGAATTTGAACGCAATTCTGAAAGCTATGATTAGAGATACCCAACCTCAAACAAACGAGGGCTAATTATTACTAAAAGTTCCCAAATAGGCCAACTTCTTGCTCAAAGTCCAAATGAGGGCCATCTTACACTTAAAGTCTCCAAAAAGTGAAATATTAGAACCAAGGTAGAACAAATTGTCCTTCCCGGTTTATCCAATTACTCAAGTAGGGGTTGATTACTCATGAGTGTCTCAGTTTACATTTTCTGAACCAGATTCATTGACAATTCATCCTTTTTCGGCTTATTTTCTTCAATAATAAACCTTCGTAACTGTCCAAGAAAAAAATATTTCAACTATGCGGCTAAGAGTTTTCTGGTAAAACTGGTAGGAAATTCAGGGAAAGAATAAAAAGATTGCCGGGAAAATATAGGTAAATTTGAATTCACAAATTGTGTTAGGGAATCCAATCATAGTTAAAATTTTGATTTGGCAAGTAGACAGTTTGTAAAATTTCTTCATTTTTGTTCAATGATTGGCATGTTGAATGTACTAAAAATTTCGATATTATCAAGAGTATCAACTTTATTATTACTTCTAGCGGAAATAACCCCTCAGATTTAATACCAGGTCTGGTAAATGTTTAAATAAGGATATCCCTCCGTATATTTTATCATTGATTGATCAATTTCTGTAAAGCTTGGAGTATCCCCTTGCTAAAACCAGATTGAGCATTTCTTAGATATAATACCCTTCACTTTGTATCCACTTAATCGGTTGTACCTCACGCACTTTCCTTTCTCTCGGCCAACGGGATTCAATCCCCCGTCACCTGTGACTATATAAAATGTCTCCTTTCTAAGTATGTTCAGATAGTTTTTGTTACTGATGATGAACTAACCGTCGATATCGATCTACCTGACACCGTGAACCTTTATTTTCGTGAAATCAGACAACGTTCTTCCTTAACTTCCGATTTTTTATTTAAATGGTTTCCACAATTTCGTCGCGAGTGATTTAGTTTGAACACAGTTATCATTAGACATTTATAAAACTCACATTGTGAAGGATAACTCAAAACAAATGAGCAACTCATATTTCAAATTATATCTAAGGTAATTTTGAATCATACAATTTCAGGAGAACATACGTTTGAATTTAGTAATTTAATATTATTATGATGTATGACCCTAATTGAAGTCTCATTTAGAAAAAATGGTACCTATTTATCGTATATCATGTTTTATTCTCTACCTAATGATCTTTGAAACAAATGATATGTAACTATTAATAGGATTCTATCATGTTTAGGGGATGGTTACGATATTGTTTAGGGGAACCAAGGAAGTTCTATATGAACCTTAATTCGAAAATTGACAGAATTCCATGGTTCAAAAAAGTCGATAAGCCGAAAAGATTTGTACGCATCTTTTGTAGAATGAGAACCAACTACGCTATATACCAAGTGTATGTAAGTAACACGCATTGACCGCATGGAAAACGCCAATTGTGACTGCGGACAATCGATTGGTAGTTTGGAACTCTTGATAATGGAATGCCCAATTTACGCGAGAGAAAGCGATAATATAATTTATAGCATAGCGAAAAAGGTAACCAACCTCTTCAATTATGAAACCTTATTACAAATTAGAAATATATTTAAGCTTGGGATGATATACCTACTATATGATTTCATTGATCAAAATAATATAAAAATATATTAATAATGTAAAATAATGATAGGACAATTTAGTTAATACAGAAGAGGTATGACATAATTAATACGAACATAAATATGAGACATGAACGCTATTATAAGTAATGTAAAATAATCATATGATAATAACTTAATAGATACAAATGTTTAAGAATTACGCCCAATTTCTGTGGGTACTAATATGAAAATAATTCCTGTTTATATAATACTAACCAAATGTAATATTTGATGGCTGTATTTATTACTACCATGCCAACAAAGAAAAAAATTTAAAAAAAGTCTGCCAAGTTGGGTTTGTCACATAGCTTCCTCGTTTACCTATTATCTTCTTCCAGCGAAGATTCAAAGATCCAAATTTAAGCTAACTCGAACGGCTAGATATTGAAAAGATGAAACATGGTGGAATTTACGTTTGCGCATGTGCAGAATGAAGTATTGATTTGGCAAAAATGAAAATGATAGGAGACAATTTACAACCTAACCCGCGCATTCTTTGAAAATATCATCGAAATCTGATGAAAACAGTGGAAATTAAGGTCGTTACAAGTATTTTAGCAGTAGCTATTATTGATACAATAATGTTGAAATCGATATGAGATGATTAAATCGTCATCCCCCAACTACCTATCATCCCAATATGAGCGAGTTCCGACTATTACGGCGTACAAAAAATAGGGCATAATGAAATTTACATTCGCGCATGCGCAAAGTGAAGTATTGATTTGGCAACAATGAAACTGACAGGGGACCGTCCACCCCCTAGCCGGCACATTCTCAATCAGATGAAAACTGTGGAACATGAGCTTGTTACAAGGATTTGCGGACGCACGACAGTCACACGCACACACACACAGACACGTAACCAAAATTGTTCAGAATGGTATAAAACGTTAAATACGAGGGGAAATTTTGTTTTGGAGACCTTAAATTTGTTATCTCCCGAAAGTGAAAACAATACTTCCGCTACCTTTAGGTAGACTCGGAAGCAATAATAATAATAATTCTACACTGTTCCTTGTTGATATGATCAAGATATCTTACGAATTTCCCTTGAATATTTAGTGACGAGGTGCCTGCGTTCTCGTGAAAAGTAGGTAGGCACGAAACGACAGCACCAACGGATGTTTACCAGTCACACTCATCGCGGCATTAGATGAGGTTCAACGTTCCAAAGCTAGGCCAGAGTCACCTTATTTGTCACAGGTTTTTTTTTTCAAAAGTGGACGAGGAAAAGGACCCCGGCTGCGATAATATTCATAAGGCAAGAGAAGATGACGGTCGTAATGAATGCCCGGCCATGGTCTTCGAAGGCCTTCAACCCCGAAGGTGTGATTTACATTGAATGCCCCACAAACGATGATCACAACTCCTTAGGGCCGCGCATCCAGATGTAGGTGACTCCCATCTGTTTCAAACGCGGATGGAATGTCGAAGGCGTGAAAGCTTCAAGTCTCGTTGTCATCCGACTGTGTTTATGACTTGATCGGGGAGGGTCCGCTTTGAATAGAATTGTTCGTACCTTCATCACCATCGTTCTTCTAACCTGTTGGAGCTCAATCCGACCTCCGCGGATGCTGGCTCTGGAGACATACACATTATACAAATCCAATTCAGGTTCGGAGTGGGAAATAATTCATTGTCCCTTTCTGTACATACAAAAAAACCCTCCATTTTCCTACACAAATGTTACTTCTAGGTAAATTGCAACCATAAATAATATCCAGGCTGGGGTTTCTCGACCACCAATGTAAAATGTTTCAATTTTCTCAAGGGTTGGTCAATGAAAGGTCTATATTCTAGGCCGACGTTTCGAAATATTTATATTTCATCTTCAGGGCTGATAACAGAGGAGGGGTATATAACAATTAGAATCTTCCTAATGTGGATGCGAGTTAATATGAACAGACAGGATGAAAACTATGGTTTTTGTATATAACTAACATAGTACTAATTATATATATATATTGTTAATTTACCTTGGAAAACTGTATTTGTACGCTTATCTCATATCCTTGTCATACTTAAAAAACAACTTTGGGTATACTAATATCCTTTGGGTATACTTATATCAGTCCTGAAGATGAAATATAAATATTTCGAAACGTTGGCCTAGAATATAGACTTTTCATTGACCAACCCTCTAAAAACCCGAAACATTTTATAAATAATAACTAATAAACCAAAAACAAAATCTTGTGAATTTTAGAATTTTATCAATTAGTGGGATATTTTTTTTCTAATCTGATGGGTGACAAGGGATTTCCCATTCTTCAAAATATAATAGTAATTGAAAATGAGATAATGCGAGTTCCAACTCGAGCAAACGTACATACTGTTTGAATTATTTGAAATGACCTATTTTTTCTCAACAATTCTTGACAGAACTGGATATATATTATATATTTCATTTTAATGTCTTCATTTAGTAGCTAATGAGCTTAGCTTCCTGATTTAGGTTGCTACCAACTCTCATCCCCTATCAATTTGTTTTCTCTTAAATACTATTTTTTTCTTCTCAAAAATGATAATTGATTTTTGTAGGTAGGTACCTATATGATCTTGTACAATTATTTCTCATTATATATTGATTAGTCGGGATATGTCGACATAGTGTTTTCGGCCGAGCAGGACGTATTATTTTGTAAACTTATTGAATATTCCAACATATTTTCAGAATAAATAAATAAATGATTCTGGTATGGGAGTTGTGAGGGGAGAATGAAGTATATTGAATGTTCCTCATTTTACTTATTTGTTCCTTTTTTACAATATTCAACACTCACATCAATCAACACGTGGTTTATATTGTGTTTACCCTCATTACACGTTTCTAATAAAAGTTTAGTTCGTTTAATACAGTATAATGATGTGTTACATTCAATAATCAAAATAATCAATCTAGTGCTAACAAGTTTAGATCTAGGTAATAATACACATTATATATTATATTATTTATTTACTCCAGATGTGTTTGGGATAATTGTTTCAATTTATAATCGATCAGTCTTTAAGCTTCCTTTTATAATATAATTCATATTCTTTGAGTTAGGGGCAGTTAGCTGCAGGTGCCCTGTACACTTTTGTCTTTATATGAGCTTATTTTTGGAGATATACAAACATTGATCTGCCATTGATAATCAACTTGGTTCAGCATAATATATGCTGCATCTATGATTTGATGAAAATTAAATATAGGCCATGAAATAAAATTAAATAAGGATTGGAATATACTGGAGGACATAAGGATCACTAAAATGAGTTGAGGTCAATTAGGACAATAGAATAAATAATATTTAAAATATTCAATATACAGTAGAATGTACAGCAAAAAGAGTTAATTTTTATCTTATAATCGAATCTTGGATCTTATTGTAATAAGATAAAATTTACTATTAGTAGGTATCGTAATTATGGATGTTTCACTCCAAATTTGGTAGTATTTAATTTTACCAATAATTTAAGTAGACGATGCTCAATTTAATACGGTTGTTGCGTCGGTTTTAATTTTGTACGGTTTGCCACTTCTTGGCAGCTTTCCAACTATGAAACATTCCTCTAGCCCTACCTTGTAATTGAAGTGCTGTCAGTTGTTGAACAAGAAATATCGTTAAGGCCTATATGATAGATTTGCATACGTCAAATCTTCGGCTACATTAAAATGATGAAATTATTTATTGAAACAAATAGGTTATTTTCTTGAGGAGGGTCAATAGATTCATCAATGTACTCGTAGGATCATACATAGCTCATAGAGTGACTGTACCGGTGCACCGTTATTAATTTGAGAAATATCAAAAGTTTAGTATATTTTTGGCGAAAACATCACATGATTCATACAAACTTTTCCACTAAGTTAGTTTTTGTTAAGCTTGGTACACAGACATTCTTATGGAAATTCATCAGTCTTTTCATGGCATTGACCATGATTCAGTCATCATTGTACGCATATCAGTACGCTCTACTTGTCTGGGTTCTATATGTACAGCCTCTTATGATGGGCAACTCTTCACAAATAAATTTCACATGAGTACTAATACCAGGAGGCTTTATAGAACATTATGATGATCATCCCATTAGCGGTCATGTCCCTGTGTAACATTCAAATGAACAGACTATGCATAGTTACAGCCAAATTTCATCATCTAGTCCAGTGAGTCCAAACATCATCAGTTGCTGCTTAGCTAAGTAACTCACAATCTTCAAGATATGGAGAAAATCCTAGTACCAATTAATTTTGTGCAGTTCGAAAAAGTCAAAGAAGCTCAAACACGAAGGTCTCTCGAAGCTGCGTGCCTGATGTTCCACGGAAAGAAAGGGCATATACCCCGTTGGCTTCCATTTTATACCTATAAATTCCCTCAGGTGACTCCAAAACTATCGCGAGATGGTAGAAGTAGGCTTTGCGTGTTTAGACTAAAGAAGTTTCATTTCTTCACCGACTATTTTCCTTCTTATTTTCTTTCGTATTAAATTGCAAAACGCCGCGGACTTTCCAAGTTTTACGTTCGGCATTACATATTACGGAGATTTTTTTTCTCTCGAGTATTTACACGGAAGTTTCGGTTGGTCCCTTCAGCCACACTGCGGAGAAAAGATTGACAACTGTTCGACTTACCGGGACCCGTCAACCATTATGAAACCTTCCTCCAAGTTTCTCTCTTCACCTTTGTCGACTAGATGCCCCACCCTCACCCCGCTTTCAGCTGTTGCCAATTACCATCACAAAGAAACTATGCGTGTCCTGGAGAGTTTCATGGCTCGCACAGAGATATGCTCTAGGCCGCAAAGAACGGAGGTACCTATGAAAAAAGGGCTTCTCCGCGAAGACTGACGGTTCTTTATTCTTTTTCCCTTTTTCCTTTATTCCAATTTCATCATCCTCCCTTTTACTTTATTGGCTAGTAGGTGCTTCAAAGGTGAAATTTTCTATTCGCTCTCGCGGTTTTGTTGTGTAACCCGTCGTAAAAGCTGCGGGACTTTTCTACGAAGTTTCCATCAGTAGGCTTAGTCGAATGTGATGCTATACAACATGTTCGAGATTTTGCGATCCGATCATTCATCGGCCAAATCGTGAACGTTTCAAAAAATCCAGAACAAATAACCATAAATTATTAAAATCAACACACAGTGCCCTTAAATTATTCTTTGATCACTGCTAGAATTGGTAGGTCTACAAGAAACGGTTTTTGTTTTTGCCACACTTGGCTTAAAGAGCATTTTCTTCACCCTTGATTGTTGCTGGATTCGCCATCCTCTTGCATTCAATATCTCTACTTTATAGCGAAAAACATGTATATCTCCAACAATTACCCATAGATGTGTCATGGATCGGCAAAACATAATCAAGTATCATGAAGTTTACAACCTGAACAATACCGTCTAATCAGTTACCAAAACACATATTAAATTTCTTGGCATTTTTAAAACGAAAACCCTTTTATGAACGACCTAAAAATTGCGAGCGCATGATTTTTCGATTCTGAACCTTTTTGATACTAATTTACTGGTTGCCGTTTTATCGGGGCCTTGTCGGGAAGATATGTACTGCCACGATCAGGGCACTTCCTCTCATCCCTTTCTCCCACCCCCACCATCGTTACCTTTCTTGTTCCCTAAGGCCGGCCGCAGCTTCGGGTAAATCTAAGCGTCTTACCCACTTTTCAATTTATGTTTTCATTTCTTTTAATGAATGGTGTGTCCCTCCTGATGTTGAAAAGAGTTAAAAATTGGTGTTTGCTCCTTGCTACAGGCCGCAATTTTGGACCTAACGACTTGAAATTTTGCACAACGATTCCTTAGACACCCAAAGCGAGAAAAATGCTGTAAACTTTCTGGTGCCGATCCGATACGTTGTGGTGGATATTTCATCGACCATGTCGATGAAACACCCAGCAATATATGTTTGATATGGACTTCAATGGTTTTTGCAGTGATGAATACATTCGAAATGATCCTATTGGATGCAATGACGCTATTATCGCAAACAATAGTAGACGCTGTCAGACGACGAATCTCAAAAACTAGGCATTTGTAGTTTTTGATGTTTTTGATATGCTGAATGGACCCTGCCCAAAGTTCTGTTTATCATCCTTATCAAAAATATTGACTTAGTATAAATTATTGGTTTGAAAATGTGTATATTTACGTGGTTACGTGTCCCGTATCTATTTCATTGTTTTCAACTCATTAGTTCATTCTGCGCTTGCACAAACGTAAATTACATTGAACATCATTTTTTCGTTTCTAAATCGACTAATTATGACATTTCACGCTTCGTGATTTACTCTTTTCCGCTATGGAATTTTCCAAGTTCATTTATAAATGTTCAATGATCTATACATTCAGGATAGGTAAACGATGAAGCTATGTGCCACACCCAACTTGGCAGACTTGTTTTTTTTTATATCACACAAAAAATCTAGTAAGAGGCACATTTGCGTGAAGACCCAAATATGCAAGCCGCTCCTCTAAATCCGGCACCAAAAACAGGAATTCCGCAAAATATCGGACTACACCGTTGTTGCAGTTACACGAATGTTTGTTTACGGAAAGGCGATTACTGGTGATTAATTAAAACGTTATGCTAAATAGTTGGGCGAAGTGGGCACGAGAGGGGAGGGGGCGCACGTGTTAACACCGGAGACAGATAAGGGCTATCTCCCGAGGTACGCGGGCCCACCTGTCAGAGGCAGCTGCAGACGAGATACGCGCTCATATGGCACCTCGTCCCTTCCTTCCGCCCCCGTCCGTATCCTGGCGGCGACACGTCCCACCTGTTAAAAGGAGAAATTGTTTTTAAAAACGTTTCCGAGGGATTTCGTTCTATCTTATAGCACACAGACTAGATCGAAAATATGCACTTGTAAACGGTCAAAATTCTGTATTATGGATGTGGACAGTGAACGATGAAGATAGATAGAGAGATATATAGATTTTATTTATTTCAATAGAGACACATAATGTGATGATAGTACAAAAGTAGAACCAGGCTACTCGCCTATCTTACTTTTCCAACGGTAGGCTTGGCCCGTGCTGTTGGTTAAGGTCTAGGCGATTTCCCCCATAATTTCAAACATAGCACATTGACATATCGCATATGCGTCTACATAATCTTCACATAGCTCAAATATTATAACTACAATGGTATTTCATGTCTCTATATTCTATGCACTTGTAAACGGTCAAAATTCTGTAGTATGGATGTGGACAGGGAACTATAAAGATATATAGATAGATAGATTTTATTTATTTCAATAGAGACACATACATGTGATGATAGTACAAAAGTAGAATCAGGCTACTCGCCTAGCTTACTTTTCCAACGGTAGGCTTGGACCGTGCTGTTGGTTAAGGTCTAGGCGGTTTGTCCATAATTTTAAACATAGCACATTGACATAACATCGCATATGCGTCTACAAAAATAATGCTACGGTAGAATTTTCGCCGTTGCTGCTATTTAAAGACAAATCCCCGAATATCTATTCCATTGGGAGGTACCAAACTTTAGATTCAAATAAGATTTTTGTAAACAAATAAACTTGTTTGAGGTTAGAAAGCTATAGATATCTCATTAACTTCTAGTTATAATTGTTATCCAGCCGTCCAGGGACCAGATAAAACGCCAGATAGGTTTAACTAGGGATGCATAAACACCCCCTATTTTGTTATCTGGAGGATTACAAAAATCACATTTGATAAATTTGAATGATTAACCGGCCCTAAGTAGACGGCTACTAATACTGATTCTGTAAATAAATAAAATGTAACGATATTAAGCCGTTTTTCTCAAAATTTCAGTATTTATTTTTCGTTAAAGAACGCATTCCTAACCCTAATTCGATTTGTATCTCAAGTAAGGTATGTACATAAGTAGGGACATTCAGAAGATTAAAAAGTGTTAAACTCCAGGAATCGTTTCAAAATGCCTTAGAACGGACTTCGAAAATGAAAAAAATTGTCGGATTTTTCGACATTATTATTCTGAAATTTCTGTTACCCGTAGCGTAACCCAAAATGTTACCACGTTTTCTGATGAATTTCAGTTAAACGCGTTTCTAAGCAAATGTAACTCCTGTAATTTTCATCGCACAAGAATCGTTCTCTATTCGTTGGAAAGCTCTCGATGTACCTAGCCGTATTATGTTAACCACTATGCAGTGCGTGGCCAACAA
Source organism: Adelphocoris suturalis (assembly GCA_030762985.1). NCBI lineage: Eukaryota > Metazoa > Arthropoda > Insecta > Hemiptera > Miridae > Adelphocoris > Adelphocoris suturalis. Next base: position 57,719,016 of record CM061048.1, read on the forward strand.
TCTTAGGTATAAACGTGGTTGTGTGAATCATTGCTTACCTTCATAAAGGCGATCAAGCTCTATTAAATTTGTAATCATGATTGCAACCACTATGGGACATTATGAGACGATTGAAATGATTGGTTTCTTCTTGATTAGATAAATGAAGTAAACTCTCTCGTGCTCATCCTAGGAAGTTGAAATTTGACGGGAAGACTCTCTGGGTCATTAAGAGACGATTGAAGGCGTAAGGAGCATTCCTTATGTCCCTTCGAGAAGACGTTTGGACCACCTAAGGACATATTCATATCACAATGTATATGCGTGAAGTATTGATATTTTTGAAAAAAAAATCGGGACTTCACTGTGTGTTATTTTCCTCTTCCTTCAAGTGTGAAAGTTATTGGAATTGCAAAATTTTCCTAAAAATTCACTATGATTGAGAAAATGTGATATCATCACACCAGAATTCTTAGCTCCGATCGTAATGAGCTGGACAAGTATCCTGTCTCGTTATTTTTTTAATAGTGGGAAATCACTTCGTAACTCGTTCCACATTATCTACAGACGGGAGAATTATTTGAGGCGGGGCGATCCAATTCAAAGCTCTTCGGGTCAGGGATAACCACTTGCTGCTGTGATCGTCACCTTCACTGGTGATTAAAGTACCGAATCAATCATTGTTCCAAAACTGGTTAGAGCAGGTACGAAATTAGTCTTTCAGCATTGAGTTTGGAGACGTGTTTTCCTCGCATAGGGGAGAGACGTGACCTCTGGCACCTAACTTTTGACAACATTTGGGCGCGAAGAACGCTTCTGTTTTATTCTTTTTATTCTTCTTGCCCATGGAATCTTCAAATCCGAAAGTGGGACCTTGATGAAGGAGAGGCATCCTTAAAAAAAATGTTCTTCGACGATCCCATATAACATCATAAGACGCCGAACCCCATTTCCAGGATAATGCATATAGTGTATTCTGTCACAATGTCCATAATAAATTGGAGTGTCATTCGTTTTTTATAAATTTTTGGAGTTATGTAGCCAATGCTCTTTTTTGAGTACATCATATATGCATAAAATAAAGCAATGTTACAATACTTTGAAACATTGCACATTAACATGTCAATCAATCTATCAATCAAACTTTTCATTGCTGACATTTTCATAATTTGTTATAAGGGATATTAACCTGTAACAACACTTATTAATTAATACATACTGTGTAATAATTAATCTAGAGCAGCCCCAGTGTGATAAATGTTGAACAAGTAGTTAATAACATTACAATAGACCATTTTACAAATGGATTTGAGGAGAATAGTGAGAAAATATCAATAAATTTCATAACGATTCCCATTGTTTCACGATTCTGATAACCAACAACATAACGCAATTTGTACCATATCTATATTCATTAGGCATATTTTGTCATCCATAAATTAGACCTATATACTTTCTTCATATATCTAATTTATTTTTACATAGCTGCTACCAACTTATCAGTCAAAAAAGATATATGAAAAACGTAGGTACTATACTTATATTGAAACCTTGATAGTAGCTATTGAGCTATTGGATGACACTCCAAGACAAATAAATCGATTTTGATGAAATTTTCTATTATTTTGTAGGTTAACCTTTAGAACATTTCCGCACATGCAAACATGAATTATAGCCCTAATTTACATTGTAACATGTATACACATGAAATAAATAGTTATATTTTGCGATCAATCATTTCGAATCGGACTTTGTTCTTCAACTAACTTTATACCTACGTCCATTTTACAGAGAGTGAAGAACATATACTGCCCACCCGACTTGGCAGACGTTTTTTCTTTTATATCTTTCAGATTACACGTACTTATTTTCTATCTTTTTCCTAAAAAAAAAATAATAGTTCATTATATATTGTTTATTCTAGATAATTAGAGGTTAGGTAGAGTACTACAGTTAGTGTACCGGCTCTTTGGGATTATGTACTACCTAAAGTTAGTGTTGTGGTCATGTGCCGGCCAGTAGGGTTATAGCTTACCGACAATTATGTTACGGTTGAAGTAAGAGGCTATAGATACACAGAGATCCAGCCACTTAGGTATATAACGTTCATTTAGGGTATTATTGTTTCAGTTAGACAAAATCTATTTCACGCCTTATCATTTCGAGTTGTCAAATTCATCTTCGCGTCTTTCTCATTTACTTTCGCACTTAGCCACAACACAAGATAATTTTCAATTCACAGCCTACAGTGAAATCAACACATTGGAGACAGTTTAGAGTCATTCATGAATCTGTTTATCTCACGACAATTTATTGTTTCATCTCTGAATCCACATTGCTCGCCAGAGTCGGAGGTGGGCAGGCGTTTCCTGGGATTCGTGGGAACACATGGTCCGCATGTGTGCTCTCCGCGGGGACGAGACCCCTTTACTCCGCTCGTCCATAAACCCCCAGCCCTCTCATATTAATTATCCTTTCCCGGCTCCCGAAAAACCATCTCGCTCCCGGATGCCACCTACTAGAAGGAGCCTCATAAAGGGCTCCAGGACAAGACAAACCACTTTTGCCGTTATGAAAGTTCAATGTTGAGAATGTTTCGTTACGCATTACATTTTATACCTCGATGCACAGGTACTTGTACACTGTAACGAAGGAGTCAAAAGGGAGGAGTCTGGCTCTTCGTTGCTGTGGCAAGCCGCAAGAACCCCGCATATCGAATGATTTATCTGACAACGAATTCGGTGAACATTTCGAGTTTTTTTTTTTTTTTAATTTATTGGTTGCGTCACAATAATTGTAACATATAACCAGTAAGTTACAGAGTATTTGTCTTATAAATGATATATACAATAACTGATTGCTAATTAAAATTTTAAACTTTCACTTCACTACACTCGAATTCCGGCACCTTTCATGAAGTTCATAAGTCTTTTATGGTCTACATGAGTTCCATTTCGTAGAAATTCTGCGAGGTCTTGGTGTTCAAAAGGACTTAATAGAGTTCTTTTTTCTTCGTACCGTAGGCACTCTTGTAGTTTGTGCTTCATATCTTCCAATTGATCTTCACAGAACCCACATTCAGGAAAATTGCTTAGGCCAATGAGGTACGGAATGCGATTCACCTGACTGTGGCCTCATCGCACCCTGACCAACTGGACCATGTCTCTTCTAGAGAGTTACATATTCAACAGTTAAGGTTTTTCATGGATCTTGCAACATTATTTCATAATGGTATATGCCCTCATCTATTGAGTATGCGTCATACCATGTTGGCCATTCATGGAGAGCAACCGCTTCCAAAACTTGCAACGCATCCGTGATAAGGATTGGGGATTGAACAAATCTATCTCCTGCTGCACCTCCAAGTTAGGCTGATTGGTCTGCTCTATCGTTTCCTCATAGGTCTATATGTGAGGGAGTCTACTGGATAGTAACAGGTCTAGTGGCGTTCCGTAGTTTTACATTTCGACTACAAAGTTTTACATTTCGATTACATAGTTTAACATTTCGACTTATGGCTCGACTGATGAAATTATAAATTTTGTACTGGCGGACTTACGAGTTAGTAAAAACATCTGTGTAGCGCATGATTTCTCGAACCTGTTAAACTAATGTATTGATCCACATTTCTATACTGTTCAATCCTTGACAACCTGAACAAATTAAGATGGGAATCATACTTACATGTGAAGCTTACTAGGATTAATTAGAGGTTTGCGTATGTGCAGTTGTTTCTAATGATTTTATCGTGATGAAATGAATATGAAGGAACCAATTTGTCATTGCCCAACTGTCCTCCGAATTTTGAAAAATAGGCCAAAAAAAAAAAAAGTTTGATAGATCTTACGTACTTGCGCAGAGAGAGAAATTTAACTGAGAAGGAATCATCTACTGCCTAATCCACATATTCCCTGAAATGAAAATATATTCAAAATCCGGGAGAATCTGTGAAAATTAGTCTTGTTTCAAAGAATTTGGGACGCACAGATGGACTTAAGAAACTCACACTCACTGACAGACACGAAACTGAATTGCTTCAAAATAGTCTCCTATGTGAAATGCGAGAGGAAATTTTGATTTTGGCGGAAAAACATTTCTATCTTCCGACAGTAAGAAGTCCCACTATTACCTACCTTGGTAGATTCGGAAAAAACACAAAAACTTTGAGGGGGTTGAATATTTTTTCTTGGGTAGTTACAAAGTAAATTAAACTTGGAAAAAATAAACCAATATAATTAATGTCTTAATCAAGACTCAAGTTTCCAATTAAGAAAGTCGTAGATGTGTATGACAATATAAATGAATGTTTCACGCAAAAACATTCATCAAATATTTTATTAATTTTCATGCACAGAAACTATCAAAAATTGAAAGCAAACGCAATTTTTCTGAAAGACATTCTGATTTAAAATTAGGAGATCTTGGAGAATCTACATAGTCAGCAAATTTTGAGATAATCATATCAAAACTTTAGCACACATTTGTCCACGCTTATTGAACATCTTCATGTTATTAGTAGAGCTTGATTTTGATTTGTGAAAAATCAATTTTTATCTTGATACCACGTTCTGGAATAGGGTGAGGAAGGACAGGATGCATTGGGAAATACGTAACTCCGGGATACTCGTAGATAGCTCCAAATTCTGCAGATAAAATGAAATAAAACAACTGACATTGTTTGTTACGCAAGATCGTTCTATATTTCACTCATTATTATCACAGGCGTCACTTGATGTTTATTGTTGTTCTCCAATGCGTTTTCAGATCCCAAAATCATCATGATGATCCCCAGCCAAGGATTGGGGGATGGAGCGAGCCTGACCCTTTTAAAAAGCATTTTTTTCATTCTCTTCCCTTCCATACCCTTTTTGTCGCCAGAGTTTTTTGTTGGAAGCAGCTGGACTGTCTCGTATCGTAGGTGACATCCTTAGCCGTGACCATGTGTGGACCCTACACATGTTAACTCCTTCACATATGCCTCCAAAAATACACCGCCTCCCATCTTTACGATGGCTTCTTGCGCGCACAGACCCCTTCAATAGCTTCAACGGGGTCTCTCAACTGATCGTGGTAGAGCTTCCATCCCAACCACGGGCAAACAAATGAGTCTGATGTAAGCAGTAGATCCAGCTTAACAAATAGAGAACAATAAATTAGAATACAGAAGTGGAAGTGTGTATCTCAGAAAGAAAGTATTTTATTTTCACTTTCACTTTTACTACATGACAGAAATCAAATATTATTCTTTTTCATTGAATGGTCCTCAACTTTCGGCATACGGAATTCCAAAATGACGTATGTTTATTTGGAAATATTGAAATGAATTTTTTATTATTGTCATTTCCAATTCAGTTTCATGTTCTTCTTTTTCATACGAATACAAACGTGTACTTTTTTACCGGTTTATTTTTACGTTGAATGATGCCGTTACATTTTTATCTACCCTCTGTCACATCGCAAAGTGAAATGTCATAATTACCTCGTCCTATGCCAGTGCCGTCTAGGCACAAAAATATGAGTGTAAAGATTCATAATTGGTTCTGGTACATTTTTGGAAATTCGTCTACAGTTTATATAGTCCCTATAATGACATGATTCTGCGTTTTTCACTGATTTACATGTTTCTGAATGTAGGTACTTACAGTAAATATTTTTTTGCTCACGGTACAGAAACAAATAATACAATTCGAAACAAGTTTTCACCATTCCCATAGATATTGTTAGTATTTTATATTGAAATTTGAGTACATTTTTCATACACATATCTTTCTTATAGCTGTAAACGATCTAGTTTATTGTAAATACACGTTTTTTAAGTGAGCTTCTAGTTTAAAATGAAACTATTTATAGTCGTCGTACCCAGAAGTTGCTGTCCTATAATCTCTTAAATTGTATTCGAATGCTTGAAATTTTAGCGAAAAAAATTGTAATTACATCAAGAGCATGATTGTAGAAAAATATGATTTGAGGGGTTTTAATGAATGATTGCTCCTATTTTAGCTGAAACAGTAATGAACAAAGCGTTGAATGAATGGTTTTATAGCATTTACTTGACCAATTAAGTGAGTGAACTTCGACTCGGCCTGCATTTGTCCGCATGTATGCGTGTCTATCTGTCTGTTACGCGCTACAGACCGCGATTTCGGGACTATCGACTTGGAATTTGGAGGATAAACTCCTCAGAGTCTCGAAAAATGCTGTATAGTTTTTGGTGCCGATCCGACACGATGGCATCCAACAAAACATCGCGACATCGAACCACCAATTCAGATTCTAGTTATTTCAAACCTCGTGAGAAACTTTGTACGAGAACCTTCTATACATCATAAAGTTAATTTTTTCTAATGGCTTTTATGAGTTGCATTTATCAGGGGTTGAGAAAATGCCATACTCCAGTTATTCAACATTATACATAAAAAGTAAATTTTAAAAACAATGACATACACCTAGGGTTGAGGGGCCAGTGTTCAACACCTTAACAGAAATTTTGGCATTGACAAGCAATTATGTTATGTTTTTTCGTTTGTTCAAACTTAATCTTTCATCTATCTACATCAGGATGTCCTCAAACTGCTCAGTATTGGAAAAATCACTAACTCAAGCCAAAAAAGATCATAAATTTGGTTTTTCGAAATCTATTTTTTGACCCAGTATCTGACACCCAAATTTTTTGTTGCACCTGTGATGGACCCCCCATGATTAGCACAGCAGTTCTTCTGCAATGAATGATTCCTTGTATCAACAAAACATTTATTTAAAAATTGTATAAATGAATTAAGCATTTGAACTTAGTTTTATTAATCTAAAAATAAAATTAATACGAGTATTTATAAAGACAAAGTTGAAAATATCACTAGATGTTTCATCACAAAATAGGTACAATGTTTTCTCGATACCGTAGGCACAATACGCTTCTAATTTTAAACTAGCATCTTGTATGTTGCTGTGTATCTATATAAATATACAGAACAAAGAACAAATGACGAGAACGAATAGAGATCCATGTTGACAGCTCTGTCAATCACTGAGGGTGGCATCAGTTTGGTGACTAGTAATTTACATTTGCATTTTCACATGTTATCTTTGATTATTTCCAAGAAATGATAGTATAAATGCAATCTAAACAAGAAACTGATTGAGAAAAACCGTGGGTACAACCGAATTTGAAAATGTGGAGGACATGGTGAAGAAATATAAAGTACTTATCTCGTGAGCAAAATCACAAGAAACAGCACCAAAGAAATGACAACACGAGGTTTTGTTGGGTAACCTTCTCCAGATTTCACAAAAACTCGCCTGAAACCTTTTCCCGCCTTTATACTTCACTGAGAAGGTATTTTGTCTCAAAATTCAAAAGGATCAAGCTCGTGAAACACTTGTATGCCTCGTTATTTAAAATTTTTGGCGAGATGTCTATCACTGGATCCTTGTCAAACACTGGGTACCTTCACCCTATGGTTCACGGATAATCTTAGAGTTAACGGTGAGCGTCAAAAGAAGCATTGCCATCGATTGGTGGAGAACATCACAGAAAAGTGATATTAAAAATTTTGAACTGCGAGTGTCACAATCGCCTCACATTGGTGTTTTATAATTGAAATCTGTGGTCGCTTAAATATCTGTTGATAAAACCTTTGATGAAACCGGCTCCAAATTGAGCTAACATAAAAGGTCCACTCAGAAGTTCGTAAATCCAATAAGGGAGACGACCATCAGCTTAACTCCACGGAAATTGACGGAAGCGATCTAGTTTTTTCCTCATCAAACCTTGAAGATTCGTCCAAACGACTCCTTTTAGCCGCTATCGAAAAACCAGTTTCTGGACATTTTAATTAGGGGTCATTCCCGATACGATCTTTCAGGATTGCAGGCATTTCTGTGAGGCCAGCGCCACTTGGGTCTTCTCACGGTCGGAAAACCGCCCTGTCCTTTTTTTGCCAATTTGTCTGGGACATCCTCCTCCGCCACTTGTTTCACTTAGCCTGCTCTCGAAGTTTACGCTTCCAACGTCTGCCAGGCGACACCGGGTGGAGGAGACTTGGAGCATAGAAAGTGGTTTGTCTTGTCTGTCCGTTTTGAGTTTATAATAACAAACCCGAGTTGTTCCTTTTGTGGGGATGTCTGAAGGCATAAAGTCATATCTGCTGTCTACTGTTCGAGCGGAAACTGTTGAATAGAAACGTCTGGGGTTGCTATTCTTATAATGTTTTAAAACTTTCCACGTCAATTAGACAATTAGAGCTTGGCCGTCAAAAACCAAAATCTGAAGCAATTCCAATCGATCCTCTTCGCTAAAAGAAAAGGTGAATATTGAAATAGTCAGTTTGAATAATTTTTTTAAGTGGAAACGTCTATAGGTGCACCGCGACGAGAAATTTAGCGGGGGGTGAGTACGATTTTATCGTCACGTCACGCTGTTTTTGACATGGATATGTCTTTTGGCTGGGGGTCAAGGAATTTTTCGCTACACTTTTTTTTCTCGACCGACACTTTTTTTCTCCACACAAAATGAAACGCTCCGGCACTTTAGATTATTATTAAAAATTTTGAAGGCTCTAAAATCTCGAAAATGAAGGCTAGGTAGAAATCAATGAGGTACTACCGCAATGAAGTACCTAATTCCGCCTTCCTCAACAACCGACTTAGACTTCTGTTTCAGCATGGAACGAAAGTAGCGCGGGAGTTTTTACTTTCCCAACATCCCAACAGAGTGGAAAGTAATGTCCACTTTTACGTTCCCAACATCCCAACAGAGTGGAAAGTAATGTCTACAACTTTGACATATCCATGATCTATTGTTTTTCCCCTCATTTTCTTTTGATTTTCACGTACAACCAAGCCGTTGCTGGGGAAAAGAAACTTCTTTGTTTTTCACCGGACAAAAATCGTTCTCCACTCGTTGGAAAGCTCTCGATTTATCACGCATTTCTTTCGTACTTATTCTTCTATTCATGTCGTAGTTTTATATTTATTTATGTTATAAATGGATATAGTACACAATGCCGCTTGTTTTGTTGTCACTTGGTTGAGAAGTTAATCTTGTTTATAGTAATTGTAGACGCGCACCATAACAGAAAATTACCTACTTAGGTACTCTGTTCTAATTTCGATTTTTAAAACATTTATATCGTAGTTTTAAATTTATTTAGGTACATTTACGAATTAGTGGGAAGAAAGCATTTTCCATGTTTTAGCATTTTAGCCGAAGGCTCAAGGCGGAAAGTTACCGAGAGTCCAGAGGCCGTGCCTGTCCACTTTTACTTTCCCAACATCCCAACAGAGTGGAAAGTAATGTCCAATTTTACTTTCCCAATATCCCAACAGAGTGGAAAGTAATGTCCAATTTTACTTTCCCAACATCCCAACAGAGTGGAAAGTAATGTCCATTTTTACTTACCCAACATCCCAACAGTGTGGAAAGTAATGTCCACTTTTACTTTCCCAACATCCCAACAGAGTGGAAAGTAATGTCCAATTTTACTTTCCCACCATACCAACAGAGTGGAAAGTAATGTCCAATTTTACTTTTATATTTAGCAGAAAATCGTCATAGAAGTTTACACTTCTCCTGTGTGGTCTTTAGCACACCTGGGTTTTACATTGAAAATGTCTTAGTCGACGGGTCAAGTCAACCTGAAATGTTGTTACTCAAAGAAAAAAAGTCACGCAACCTATAAACAAGTTAGGTGTTGTTTTCTTTTGATTTTCACGTACAACCAAGCCGTTGCTTGTAATTGGGTAAATGTAGACGCGAACTATCCTACCTGTGAATTCATATTCGTGGAAGAGTTGGGCATCGTTGAGACTGTTTTACAGCAAATACAGTACACAATTATTACACAATTGTGTAATTGATACACAATTATTGTGTATCAATAATTATTTTATGTTTTCTAATTGTTATTTTATTTAAAACAATAAAAAACATTTAAATTACTGAGGCATTTTCAATGCTCATAGCTCTTCTCTCATAAGAGAGAAAGTAAGTACGAGCGACCTGCCGGTTTTTTTAGTGTGGTCTACAGCTGCCTTTTTTCATTTCTTAACGACGCTCCGAATTTGAGCGATATCAAACGAATAGGCAATGAGAATATGACGACATTTCCGCTGGACGAATTTAGGTTTGAACACGAGCAGTGAAGAATATTGATTTATAAAAGATGAAAAATGGTAGAAGACCATTCTCAGCCAAATTCACACATTTCTTGAAAATTTCATCTAAATCAAATGAAAAATATTGCGGTAATGCAAGTTACAAGCATTTTACATGTTCACATGCGCAGCAGCTTTTTATTGATTCGGTTGTCTCAAAACAGATATTGGAAGATTAAATCGTATTTCCCCATCCAACTTCCAATTTTGAGCGAGATCGGACGATCATTACGTGAGGAAATCATGCTTGAACAATTTCATGTTTGTGCATCCTAGCCTACCCATCATCTGGAAATATCATCAAAATCGGATGAAAATTGTGGAAATCACGCTAGGTACAAGGATTTTCAAACACACAGTCAGACACAAAAACTAAAGTGGTTCAGAATGTTCTACAACATAAAATGCGAGTGGGAAATTTCATCCTACAGCAGTGTGAAAACGATGCTTTCTATGCTCGTGTTTTCAAGTGTAAAACTAGTTATTTAAAGTGTAAAACTCTGTTATAACGGAGTTGGGGAGGTCTGTGAGTGTTACCAATCGATTCAGTGTGAAAAAAACACGTAGAAAACGGCCCAAAACTCAAATTTTTCTAGAAGGTAATTTTTCACAAAAACCGTCGATTTCATAGAAAATACCATGTTTTTCAACATACAAACATACTTTTCTCCTCTAATTAGCAAAAATTGATTATACCGTTGGAAAGCTGGAATTCAAAGGTAGTTTTTCTGAAGATGAGTATTCAAAAGCACGAGAGTAAAAAAGTCAATAAGCGGATTCAAAACAGTGCAATTTTGGCAACTTCTCAAAATTGAGACTTTCACCTCATTTTTTAGCTATTGGAGCTGCTCAAAAATTCTTGTTCTGGCATCAGGGAGATAGGAAAATTAACGTTCTTTTCAACGGTGTAATCAAATTTTAATTTAATCATCAAATTAAGGGAGTTATGACAGTTTCAGTGACATAAGGTCAAAAAAAAAAACTGAAATGCAAAATTACTTGGAAACGAAGCCTCTTAAAAAAGAACTCTAGAAGGCCCCACAATAGCTTGGCCGCCATGGTGGGTCCAGTCCGGGCTCGGCCTTTGGGCGGTAGAGTGACCCAATTCATAAAAAACCCAGTATTTTACTTCTCTTTTCCTATGTTTATTTTAAGTTATTTTTCCCCCTTCCTCATTGTGTTGGCAACTTGATAAATATTATGTATGATTTTGTTTTCTTTCTTGTTTTTTTATAATAGTTAATATTGACTATTGTACTGCACATTGTTCTTTGGAAAATATAGCTGATTTGATTTGATTTGAAGATATTTAACGTCATTTGAGTCATAAAACACACAACCCTTCATGAGATTACAGCTTTGTATTAGCAACGGTTGTGACAGAATTGAACGTATGTGCACCAACGGTTTTATACACTGGGTAAGTAGATACTGAGAAATATGGGAGTAGATTCATCATATTCTGATCCAATGTTAATGCATTAAAACTCAACTTGTTTTTGCCCCGCACTCAATATTAAGAAATCAATTAATTCATCAGTCTTCGCTCAGATGCCATGGTCGTTGCTAATTTCATTCTTAGTTAACATTCCACGGATGTTGGAGTTCCCTTTCCGTCAAGGTCATCATCACAAGGTGGACTCGAATAACCGGGTCTGGGGGTTGAAAGTTGTACCTGTCGAGCAGACTAGCCATGCACCTGACGAGCTACCCCTAACAAAAAACCGGGTTGTAGGTGGGTCAAAAGAAGGGGAGGTCCTGATTGCCCAAGGGATGAAGAATGACCACGAAGTGACCTTGAACCTCAACGACAAAAACGCCGTCTGCTACCCCTAGACTCGTTTTCCGCCCGCGTCATTTCGGTCTAGACAAAACATGTGGCCCCTTTACTTCTGGGACCGAGACGGTCCGATCCCCGCGTCTAAATTTAGTTGCGAGGTCTTTTTTCGAAGTTCCGAAGCCCTTTTTCTCGTTTTCCAATGGGTTTTAATGAGGAACAAGAACGAAGCGGGAGGCACCGGTGCGTTCCGGGGGTTCCCGTGTAGGGATGGAAACAACAGCCGACTTTGACGGGGCCTTCACACAGGTTTTCGGGATAATTGTGACGGAGGGACGTGGACGGGTGAGCCCTTTGAAGAGGGAAGTTCCAGGACAAAAAAACTGCAAAAGAAAAAGGAAAATAGGACCTCCTGATTGCTCACAGCTTCCGCACGACACCGGACCTAAGAGACAAATTATATAACTCTAAGTTTACTCAGCACGTCAAAAGACGACGGTATGAAAAATTAAGAACCTAACAGCCCTGTCCAGATAAACGTGGACAGGGGAACTCTTCTGAGATTTGTTTGCGGGAAGTGCAATTTACAAAGAAAGCAGTGAAGAAGAAAGTACCTACACAAAGTAGAAAAGAATCATCGATGAGTAGCCACATGATCAGCCAAATAGAAATGTTTTATAATAAGCTTCTCTTCAAAATGCCTTATTTTTTGGTATCGGACCAAACCAAATCCAAAGTTTTTACTGCTTAATTACCTACCAATCAAAGAATGTTTGACGAAAATTCACCTTTCGGCTAAAGAGCTTCTGGAAAATATTGAAAACTTCTAAAAGATAGTAGAAAGAACGGCGACTTAAACACGTTTCATAGTTTGATAAATTGTCTTATTCTTTAATTTTCGCCAAAACCAAAGTTTATTATGTGTAAATACCTACCAATCAAAAAATGTTTGCAGAAAATCCATGTTTCGGCTAAGTGCTTTCAGATAACATTGAAGACAACTCAAAGCCATTTGAAAGAGCGGCAACATTAACTCGTTTCACGGTTTGATTAATTTTTGTTATTTTATTATAATAATTTGAACATTCATGTTACGCATTGTGATCGGATTTATTACAATTTTTGTGGTAGTAGAGTACATGGAGAAGAAAAATTGTTTAGGCGATCGAACATAATGGAAATTTGCAAATAACTAGATTCCCTGACTGTCCAATGACGGTAAGGGCCATGGTAGTCTCCAGGTTTCAATAGTGTGCCAAATTAGATTAATTAGGGTAAGGGAAATATGTATAATAATGTTTACCTAGGTTCTGTAGAGCCGTCGAATTTTATAATGATTATGAGGAATAGGGAAAAGAAGAATGTGTGTGTGAGTATGTGTCCTTCCAGACGATAACTCCCCTAGGATCGAGATAAAAATTCCGTTTTGCGCCAAAAAATCAAGCTCTCCAAACTAAAGAACGAGTTCACGAGTTCGTTGGCCAACATTTTTTGAGCACATATCTTAAATTGGTCCAATTTCAAAAGTTGTACTGAGAAATCACTAAAAATAACAAAAGAAGGCTAAACATCGTTAAATTTAAATTGTTTTATCAGAATATTGCTCAAATAAAGTTTATTAACTATAAAATAAAACATTAGAACTTAAGTACAAAATAATGCTGAAAAATGTACCTAAATTTCATTTGAATGTGATAAAAAAGTTAAAAATCAAAAATCTGTTTTTGAATGACAAAATAATATTTAGAACAAGTTTTTGTCGTAAAATTGGTAGCTAACAATTTATTTTCCCTCAAAGTCCTTAATTTTCAAAACAATGTATCATAATTTATTCTACGATAATTTACGAAAATTTGATCATACGATCATGCTGCATGACTGGGACTTTGTTGATATTGTGTGACGATTAGGTCACGTTTACATGAAATTCTGTTTTATTAACTTTTAATTTTCATTATTGAAATAGATATTGACTTCATTATGTTTCCCCATCTGTTGGAGATGAATCTGGGAGCCGCCTGTTGCTGCAGCGCGGCAGTTTTTGTTATCAACTGAGCCCATGAAAAAATCTCCGTCTCACCCCTCAGGATTAGAACCGGAGTATCAGCGGCCCTCTCTTCCGGAAAAGGAACCAAGGGGGTTTGTCTGTTCCAGGGCGGGGGCCCGTCAGAAGATTTATGTTGCTGCTTCCGCTCTCTGGGAAGCGGAGGTTTCATCGTTGAATCAGGAAAAAATAGAAAGATTAAAGGTCTGTTTCAAACCAGGAAAGATTAAGCGTGATAGTGTGATATTGGGCGAGATATCCAACTAACGATGACGATACGGAAAACCATTCCGTTACCTTCCTCAACATCTGTGCAGGGAGCGACTGTGGTAATCGAGTTTCTATCGTGGATCGGAATCTCAACGCCCGTACCCAATATTTTTCAATACCGCCCGAGAAGCCAATGCGTATCGGAAAATCTCTAGTTTAAGAGCACGGTACTGTTTTTTTCGTCTTCACTTTTTTTATCAATGTAACCATTAGAATAATGTTCTATAATATAAACCTATAACATATCATAGCATTACTAGCTCTTTGTAATAATGAAATGGCTAATTGTTTTGAGATTATGTGATGACGATCATTCGTGTCATATATAAGAATCATATTTGGCTGGTTTGTTCGAAAAAAAGAAAAAAAAAACCGCTACAATGTATATTTCAATGCAATTCAATATTTCTGTAGTGAATAGCCCTTGGAAAGAACGTTGAATCCTCAATCTTCCCATGACAAATTCCCTTTCAGCAAATTTCATTAAAAGGTCATGAGATAATTAGGAATTTTCGCTCCTTTCACATGCTTTTGTCCGAATGATTCTTACCTATTCTCCCATAGTTATTTTGAATCCTAAGATATGGGCTGAAATTTATCTTTCCGACGGTTCAATCAATCTTACTTTTACTTTGCCGGTTACGGGAGAAAATGATGGTATGTCACCATTGATCTGGAATACATTATAGGTTGAGATCGGGATATATTTCGGATTAAAATGATTTGGTCCCAGAAAGAATAGGGGTACCGATCGCATTCCCATGCCTCTGCACCTTCTAGACTCTTGTCGACGCGTTATGTTGACAATTTATGATTGATAAATAATCGATAACACATAATAGAATATTCTTGTTGCCCTCTTCAATAGTGCTGCTCAATTTTCTGCAGCTTTTGCACTAATCAATGAATATAATTTGCATAATCGTCACATCCTTGAAAGCATGCTGTTGTAACGAATAAATCGTAGGGAATTCAGGTATATGCTGTTAGGATAAACACACACGTATATGACTACTATTTATCCTTACTTATATTAATAAGAGTAATGTATAGATGTACCACCACAAACATGGGAGACTTAGAGGAGGCGGAGGAGTAAACGTTCGCGGTGGGAACTTGGACTCGACTCACTAGGCATTGCTCTTAAATTAACATTTTCCCGAACGGACGGAGACCATAAAATCGCCCCCAGTCAACGCCCGTAACATCAGTCCATCCTAAAGAAATACCTGTCCCAGGTATATGGTTAAAGGGGGAAGGAAGTTCCGTGTGGGGTATGATTTCCGTACTCCGCTGGAAAAATAAATTTAACAATTTTGAACCGATTTCTAAAACTAAGCCTACTGAAAAGTTTGTGGTGGAATGTTTAAAAATGTAAAATAAAAGGTCGAAAAGTTATCAAATCGTCCATATAACTGATTTCCATTCACAAGATTTGAAAGTCTGCTGGATATAATTATAAAACTGAAGGTCTTGCAGACATTGGTTGGCTCTCAAGATGCGCTTTTTCGATCCTGTCAGGAATTTATCGATTCCAATCACGTCATCTTTAAGCATAGCCTCGTGCAAGAAATCTTCCGTTAATGCTGTTAATAGTACGAAATCCTTCCACCGAAGAGCTTTGGGATGTGTAATGCCAAATAGAATTTCAGATTAAAAGTGAACCGGTATGCTGGATACATTGATTTTCTATCTCCATTCGTAGTTAATATCCACTCATTCACGAGCGATGCTCTTACATTGTTTATGAATTCTTCGAATCGGTCGATTAACTGAACTGAAGGTATGAATTTAGTTGTTGATATTCGATAACTGTGGGCTGATAAATTTAGAGGAGATTTACCGAACCTCTTCCCTCTTCAGTATAAGCTCCTGTCTTCAGGTGCAAGATCGCTGTTTTTATCACTCTCCGCGACAAGGTCCCTTCGATCCCGATTTTCTCATCCAGAACCCTGATTATGTGGATGCTCACATTTCATATTAATCACATCATTTTCTGTTTGCAGCCTCACCTACTCCTCTCTCACGGTAATCACCGTCGTGTGTAGTAGCGTTTGATGACGCTTTTTACACTGCTCGCATACATTCTGTGATAGGCAAATTTTTGCAGTATGTGATGCCAAGCAGTTGATGCACAGCTCGAGTAACTGAGTGCTGTGCAAACGTTGGACTGTACTCATCCGGAGAAAGACCGGCACTTTCGCGCTCCATGGCGTCCTCCGCAGATCGGGGAAGAGTGCTTGCAGATTCGTCCTTGGAATACTTGCAGAAGATCGGGCACTGTTGTCACCTGATTCAATGTTACAAGCGTTTTGTCAGTTTCCGGGCTGTTCGGTAATGAGGGTATATAATCGGATTCTAAACTGACCAGTGATGCTTTACTCGGGAGAAAGAGAGAGAGAGAGAGAGAGAGAGAGAGAGAGAGAGAGAGAGAGAGAGAGAGAGAGAGAGAGAGAGAGAGAGAGAGAGAGAGAGAGAGAGAGAGAGAGAGAGATAGAGAGAGAGAGAGAGAGAGAGAGAGAGAGAGAGAGAGAGAGAGAGAGAGAGAGAGAGAGAGAGAGAGAGAGAGAGAGAGAGAGAGACGGGAGAAAGAGAGAGAGAGAGATCAATAAAGCTACATTTTTTCATATTATGATTTTCTTAATCATGAATTGCAAGTATTTTTTTTTTTTTTTTTACAAAACCACACAATTTGTTCATTTGATTTTCACTAAATATTCTATATACTAAATAAAATGAAGAAATCATCAGACTGTGTATTTGCGTATGGCGAACATCCCTTCCTGCTTGGTAATTGAAGTATACCTGCATATTGATAAGCTATATTTTATACATTGATAAAGCTGGTGGTTAGCATTTCAATACAGAAATCCCCCAAACGTACATTTTTACACCCATCGTATCTCCGGTAGATAGTAAATTACTCCTTCATAAGTCATTTCTTGCGAAGTACCCTAAAAATATACAATTGGTGAAAGGATTAAACGTCAAAAGTCCAAGGTAGAAGTACTAGACTAATTTTGCCTGTGCTAGATGATCAGGAAACGTCGAGATCCACCGGCTAGCAGGATATTGGATTCAGTGTCAAGAAACTGCCTCATGCGAGCAAGCATTATGCATTTACGTAATCAGTTTCAGAAAAATAACCTTCATAAGGGATAAATGTGATCGAAGCTGCAAGTTACCTACGTACACGTATACAAAATATATAAGTACCGTCGTATAATAAATTGTATTGGTTAGGGTTGTAAAGGTTAACTTGTAACATGACCAAGAATCCGTTCGTATTACTAACAGATTCAATGAAAAGAAGCACTCGAGCGTGGAATTCACTTTCAAATAGCCGTCTCAATTGATAGCGCCCACTCCATTCAATGTTTGGGTCATTGGGTTTCATTGCATTGTCAAGAGATGGGGAGGTCCCCGGGTTTTTACAAGACTCGCCAAACAAGTTTCAATCCGATCGGGCAAGTCTTAGTTATTAGGTAGCCATTAAAAAAAAAAGTGACCTATATATTAGGATCTATGATAAGTAGTTGGTATTTGTTCGAGGCAGATAGCTCCCGTCGCGCGAGCCTTTCTGAACTATTATACTGGAGGCTTTTTTCCCAATGCGGTTGGAACGGTTAATCATGCAATTGCCGCGCCCTATTACCGCGGCAAGCCTTCCCTTCATGAAGCCGACCGGAGATCTGCGGACTACATTACCGATTTATTTCGCAACTAGTGAGGCCCGGCACGCTAACAAACTACCAGAGCGGTAAGTTATGATGATGGAAACCACAGGGAACGTAGTGGATTTGACACTGTTACTGGCGTATTTTGAAATCAACAAACGAACGGCGGAGGACAGAAGGTGTTCCAGTTGGAGCAGTCTGCATTTCTGAATTGAAATATTTATGGAGAAGGCATAAACCCCTAACCTAATAACACCAGTATAAGAGTTAAAAACAGCTGGTTATTCTTGTTTCTGTTAGACAGAAAACATTCTATTGATCAGATCATTTCATAATTTACGTGAAAATTACCACTATGAGCACATATTTTTCAAATCGACAGGTCTTCACATTTGAAAATATTTCCTTTGTTATGATTAATCAAAGATATGAGCATTAATGTCATCACATTGAGCAAGGAGATTCTGCACTTGACGCAAAGATGACAAAAACTTACCAAAAGTTTTATTTCATAAATAAACTAACTATCAACTACCTAGTAGGTTGAAGTCTAGGTCAAACTGCCTTAGTTGTATTCTTTTCCTTTCTTGAATATTTCAAATTGTTTTCCACTCTTATGCGAAACGCTAATATCCTAAAGATAGATTTTTCGATTCACTCAACTATGTAATGGAGTCCAAATGAATGGAATGTCCAATAATTGGAATGCGTCGCAACAGTTTTATTAATTGAATGTACTTATTCAAACCCAAATGTTAAATACTCCAGTTGCATGAAGGGTGTTCAACCTAAACATTGAATTGGAACGCAAACCTTGGCTTCATTTGACTATACGGATAAAAAACAATTGTGAATCTTCCAATCATTTCCGAATTTATGCCACACATCATTTTCACATTTGTAATGAATAACGGTAGAAATTTACATCAATTTCGGATAGAAACAGAAATTTCAAAAACCTTTAACATAGGATTACACAAAAATAACTTTTAAGTTTTTGATACATACCAGTAGAATCATGTTATTAGATTTTGTAGGAAATTCGATTCAAAATAATGCAACTGAATGGGATCTGACGAGAATCTTTTGATTAGATGGAGACTACGAAATTTCGAGTGTGAGATTCCATATTATTCGAAAATGGTTCCATATTATTTGGATCTCTGTGGTTCCATATTTGCTGTAATCCAGAAACCACACACATCAAAATAAATTAGAAGCGAATCACTCATCCAGAACTTTATTGTTATAAAGTTAAGTAAGTTGTCATATAAATCAATTAATTTTTAAGATGATCTTAGTTACTCAATTCACTATAATTGTGAATTTGTGAATTGAACCAAAGACAGAAATTTTTAGAGAACCTAAATAATAGTAGATCCACTTCACTGTACTGCACGAATAATTATCCATTGAAGTGAGAGCCTTCCAGAATTTATTTGAAGTGGCACAATAATGGCACGGAAGTGACATGATAATGAATTGATTTGAGCGTCACCCCTTAGATCCCAGGTGCTCTGGTCCATTGATATTCATTCGTCGAACAATCGAACCGTTTGGCGTGTAACAGCTTGAGAGTGTTGTCATATTCCTATGAGAAATGCCATATCATTCTCGTTCAGGACATTAGCTGAATGATATATCATAATAAGATAGAATTATGTAGGACGTACCTACCCCTTTACACAAAATGGAGGGCAAATCAGTGGAGCGATGACAACGAAAAAATACCCTGTCCCGCTGTGTACATTCAATTTTATCACAATGAACCCTTGATTTTGACTGAATATAACACATTTTCCTAGCAAATACCTCATTGAAAAGTTTACATAAATAAAAGGGCAGCTCATCGTAGTAGCATTCACCCAATTTAATTTTCATTCTCTTATTTATGTTTTCTATTAGCCCTGCATTGCCAACAATGCGTTATTTTTACACAGACGAACCTTCTGATTCATGTTGCAGCCATTGGGGGGCTTTCTTGGACTTCCTGTTCCTGTTGGTGATTACAAATCTTTTT
The DNA here is from genome assembly GCA_030762985.1 of Adelphocoris suturalis. Taxonomy (NCBI): domain Eukaryota; kingdom Metazoa; phylum Arthropoda; class Insecta; order Hemiptera; family Miridae; genus Adelphocoris; species Adelphocoris suturalis. The sequence continues at coordinate 57,738,935 of CM061048.1, forward strand.
TCTATACGCAGATTCTACCGAGGCAGGTCAGTCTTTTGGTCTTCAAGTTGAGTAGTATTCATTCTCCCTAAAGTTAGTGAGTCAAAAATACGCATTGATGGCCAAAGTTTCTTCTTTCCTACGTTAGAAAAACGCTGTTGGACCAGGTATGTGAATTTCGTTTTGTAGGTGGTAATTCGTGTACTTTATATAAAAGGATATGAACCATAAACGACGAGCATTCATTTCTGACGAAGAAATCCGTGCTAAACTGAAGAGTAAAGCAAGTTAGAAGGAAAGGATGATCTCGACAACGATGAAAAAATATTGGAGACGAAGATGGAGAAGAAAGTCAGTTTGAGATCCCACGACTAGATGATGAGCCAAATTATCAGCCTGAATTGGACGAATGCTTCAGTAGCCATTGCTAATTCAGCTTCACCTCCAAAAAGTCTTAAGCACACTTTTCATAACACTCACATGAGATTTTCAGTTTTGTATTGTGGTTTTAAATAAATACGTTATTTAAGCGTTCAAACAATGTTCTCATTGTATTTCTACTTAAAAAAAAAGAATATAAGACGTTTTTTCCTATGTATGCGTAAAAAACACGCATGGTTAGCAATAATGGAGGTCAAAAGCATGTTGGTGATGCTGGGTAAGAATATGTACGTACTGATGAAAACGGACACAATCATCATTTACCACATTTCAACATCAAAAGGTGAAAAGAAGAGAATTTGTCTTACTCAGCTAATCCTACCTAATTAGAATGGCGTCCGTCGTGTCATTTGACTCTTGTCACAGAGAAGTTCTCTGTTGAATTGCAATTTCTCTTGGGTGGACAGAAGATAATTCATCTAACACAGCTAATCAGAAAAGAACCCATCATCCTTTTTGTCTCTCGATGTCCCGGAGAGGCTTCGTACAAAATGCTATGCAGAAAGGGGCAGTCTCTGTTTTACGGTCACATTCGGTTTCGGCCAAGCAAAATAGTCTCATTTTTCAGCAATAGGACCCACTAAAACCGTGTTCCCTGCTAAAATGACAATCCGTTTGAGATGTTTTCCAACTAGGAATGATCTAGTGTATTCTAGGTACTTCTCTAAGACTTCAGGAACCCTCTTGATCCACAAAAGTTACATAATAATTGGACACATTGTAGATTTTTAGCAGCACAGCTATGGCAGATTACAATTATATTGACATGGATATGTCTTTTGGCTGGGGGTCAAGGAATTTTTCGCGACACTTTTTTTTTGTGGCCCGACCGACACTTTTTTTCCCGACCGGCACATTCTCTATTGATTTTCACGTACAACCAAGGAGTTACTAGGGAAGAGTGACTCCCATAGTTTTCATAGTAGGAAAATCGTTAGACTGCAATCGACGTTTTCCTGCTTGCTATTAGGGTTTTATTAACAATTCCGATCGAGTTTTCACACTTTCCTAATCGAGTAAGGGATCGACTTATTTTAGCAGGTTGATCGTGTTTTTATAAGACTACGATCGACTTTCGTAGCTGACGGATCGAGTTTTCTAGTTGGAATACAATTGAGTAGTAGGTACCAACTGGTAAGCAGTAGGTACTAGACATATCCATGATCTTTTGTTTTTCCCATCAAGGGAGAAATTAAAATGCTTAATTTACAATTTACAAATAGATTTGTTTTCCTCCACGCTTAACTATTTCAATCTGAAAATTGACCGTCAAATAAACCTTCATTTTGGCAGAACACAATTATATTATCCAAATCGAGGTGTGCGGTTGTAAGTGGTAACTAAAATTGATGAGAAGGATCAACAGTGAGCGATGATCTGAAAGTTTTAAACCTAAATCGCGTGCTCTGTGGCTCCTGTCCATACATGATATATTGAAGTTGCCGCGCGAGTCGCAAAATGGAAACAATAAAACGGGTAAGGTACTTCACAAAGTATAACGGTCCAAAACAGTCCGAATATTCCACTATGCTCTCCTCAAGATTTCTGTACTTATTGTTCGAAATAAATCACCACTGCTGCAGCCTCATGAGGTAGGCACTTATGTCTTGCCGTCAAGACGTATTCCTGCTTCATCACGCCCTCAAAGTGCACACTCAATCGAACGACGATGCATTCGGGATGAAGGTGAAAGCCCAAACGGGTCAACAGGCTAGAAAGACCCTATGGTCTGTTGTGTCATTCTTCGCGAAAACTACAAAAAAAGGCCCCATAGCCCATCGGGAGGCGTGGGCTTTCGGATCCGTTACACGTCGGATTGTTAATCATTCCCCCTATTTTATAGTTTACCGGTCCCTCGTTAGCGCGGCCGTCACCTGAATCAAGTTTATTGCGGGTATTAAGGAGTCGGACGGCGGGGAGGCTCTTCCGTCTGATTGTGCCGTATTGGCACATGCTGACCCGTTCCGCAACGTCTCGAGAGGGGTTTTATGGTGATATTGAGCGTTTACCTGCGCAACTCCGGAGTGATATTCTCATTTGGGGCTTCAAGTGATGTCACGAATAGGTCGAAAAAGTTTTCCTTTTGATTTTACGACGATGGCACTACTTCGCTACCTCGTACCTATCTGATTTATGTAATGATGGGACGGATGACTCTCAGCAGAATCAGATTTACTGTAAAGGTACATGACATCCATGTTTGACAAAGAACTGGTCATGGGCGTTTATATGATTGATTAAATATGATTAAAAATAATGAACTACCCACGACAATTCGATAAATTTTGTATCTAGTCATATTTTACGTACTTTAAAACCTAGCATAGGAACACAGAATGTGTTTTTGCGATGATTCTATTTCCTTACCAACGGCTTGGTTGCACGTGAATAATAACAATATTTGACAATAATAAAATAAATAATTGTTAGACATTTAATTTGGTCTAAAACCCTATAAATATTATATAAATAAATATGTAACTACAAGAAAAATACTATATAAATTGAGAGCTTTCCAACGAATGGTGAACGATTTCTGTGCGATTAAAATTGCGGAAGTTCCATTTCCCTACCAACGGCTCGGTTGTACGTGAAAATCATAAGAAAATTTACAAGCGGTTGCAATCATGTTGACAATATCAATTATTGAGAATGATCATCTGTGTGTAAACAATTGATTCAAATAACCATGCTCATAACTCAGGTTGATGGCCACGCACTTCGCAGTAGTTAACATAATATGGTTGGATAAATCAGGAGCTTTCCAACGAATGGTGAACGATTTCTGTGCGATTAAAATTGCGGAAGTTCCATTTCCCTGCCAACGGCTTGGTTGTACGTGAAAATCATTATAAAAGGCGCATAACGGTTTTTTCTGTCGGTTTTTTGTGACGATTTTTTTTCGGTAGGTCATCGCAAAAACACATTCTGTGTTAAAAAAACCTAGTTCAATGACGTTGTCGAGGAGACAGGTAATTTCGTCGAAATCGCCAAACAACGTTCCAGGTACCTATGGACATGGCCGTGGATAGATAAACTTGGATATTGCGTTCTTTCCGCGTTTTTTACAAAATACTAATCTTGTTAATTTCTAGTTGATCCTTTTTCCTTCCACTAACATTCTTATCCCAAATTTACCGGTAAATAGTTTCTGTTTTGATACCTGTTAGACCCAGCACTACTTTCTTTTAGAGTCTTACACCATAACATATTACAGTGGATTACCTCTTTTCAATTTCTGACTATTTTGATGTCCACAAATGTTGATATATTGAAAACTCATCTAGAACGACAAATGTAGATTTTTGAACTATTTCAAAATTTCAGGAACAGTTGCATGATGGACCTTAATGTTGGAAAACTTTTATATAGTCTAGTCTATTGCAATAGCTCATTTTGTTCTATTTAATCAAAATTCACCAAAATGCAGAAACAGTAGAATTTTTATTGATATTATTTTCTGAGGTATTGAAAAAAGTACTACAAAAAGCCATACTCACAAAAAAATCAAGTAAAGAAAGAAAGAAAAGGACAAACCTACCCTGGCAAAGGGCACATATTAATTTATTATCTAGAGTATCTAATTTAGTATAATTGTATAATGAATGGCTGAGTTGAGTACGATAAGTTTTTTAATAGCCGGCAATATGAATTTTAAAAAACCGACTGCATATTATAACAAATATTTAAGTCGTGCATCCAAGCTTTACGAGCATTTTTAATGTAAATTTTCTAATATAACATTTTTTCTCTGGAAATTTAACTTTTTTGGTGCAGAAGCATAGCCTTCAAAATTATTGTCAGCCAACCATCCTTTTTTTAATACGGTTCATAGGCCGACAGCATCTTTTTTTGGACGACTAGGGAGTGAGAAAATGGTGCTTGATAGAATTTACGTTTGCGCATGCACAGAGTGAGGTATTGAGTCAAGAACGATGAAACTGATAGGGGGCCGTCTACACGCTAGTCGGCACATTCCCTGAAAATTTCATCCAAATCGGATGAAAACTGTGGAAAATAAGCTTGTTACAAGGATTTGCGCACACAGGACAGACACACACAGACAGACAGATACGGAACGAAAGTTGTTCAGAATGGTCTAAAACGTAAAATGCGAGTGAGAATTTTGATTTTGGAGACCAAAAATGTTTTTCTTCCAGAAAGTGAAAAAATGCTTCCACTACCTTTAGGTAGACTCAGAAGCAATTAAGTTGTGTGGTGTTATTGATCTGATCAGGTTGAGAGTAGGGACTAGTACTTGACTAGATCCTGCTTAAAAATTGTGTGATTTCTATCACGTCTCTAAGAAACTGAAAGCTACGATGAATGGAGTGTTAATAATAAACTGTGGAGGGGTTTGTAATACAGAAGCCAATGGCGATATATCCTCAAGTTTCGCCAACAGCTTGTGGAAGGAAAAAAAGTAAATTAATCGTATTTCTCGTCAATACGACAACCACCCATGGCGAATACGGCCCTGGAGCCCGAACACGAATGGAAAAATCTCACCTAGATAAATACGAGGACCTTTTCATCCCTTTGTCCACAGCTCGGAGATTTTCCCCCCGTCCTCTTTTGTGAAGACTTTTTGGGGAAGGAAGACCCGGTGTTTATGACCATTCATTAATAGGAGGAAAAAGGGATGTTCGTGTGGAGATGAATAGGACCGATGGAAGGGTAGCATCAGATGGCGTCCAGGGTCCCCACGGATCATCCGCGTCCTATCTGAAAAAGACCGCTGGTAAAAAACGTCTTCAGCCTTTACCTGAAGGGAGACCCCTCAGGGCGTTTTTTAGCACGTCCAAAAACCTCTGGGGTCGGAGGGAAGTGAAAAAACGCGCTTTCTCACGGTTGCCGCTGCTAGGAGGGTTGAAAAAAATCAGGGGGTGATTGGATTTTTTTTTATATTGCGAGATCCAAGGCCTTGGGCTGGGTCAGTTGTTTTGGACAATGGTTTCCAAGATGAGTCTCTCGATTTGAAGCGATTACACACGAGTTTATCCCGCAGGCGAACAACAGGTTTTCCCGTTCTTTTTGGGCCTTTTGTTCTTTTTTTCGGGCTGATGGTAAAGGTTTTTTTTTTATAGAGAACGAGAGTCTCGCAAAAACGATGATTGGAAAACAACCGCAAACAGAACTTCAATCGCTCTGTAAAATTGGTGATTTGCTGGGCAGGCAGTTGGTAGGTACCTGCTTATCCGTTTCCACAAAAGTTTATTTTCCGTTTCCATTCAATATGCTCGTGAGTTTGGCAAAATCTATCTACTGAGCACAAAAAAAACTGTAAAGTCATTGCTAAATTTATTTTCTTTCCCACACTTTGAAATTAAGTTACGAAATTCCGCTCCTACATTCTGTAAAATACGTAATTACGCTCGAATGAAAAAGACGACGTGCGAAGTTGTCCTGATTAGGTAAGAGAATTCGGTATTTAAAATATTTGGTATTCAACCTAATTGGCCTGATTGGAACAACCGAAATATGTTGTGTGTGATTTTTGCGTGCGAGCAGTTGACCTAAGTGAGTCCGGCGCAAGGGAACTTGTGCTTAATGAGCCAAGTGAGTGGAGAAAATCAATTGAAATTGGAGAAAATTGAATTTGTGTAGGAACCTGAACCGGTGAAGTCTTATGTACCTGTAAAGTAACAGAATATGGAAAGACGGAGGTTGAATTTTCGGAGCAACCAGGGTACCGTCGGAAAAATGATCAGAGGATAAGGTACTTTTGAGTACCAACCCAGGGCCCAGTGCACAGTCATAATGATGTCCGGATGAAGAACAAGTCTCCAGGTAAGGATTATGACAAGTCCTCGGAGCCCTGATAAATCAAGGCACCGTCATACTTGGTGAAGAGAAGTGAGGCTTGTGAATCAGGAAATGTACATCCTGAGTCCTGAGGGACAATGACGGCTAGGAAGGTAGCGGAGCTGAGGAAGGTAATTTTAGCAACTAACAAAACGAGTTTGAATGCAAGAATGGAGCTCCCGGCCCGCTTACAAGCAGCTTTATAGTCTCGCCAGTTTTCTGGATGCTAGTCGGTCAGCCATCTGTTTTTAGATAAATATGGCACGACAGAGTGGAACTATTCAGATCTGCTGATTGAGCTCAAAGAGCTCAAACGGTGATTTCATTGCAAACCAAGCAACGTCCAACGTACGATTCTGAAACTTGGATCAAATCCACTCTGGGACAAGCAGAATTCCCTTAATTACGTAGACCAATGTTGAAGTTTGAAATGGAGCATTCCTAAAGCAATGACAACAGATTTACATGTGTAACCACCCAGGTCACCTAAAAGAACTCAGAAGCTAGTTCATCTCTAAATATTTAACTAGGAAGACAAAATAGGGAATACAGCATCTCTAAAGTGTTTAGATTTACTACAACTTGCGTAAAACCTGAATCAGCTTAGAAAGCCCTGGAACAAATTTAACAATCTGAAGGGAACTTGATCAACGAACCCGAAACCTAAAATGGAGCCTCTCTGGGGAAGAATGAGTAGGTTTACAACATGCAGAGCCACCGTTAATACCTAGTTTAATTACGTTTCAAACTGATATCTGGATCGAAGTAAGAGGTACCTCCAGCGCCGCTTCATATCTAAGATTTTGTCCGAAAGCACATTCTTAAATAAAAAAAATAAAAAAAAATCTATAGTTTAGTTCAGGCTACGGAATCGAACATCTGTATAGAAGTAAGCATTATTTGTGTTTTATTTAACATTTTTGAATAGAGAATAAATTGAAATCATATCCCGGGGTGGTTCCATAAGTGTAGTTGTATTCTCTCTCCTCCCGAGAATAAAGCCTCTCTCAAACAACATAATTCGGCATCATACATATAGATTAGGAATGGAGTGAGTTTCTGAGCTCACTCAGCTATTCTGGGTGGTTCTACTCGTAAATATATTTTCTATATATTCAGAAAGAATTAGAACTTCAATAATATTGATAATTACAGCTATTATTTGGCGATATGCACTATCTGGGTTACACAGTACACCTTAATCACTGGATTCAGTCTGTACTGGCTCATCAACTTCGACTACGATTTCCAAGGCATAAACAATCGTTGGTTGGATTCTTGATTGGTCTTGTTTTTTATATGGATGATGATGCCACTTAACCAACAATATAGGAAAAATTGAACAGAATAAGATATATATATATATATATATATATATATATATATATCTTATTCTGTTCAATTTTTCCTATATTGTTGGTTAAGTGGCATCATCATCCATATAAAAAACAAGACCAATCAAGAATCCAACCAAGGATTGTTTATGCCTTGAAAATCGTACTCATCAACTTCGACGAGCCAGTACAGACTGAATCCAGTGATTAAGGTGTACTGTGTAACCTAGATAGTGCATATCGCCAAATAATAGCTGTAATTATCAATATTATTGAACTAAGTTCTAATTCTTTCTGAATATATAGAAAATATATTTACGAGTAGAACCACCCAGAATAGCTGAGTGAGCTCTGAAACTCACTCCATTCCTAATCTATATATACGATGCCGAATTATGTTGTTTGATAGAGGCTTTATTCTCGGGGGGAGGGAGAATACAACTTATGGAACCATCCCGGGATATCATTTCAATTTATTCTCTATTCAAAAATGTTAAATAAAACACAAATAACGCTTACTTCTATACAGATGTTCGGTTCCGTGGCCTGAACTAACTGAGGCGTTTTTAGCAAAATTTTCGTTGCACAGGTAGTTACGTAACGAATTTCGAGATCGGGGACTGTAAGAGAAAGATTTCGTCATTTATATAATAATGTGTACGTTCCTAGAAAGACGTGTCCCACCGGCCGGGCGGTGGATTGACCGAATCGGCGGCCTTCGGCTTAAAATCGACGGGTCCCGACCGGGCTCTTTGAAGCGCTAAGTGGCGAACGCAACTTGAAACAAGTTCGCATTAAGGGGAACTTGGGAAACCTCATTGTCAGGCAAATGGCAGCATTCCCCGAATCCGCTTCCCATCCAAAGAGTCCACTTCCCAATCTTGACATTTAAAAGCCGAGTAAAGTGATATAGCCTCCACGAAAAGAAAAGATCGAAAAATTCTCTATCTAGAACCCTACTCGGACAAGAGGCTATTTTGGCTTATTTCAGTTTTGTAGCAGCTGGAGTAAATACACATTCATTATCCTAAATATTTACCCTCACCTTGTGTTTGAATGCTTTTCATGTTTCATATTATTGTTTTCAGCATTCACATAAGTACTTACTCCATTTTATTCAAACGTAGTAATATTCAAGGAAGAAATGAAATGGAGGGTGAGTCGTTACATTTTGTTGATTGGCGGGGTACACACAAATCAATCGAGCTGATTAAAAAGTAAGAAATAATTGTGATCATCTTCACTCCGACGATCGAGATTCGCGATCCTTTTATCTCATTCTAAGCAATAACGGTTAAAAATATATCACCAATCTTGGTGACGGGTTTCAATTGTTTTGTCTATAAAAACAAATATATCAAAAAAGTGTCCCGAGTTGGTCGTAACACATAGCTTTCTCGTACTTATAACATGAATTTATAGATTTGAATAATCTCAAATTATTTCATAGCGGGCTCATGATGTTGGGGAAAATAGTAAAGTAAGACGGAGTGCGAAACGTCCAGATTGGTCGTTAGAAAACTGGAAAATGGTACTTGATTCAATTTCCGTTTGCACATGCGAGAAGTGGCATGTAGAATGGAAAGCAATAAAACTGTCATTGGCTCTGTATATGCAACCTAACCCTCACATTCCCTGAATAGTTCATCAAAATCAGTTGATAATTGTGGAAATTAATCTTAGTTCTACGATTTTACAATTAATTATACAATCATGTTCAAGTTGATTCGGAATGAAAATCAGATGAATGACGGAATGAAATTTCATCAAAATCAGATGAAAACTGTGGGTATTTTGTTACCAGGATTTGCAAACACGCGGACAGACACGCACAGAACACACACACGCACCCACGGAATGAAAGTCGTTCAGATTGTTCTTCATCGTAATGAGCTGGAAATTTGGAGAAAAAACAGTTTCATCTCCCGATTGCGGAAACAATGTTTCCGCCACCTACAGGTAAGCTTGGTTTCAATTTAGGCTTCTCAAGGATTCAACGGCCTCTGAATGCATATCACTATAGAGAAGAGCATATATGTCAAGATGCGAAATGAAAATTAGCAATACCTAATACTTTCTGTACGAAACCGAACAGCCCTATAGATGTACCAAGTGTGCGTCCTGTGAAGTACCGCTTCTGCCTTACCTCATTTGACTCAGCATCATATTTTAGCGTCTTGTTCTATAATAGAAATCGAATGCCACATATCGTTATATTATTGTAACGAACGCACTAAATTTCATATGATGAGAGCAAGCCGGGAAACAAATCCTTGCCAAAATAAAGTTCACTGCTATATACTTCATAGTAAAAAGTATTTGTCAATCTTGAACAACAGTGAAAGCGTCGTCATTATTTTAGTGACATACATTTAGAATGTGAAGTACGTTAAAATGAACGGATGATAATTATTTCATAAGAATTCCTCGGCATGAATTTATTAATTTTATCACACTCAGGGTCAGATTTTTTTGAATGGAGGTCAGACTTAATTTGAAAATTTTTTGTCGTCGAATCAACAAGGGGACAACCGCCACGAGATTTCCTCTGGGAAAAAATTGAAACGGACCTGCGTCTCTGTATTGTCTAGGAAGGGGAATCGATGTTATTAAAATAGTTGCACGCAGTTCTATCACTGTCATGTCCGAACAAAGATTCATTTCCGTTAGGGGTATACGGGAGACAAGGGTGCTAATACTCGAGAACTCTTAAAAAACAGATGGCTACTAGAAAATAAGGGAGAGGGCCCCCTGGTTTTTTAGGGGTCCACCTTTTCTGCCAGGGGTGGAAGGGCTGTGAAAAAAACGAGGGTTAGGTACGCTGGGGTCGAAAAAAATCAAGAAAAAACCAAACGGAAGGGACTCGGGAGTGGGGGGCCTCAGGGGTGAGGCTGGTCCAGGGGTGCTCGTTGTACCCCCATCCAGGTAAAGGTCTTTAATAGGCAGTAGGGGAAATGTGTGAGAAGCAGGGGGTCAGGTGGCCCTTGGGATCATCTCCAGTTTCACTCTTTCATAAGAGAGAGGACAGGACCTTTTTCGGCCCAATCTCAATATTTGCTCAGATATCGGAGTTTCGCAGTGAGAACTCCTGTAACGGAAACGGATTTGGGTCAAGTGTGCGTTTTTAAACAGCTTGCGAAGGTGCCGCAGACGGGGTCGCAGACTGGGGCATTTCATCCGGCAGACTGTTCGTCGTCGGTGGGTCCGAAAGAGCGCCAAATGGAATATCTCTGACTGCCCCAATACACGACTCCCTGATCATTCATGTTGAAGAGACAAACTACTTCCGACATACATGGTGTGAACCATTTAACCCAAAACGTCCACCGAGATGCCGAACGAACATCTCCCTCTTATTTATTTATTTAGTTATACACATAATTGACAGGATCAATATTCCCTTTTCATTATCAACAATATAAAGAATATTCAGCAAATACTAGTTTGAACAAATCAGAAGAAAAATCGGACAAGTGGACGATAAAAAATCGACGTATTAATAAGTTAACGTTTGTGCATGCACACATACTACAATTTATATGACGGCAATGCATGTTATACAGGACTGTATAAAAGCTATCTCGCACAATATCTGAAAATTCACATCTCGGAGTTTTGACTGTGTCAATCGATGTTAGTTTCGCGCATGTGCAATAGTTATTACTCTACAAATCGCGATATAAATTATAAGGCATATTTTAGAGCATATACCAAATTATCCGCCGAGTTTGAACAAAATTGGGCCAACAGATGATGAGAAATCGACTATATGAGTAATTCACGTATGCGGATGCGCACAGGCTACTTTTGATTCGACGGCATTAAGAAATATAGGGGGAGCTAATCCACATAATCTCTGGAAATTTCATTGGAATTTGACTGAAACTTGGTATAGTTTTTGGCGTGACAGGATTCACCACAGACAGAGAGACAGACACGGAAACAATATTGATCAGCAAGCTCTGAAACGCAAAAAGCGAATGGAAATTTTGATTTTGGAGGACAAAAATTTGTTCGACTTCAATCACGAACACAAAGTTTCCATCCCTTCCGTAGTGAGAAAGCGAGAACAAAGTGTCACGTTTCAAGTGTAACATAGTTGTCAAACAATATCTTCAAGATACCTTTGATGGAATCAGTTGAATCACACCAAATATCAACTTGAGGAGCGCTGGAGTTGACTGAATTTAGCATTCGTAAAAGTGAGGAAATTACACAATAATCCGTTCGGTGGTACTCCGGGTGGAAAGGGACATTGTATCTTGTTATTCTTGCTGGCACTTGATAGAAAGTTGGGCCAATATATTTGGTGCATCATTCATGTATTCATTCCGAAAAATCTTAGAGAAATGGACGATAACCCCAAGCATCCTTTTCTGTTCCAAGAAATTAATAGCTTGAATACGTCTGAAAAATCGTCAATTGCTATTGAATATGTAGAAAGCCAGCACCAAAAATGTGTGTTGGACTCTTTCAAGAAGGTAATTAAGATAAGACGAGAAGCAGGATTTCACATACGGGACCTAACTCCTGAAGGATTCATACCAACGATCAGTGAAAGAGCATGAGGGAGGTAATGGTCTTGAAGCTTCTTGTGGTTTTATAAAGAAATCCAAGCTGCAAAAGGGCCTTTGAGACTATTTTCATTGTTTATTTATATATTCATCCTAAAGATCGTTGAAATCACAACAATAGTATCTATCAAAAACAATAGATCAATCCATCGACACAAAACAGAAGATATACAAGGCCATCATCACTAACAAACAATAACTTAGTTATGTGACTAATGTTATACATTAACTCTTTATTTTTCGTGGAAATAGAAAACTTTTTTTCACTAACTTTCGTCCAGTTCGTTCTTTGATGGAGGGTGAACGAGTGCAAACGCACATGCATCTTTGAAACCGGGATGTGTGGCAGTTTTGGACAGTGACAAAACGAATGGGAACTCGACATTACGTGGTGAAACTCGACTCAGGAAGGATTATCAAGAGCCACATGAAACAACTTATATCAACTGGAGTGTCCCCACCTAAACATGGCGAACATGAAACGAAGAAAATCACGACATCTTTCAAGTTCAACCTACTACTGGAAAACACATCATTAGGTTACTAGAGTGATGGAGTTCAAGAAAATTTTGTAGTACCTTCTGATCCAACCACAATTTCAATTTGCCAACAGTCAACATTCTCTCTAGAATCTGCACAATAAGGATCACCGACATCGTTCTCCTCAGGAGAACAATACCAGCTCAGAAGACCTACCACACCAAAGCCACGAACACTTTCGTCTCAAACTCTCTGGTAACAGAACAACTCATCCAGTTCAGAAGATTTAAAAGACAAAAACGCCTTCCCACGTATCTCGGAGACAATGAACTGCATTCCTGCCATGTGCTCATATAAGTAGGGGAAGATGTGTTGTATCTTTGATATTGCACACTCAATGTATTAATTAGAAATCTAATGTCAGATGATTGTTGCTTACATGACACCTTCTGTCTATTCATTTATCCATTCGTTGATTGTAATATTGGACAAAAACCACATTACAATTAATGTGAAATCAATTCTAGCTTGCATAATGATATAAGATGTAAGTATATTTGCTTCATCAATGGCGTTACTAGGCTGGGAACCCACTCCCACCTACGGCGTCTTTTTAATAAAAACTCCATCTCTCTTGCAGACCACATCGTCAAAACCTCCTCATCACTCCCATATTGCAATCTTTCATCTCGTACTTCTCACCGGTTCTGTACTTCTGCGACAAACTGAACGTCTATTTGGAGGAAAAGAAGAGATAAGCACTTATAAAAACAAATTTCCTTTTCTATGATAAATTTAAAATATTTATTTATTGAAATTTGTCTGGATATCGGAGTTTTTTTTTTTCCTGCTATTCTCAAAAGAAACCCTCTCCACCCAAAAATTGTTCCTCCTATTTGCAGGTCAAAACAATTAGCAGGGAGGTTAACGACTCGTAAAACGCTCTGTATACCCAGGTGTATGAGGGAAAGTATGGTAGTGCATTATAGGCATTCCTTCTGAAGAGCGGTTCGTAACTCGTCTCCGGGATTCGTCTTCTCGAGGTCTAGCGGAGTCAGGGACGGGGAGGCGCAGCGTCTCCGAACATAAAACCGACTTCACTTGACTGGCCGAAACGAAGGCAGATCGCTATCTCCGCGTATTCTAAACAAAGTTGTCGTCCTTCACCCCGCGGGACGAGCGGGGGAATGAAGACGCAGTGAGGTCGGCCTGAGAGTCACAGTAGGACCGAGGCGACGTTGCATGAATTGAGGATGAGATCAACCCTGATGCTGTACTCTGGTCGTTCCACAGTTCGTTCCGGAACTACGCTTCAATGCATTGATGGAGAGTCAAATTTTAAATTCAAGTTTTTGGTTTTTTTTGACATGGATATGTCTTTGCTCTGAGGGTCAACCAAAAATTTCCGTGACTCAAAATTTGTGTCACAATTTCAGTGTTTTTCACGTACAACCCAGCCGTTGCTAGGGGAATGGAACTTCCGCAGTTTTCATCGCACATAAATCGTTCGCCACTCGTTGGAAAGCGCTTGATTTATGTGACAAATGTTCACATCTCAAGCTACCAATTTCCCCCTCCTTACGTACCTGGCTACATTCCTAAACTAAGTTGATTGGACTATAAACAATTTTAATAAGCCGGTTACAATATTCTTAACGTAAAGCAATAGCATCATTTACTCCACTCCATAGGAAACATTTTCATCCTCTTGACAACAGTCGACTGTTAACAACAACTCATTGTAGTGGCTTCTCTCCACAGTTATTTTCAACATTTCTATAAGTAAACCGTTGTTTTGTTGGAATTAGTCGGGATGCGGCCCAGGGGTTTGTTTAAAGTTAAAGGATTTGTTTACAACTCTCGAGGACAACCGTTATGAAATCCCCAATCAAAGACATATCCATGTAACATGGTATCTGCTTGTAAAGCAGATAGTGGAACTCGTTTATGAGTTTGAGTTCTATTTTCGTTTATGTGCCAAAGTAAAGACATAAAATTTCAAAAATCATTAAAATCGGAGACACTTAGCCTTAACTTGGCAGTTTTAAATATTTTGTCAAAACATGCTATTATGTAGGACAGTTGTCAATGTAATATTGTTGTATAAGTAAATTAACATTCATGTAGCCAATAAAGGGGGAGAAAAAATAGATTAATTAAAACAATAATAATAAAATGAAAATAAATAAAAGAGAGTACGCTGGTCACTAACACGCCTAAAAGGCGGCTCGGCCGGGGCTTCCCGAACGAACCCGGACCCGACCCACCAAGGCGGCCTTCCGGGGGGCGCCCACCCATTTCTAGGTAAGCATTGCTACGATTCATAAATCGAGCAACCGAAAATCACCAGACGAGACCGCCCCCTCTCTAGTATCTCTTTATTAACTCATTACCGATGTTTCGCAATGATGGGGCATTGCATCATCAGAGGATCTGAGGATGACGAACAGGTAATCAATATCTGAACTCTCACCACAAAGCCAAAAACATCTCATTACCTTCCAAGTTCTAAACTAATGTACTCACAGAATTCGGAAAGTTCAACAATCCACGTCAAATGGTTGATGGTGGTGGGTATCATTTACCACTGCAGTCATCAAAGGGTAAAATGAGGACTCTCCTAATTTTAAAACAAACCATAAGAGCCAAATACTTGTTGAAAAATTATCCTAGTAATACCTTGAAACGTATGAATTTTACCTTACTTTGTACATAACAGCACCAACAACACTTCATTCATTATCAAAAAACATCAAAAACCTTTACAACAAAAATTGGAGCTGATGAAAAAAAAAAATAAAAAAAAATAAAAAAAAAATAAAAATAACAATAATAATAAAAAATAAATAAAGGAACACCAACAACACTAACAACACTGGAACTTTATTAACTACTGTTTTGACTGGAATTTCTATAATTGCACAAATATACTTGAAACAGAACTAGCTGATCCAGTAGAGTGTATTGGTCAATCTTCAGAGCACCCAGATTCTGTGCCAAACATAATCTCAGAATCGTTAGCTATATAAGATCAGCATCCGCTGAAATTAGTATTTTTGCCGGCTACAGAGGTTGTTGCGAACTAAAACGACATAAATCACCCCTGCGAATACACATTTCAATGAAGAAATCGAAAGTTAATGATAACATTCTCTATTTCCACGGAATAAGGAGTTGAAATTGTGGACCTTATTATTTATACATACATAACTGTATAACATGCCTGTTATACATACATGTATACATGCCTGTAAGTCTGAGAGGATTTATGTTTTTCCTAATGAGTAATAGAGTAAAGTATTTTTGAATTTGTTTGACATTAAGGAAAGCTGATTAGGGATAGGCCTAACTGTGAATTGGGAGAAACCGGCCATCTTCGGGTCCATTACCTCGGGACCATAACAGCTAGTCTCGCAATGTACTACTACCTAACTCTTTATGTAACTTTGTATTAAATTTAACATGAAACGTTTTAACTCATAACATTGATGAAACAGACAACGATGTTGTCTTTAAAACAGTGTTACCCAGCAGCCTGTGGATCTCATAATGAAAGACGTATATCCTTTTTTGACTGACAAGGTGTTACACCAGCGGTTCCGCTACCCCACCACTTCTTACGCTACGCACTTTAATTCCCTCTCCCCACGGGAAATCCGCTATAAAAACTGAAATAATTAATTATGAAGCATCATCACAACTTTTTACGAGTTTCCAGATCATGCCACTCCTTTGTTTGTCGCGCCCCCAGCGTTCTTACAGGGAGTGGGACCGTTTTAATGCGCCTTCACCCCTCACAAGGTACTTTTTTTGCTAAATTCTAAAGAAAGACCACGAGGGGTCCAGTTTTTAGAAGGCCACTTACTTTACTTTATACGACACGAGGGGTTGCGCAGGAATTTTTTATCAACTTGAAATTTTTTTTCAAGTTTCCCAAGTTCTTAAAAAACTGAGCGTCTTTTCCCATGACCTCTGATTCAAATGCACTGTGGACCAGGTTGCGTGATTTTTTTCGGGACGGATAGGGCAGTTCCGTTTCCAGATTGTGGGAACTTGCGGAATAGTCGTTTTTAAAGATAAAATTGAAAAACGGTTACTTCATTTCAAATAAGAAGGTTGTGTTTACTTCTAGTGTATAAAGATCTTGACGTCCTTTATGAAAAAATTGGGTGCGATAGATTGAGTTATTTCTACTCCGTATGCGCAAATTATGTGTACCTATGTATTTGATTTCCTACTGTGTTCAAATTACTGTTTCGTCTGTCATGTTATTTTACTATCGATATAATTATGGGGTTTTCTAGCTTTTCATTTATAGTATTGTCCTACTAACCTATATCTTACTAAAAGGACCGGTTTAGGATATTTTCTGTTTTCATGACGCAAGCATGCGAGCATCCATACCACCAAACTGTACACATCATTCTGATCTGTTATGTCCTCCTACCCTAACTTTACTTAAAGATCGATTTAGGATTTTGATTCCGAGTCAACCAATAGGTAGCGAAAGCATTTTTTCTCTTTCGACAGATGAAAAATTGTTTGTCTCTAAAATTATTTATTAAAATTTGCGCGCGCACTTCTCGTTTTAGACCATTCTGAACAACTTTCGTTCCGTGTCTGTCTGTCGTGTGTTGGCAAATCCTTGTAACAAGCTTACTTTCGACAGTTTCCATCAGATTTCGATGGAATTTTCAGGAAATGTGCAAAATAGAATGTAGATGGTCCCCAATCAGTTTCATTTTCCCCACATAAATACTTCACTCTTCGCATGCGCAAAAGTAAATTCCATCAAGCATCATTTTGTCACGCCCTGGTCGTCTGATATCGCTCAAAATCGGAGGATAGTTGGAAGAGGCCGATTTGAAAAATTCTGTATAAATTTCAACCCGATCGTTTCAATGCAAGCTCCTGCATACGCGCTAATGTTAAATCCTTGTAATAAGCTCAATTTTAACTGTTTTTATCCGATTTTGAAAAAATTATCAGGGCATATTCGGATTAGAGTGTAGATGGTTCCCTGTCAGTTTCATTGTTTTAAACAGTTTTTTCACTCAGCGCATGCACAAACGTAAATAATCAAACTCTGAAAACAGCGCTAACCTATTTTTGACGATGAATACCGACTTTTATTCCCATCATTCCCCCCTTTCAATGCTCAAATCCACCATCTCTAACTCTCTATTTATTTATAATTGAAAATTAGAGAAATCGTCACTAAATCCATCACAGTTCAATTTATCATTTTGTTGTTGGTTTTGAGCTTTCGAATTAAGTTCTTCCCACACTAACTGTCAGCAGAGCTTTTGCTTATTGAGAGCTCATTCAATTCGGGAGTAGTTTACATTGCGTTTAAATCGATTGACGGCAGCTCTGTAATCATTACTACTTCCCCTTGCTAAGATTCTGAAATCAGGATTACCCGTTGAATCAAACAAAACCCGAAATGCATGATATCGATTCCTCAGATCATGCAGCTTTTGACTGGTCTTATATTCGACGTATCACGGCAGTGTATACTGTGATTTATCGATGCCGGTAGCGGCACTACTGTTCTCATCACCGGGGACGACGAGCTGCTTCGAGGTGCAGGGAAGTGTAAAATCTTAAGGAGATGTTCCTGCGTCTAATGAGACTTGGCCGGCAATCACGTACTCGGCGGACAGGATGTCGTACGGACGTGACGCTTCGGAAGGTGGAAGCGACGCTTTTGAAGGTTTCCCGCGACGCACGGGGGGCAGCTCGACTGGGATCAAGTCATCCGCGACAGAGGGAGCCCGTCAAAGCCCATGGGAGTCCCCGGTGTTATCTGTTCCCTTATAACGAGATAACGAGCCTGCCCGCAACGTGAAGTCCACTTCAAAGAGTTGTTGAGTTTATCAGTCTGATTCATATTGGTGGATGTAGAATAAAAAACACATTTAAGCTTACAAACAACGTCTGCGGAATAGGGTGGGCAGTATAGCTTTGTTTATTTGATTTCTTTTCACGGGCGATGCCCAATGTACAAGAAATTTCAAAAATACACCAATATACAAAAGTATAAATCATTTCAAAAACTGCACAAAAACATGATAATATTAAATAATTTTAACAGAATATAGGCTCGATGGTAACAATCACTTCAGAAACAATTAAAAGCTAAAAGATAACAATAAATGAGGGCAAATATACCGAGGTAATGAAAATATATTAATGTATTAATAACAAAGACGGTTAAATTAGGGAACTTGGAAATTCTTAAGTGCGTCGCGGCGAAAAGAGGAGGGGCAGGAGTTGAAAACGTCCACATCCACTCTGTTCAACTCTATCTGTTCCCTTATAACGAGATAACGACCCTGCCCGCAACGTGAAGTCCACTTCAAAGAGTCGCTGAGCTTATCAGTCTGATTCATATTGTTGGTTTGTAGAGTAAAAAACACTCTCCCATGTTGGCTTACTAAACAAAGTTTGCAGAATAGGGTGGGTAGTATAGCTTTGTTTCAAAACGGAAGTAAGTGAAAAACGTTGTCTATTTCCACGAAAAATAAAGAGTTACTAGAGAGTTCCTGGTTACCACGGTGTCTTAATACGGTGTACGTGAATCTAGGTAGAACTAAAATTTTGCTAACAACGCTGGCTGTTACTATCGTGTTTCGTGTGTCTTCACACGTCGTCTCTTATCAATTTTGTAACCTGAAGTTGATTCCGAGATTTCGACATCTTGTATATCTCCAACTCTGTTTTCCATCATCCAGATCTCACATTCCATAATTTATTATCATGTGGTTTATTGTTATGTTTTCGATTCGTAGTGTTCTTCGCAAAGTGAACCTTTGTTATCGGATAAGCAATTTTTTTTAATCTCTCTCCCAAAATTTATTGGTTGCGTTTTAAGATACATGGTTTTCAAAAATCGAATCAGTCCATTGTCCGTCCTTTCGCCGTTTTATTTGTGCAATGAAAATCAGCGTGAAGTATTTGACTTCGTAAGCTTATATATCACGCTAGTTGATTGAGCAAAGACGAGCTCGACGTGTTCCAGGTTTACCTTGAAGACACATTAGTCCGACGTCTTGGCGATCGTTCGAGTAAGTTCTAGCTCAACTATGTTAGTAGTAATATTGGTGTATGTAGATATAAAGGTCGGTATCAATATACAGATTATATGCATTTTGTGTAGAAACTCACTAAAATAATCCATGTTCGTATCTTAAAAGTTTAATGTTTGTATCATGTAAAAGGTAGATATGATTAGAATGAAATTATTTTATCCGCTTTTCGGTTATCCTTTATCATCTGTTTTGTTGACTAGTTTTTTTTCGGCACTCGATAAATGGACTGCTTCGAGTGAAAATAGGATGTCTATAAATAAATTGAGTATATTTTAATATAATTACATATTTAATTTATATTTTAAATAATATATTTAATATATTAATTCAGTATAAATTTTAATTTTAAAAATATGAACTGAATACGCTTATCACTAAAACCTTCCTCGGGTTTATACATTTACGGGCGAAGTGTCGAAGACGTGGTAACGAGGACGTACCTACTAAGACTCAATCTTGCGTTGCCAATCAAGCGGTCTCCTACTCATGTCGTCCACTTCTACTAATTCGTCAGCTGTCAGTTGTTTCCAGATCAGCTGATCATGGCTCACGGGCACCGAGTGAAATAAAAACGTGGTAACAAGGAACTCTCTATTGTTAAATTTATTTCGACGGTTAGGCCATCATCAGTAACAAACAGTAACAGTTACAAACAACAGTAACAGTCACAGTAACAGTAACAGTTACTGTTTGTTACTGATGATGGCCTAACCGTCGAAATCGATTTAACATTGTAACTCTTTATTTTTCGTGGAAATAGAGACCGTTTTTCAATAACTTCCGTTTTGTAATGAGTTTCCACAACTTCGTCGCGAGTGATTTAGTTCGTATAGCTTTGTTTATTTGATTCTTTTTCAAGGGCGATGCCAAATTTACAAGAAATTTCAAAAATACACTAATTTACAACAAGTATAAATCATTCCTAAAAACTGCACAATAACATGAATTTTAACAGAATATAGGCACAATGGTAACAATCACTTCACATACAATTAAAAGCTTCAAGATAACAATAAATGAGGGCAAATATAGCTAATGAAAATACATTAATGTATTAATATCAAAGACGGCTAAATTAGGGAACTTGAAAATGCTTAAGTGTGTCGCGGCGAAAAGAGGAGAGGCAGGAGTTGAAAACGTCCACATCCACTCTGTTCAACTCTGTCTGCATCCGGAGCAGTGGGAAATTGAACAAGTAATTTGTCGCCGCTGAACGAGGGTAGAAAGTACGGCACTCCCGGGCGTGATAGGAAAGAACCGCAAAGCTGAGAACCGCAAGTAAATCTGGAGCGTCGAACATGTTGTTTACCAGCCTATACAAAAAAAATCGCATCCAAGAGTCTCCTCCTATCCTCAAGTGCGGACAGTCCGCACTCGCCCAGAGTAGCCGCTGCATCAAACTCCGACCATGGGACGCCAGATTTAAAGGCATGAAAAAGTAGAAATTGGCGCTGAAACCTCTTGATGGCCTGGTTCCCGTTGGTGAAATATGGGGACCTGACGAACAATACTCAAGGCTCGGACGCACCAAGGAATTGAAAAGAATGAGTAAGACACCATTGTCCGTGAATTCTCGGGAGGCCCGCCTGACGGATCCATGGGTTTTCATTGCCCCATAAACAATGCGTTCGATATGGTAAAGCTTTCATTGTAATATTGGCATTTAGAATTTGTTTATGAACAAAGTACGTATCGAAATGATTGAATGCGAAATAGAATAGTAATACGTTTATTTACAGGCATATGTAGTCCTATACACATTGATATGCAATATAAGGCTATGATTCATACTTGCGCTTGTGCTCACCCAATCATCAATCCGACGGCATTCACCATATCTAAGGTACATACATACCATCTACTAGCTAATGGTACAATCCCTGACAATTTCATCAAAATCGGTTCATTAGTCTCAGAGTTTGACCTGGTTCTACCAATTTCGGTTTTACGCTTAGACAATAGTTGATACTCAACTAATCGCAATAAAATCAGTAAAACACGATTTTGATTCCGGTAACGTTAATTTGAAGTATGTCTATCTGCCTGTGTGAGGTCGATTCATGCCCAAACGTCTTGGCCGATTTTGATGCACGTTTTGGTAAAATGATCACAAAGTTCCGGATCAACATTTAGGCTATAGTAAACTCCTCCGAACCTCCTCCTTCGTCGTACGCTCGGTCTTCTATAACGACGTTGCCGCCGTGAACAAGTTGCTAAGTAAGGAAAAGCATAATATACCGAACTACTTTACACGTCAAATGAGGTTAGGATTCGATCAAGCGGATAGAACTTACTATTAGAAATCCAGAAGTACCAAAACGAATTCTGTGGGTTGAGCCGTTCAGTTATAGTTGACATAGTCAGATCTTCAAAAACTGATATTCTGAACGCCTAATACTTGCCGCACAAAAAATACTGTCATCGCAATCATGGTAGTTTCTTGGCTACTTGTTGACAGCCAATTATTATATTATTGCGGAGGAGGATAGTGCGCTTGATTGAAGTCTTTTTGACATTGTATGTCTTTGCTATGGCACATAAACTAAAAAAACGTCACGGAAAATTGCTCACGAAAATATTAACATGTATCATGTTTTAGCCCTGGGGTCCTAGCGAATTTTGCGAGTCAATTTTTTTCCGCGCACGAAATTAATTACAGTGATTTCCGCCTACAACCGAGTCGTTGCTAGGGAAATGGTACTTCGTCGTTTTTCATCCCACAAAATTCGTTGACCATTCGTTCGAAAGCTCTCGATTTATCCAACAATATTATGTTAACTACGGCGAAGTGCGTGTCCAACAAACTGAGTTATGAGCATGGTTATATAAATAATTGTTTACACACAGGTGATCATTCTCAATAATTGATATTGTGAACATGATTGCAACCGCTTGTTAATTTCTGATGTTTTCATAGAATTTCGAATCAATATCGAGGAGAAAACATGATACATGGTTGAAATTTTTGGTTCTAGAACAGAAATTTTGATGATTTCCACTTACAACCGAGTCGTTGCTAGGGAAATGGTACTTTGTCGTTTTTCATCCAACAAAATTCGTTGACCATTCGTTCGAAAGCTCTTGATTTATCCAACCATATTATGTTAACTACCGCGAAGTGCGTGGCCAACAAGCTGAGTCATGAACAAGGTTTTTTGAATAATTGTGTACACTCAGGTGATCATTCTCAATAATTGATATTGTGAACATGATTGCCACCGCTTGTTAATTTCTGATGATTTCACTGAGCTGGTGTTTCGATGATTTGATTCATAGCAGGTGATCCAAATATTGCGAGAACGGTTTGATTTGTGAAGCGGTGGTTAAATCATTTTAATAGGTAATTTCTATACTTTACACTCTAGGAAGCTGTAATTTCGTATGTAGCCTCTTTAGGACATTTACTTGACGATGCCCAGGGTCCGGATCAGATGAGTGGCTCTTAAAGCTAATTTCTATGTTTTACACTCTAGGAAGCTGTAATTTCGTATGTAGTCTCTTTAGCACATTTACGTGGCGATGCCCAGGGTCCGGATCAGCTGAGTGGCTCTTAGAGCTTGCATACGAGTCTGCAACACATACCTACTTTCTTCAACTAAAGACATAAAATGTCCCAATGTGTTGCAGACTCGTATGCAAGCGTTAAGGGGTGGTTCTTTCTGGTACGAAAGGCCTCGAATAGCGCTTTTGGTTGCAATTAAGTATACGAAACAATGGGCCTAAAAGAAAATTGGTAGATTTGCTGGTATGGTAAAATTTTGTATTGCACTTGTAACGAGAATTGGATATTACAAAAATAACTTTCCTCCTCAACCATGTGGCTTTGAAGACTGAATTCGGGCGCTCTTCGATGTAGGTACTAAATGGTTTAAAAACGCGTGGGTCCCCGCCCTTACCTACTCAAACTCATTATTCCCCCTATTTTTAAAGACACACTGTTTTTTTTCTCTCTTCTTCAAAGGGGAGAAAAGTTTAAAAAGAAGTGAGACGGTTAACGATTTTCGGGTTGTTCCCGAAAGAGTCTGACCGGTCAAGGGAGAGGGTGTCTGGACTGAAATAGACTTTCTTCTAAATCACTTCCAACCACTGGAACTGAAAAGAGGGCAAAGTGATGAACAGCGCAACAGCTACCCTCTTACGGTAAAACATCTTTGGGTCCTTAAAATAAAAAATAAAATAAAAAAAAATAAAAATCGAATTGTTCTCATTCAATGTTCAGATTACTGACGTCAACTCTAAAATTGCGTGTGATGTTTAGTTTATTTGACATTTGTTATACTATGCCAAAAAACATCGAATGAGCCAACGTGTAAAGGTGTTAATCACATTGTAGAACATTCAAAATTTTCTTTCCTTGAATGCACTGAACAATTTAGGATGACAAAATACCATACATTTGGTATACCGAAGTGTGGAAAAAGTGCTTACTCGATACATAAAATGAATTAATGTTAACTTTGACTGTTCAAATTGCTGACCAGAGTTTTATCGGGTCGTAATGTCTGGAGCTTCGATTCGTTATGCAGTTATTTTGGTTTGATGTCTAATTAACCAAATCTTATTTCAATACTGAACCTTTGTACAGTGAAACAAGGATAATTCGAACCTCAACGGACCAGTCAAAAACTTCGAATTAACCAAAAATTCAAATTAAAGAAGTTTTTAATAAATATTATATTCTAACAAAGTACAGTACGAAGTAAAGTACATACAGTAACATTGAATACTGTATTGACCACCAGAATATTGAACAATATATATAAAAACACCTGGAATGATACTGTATTTAACTGCAACCATAAAAAACAATCTATTGTTTTTCAAAAAAGGATGGTATTTCGGCCTATTTCCTTGAATTAAGTCTCTCGGCCATTATAAAACATTCCAACGCATTCAAAAAGTTGAAGTATGAATCACTTACATTCACAGTGCACACTTAAGTCATACACCCAGTGCTAGCTTTGAAATTTTGCTTTCCCAATTCTTTGGCGAATTGCTCAGCCTTGGCCTGGCCCATTTTTGGGACGGTCGGTGGGCGGGAGGGGAAGGGGAGTTATCAGACTGTACGATGGCACTGACTTGCATGCATTTGGTCTAACGCAAACCTTTTGCCGAATATCGTTACTAAAACGTATTTCCCGATAAATTTACAATTATTTTGAGTCGCAGCTTAAAATTTATACCTTAATTAGCACGCCGAAAATTCGAGTTATCCAAAATAAAATTCGAATTATCCACGATTTTTTAGCACTGTTTAAATACAATATGCTACGGACCAAGAGAAATATTCGAATTAAAGAAGATTTCGAATTAAAGAAGTTCGAATTAACCAGGTTCCACTGTATAAGGAAGTCCACCAGACATCCGCCGTCCGGAGTTTTTTGAGATGTTTCATATCTTTACGTTGGCCCGTGAGATGAAATTTCGCAGGACCGCAGGATCGGACGAGACTATGGGGGCAGGCCGGATCCGAATCGCGATCGCAGCGAACCTGGCGAGATGAGCGCTCGGTAACGAATCGAATCCCCCAGCATCGATATAACCTTTATCGAATCGAACTGTCAATTTCGCTTTGATTTATAACTGCTATTCATCATATGACACTAATTTTTATATACAACTAATCTGGATGTTTACTAAGAGATTGACTACTTAATGTTATGTATTTTTGAGATGAGAGCCTGCGAGAATTCAGACCACCAAACTACACATCAATAACGGAATAGGTCTTATATAGATGCGTTGATGTAGTTATATAGTTTCATGGTCAGGATGCTCGGAAGCTCGCATCTCGAAAATACATACCGTCAAGTAGTCAGTCCCTTAGTAAAGATTCAGACTACCTAGTTGGACTTATTGATTAGACTCGTATGTTAAATAGTAAATAAATTAGCAGTTATAAATCACAGCGAAATCGGCAGTTTGATTCGATAACGGATACATCGATGCTGGGGGACTCGATTCGATACAGAACGCTCACTTACGACTATACCGCCAGGTTCGCTGCGATCGCGATTCGAATCCGGCCCACCCGCATTGTATAGTGAGCAAACGTAGCCATGTTTACCATGTAGAAGAGAGATATCAAATAATAACCTAATTGGATATACTTTTTAGGTTTCTATAATCACCTGAGTGAGCTCCTGAGCGAATTTCTTTGCTATTCAACCTATGTAGCTTAAATTTTGTAGGCATGAAACATGATCCCCCCTCCCTCAATCTAAATCATAAATTTTAGTTTTTAGCGCGGATTTCCCCAAAGTATTGATTTGAAGTTTCAACAATTACAAATGGAATGATAGCTGGCCCTGGATCTTTGTTATCACTTTTTATTGACCCTACAAGTTAAAAAAGACTTGAAATGTAAATAAAAAAATGATTGCTGAAAATTTCCAAAAAATAATGGTATTATTTTTTTCGTTAGTAATAAGCTTCAATTCAAACAAACCTTCATCAGCGAAACAAACGTCAGGAGATGTGTGCACGAATGGTAACTGACGTCGTTAGGCATCAATATAGTAGAGATTCTCTAGAAAACTATGACGACAAAACCAACAGATATAATTGCGATGGGGGAAAAAAAGCAAGGCCGTTAGCGATACTTTGCCTCAGACCCTTATGGTCAAGTAAGCAAAGTTACAAGGGTGGTACGGAGGAATACAGTTTAAGAAAGAACCCCTCTGGACTTGGGTGGTGATACTATGGAGCACTCCTGCCGCGATGCCCAACTCGAGTACCTAACTCCGTGGCACTTTTCCAGCACCATACCCCGCACCATGACACGGTAAACATACGCCACACACAAACACACACACATACACACACACACACACACACACACACACACACAAAAGTAAGTGAACAGCGGTTAGTATATTGAGAACCCCTGAATTCATGACGACACTTCTCTCAGTGAGGCTTTGTAGGGTATTTGGAGACATTCTTGTGATGAAATGTTTGTGTCAGTCAAAAATAAAGAATAATGAAAAACTGTATGCTAGCATTTGCCTCCACGGTTTTTCTGCCGTTTCGGTGACGATTTCGACCACTGTGAGACGCGAGACGCCCCAAAAAACTGCCCCTGAATTCATATTTTCAAGCAATTAAAAGTGTAATTCTGGAGCCCTCATGCTTTTTGCACGGCTTATCTGCGGTGTCTTTCGACCCATTACGATCCACCCTCCCGTGCTTTAATTCGTGGACCCACATTTTTTTTATACGACCACTGCCTCTTTCATCTCAACGCGTCCTCGGGGTTGGAACATTCTTTTTTGCAAGGGCTTTTTATTCAAACGAGACACTACAATCTAGTTTTTGTTGGCCTCCACATTATGTGAAGCTGAGTGACAGAAAGGATTTTTAACCCCGGTCTTCCGTTTTTCTGTCTACTCTGTCGTATGCGTATGGTGTAGAGCTCTCTCTTTCCAACCCTATGCTGCTCATCCTGCTTTTTTTATTTTTTTCCTTTTTTTTTCTTTTACCCGCCAGTCCGAACCCTAGACAAAGGGCCGACTGCGCCACAAAGAGGTTTAAAACACAGTTTTCTTCATACGGAACGGGGTTAGCTCGGCTTTGAAGTTACACGTACATATACGGGTCGTTAATTCAAAAATACAAATGAACCTACAACGGAGTTGTTAAATTTTTCTACATTTATTACGTTCGGAGAGACTGAAACTGCCATGTTCATATTCTGTCTACCCATTGGTCTTTTTATAATATTTAAAAATATCTCAGACTAAAACTTAGTAAACTATAGATTCTATGACTCTAAACTTCGCTCATGGGGTCTAGCTGCGCGACTAGTAGTTTTACCATTATATGCTGGCAGTTCTAAGACTGCTTAAAATAGGGAGGGAATTATGGTCCAAAATGGTGGCCAATGGATGCTATAGTGATTTATTTATTTGTCAAAAACATAATAGTTATGTGTGACAATTGTCAATAGGAGATGCAGTCAAACATGATTATAATAAACTTATCCATAGATCAAACATAAAGTTCCACCTGCAGCCAACATGCGATAGAATGAATTTGAGGGCCAGCAGACTCAAACTCTCGCCCATAGGGCGGCTCGGCCAGGGTGCCCCGGCCGAGCCCGGACCCAACTCACCATGGCGGCCTCCTGAGGATGCCCACCCATTGCTAGTTGAGCACCCCTAGATGCGACTAAGTAATTGAATCATGAGAAAACCGCAGGCGAGACCGCCCCCAGGCCAACCGGGACCCCCAGGCCGAAATTATCGTGGACAACTTGAGATTACACAAAGAATGGGTCCTGTCCCAAATGTGACTCGTGATTTTGAATCCTTTTTCAATACTGAATATGATAATATTGTATGTTCCTAGATTGGTACTAGAAAGGTTTTTTCCTAAACGTGTATTAAGGAGATGATGATTGCAAAACGACACCTCAGCAAAATAGTTAGTCATGTAGCATGGTCTTATGAGCGAATTTTCTTAGAGTACCACTTACCACCTTCTGTACTATAATATAAATAAATTGTTGAAGACCAATTTTATGGCTAAAAACTCATATTTGATACAATTCGGCAATTCAATGAAAGTTTTGGATTTTTAGATTATTTTTCAGTTTTGTATAGATTATTTTGTTTTGGCTTAAATTCTGCTAAAAACCTACGATTTTTTTTTTTTTTTTAAAGCAAATGTTCTGAATTTTCACGAATTTAACGGGCTCAAAAAGTGCTGGCCAACGAACTCATCCTTTCATTTGGAAAGCTCGTTTTATGGCACAAGGAAGGGACTTTTCTGAGGAGAGCTATCGTCTGGCAAGACATATTCATTATTATATTATACACATACACACATATGGAAACACAAACACATACATATCGAAACCCCAAACTTCCGGAATCGTTTCAGAACACCTCAAAACGGATTTCATTGAAGACATTTTTCATCATTTTTTATTTAAACATTATCCGAGCCGTTGCAACGAAAATTTGCCTAAAGGAAGAAACGACATGACATGTTTCATTTGCCTAAAGACAAATAAATCGTAGGAGAATAACGTCCTGTGATCTGTGCTATCACAGGTTTACAGCTTTGAAAAATGAATGGAAACTTCCTTATTATGCAGTTCAAATATCTTGGATAATTATTCTTTTTAAAAGTTCCGATCATACAGCATAAGCGGATTCCCTGGAAAATTTTTAGAGAATTGAATTTTCCTAGCTTAATTTTTTTCAAATGCTAGCTTATGAAGAAAATTGCTGACCCAAGAGTTTCATTCCTGGTTTTCCATGGGATCGGTCGTTTAATTCTGTAGCAAAGGAAGAAACGAAAATAATAAATTGCTGCAGAATAATTTGCTGCGTTTTCTATGTGAGGAATGTATACTGCTCACCCAACTTGGCAGACCCTTTTTTCTGTTGGAAATGTCTATCAAAAGCGGTTCTCAATATGCAACCACGAAAAGTTTAATTTTCAGAATACTTCACTACTAACAGAACTGTCGGATGTAAAATGTTTGTACGTATTTGTTCTCTCCGTCTATTTTTCTAGAGGTAGGCCATTATTTTCTCTGCGTAGAAGAGCATCCTATTCCCCGTCTTTCAAACGGGAGCCGAGATCAAGGAGGTTCGAAGGCAAAGATCAGAGGAGGACCTACTCGCCTGAGTCGGTTGGACGGCACGATTAACTCCTCATTTTGATCACTTCGCCTCCCTTCCCCTCGCATTTTGTCCAACTTCCCGTCACTTTTTTCGATATCCGATTTCGGATTCAGATTCGGCGGAATCAAACTGTATTTCGCTTGTATACACCGTCCCGAAAAACGACTCTTTATAGGGTCAATTTTAATGAGAAAAAAACGAAGTTTTTCGTCGAAATTATCGAGAAAACGGGTCCGTACTCTAATTTTTTTACGCATTTTCAAATATTTTTTTTTTTTTTTCGCAATCCGATCACGTCGTCGTCTTCCTCGTACAAGAACCTACAACCACGGTATTTTTCTGGAATTTTCGATGGCTGTTTGGAGGGGTAGGGGAAGCGAGGAAGTCGAAAAGAACGGGAAAAAGCGCCCGACTAACGTCAAAATTAAGATAAAAACGGAATTTTAAGGTCGAAAGAGTTTGGGAAAACGAATAAAACGTAGCCTTCATTCAGACCGGTAGATTTCCGGTCACGATAAAAAAAAAAAACCCGTTCGGATCCCTTTGTCATTTATTCATTTATTCATTTATTTATTTACGGGCTAGTTAGCCCAATATACAATATGGAAACTATACATGGAAAATACAGACAACGAATGAAAATAGAAATATATACAGAGTTAAAAGTGTTAGTAACAAAAATTGAATCAATACACAAAAGATAATAATATTACCATCCACTAGGTTGGAAATTTATAACAATAGGAAATGATGTGGTTTTTGAAACTATAACTAGCCGCTCCACTCGCCTCAACATTTAGCTGTATGTGGGGAGGGGAGGACCACCCCCGGAACCCCCCTTGCGGTGTATTACAATTGAAACATGAGGGATGCTGCTCGCTTCGCCTGCTCGGTGTGGCTGTATAGATGCGATGGTCTTCAACTGTCGAGTGGTAGAATGATTGGAAACAGCAAAACTAAAGGGTTATGAACCAACGGCACGTCATTGATGGACGCGACCGGCCTCTAGTTGTCGACCCACCCCGCCGTTAAACAATAGATTTAATTCCGCTGCCAAAGGCTTTTACGTCCATTTCAACGGATGAGCCTACGCGTCAACAAAAGCGTTCGGCTTGGAGGTTTCTCCATTGAACAAGAACAACAAGGAAGCTTCTCATATAATACACATTCATAACCGGTGACGCGGGGAAGGGGACCCGTTCTGCGATTTAGCGCCTACAAACTCATTGTGACGAAGATTAACCCGTCTTCCAATATCACACTGAAAAGGATGCGTTTTCCGCGGACAAAAGGCCGCCGCGTCAAAACGTACGTGCTTAGACAACGGGCGAAGAAGATGCGTCAGGCTTGCTCGAAAAGAAGTTTTCTAGGACTAGAAGCGAAACTTGCGAAAACTCCTTTTGTGAACGCATTTCGTCAGGATCGAAGGCGAAAATCCTTGGGTGGAGGTTTCGATGTGTCGGATACTTCGTCTGATGTGCCAAGCCGAAATGAGAACAGGTCCTGGAAAAATGAACAACACCTTTCAGATAACTGCACGTGTAAGGATTAAAAGGTGGTGCTTCTGGTTTAACGGCACTATGGTTTGACTCATCCCCGGCCATAAAGGTTGCATTTTAGTGAACTTGCGTAATTTCGTCCTTTGTGGGGTTCGGATCAAGAGTAACGTCATATATTTTGAAATCTTTATGACAACAAATTAACTGCCTGCATGTAGTTGATGTGAGAAATACGAAATACTAGCGGAATTTCCGGCGCAAAGCAGCCTGCAAAAACAAATTGCCGACTAAAATATTGAACAATGCGCTGAAACATTCAACTACTTTTTACTCTAGAATCTACTATATTTCACCCTCACTTTGGTTGAAATTTGTACGAGTTCACTTCATCTACCAGATACTGTTGCTCAAGACTTATTTACTCACGCCCTGGTTGGCGCCCAAATTTGGAAGATAAGTACTCGGGAAAGGACGATTCAAACGTTTATATCAATTTCAACTCGATCCTGTATAATAATATAAGTAGTAGCTCAACAATCACACAAGTTTAATACCTACTACAAGCTTAATTTTTACGTTTTGTCCGATTTTCATCAAATTCTTAGGGAATGTGCGAATTAGAGTGTGGATGGTCCCCTATCAGTTTCCAAATAAATATTTCACTTGGCTCATGCGCAAACGTATATTCCAACAAGCATAATTTTCTAACGCCCTAGCCGTGTGAAAACATACTTCATCTTAGTTTACCATTTCCTTCAACAGTAGCAACCAGCTATGGAATCATAAGATAATTTAAAACGAGACGTTCGCGAACAATCAAGTTCAAACTCGAGTAAGCGTACATACTGTATGTATTATTTGAAATTACCTATTTGTTCTCAACAATTCTTGACAGAACTATATATCTATATATATATTATATTATATTTCATTTTAATGTCTTCATTCAGTAGCTGATGAGCTTAGCTTCCTGATTTTGGTTGCTACCAACTCTCATGCCTTATCAATTTGTTTTCTCTTATATAATTGTTTTCTTCTCAAAAATTACAATTGCTTTCTTTAGATGCCTATATTATCTTGTAAAGTTATTTCTCATTATACTGATTAGTCGGGATATGTCGATATAGTGTTTTTGGAGCTTCGACCGAGCAGGACGTATTATTTTGTAAACTTATTGAATATTCCAACATATTTTCAGAATAAATAAATAAATAATACTATTATGGGAGTTGTAAGAGGATAATGAAGTATATTGGATGTTCCTCATTTTACTTATTTTTTTATTCCTTTTGTACAATATTTTACACTAATATTAATCAACACGTGGTTTATATTGTATTTACCTTAATTAACGTTTCTAATAAAATTTCAGTTCGTATAATACAGGCCAATAATCAAAATAATTAACCTAGACGAGACGTTCGCGAACAATCAATTTGAGACACGAGGCGCTGACCAACTAATCTCAATTCTTACCAAGGGATTGACTACTTGATGTTATGTTTCTTTGAGATGCGAGCGTAGCGAGCATCCAGACCACTAATCCAAGCAGAAAACTGATCTGTGTAAAATCTCATGGCGTCTGGAGCGCTGGGAATGCCACGCAGTGGGTAGTCGAACTAAAGAGAAAATAAGGGTCTAAAGTCTCGTGTCTCAACTTGATTGTTCGCGAACGTCTCGTATATGATAGTTTAAAAATTTCAATGATTTATGCATTCATGTTACGGATACGAAGAAGCTATGTGCCACACCCAACTTGGCATACTTTTTTTAAAGTATCTGAGTGGAATTTAAACGTTTTTCACCATCAAGTACGAAGTTGTTTACCAGGATACATGTTCAGATGCTGTCCCGTACAAAAAAGAAACATTAACTTCCAATAGGGTAGGTAATTTTCTTGATCACCCATTACCTACAACATTGTTTCCATCGGGCTTCTTGAGGAGCGCATCACCGGATGCAAGATGTGCGGTGGCGCGTGCCGTTTCTCCACTAAGCGAAAGGAATGCGGACGCAAGTGCGGGGTACCGAACGATCAATAAATGGGTACGCTGCGTCCGGTCTTAATGAGAAAGTGCTCGGAGTTAATTCGAGGGGAGAAGAAAGGTTCCGATGGGGCGGGGGATGGACCCTTGCGGTGAGCCGCAGACGCCCGATTGCGGTCATCACTTGGGTTCTACCAGCCGCCGACTCGGATCGATTTTTCTTGCCTTATGATTGACCACCGCCCTTATTGAGTCATGTCGGTGGTGCATCAATCAAAATTAGTCAGTTAAATACACTTAGATAATTAAGGGTGCTGACTTATTGGTTGAAACAAGGTTACGTAGTATGAAGTATTGAATACGGAATTGGCCTTTTATAGGAGATATTTTGTATTGTCTCACCGGGGTTTGAAACACAATATTCAATTCTTATCCACAAGAATGCTGGTACAATTAGGGTACAAGAACAGATCACAATTAGGTATTTTTGATACAGAGCGTAAATTAGCGAGTACCTAAACAACAATAAGTGATCTCTATCAAAATCCTCGCTGGCTTTAGAATGATATTCAACAAAAAACGAGCGGGGAAATTAAAATGTACTAGAGTGTCATTGTCAACCGAGAAACACATGTCATTAAAGATCTGTATCTTTATGTCATTTATAGAACTAAGAATCGTGGATAATGGATATTATTGAACTGTACTGGACCATTTAGAGTATAAAAATAATTTACACGTTGGGATGATCGTTCATAGATTAAAGGTGCAGCAACACTGCGACCGTAGTTGACTTGAACTGCCTTATTGGCCACCGGACCCTGAGGGGTGTGCGGCACTGCCACCGAACTCAAATGGACGGAACCACCGGTTCCCGACTTTGGTGCCCCGATTGGGGTAATTAATAGTAATAACTAACAGTTTTTAGCCATTTTTAGATCTTATTAGTATTTTTATAGCACATTTTGGAGATTAGATAATTGAATGTGCTCAAAATGAGCATCAACTGAGCTTGATTTTTTGGCACAAGAATGGAATGTTTATTTCAATCCAGAAGAGAGTTATCGTCTGGAATGACGTTTACATTTATATTTTTAGGCGTTGAAGGTGGTCAAAAAGTAAAGAACGCATATTAAAATTACATAATCACAAAAATATGGAGAATATTACTCAATAAATATGGAGAATTTATTGTGAGCAATTTTTATTTGGGTTCCCTATTTTCCGACCACCTGTAACTCCTACAAATATTACACGCGAGTGTTTTCATTCTTCACCAATGCTCTATATATATATATGTATACGAAAAGTTGTTATATTGTAAATATCGTCAAAGATACTTCAAAGGGGATTTCAATTGAGGAAATTTTCAAAAATTTGATTAATTTATTTTAATTTTTAATTAATTTCATTTTTGTATTATTGAAACGAAAGCAACGGCTTCATTGTTTGGAGACCTTCCCTCTTCTTCTTACACACATACTCTCGTCGCTAGCTATTGTCTGATAATTTCCACTTACAACGGAACCGTTCCTATGTAACTATTGAGTTGTATACTTATTAGGTACGTACTATTACGCTAAGTAATAAACTAATATTACTAAATAACCATAATGAACTAATAATGTGAACATGATCGGTATATTATTGTGGAGTAGGTGTTTGTAAGCAGTGGGTACTAGATGATTCATTGACCTCTGATCATCTGATGGGTTCCTGGGCTGATGATTTTTATCGTATTGTTTGAAGGACAGGTACAAAATGGTTGAAAAGTCTATATCACAAAAGTAATAGCACACAAACATAAACGCGAAAATCAAGCACACCTCATAAGCAACCAATCTCGAACTATCTTGCAATCTTGTTATTCAGTCTCCATATCGTCATCACTTAGTACTTTCAGTTTCCACTCAACGTTCTTGGATACTATCCATCAGCATTTTATCTCTGAAGCTGAAATTAAAAGACGATTGAAGTGATTGGAGCCATTCCTACTCAGGTGAGTGAGCTAACTTGTTTCCTGTTAATCCTAGAAAGTTGAGATTTGATAGGCAGACTCTCTGGGACACTAAGAGACGATTGAAATTATTGGCTCTTTCCTAATCAGCTGAGTGAGCTAAATCATCTCCTGTTACCCCTAGGAAGTTGAAATTTCTTAGGGATAATCTCTGAGACACCAGAGACGATTGCTTTGGCTCAGCTGAGTGAGCTAAAATATCTCCTCATCCTAGGAAGTTGAGATTGGATAGGTAGACTCCCTGGGATATTAGGAGACGATTGAAATTAGTAGCTCATTCCAACTCAGCTGAGTGAGCTAACTTGTCTCCTGTTCATCCTTTGAAGTTGAGATTTGATAGGGAGAATTTCTGGGACACTAAGAGACTATTGAAATTATTGACTCTTTCCCAATCAGCTGAGTGAGATAAATTCTATCCTGTTACCTCTAGTAAGTTGAGATTTGATAGGGAGACTCCCTGGGACATTAAAAGACGATTGAAATTATATCCCTTCCCTAATCAGCTGAGTAAGTTCCATTCTCTCTTGTTCATTCTAGGAAGTTGAAATCAGATATGGACACTAAGAGACTATCGAATTGATTGGGTTTTTTTCTGATCAGCTGAAAGAGCTAATTTAATTGAGACTTTTTAACTTGAGACACAAAACAAATATTTCACAGGGGGAAAAATAACACAAATCCATTTACCGTTGTACCTGCATGTAGCATAAATACTCAATATCAGTTTATAAAAACATCATATGAATACCTACCAAACAATATCAAATGCATAGAAACACAAAATAACGTGTTGGAGGAACAATACTCAATTTGAGGAACCAGTGGAACAAGCGTCTTTCAGAAATTGTTATTGTTTCTTCTTTTAAGATTGTTAGTAGTAGAATCCGTTTTTGCTTCTTTCCATTTACTGGTGTGCTTTAGGTATGCACTTTTTTTCTATAGTTTTAAATGTTGACAAACCTATAGTTCCTTTTTTATTAGGTTGATGAGTGTCACCTATGTATTCAATTCATATTTTTCATAAAATAAAATAGGTTCCATTCTAAAAATTTCCGCAATCTCCTACTATGAATAGTTTTCTCCTACGTTTTTCAAAGTTTCCTTTACTTAGGACGTCACACAGGGGGATCCTATCTTAGCGGGAGGGGCGCTTTGACGTCACTAGTGCTCTATTCTTGAAAATATCATAGAAAAAACTACCTACCCATCGTTGGAGAGTGCGGTTAACATCAGGCTTTCTGGAGTGTAATCTTCTTACATCTATAAATACAGTATATTTTTTCTGCACCTATGGCTAACGCTCATTTACATTAATTTTCTTCGTACAGTTAGTAGATATATTTATTGAAAAAACATATTTAGGAATTTTCTGTAGTTAACCTGTTTTAGTTTCCACATTTTGAAATGAATAGAAGAGAACATCACAAGTAAAGAAAATAAGACAGTTCTACAACTTTCCACCCTTCGAGCCCTTCCAAAGGGCTGGAATTCGGGATTTGATTAGAGGATATCATTTCGCCCACTCACCTTCCCTTATCTAGCCCCTTTAAATTTTACCCACTCCCTCTCAACTTCGAAGCCTGTCACGCCTACCCTAATTGCCGGACAGGGCCAATTTTTCGTTTACCCAGATAAAGAAGGGCATACTCTAATCACATCCTGAATTTCAGCCATTTTGAAGGGCTCGAAGGGTCGAAAGTTGCAGAACTGTCCTATTTCCTCCACTATCACATCTTCCAATTTTCAAGTTGACATTGATTATGCGCAAGAAAGAAAGTACGAAATGAAATAAGGCTGTTGATCGTTCGTAAAGACAAGATCATTACATGGAGTTAAGAAAGGTTTGAAAAGGCGAATGAATAGTACAAGCAACATCACGCGCCAGTCCTTATAAAGCGAAAAAATAAAAAAAGAACGAGCTCATGTGTGACAGCTTAGACGCCGAAAGGAAGGAGGTGAAGAAGCCGGTAAACGATGTTGGGAGAGGAATCGTGGGAGTTCGTGTGATCGGGCAACTAATGGCGAGGAGATGCTCCTCCCTGAGACCTCCTTGATAAAAGCGATCACGTCCCTAATCATATATTACAATTACCCTAACGAGGGTCTTCTCTTAGCATCAGCTGACCGCTCCATCCTTCCTCGGGCCCTTGCGGTGAAAAACTATTATTTATTGCTCGGATCACGGTGCCTTCGAACCCGTCCTCATCCGCGGAAGTTGCGTCCCCGTAGCCATGGGAACCACTTTCTCTCGAGGGAAGCTTTTCTAAGCTCCAATTAGGCGGTCACCATGTGAACATGCGTTCCCTATTACTCCCCCGTGTTCGTTATCAATAATCGATTATGTGGATGTGAATTACATACCTGTGTGGAATTGGAATAAAGGAACGGCTATAAGAAAACATCGTCTAAGGTTATGTTAGTAGTTTGGTCGGCCGTAAGTACTGTGTTGTTTGAATTGGTCGGGATGCGGCCCAGGGAAAATAACTGAAATTATTTCATTTATTGTTTTATTGATTAACGTTTCGTTCTCTTACTGAGAACATCTTCAGAGTTTGGTGTGTCCAGGAAAAAATTATAACCATCCAAATATAACGGATTTGTCAAATAATAGGGTTGACTAATGGATGTAAATGAATTTCAATCTGTAATTTTCTATTTTTCCTTTTCGTTTCTTCCTTTCCATTCTTTATGTATATTTTTTTCCGGTGACATTTATATTAACCTTTCTTGAATTTGACTTGGTGAAACACTGTTGTTTTTATTTGGCAAATCCGTTATATTTGGGTGGTTATAATGTTTTCCTGGACACACCTTTTTCTGAAAATATTCTCAGTAGAGGACGAATCGTTAATCATTAAAACAATAAATGAAATAATTTCATTTATTTTTCCTGGGCCGCATCCCGACCAATTCCAATAGCACTCGTCCAAGGTTACAATATATACCTACACAGTCATGGATCAGAATAAATCGCAATTATTATTCAAGCAATTTTCCATACAAAATAAGTACAGTTATTCAAATGGTTCAGAATATGTTAAATACATCTTTTCTAAATAAATCGATGTTGGGTCATCCTGAGTTGTATTTCCCCATATGTTTGAAACAACGAACAACTTTCATGTGATACTATTTCTCATTTTTGTCTGAGGATCGGATTCTGTGACCTCGTTAGGAGAAAAAAAAAAAAAAAACATAAGTAGGTACCTACTTAGATAGAATCTGGATTGAAGTCACAATTGTGCGGCAAGGCGTTGGGACCCCCCCCCCCCCCCCTCCACCATGTACAGCAGGTGGGTACGAGGGTGTGATGTCGTAGAGGTTGTTTGACCTTTTTCGCAGCTGTTTTGACCACTTCACTACCCTTAATATTGCACCTTTTTTGAAAGTTCTACATGAGATCTTCAAGCTGAAGTAACAAAATAACTTAAATGCCCGTTGATACAATAATTATAACTATCAACCCGCTCGTGCCTGAAGGTTAAGTTTATACCTTTTTTCTTCAATTTACGAATGATATCTGGACGTAAGAATGGCAATTTTTCGTGGATATTTCTCATTTGTTCTAGAAAGATTTGAGCGAGAGCTTTCCATAAAGGAGCCATATGATAGGTATCTGACCAGTAAAACGGCTCTTGAAATTCATTTGCTGAAATTAATGGAGCATTTAAAAGCTCCAATTAGGCGATCACCATGTGAACATGCGCGTTCGTGTTCGTTATCAATAATCGATTATGTGGATGTGAATTACATACCTGCGTAGAATAGGAATGCAGGAACGGCTATAAGAAAACATCGAACAAGGTTTTAATATAATCAGAATGTATCGCAATTATTATTCAAGCAAATTTCTATACAAAATACAGTTATTCGAATGGTTCAGAGTACGTTACATGCTTCTTTTTTTAATAAATCTATGTTGGGTTGTATTTCACCTTATATATTTTTTACAAAGAGCAACTTTAATGTGTTAGGATTTCTCATTCTTATCTGAGGAACGGAACCTGTGACCTTGGAAACGCCCGACTACAAATTTTCGGCTAAAATCTCCAGTTATTGGGGAAAATAAAAACTGAATTGAAGCCACAAGTGGGCGGCATATATCAGCTTCTATATCAGTTTTAGGGTTATTATAGATATGGTCAGCTCGAGTGTGAATGGAAACTAAAAGTAACAAGTTATACGGTCAGTGATATACTAGTAGTTGAATAGTTAGTGTTGCTAAGACATCGAACATCGAAGAAATGCATGGGATAAATAAACATGAGAAATTCTTGGAACCTACCCATCCCCTCCAAGATACATCGTCTCATTTTATTCATTCATTCCAATGCAATGATTATTTTTAAACTGCTAGGAAGCTACTCTTGCTACTGCCTCTCTCTTAATTATCCTATTTAATCTGATATGTTTCCTGATTCCGACCTTCTGGACGTGCTTTATCATGAATGCGTGAGGTCTGGCCTGGGACTATCAATGATTGAATTATTCAAAACAGTCTTTAAAACTCATTTTTATGAACATTTTATTATCAAATTAATATTTCTTGTCATTTATATTGTCATTTATTTAATTATTTATTTTATCCATTTTTTTCTTCTTTTTTTTAATGAATATATTCTAGTTTACGTATATATTGCTCACCGGTGGCATATTGTGTTTCGAGCTCTGGGGTCAGGTGAGCCTTTTTTACGGTCGGGATTTTGAGCGTGGGAACTGGAGTAAAAAATGTGAGCCACCGGACAATCTTCACCCCTCCGGAAACGGATCTATACGACTCCCAGGGGTTTTGTTGACTGTAGGATATAGGTCAGTTTTTCTTACCCTTTTAGACCCTCGGGGACTTTTTATCGAGGCTCCACATACAAAACTTCATGTATTTTTTTTCTATTGCATTATGAGACACTGCAGTTGTGACGGAAAAGAGACACCACAAATTTTACTTCTTGCTTTGTAATGAATTCACTCGGATATACAGACCAGATCACAGTCCAGAACCCGATGTAAGGGTTAGTTTCTGATCGAAAGTTACTCACAGAGATTTTCTCCTTAAGCTCCTCGTTTCCGAAATATTTAGTTTTCAAGATTATTCTTCATGTTTTCTATCTTGAGTCATTAAAATAGCCATATCTCTCAATTCACGTCAAATCCAAATTTTATTACACCGTTCGAAAGAGCGAAAAATTATCATCTCTCTAGTGAAAAAATACATTTTTATTCCATTTTTGAAAACGGTTGGAAAATGAAGTTGAATAGGAAAATTTGTCAAACCTTTGTAAATTCCACTCTTTTTAACGCTTAGAGGTTCCTGTAATCTGTCACTGAAATTTTTGCTTGTAAGCCTGAAAGTTGCGTCAATACCTCAGTTTTCCAACGGTATAGTCAATTTTATTTTTACTTTGCTAATTGGGGGAGAAAACTATGTCTTGAAGATAAGAACATTGTTTTTTCAATGAAATCGAGGGTTTTCATGAAAAAGTTAGCTAACTAGTTTTACACCTAAATCATTTAAAGTTTATAACATCAAATGAACTCAAATTCGTGAGTTAAAGTGTAAAATTTCGTTATAATGGCAATGGAAAGATCTGCAAGTGTCACCATTCAAAATCAGCGAAAAAAAAAAACGTAGAAACCCACCTCCGATTTTTGTATTCATAAAAGGTCATTTTTTTTTATAGAATCCCTCGATTTCATTGAGGAAAAAAATTTAGGTATTTGAGATTAAGACACAGTTTTCTCCCTTAATTTGTAAAGTAAAAGTAAAATTGACTATACCGTATGTGTAGGTATTGGCGCCACTTTTAGCCAGATTACAGGAACCTATAAGAGTTTGAAAAAAAGTGAAGATTTGTGGGATTTGATAAATTTTCTTTTTCAAGTTCACTTTTCACCCATTTTGTCGATTTTAAAAAGATGTGGATTTCCAACAGAGAGATAGGCAATGTCACGCACTTTCCAACGATGTAATCAGATTAGCATTTGCATGTAAATTGAGGGAGTCATGTCCGTTTTAATGTCTTAGAACGGGTAACTCCATTTCTATAGAAGACTCGGCATATACATGAAATTTCAATAAATGATAACTGGATGATTGAAAAAATCACTCAACTATTTGAATGAAAAAGGTATTTGTTACTGACAATGGCTTAGATACAACTTCGTTTATTAAATTAAACATGCATCGACTGACATTCATCAATTAGGGGAGATTGGGGCTCCCCCGGTCACTCAAATTTGGAGGTCTGTTTCAAAGTCCCCATTGGATATAAATTAATGATGAATAGACGCTTCGCTTCTAAAACCACCCAAATTTAATTATCAACTCCGATTTGCGATCTGCAAACGTTGTTAAACGTCGTTTAATAGAAAAACTGGAAAAAGTCATTTGATCAGCGATACCCCACCACTGGGGTCACTCCGGTCAGTGGTGTGGGCCACGCCGGTTAGGTTGAATAAACCTAAGTTTTCCTTTCCTTTCTTCAAATGAATGAAAATTATATCATTCAATAAACATTAAACATGTTCAAATAATTTATTCTCGAGCACCTATTCTATATTACACTAAGTATGTTCCCAGAGATAACCTATTTCATCAAGTTTAATGTTTTTTTTTTTTTTTTTTTTTTTTTTTTTTTTTTTAATGATAATATTTCACTAAGAGAATTTTCTCTTATAAAAGATGTGTATTAAATGGGAGTGATTTTAAATACATTGTGATTGATTTTTAATTTGTGGAAAGGAATGATGAAAAAGCCAACGTTTGTGAACGATTTTTTGATAAACTTGAAGAACATATTATCAAACGAGCATGAAATTGTAGTAAGAATAAGCGAGTCTCAAATATTTGTAAGACTATTTAACGTACATCACCAACTTTGGGAAAAGCCAGAAGGTCACCTTCCTGAAAAAGACTTATTTCAAATCACAGAACGACAGAATTCAGACGAGTGATTCACTAAGTCGTCACCCTTTTCTAGTATAATTAAAACCCTTAACCATCGACTAGTTATAATTGAGATTCCCAAGTAAGAAAGTCAGAAACATTTAAAAAAAGGTAGGTATCCTAACTAAAGTACCCAACAAAATGATATAGGCTTGTTAGCATTTGAATTGTACAATGATAAAATTCAGTGAAAGCTTGTAGGTGTTCCAGTCTCAGAAACCTGAGCAAAAGATATTGGTACCTACTTCACATTATACAATTTATTTGGTAAGTCGATTGAATGTATTTAGATTACTATCATTCATTTTAATTTATGTGGATTTTGGGGGTGTGGGGTCACCAGGGTCACATGGCTGTCTGACCGAGGTGACCCCACTTTTGACCGGAGCAACCCCATATCAAATGACCAGTTTGACCCCAACAGCTACATTCTCCATAATTCTCATTCTACGAAGTCGACGTTTTGAATCAAATAAGCTAATACATGCCTCTACCACTGGAAATTCAAAAAAACAAGTGAAAAATATATAGAATTGTACTCACCCTTAGTTTAGTGAACCTAAAAATAACTACAGGATGCTGCAAAAACTTTGTACACGTGTAGCGAAGGTTGTAACAGTGATGGGAGTTTCAAACTTGGGGATTTAGTTCGTAATGACTACCACAGAGGTCTCTGGTAGTTTGAGCATTTTGAAAAGCTTTCTTCCCAATAAAACCCCACTGAACGGGGCGACCCCACTCGAGTCGATGAGTAATTTGATGTGTAGTTTTAAGCTATTGAATTTATCAAATTAAATTACAGCATTTCTGTTTTGAGTATGAGAAAGTAATAATTGTGAACTAGACTGCTAAAAGTCTTGTTTCAAACGAGAAAACTCATTGCAGAAAGCGCCTTTGGAGCCATTTACTTCTTGAATTCATGTTTTTCCAGCAGCAGATTTAGATAAGCTGACTTGTCTTGGGAACTCATGCTATTTTTCCCATTGTTCTTAATGTCTTTATCTCTGGGGATAATTAAGCTCGACTCCGCGGGGTCTCGTAGGTTCGCGGCCGGATGCCAGCCTGAACAGGAACGACTTGTTCTAATGGACCACTTTCAGAGACGTGTTTCTGAGGAAGGATCTCAAATTGTCGCCTGTATTTTGCATATTTTGTCATAAATTTCAAGTACCTATAGAAATACGTACATACCTGTATTATCTTATTCCATTACCAAACATTGTAAATTATATAAGAAGGTGAGCCGCGCTAATCAGTTGAGGCTAGTTGCATTCCTTCTCCACCAACATAGCTGATTATTTTAACGGAGGCTCTCTGTATTGGCTAACATTGAAAAGTAAGCGTAACCGCAATGATATCAGATATGACACTAATTTATGTGTGTTTTAATATTTATGTTTTAGTAGTATGCGATTCAAGTTGGAGTAACCCGAACATATGTCAACAATCACGCCGCCAGTTTATTTACTGATGCCCACGATACTCCATTTCACCCCCTCCTCTCCAAAAACACCCCCTATGGGTCAAATTTGGAAAATTTTTTGTCGCTTGTGGTTCAAGTAAGAGTAATCCAAACATATTCCACCACTCAGTTCCGCGGTTTGTTCAGTGATAACAAAGATACCGCATCCCCCCCTCTCCTCCCCTAAACACCTCCTATGGGGCTGATTTGAAAACTATCAAGTAGCCTGTGATTTGAGTTAGAATAATCTAAACAAATTCAACCAATCAGATCCCCGGTTCGTTCAATGGTGTCTTAAGATACCCCATTTCACCCCCTCCCCCTCCCCTAAAACACCCCCTCCGGCTCAAATTTAAAAAACTCCAAATAGCTTATAATTTATGATGGAC
The DNA here is from genome assembly GCA_030762985.1 of Adelphocoris suturalis. Taxonomy (NCBI): domain Eukaryota; kingdom Metazoa; phylum Arthropoda; class Insecta; order Hemiptera; family Miridae; genus Adelphocoris; species Adelphocoris suturalis. Next base: position 57,782,572 of record CM061048.1, read on the forward strand.
TGATACAGACATTTTCTGCTCTCATATCAGTTGTCCAATGACCCCTATAATCGTGAAAAGTGGCCAAACATACATACAGACAGACAGACAGAGAAAAAGTGTGGAAATGGTACCAATCGTCTACAAACAGCATGAAACGGAAAAGAAACGCAAAATTTCATGATTCTAATCAATGTACAGACAGACATACTTTCGATTTTATTAATATAGATATATATCTTAAACTAAAATTCTAACCTAAAGGTTAATAATACATCGCTAACGATATCCAAAATTGACGCTCTACCTGGTTGTCCTCCAACAAGCCATTTACGAACTATTAACCAAGATAGAGTCATAAATTATCCTTCTCCGTCAATTATTTAAGTAGATGATTGAGCCAGAAAGAGGGCTTCCTTCGTTTTTTAGGAAGCGTTGGAACACCGATAGACAACAAAAATTATATACTGCTGACTATCATTAGGGATGACCCGTGATACTGTAACAGGCATTTCTAAGTTACGATGTGCTAAACGACATCCTCCAAGAATTCAGTAATTGGTGAAGATGCTTTAGTGAACGGTAAATTGATCATTTCATAATAGCTTCTCATTCGACGATTCTGTGGCACCTGACTAACGACGAAATTATTATACAATTACTACAGATCTTATCAGGAAACTGCGTGTTGGATGTATAAGTGAAAAATACAAAGTTCCAGTCTTGTAGAATGATCGGATGAGCGAATTTTCTTAAATTTCTACCTTTCGTATTAGGTATGAATAGTATGTTAAAATGTACTGAAATTTGAGCAACTTGAAAAAAATTGTCAAAAACCAATTTTATGGCAAAAAACTCAAACTAAATAAAATTTGGCTTCGGAAAAAAATGTAGATTTTTAGATAGACTGAAATTTCGTTTGCCCCAAAATGAATATGAATCCATATCATGTTTGACTAATTTTGTCAGCTACGAGAGTTATGCACAAAAAATGGCCGTTTTCAACCATGTGGTGCGCTCAGAAACCAATTATAGGTGGACAAAATTTTTTCTGTCCTTAAATGTATTTGAGTTTTGGTTTTATCGAGGCAGGGAGGTTTTCTTCACGTGATTTTTTTTTTTTTTTTTTTCTTTCGTTGTTTCGAAATCCCTAAGTTATTTAATCCGAAATTATATAATGAGCTATCCTTAAAGAAAATTTTACGCTGATTTCCAATATACCCTATATCCCTATGCCGAAAATATCTTTATCGACTCAGGGAAACGATTTTTGACGATATTTCTCCCTTTTTCACCTTTAAACTGATCTAATTTTTTTCGTGCGAAAAAAAAGTTGTAAGAGAAGGAATTTTACATCGAATGAGACCATTTCCAGCTTTCTGAAATTTCTCTCGATTTTCGGCGTTTTTTCAAAGTTTTTGTGACCTACTCACTTCTATGGAAATCCTCAACAAGTGAATGATTGGTCACAAAAACTTGGAAAAAATCGCTAATAATTGAAAAAAAAAAAAAAAAAAAAAAAAAAAAAAAAGAGTTAGAGAGCTGCTAGTGGCTCATTTGATGCAGGATTCTTTCCTCTACAACTTTTTTATTATTATTTTTTCTTGTCCGAAAAAAATTTACGTAATTTCCTAAAGTTAAAAAGAGAGTAAAATAGTCAAAAATCAATTTAGTGGGTCGAAGAAGCTATTTCAGAAATAGGGACGTGGTGTATATTTGGAATCAGAGTAAAATTTTCTAAAATAACATCTCATAAAACAATTATGAATGCCTAGAATCGATTTCTGGCCTACTGAGCAGTTGTTACGTTGGCTTTTCAGTGATGAACGCATGAGGAAATGGGTTTGTACTGCGAGCACCTCGTGCGTTCTGGTCGGCTCGGGCTGACAAGCGGTGAAGAAGAACCGAGCGGTGATCACGGAAGGAAAACTGTAGCAAGGCGAGGAGAGGCAGCTTCGTGCCCCTAACTAACCTCTGACCCTCTAACCCCTTGCAAATATGCAGCATGAACCGCACTCCCAGGCCCTCAGGCTCGGTCTCGCGGTGGGGTATTGTTCCCAAGACGTCTCCTGCTAAAAGGGTCAGATTCCTGCAAGGAAACAGCCTGGACTACTAAAATGCATTTTAAGCTCGAACATACTAAAGGTGCTATTTAAAATCCTACCATCACAGCACCAACCACCTACCTACCTCAATACTTTCTTCTGTAATAAAATAAGCTACCATCAACAGCATGACAAATGGTCAGCCTATATATGGCCATTTATCGGCTGTTTCGACGACATGATGATGATGTCCTTGTATCGATGGTCCTTATTGTACGTGCCAACCTATTCTGCAAACTGCCTCACTTAAATATCTAGGAGTAGTACTGGACGATCAGTTGTCGAGGAAACCGCTTGGGGATTTGTTGGAAAATTAACTCAATAAGTTTATATTAATCTTTTATAAAATAAGGTTTCATCTCCATAAAAAATTGTTGAAACTATTATATGACTCTTTGATACAATCTGTATTTCAGTAAGGTGTGATCATCTGGGGAGGAGTGACAGATACCGCCTTGCAGAAAAGTGTAATAATGCAAAAGGCAATTAAAAAAATTCAGCTACGTAAACCCCGTCGTTTACCTACTGTAGAACTGTTTAAGTGTGCTAAGAGCCTGACATAACAATTATACATCTAAATTTCGTTGCTCTGCTACCACAAATACCCTGAAATAATAACAATCAATAATGACAATTTAGAGCAGATTCCGACATCTACAGAACGTCAGAATTCCTCGCCCCCATCTAGAATAAATTAAAAAACGGTGCGGAATCATAGGATGAATATGTACACCTGGACAATAAGCGTAGGTCATGCTCATGTAAAATCACTACTACAACAAGATCACCTGACAAAAATAATTTTTCAGTTTCGTACTAATAATATTATACAGGGTTTCATTGTGAAATTTACCTAACATTAGTAATAGAAATAGCAACTCGTGCTCAGCACCGCAGGCTTCAGCCTAATACTGAGCAATAATTGGTTGCAAAACAACATAGAAAAAAACAATTAAAAAAAAAAAATAAATAAAACAATTATCATGTATTTTGAAAGGTATGTTATTAATAGTTTTAATGTTACAACTAGCGAATATATAACCATTTAGATTTAATATATGGCCATGAATATATGATGTATGCCCATTCTTACTAATTATTTATTATATTTCAATGAAAGTGTTTCAATAAAGCAGGTTTTTTCATTCATTCCATCAGCACCGTGATACCAATTTGCGTTTTTATGAATCTAATACTAGAGAGATTCACAAATGCAAGACATGCAACGCCACACTAAAACATCAAGAAAAAGAATAACTCGTGTATCTTCTCGTATTGCAACGCTTGCAAACTTTAGACCATAACAGTGATACGAACTAAATCACTCAATAACTAAATCATAACAGTGATATATCGGTTAATGATATATAGGTTAATTTTATAACTAGAAGATGTTTATTATTTCAGATTGAGATGGGCGTTCTATATTATAGACCACTAATCTATACCTAGATGGACTCCGTATTGATCGACATTTCACATAGTTGAAATCCGTATATGCATGAAGATTCCGAAACAATTCCTGGATGCTAACATTGTTATACGTATATGCATAAAAATTGCGAAACAATTCCTTGATGCTAACATTGTTATACGTTTACGCATGAAAATTCCGAAACGATTCCTGGATGCTAACATTGCTATACGTGTATGCACATATTCACTCTTATGATCATGCTGAACCACTAGAACGTTTGTATTGAATGTATTTGATGGAGCTGTTCTCATTGCAGAATGGCTGAAGGTGAACCATAAACGCTGATATACGAACGATTGAGATACCTCCCGTCGTACCGACCTCCCGTCGTACCGATAACGTATACTTTTTCAGGAGTCGATCAGAGAACCTGTGTAATGGATTTCGATCGAAGAAGAATGCAATCTCATTCCATTCCATTTAGGTCAACGGGAGGAGGTGGCGTAAGACCACTCGTTGCCCAAAGGGCCCAACAGAAGAAAACACCTTCTCGCCCCCTTGGAGGTTGGAACACGGGAAATAAGGTTTCTAATTAATTAAGCTTGAGCAATTGCTCAGCGCACTGAGGTGTCGGTTGAGCGGGCCAGTCATTACAGTAATTGTTTTTCTACGCCTTCCAAGGAGACCGTCTCCTGTAATAAATCAGTCATCACCTCCCTTTGACGAGCAATCAGGATGATTTCTCCACACCTGCGGGGAAGTGTGAACAAAAAGTGGCCCCGGTCAGTTCGTTGGTGCGTGTCGCGACTGTCTATTGGCGTGCTTTAGTTATTTTTTTGAGTGAGCTTGTATGAAATAAATGAAAGAAAATAAAAAGCTACCTATCCTGTATTATGCGAATTTGATTGTCAAATGACTCATGATTGGGTTTACGGTAGCGAGATACCTTGAAATTAACACTCGGTACGCACCGTTCACAGCTACACCTACGAATTCTGTGGGCACCGTCAAGAGGTAAATGCAAATTAACACTCGAACTTGTACCGGGAAAGGCTAGTCTTGTGAGCTCAGGAGGGATTAGTGTCCTAACACATATTAGGGACAACACACACACACACCTCACCCAGGGCGTATTAGGGACTTCTAAGAGATGTTTAGATGTAGCTAATCACGTTTTTCTAAAGTCCTAACAAATCCAAAACGTCTGTCAGGTTGAGTGGGCCACATAGCTTTCTCGTTTACCTATCATGAATGTATAGACCATTGAAAAGCTTAAAATGATCTTGAGAAATTCTATAGCGGAAAAGAGTGAATCAAGAAGTACCGTAAAACGTCATGATTGGTAAATTAAGAAACTAAGAAATGATACTCAATGGAATTTACGTTTGTGCAAGTGCAGAATGAACTGATGAGTTGAAAGAATGAAATAGGTACGGGACCATCTACAACCTAAACCGCGCATTCGCTGACAATTTTCATCAAAATCGGATGGAAGCTGTGGAAATTAAGGTAATTACAAGGATTTAACATAGGCGCATGCGCAGTAGCTATTAATGATACAATCATGCTGAATTTTATATGGGGTGATCAAATAGTCATCCCCAACTATCATCCAAATTTGAGCGAGATCGGACGACTTGGGCGTGAAGAAATGGAGCATAATGGAATTTACGTTTGCGCTTGGGTAGAGTGAGGTATCGAGTCATGAACGATGAAACTGATACAGTCTACCCCCTAGCCCGCACATCCCCTGAAAATGTCATCCAAATCGGGTGAAAACTATGGAAAGTAAGCTTGTGACAAGGATTTGTGGAAACAAGACTGGCAGACACACACACAGACTGACAGAAACGGGACCAAAGTTGTTCAGAATGGTATAAAACATACGAGTAAAATGCGAGTGGAAATTTTGATTTTGGAGACCAAACAATTTTTTTTTCTCCCGAAATTGAAAACAATGCTTCCGCTACCTTTAGGTCTACTCGGAAGCAAAATATTTAATTACACTTATCACTCTAGAAGAGTATGTAAAAATATCCTTCTTTTAGTCTCTTGACCTAGCCGTCAGTAGAAAATTAGGGTAATGAAAAAATGCTATGTTCGTAGGTGGCCAGTATGTCCTCTTGGATTAGAGAGCGAGTTTGACGGTGTTGCTCCTCTAAATAAGGAGGAGAGTTATACGGTTGTTCCTCTTGGATTAGGGACGAATTCGACAGTTGCAACTCTCGGATAATGGGGTAAGTTTAACTATTGCACCATTTGGATTAGAGACAAGTTTGCCTGTTGCACTTTTTGGATTATGGTGTGAGTTCGATGGTTAGGACCTCTTGGATTAGGAGCATGTTTACAGTTGCACCTCTTAGATTAGGGGGTGAGTCTGACTTTTGCTAACCTTAGAATAGGATATAAGTTTGACTGTTGCACTACTTTGATTAGTGGACGAGTTTGACTGCTGCACCACTTGGATTGAGGAGAAGTATGCCTGTTTCACCTCATGGATTATGGTGTGAGTTCGATGGATAGGACCTCTTGGATTAGGAGGAGGTTTATAGTTGCACCTCTTAGATTAGGGGGTGAGTCTGACTATTGCTAACCTTAGATTAAGAGACAAGTTTGAATGTTGCCTTACTTTGATTAGTGGACGAGTTTGACCGTTGCACTACTTGGATTATGAAGTGAGTTCGGCGGTTTCCACATTAAACGTTCTCACTGTTTTGTACATTGGTAAGCGAGCAGGCATACATCCGTACGATGGTCAAATATTTTTATGATGGTGGAAGAGAGGATTTACAAGTAAATTGGTTAGTTTAATAAAATAAACCTTACTTTACCATAAGTTTAGTAATGATGCTCACTTTTGGCATAACCAAAAAATTTTATTAGGCAGAATATCAATAGTAAGGAAAGTATAGCGTCTTGAGGCATTATAGTAGATATTTATTTTTTCTGGGTAAGTAGGTCTCCAAACCACCGATTCAGTCCTTTTGGTAATGGTTTGCTTCGTTACTCCTCGGCATGAAACCCACTTTTTTGACGTCGAGTGTTAAATCACAAGCAACGGCACAACGTGTCGCCCATAGGCCACCGGGTCCCGAGGGAAACGCCGTTACTGTATCCCGGACTCCCACCCCGACCTCTCGTCCCATCAACATCATTTTTTTACGGATTCAAACGCTCGTCCGCAGTAGAAAATGATAACGGATGTAGGAGGAGGACCAGTAGGCGTGACGTCATTAAAGTGTCAACACGTGTTGGGTGCGCTCCTTCGTCATCCTCCTGCTCCGGGATCATGTTCTGCTCATGAGCAAGAGGGCATTAGTCCCAGGGATGCAGTTTTTATCGAGTTCCTCGTTCCGACCCCGCGGCCACATGGGGACATTTTGGACGCGAGATGTCGAACCGCGGCGCGTAGACTATAAGCAACATCTTCTCACTCATACATGGTGCTTAATGAAACGGCCTAGTTTGTGATAAATGATAAAAACCCGTTACATTAGCTGTATGTAATTGGTAGACGATCAAAATTGTCAATCCAAAACAAGTTAACACGTTGGGAACCCATAACTTACACGTGTGCGTCATGAGCGGTCTGGCCGACAGTGCCCATGACTCACTGTGTAAGTTAAAATATTTTACGTATTTCAAAGAGAGTTTACAACAAAGGGCATGGCTGGTAGGTTTTTTTCAAAGAATGCAACGTGGTTTGGGCAATTTCTGGTACAGAGAAGTAGCGATGGTTCGAAGTTCAATTGGATCGAATAATAACGTGTTATTTCGCCCTTAGTCCCTAAAGAATCGTTTACAGATAGAGACGACTTGTCTATAAATGAAAAGATGTTTTAATATTTTTATTATCTGGTTTCCCGTATTTTTGAAACTATCTGCATAAATATGAACAAATATTCAAATAACTATGAAATTTAGTACTTCTTCTACCTATTTCTAAATTGACTCACACTGTGCCTCATGGGCATTGTAGAATACTGAAAACCAGAATACTGAAAACCTATCCAGGGACTTCCAAGACGCAAAGTGTGAGTCACAATGTGTTGTTGAGGTTAGTAACTAGTGGACGACGATAGGGCATGGATACCTAATGTGTTAACCTTGTACAACCAGGTCCTCAAGCCAGTCTGGACCCATGGTGAACAATTGTGGTGCTGCACCGCTCAAAGCAATCGCGAGTTTTTAGTTTATTTGTTATGCTCAATTTCAAGTGTTGGTGCAACATCAACCGACTATTCATTAGTCAGGTTTTAGTAGAATAATTTAGTCAGCTTTTAGTCAGTTTTATTTGCTATTACTCCAGGACATCGGATTCGCCGATCCCCTTTAATCCCCAACGTCTCTCCGTCTCCCTTCACCTCATATTCAGTACGTCAATAGCTTCCGAATGGTTCGCGATGGTTCTTCAAAACAACAAACGGACGTCCAGTTAAATCAGACTGCAGCCCAGGATTTTATGATTGCGCACATATATGCTGATGTGGATCAGCTCCTGCATTCTGCATTTGGTATGCTTCAGACATATTGAGGGTTTCTGGAAGGCGAAGTTTAAGGTGAAATTTTACAATACCACTTCATCCCATTTTCCATCCTTCGGTACGAGATCGACGCTCTACCCTTGACCACCGCATCCACCATCACACCTCTTCATCATTTCAATTGCACAGACATTCAGAGTTACTAAGTGCCATCAGTTTTAATTTCATTTACACAAGAAGACTGAAATTGATTTATGCAAACCATTATTTACCTGGAAATAGCAAATATTTTCTTTCATTATGTTTTTTTTTTTTTTTTTTTAATAGTTTTTCTCCACTTGCGTTTATTTTTTTATCACCTATGAATACAGCCCACAATAATTATTTTAGGTTTAGTTCGCCAAGGTTCAGCTCTGAGTCCTCCCAATTATCCTTACATCATGTTTTTCTAAGGGTAAAACTAAAGTGTAAAACTCGGTTTTAACGGAATTGGGGAGATACGGGAGTTTGACCATTCGATTCAGCGTGAAAAAATAGGTAGTAAACCGGTCCCAAACTCGTATTTCCTTGGGGGGTAATTTTTCACAAAAACGCTCGATTTCATAGGGAAAAACCATTTTTTTCAACATACAAATATATTTTTCTCCTCAAATTAGCAAATTAATAGTAAAATTGACTAGTCCGTTCAAAAGCTGGTGTTTTGTGAAAAATTTTCCATATCAGGCACGAGATTAATTCTAGGAATTATTCCTCGGGATGATCCATGCGATCTAGCGGGTTACTAAATACATAGTTTTTCATTTTTGGAGTTTTTTGATTTCGGGGTAGATTCCTGACTATGTTACCTGCAGAATCTAGCATAATCTAGCTATCCGAAAGGAGATTCAACGTTCTTTCCAATGGCTTCTTCAATTTTTCTGTTTATCCCAAAATCAAGGTAGTTATAGCCATTATAGTAACATAAGGTCGAAAACACAAAAATATTCTAAAAAATGGAATAACTCGAAAACAAAGCGTTTAAAAAATTTATAAGAGGAACTTTCGATCGATAATTAGTTGCAGAATACGAGGGTGAAGTTTTCGGGATGTAACGTGAGACACCCTGTAATAGATTAAATTTGGGGCTCACGGACTCAGGAGGAACTAGTAGATAGGTGGAAATTTGTGATCAAGTCTATTCTGCTGCCAATATCCCAACTTCACGGTTCGCGCAACTAAAAAGCTCTGCGGCAGCTGAGTTCGATCCGTGACATCTCTCTGTTGAGTTTGGCCCCTGCAGAAAGGTTCTCGCTCAATGCGGACCAGGTAGAGGTATCATGCCCGATCCACGGGTCAAAGAACTAACTGGATTACGAGTGCTTGGCCCACCTACTCCGTTCGACCGCTAAGCAAACAGTAGCATTCTTCTGCGAGGCCTTCACAACGCTTGTAATCCTCCCATATTAGTGGACCTCTGGGACGGGGAAAGGCCCCCCCCCCCCTCTGATAAAAAAATAACATTCGTCCTCATTGTTGGGGGCTCTCGCTTCGTACGGGCGAGGGATCTGTGCTAAGTCAACATCAGTGTCCGGGGGAATTGGGTTTTGTGGACTCTGTTGCAAAGAACAGTTTGCTGACCTATTCATTCACTTGCGTTGATCCTTCCACTGGGTCTTTGTCCGGTCGTGCGGAGACTTAAATCTTTTGGCAAAGAAAGGGGAGGGAAAAAAAGAGGAAAACCGACGATCATGCAGTTCAGGACAATTTATTGTACTTACAGATATTCATCGTCCTGGGCCCAAATTCCATTCTACAAATATATGATATTTCATAAACAAAATTCGTAGGTTTTTGTTTATTATTTTCCATAATAAACCTTTGAAATCGACCATAAACCCCTCAAAATATGATGGAACACGGTCTAACACAAGTAAATAAAATAATAAATACAATAATAAATACAAAATAAAATAAATGATCATTAAAAACTAAATATATTAGTAATAATAATAATAAAATTTGAAACCTGTAAAATATATGTTTTGTGTCTCAATTAACCCTGAAATTTCATGGCTAAATTTCCAACACTTAACTCCACGGTGGGTGTCAAACCCCAACTTTGAAAAATGTTAGGAAATTCAAAAATAACTTACTCTTGAATCAAATTTTATTTTTATTCTGTTATCAAGAGTGTAATAAAACATGAAGTAGGTACCTAAACTCATGACGAAAAAAGTAATAGTAAGGCAAACCTCACGCTCTGAAGAAAAAAATAATAGCAGAAAGGTACCTCATTGTAACAAAATTTCAATATAAAATTCTACAAAACAATTTTCTGAGATTAGTTTGATACCACTTACAAAACCCAAGAACTAGAATGAAAAGGTAACATAAAATTGGCACCAAGCAATAGGATCAACATTCTCACTTTGAAGATGTATGATGTTCACAGTAGAAACATCGAACTAGTTTCTCCAAAACTGTCACTTTTGACGCTTCTTCATTGGAGGCAACTTCTTGTTACTCTACATTATCTTCCGTGTTTGAATTTTCTCCGCCAAAATATACATCTTCTTCCTCCAACTGTTCCAACATGGATCTAAGGTCTTCAGGATCCGAAAACTTGTGTTTTTCAGCCATTTCTAACGATGAGCCAATAACAAAACTGTGGGATCGCCCACAAAAATAACTCTTGCTATAGAGAAAATCACAAGCGGTTAACTCCCCGGCGGGGTTTGCCGAACCCCAGGCACAAGAAAGTACTACACTACACAGAAGTCTTGAACGTAGTAAACTGGGAAAAGGCTGAAGCCTTTAGGGAAGAAGTGGGGGGTGATATAGAAGGGGGCGAGAAGAGCCAGATGTGCGGGATTCAACATGATAAACTGACTTCAAGTCGCGATTGGGGTTTGACAAACCCCACGGGGAGTTACAGGGTTAAATTAGCTAAGTCAGCAGATCGGAAAAGACCCATTCAATTCAATCGTCTCTTAGTGTACCAGAGAGTCTGCATATCTAATTTCAACTTCCTAGGATGAACAGAAGAAAATGTATCTAACTCAGCTGAATAATTGTTCAGTATCTACCTAACTGCCTTCCTATGTTAACACAATCTTTGTAAGATTCCACTCTCCATGCTCCCGTTTTGATTTTGACAATGGACGTTAGTCTTGTGAATTTCGCTGCGACCTGAAGAAGAGTACAAATTTAAACTTCAAAAGCCGGGAAGATGGAATGCTATATAATATTTTTTTTTTTTTTTTTTAAAGAGTTCCACGTTGAACGTTGTCAATAATTCAGTTCCTGTGAGGAACCAACATTATTTTACCAATATATTATTTTTTTCTAATTTTACTATTATGATGTGGAAATTGTTTTCAACCTTTACTAATCCAATTCTTGTCAACAAAGTTCCCAATATGGTGAGAAGCTACCCAGGAAGAGTTTTTGAAATTCAATAAATCGTTATTCCGATGTTCTGATGGGACTGTTCATTCCTCCCTTGTTTTAGTATGGCGGTATTATGCTAACCCTATGGCGTAATTTCCCCAGCTAGCTGGGGTAATACCGCCATTTACAAGGGTCTCGTAAATTGTTGTTTACTAATATAAAGTTGCTACACTACCAGAAAAAACGTAATTCACTACAGGAGATGTGTTTTTATAATTTGCTTCAAAATCTGAAGCTCTTGAGTGCGAACCCGAGCTTTGATAGACAAATATGCTTCAGGTGGCGATATTACTCCATTTTCCCCTACGTAGTTTATTTAACTAAAGGATTCAACTTGTTAATGCAAGCTTGCACAGATACCTATGACAAGTTTTGGAGAATTCCATAAACAATTAGGTGTTCTTCTATTTAACTCATGGTATTTTACCATGCTAACCACATATTTTGTCCACGTAAATGAAAAAATACCCAAAGTTCTATTACATTGAGTTTTTAAATAATTTGTTGTGATTTTCGTCATTGCCATCAAGCCAAGTAAAGAAGACTGGGCTGTCGTTAAATGAAGCTTCAAATGTGCTAGGTTTTCCTCTAACAATGGATTGTGGAGTATGTTTCAACTTGAAACTCATCACAACAGCATAACTGAAGCGAATTCCAACACCTATTAAAATACTCACAAAGAGAAGAGGTCAAAATAATCCGGTTTTCTCAACGGTACTCTGGCCTTTAACATTGGAGTCGCTGGGGAAATATTATTTTGGAAATAACTGTGGCTCGCCTTGTCATCGTAATGCCCGTAATGCTAGGTTTCAAGAACCACTCACACGCTATATTTAGCAGAAAGATATACAAGGTACTAGTCTTTTAATGGACGGAGGCTAATAAAATGTGCAAAGTCCCTTAGAGGGTACAAGACCTCAATTACCAGGTTTTAAATTATATTGCTCGCGAAACGTTGAGAAGTTAGTGGGTAGAAACAGGGCTCTCCTATCTGGAGAAATCGGTTTTGCTAAAAGACATCCGCAGGACACGGAATGTCCTCATGGAGAACTTGAGATTTGTAGAACTAACATCTTTAGGTATTTAACCACAAGGTTGATAATAGCTGAGCAAGCTATTTTTGTGATTTTTAAAAGTTCAGTTTTCGTGGAACAACCGTATTTTTGAACCACACACCACATGTTGACAAAGATGGGGGTGTCAACGAGACACAGATGGACGAGATTCAGATTGGAGGGAGATATAGTTAATCCTAGGCCGTCAACGTCTCTGTGTACAAGAAGTCCTATGTATATGTTGCACATATTTTATCGATCAATAAATCAAAATTTGAAGTCACCAGAATTATATTTGAGGAATTGGTGATTTGCAGCATATATGTATAATGAGAGTTAATATAGTGTCGAGATGAAAAATTTATTTATATGCAGATGATTTATAAATTATATTAAAAACTTGGAAATTACTTATAAATTATGTATTACTAATAAAATATTACTGAATTAATAAAGAAGATAATAGTTATTTTATATAATTTATGCTCATGTACATACACTAGCAAATCATGTAAGCAAACAGCAACACTTGCCAGATAATTACGGGCCTCTGCCTAGCACCTGGCAATACATTGAAATTTTATTATTTATAATATACGTATAATAATTAGATATACCTAAGAGCTTTTGTTGTTTATTTGTACTTATATAAGAAAATTAAATTCAATGAAACAAATGAATAAATAAACGGACCTGAGCATGAAAAAAGGAAAACCATGATTTCGTGGACGAGGGATTCAATTATTTCTACATGAGAGAGAAATTTTCTATGCAGATCATTGGCCTATAGAAAACTACATTGACGTAAATAATGAAGAAAGTTATAGAAAGCAATGAAAATTCCAGTCATGGAGCATGATCGTATGAGTGAATTTTGTAAATTATCGTTATTAATTATATATGTTATATTTTTCTGAAATTTGAGTACTTAGAGTGCAATGAAATCGTTAATTACCAATTTTATAGCAAGGAAAAAAAGTTCTAAATATTATTCTTCAATTCTACAAGTCTAATTTTGGATTTTGAGCTTTTTCAAGTTTCATCAATTTTTCAGTAAATGTGAATGAAACTTAAGTACGCTTTTCAGCACGATTTTGTACATTATTTTTTTTTTTTTTTTATTCCAGTTCATTGTTGGTAAACTCCTTTCGACTAATGTGCTAAAAAATATAAACTATGCGATTTCTATCCGTTTTTAGTGATTTCTTTTGTGCAACATTGTTGAAATTTGAATAATTTAATGTGCTCAAAGAGTTCTGGAGAACGAACTCATTCTTTCATTTACAAACTTGATTTTTCGGAGCAAGAACGGAATTTACGCATTTTGAAACGTAACGTAATGTGGGGTGGTCAAGTATTTTTTTTTTTTTTTTTTTTAATTATCTTTACTAGTTGAGTACAATGTTCCCTAATAGTTCTAACTATAAGAAAATTATTGTATTACTATAACGTTATTTGATTCGCATCTTCTGTTCCGTTCAAGTCGTCATAGTTCCGAACCGAACCTAGGAATCGGTTGGATGCACTGTTATTTCGAGCCAAACCTAGGAATGGGTTGGATAAACTATTTTTTGGAGCGTTCTGAAGAACGCCGAGGGTACTAACCGGGTTCAGCTCACCATCACACACCCCTCGGGACCTCTCTCAAAGTGACACCCCCTCTCATTGTGTGTATTGCATAACTATCATTCTACCATAATAATTTATACCTATAACCCATTTGCTATCCTCTACCCTAACGGAATATGCTTCAATTGAATTGTATCCAACATATCGCGACATCAGATTAGTCAAATAATCCTGCTCATATGCTTTTCTTAGAGCGCCATTTAAATAAATTGGTATTCAAATGACAATTTATTTATTTCGTATCTCATTTTACAACCCTTAACCTCAATGACTATATATATTATAGAGAAATGAGAAATTTAATAATAACAATAACTTTTATACGTTGTCACAAAGTTCAAAATAATTATGGTAAATGTCAGAGCGTTTTTTCGATGACCTCCTTAGGGAGTGGAATGAAGGTGGGTACTTTTGTAACGAGGGAAGGCGCCTTCTTGCCCATCGAGCCGAAATGAAAGAAATGACGTAAATCCTGTCTTCTAATCCAAAGACGGAGGGTCGCCTCGGGACGAGGCTGAGGTGGGTTAAGGTGAGGCCGATCTTAAGGCGATGATCTTCCCCGAGATCCTGATTTCAAATCGCATTTTCATTTTCCGAGTGATTACTCGTAACGGTCTTTCCTCCCATCTGCAGCCTCCCTCTGACACGTGTCTCCTGTCTACAAGGTCCTTTTTTCTCTCTCGCTTTTCTCTTCGCCTCCTTTTTACACTCTGGAGATGCGAGCCCTTTGTCATTTTCGCCATATCTGGATCATTAAGGAGGGATCTCGGGTGACAAGACTTGGAAGGGAAAAAGGGAACCGGTAAAAAATGAGGAACCCGCCTGGGCGAAAGCTTCAAGGTGGGATGAGGTGGCAGGATTCCCGAGGCGTTCTTGAGATCCTGAGGATGGACCGTGTCCTTTCGGGTTGATGGATGACCCAGAGATGGTCGAAGTTATGCTCCAGACAATAAAAGATGACTGGATTACGCAAAACCGCCTTCCTTCTTTTTCTGCACAGACCGCGGTGACCTTTTGTGACCGTCCAACCGTCGCGAATAGGAACGATGGACAATGAGTGAGCAACTTTCAAACTTTTCAAAGCCCCGCAGATGGTTTCAATCCAAAGGACAATATTTCCGTTCATAGATGGAACCACAGACTCTGTGCATTCTGGACTCTAGTATCAGCTATCATTGATCTAGCTGTTCTTAAAAATAAGAACGTATTTTATAGATATTAACTATTATAGACCTCTTTGACCTAGTTGGGTGTCATGATTTGATGAGTTATATTAGTAACATTTATGATTTTCCATTGCTCATGTTCATTTTATTTTGAGATTTGAATAATTTTGGAAAACGAAAAATGAACGCTCTAGTTTCTGGCGAAAATTAATTTTTTCTTTTGATCTACGATGAAGATCCTTTTTCTTCATTCCTAGAAATTTCAGTTCTTCTCTGCTCAATTCTAGTGTTTTAGCTTAATAAGGTAATTTTCTACAATGAATAATTGTATACTATTTCAACCGTTTTAGCGATATTCGTAACCCAAAGGTAAAATGTGTTATCCTCCGAACCTATTCTTTCTGGTCCAATAGTTAATTTTTAGCGAAAAAAGCGGTTATTTATCACGATACCACAAGGTCAGACCTGTTTGGGTGGACACAAACTAATAATGTTAATATATACTTAGTAGCCATACATTCCTGAACCTCCATTCCGAAATTTTAATACCTAATTCTGCCAACCAATTATGAAAAGCATCAAATCGAATAATTTATTGTCAGATACAATCAACCTATCACTATAGAAGCGTAACTTCCTCAATGATCGTACAGCGAAAATCGTGCATCACTCTTTGTTTACCACGTAGCGTAAACATAATTATTCTTCTGACCTCTTTACTCCATGAAATCATTATATATATGTATTATTTTTTAGGTTTGTTTAATCAAACTGAAAGCAATTTATTTCCTATTCAACTCCCGATTCTAGATGTTTACCATTTAGCCTTCCTATTGGTAACTAGGTAGTAACAAAAGTCAACCACCAACCAATTTTTTCTAAATTTATATTATTCCGACGAAATCAACTTTTTCATTTAGTGTAGGGTTTCATATTTTATCGTCAGTGATCCGAGAAAAACGGAATAGCTGAATTTCGGGGTGTAGTTTGGAGATACATGTAAAGGCGCGATACACGCCTATTAAACTTACTCAACATTTTCTGGAAAAGTTCATGTCCCTAAGTCGTGGCAATAAATAAACGAAAAATACAGGATTTGGCAAAATGGGGAGCATCCCTAAGCTTCGTCTTCACGAAGATAAGCTAAGGAAGTTGAACGAGACAAGAAGGAAGTACTCTTATTGAATTAACACAATTTAGAGCCTCATAGGAGTGGTGGTACCACAGAGTACTCTTCCCGATGTGTCTAATAGATACCGCTTAGGACAAAAAATGCGGTCACCTGCTTTTCAATCATTCATCCGCCCGATCTTCTCCATGTTTTAGCTGCCACATGGTCAGGGCAGACTGGTCGGATTTAAATTCATTACATAATATCATTATTCTTGCTCTGTTTTCTCAGCGAGGAATATTGTTTGGCAACCGTATCATACTGATGTACAAACAAGCTGACAGATTTGGATTCAGGGTTCTCTTCCAGCAGAATGATGTTCTGTTCCAACCCTTTTCAAAAGAGGAACGTTTTTAGGAATCGGTCGTCATTTCCATAGAATTGCTTGAAGCTATTTTCATTCAGAACACACTAATCCAATATTTAGTGATGCCCACGCAATACTGCAACACTAATAGGCCAATAATGATGAACGGTTTATTATTCATATATTCCAGTACTCTATGAAGCTTCGGTCACAATTACCCCTGATAGCGTACATATCCTCCCCCTCATCGCCCTTTCTTTTCTTCACGTTAGTAATTTCTTCAATCTTCTTTTTCCTTTCGCGAGTTCCACTTACTTAACAATCGACTGGACGTCCTTGCCGCTCAGCAGTTAACCCTTTGTTTGGACGAAACCGAATCACTAGCCACTTTATAATCCCCAATCAGCCGTCATTAATTCCAACTTCTGCGTTCCTCCCCTCTATTAGAGGTCATTTCGACACTGTTTTTTACCACTTCGTAGCTTAACCTCCGGGGGCAAGGATGCTCGTACGGACTTTTTTTTTTGCCGTCCCGTCCTTGTCGAGGTGCTTCGTCATCAACACCCGTAAGGTCCCCATCGTGCTTTACTGTCTATCACGTAAAAGAAAAAAACAACATTTAGCACCCTTCTCTACAGTTTCACTGAGAAATATGGAAAAATCATCAGTGACAATCTTTTTCATACTGCCATAAAAAGGGATATAATAACATTCGTCATTTCCAGTCGTAAACTAGAACTTCGATGAGATAGGGGAAAAATTGAAGAATCTACCTGCCACATAATGTATGGAGTTAACGGCACCACTTGTCATGACTTAGTATTCAACGATGCATTGAAAAAATTAAGAACTACTTTAATGAGGAAGAGCAAGAAGTATAAAAAAATTACTTCTTCAAGAACAG
Source organism: Adelphocoris suturalis (assembly GCA_030762985.1). Classification (NCBI taxonomy): domain Eukaryota; kingdom Metazoa; phylum Arthropoda; class Insecta; order Hemiptera; family Miridae; genus Adelphocoris; species Adelphocoris suturalis. Next base: position 57,800,218 of record CM061048.1, read on the forward strand.
TCCAAATGAACTTTCGGATAATCAAACTCATCCTATTGACCTCTTTTTTTATCTCATTTTCGTCATAAATTCAAGAAAGTACCGTTCACAAATACGTTCATTACCGAGATGATATAAAGAACATGACGAATGGTATTAACTTGGTGGGATCTAAAAATGGTGCCTAAGAGAAAAGAAACCAAGGGAGGTTGTCTATTGACCATTCCATTAGCCGACGCACTGTGAGTGGGTCAGAAACCGATTCTAGGTGGACAAAATTATTTTATCAGCTGTTATTATAGAAAACTTTGAGGTGATTCGGAATAGTCCCCATGTCCCTATACCTAAAACTAATTGCTTCTTCGACCCTAGAAATAGATTTTTGACAATTTTTCTGGCTTTTTGTCCTTTGGAACTGACCGATTTTTTTTGTAATAGAAAAAAGGAAGAAATTCATTCCTTCGATTTTTGGCGATTTTTCGAAGTTCACGTGATCTACCACTTACTCGTTGAGGATTTCCATAGAAGTGAGTGGGTCTCGATAACTTTTAAAAATCGCCGAAGATCGAGGAAAATAGCAAGATATCTGGCGGTAGTCTCATTCGATGCAAAATATATTTTTCCTCTACAGCTCTTTAAAATACTTTCAACTTCTACAAAATTATTCTGACCACCTAGAAAAGATTTTTTCCTAAAATTTTGCCTTAAAAATGTCGAGATATTTAATGATCTGAACCCCAGGGTAGCAACTATGTAGTAGCAGCCAATTTATATTAAATCTCATTCTACATATATTTGAAAACCATTTGGCACCAAATTCGTCGTAATACCCCGCTGACGCAGCTAGTAATTGCTTTTAAATTTCAAAAATGAAAACTGTAAAATTGTAATATTTCCATTTGATTTATTAAAACACACAAAAATTCCACAAACTTTGTAAAACGTTGGCCACGAAGTCGACTTCAAGAAAAAAAATCACGAGCTAGCCTGGACGGCCTCATATGCTCTAATAACCACCTGTATAAACAAACTAATAGACCACTATCGCTCAGTCGCAAGATTCATCAGAGAGTTTTTGTAATTCTCGTATTAATTTTCTCGTATATGAAAATAGCATTTCCGAAACGAGAAGAGGTTTTCCTTACGTGGAAACGCTTTTCGGAACGGGAAGAGTTAGCTTTACTCGTGCTCAGCTTTTTCGGTATCGTAATTTCGAGACGACAACTTGACCTGACTCTAGGATAACACTCCAGAATAACTTAGCAACTGTCATACAGTTGGCATGGACACACATACAAACACACCCCACAAAATAGTCTTGACTTTTGTCAGGCACAACTCTTTTCCCTGTAACAACTTTTCCCTGTACCGTCTTTTGTTGTTGGCTTCACCTTTGTAGGAATTTGTCTTTTTTTCTTGTTTTCCCAAACAACCAGAAGGGTCATTAGCGGCATTTTGTTCTTGCTTGCTTTATCTACGATTTCAGCTTTTTCATTCCCAAGATTTCGTTTCAAGATTCATCTTACACGTTTTAAAGATTTGTGTTCTTTAAATTTTTTTTTAATGATGTAGAGGTACCTAAGTAGTCGTTGTTTCTTACTTCATGTTATATTTTGGAAATTGTCTACTGTGAGTTTTGAGTAGTGATTCACTACAAGAGTCACGTTAACGTCTCTATAAGAGTTTTCTTTCTCTCGGGCTTACGAAAACGCTACGAGAAATCAATGCGGAAAGGTTAGCATTCATCGTGCTCGCTCTAACAGCTTGTTTTCGTGTTTACGAGAAATACAAAAACTCTCCATTAAGCGTAGCTGAGCGAGAAAACATTTTATACCAGTTGGAACCTGCTTTAGTGACTCTCTAACAACCTCTAAACTGCTCCGGATATCAAACTACTCCTTCCAAAGACTTTTGACTTTTTGATTTTCGGCCAGGAAAAGGGGGTTTCTGACGCACTGGGCGACGTCGGACCAATAGTGTAGTAGTGAATCTGGTGCTTTCGTACTACCATCCCGTTCTAAACTAAGAGTAGGCCCCGAGGGGCTTCGAAGTGAGCAATATCAAATAAGAATAGCCAACTATCATCGTGGGATAGTGCGGCCTGGAAAAAACATCAACTTTTAGTGTCTGAACGGTGAATCCTGAAAATCTGTACCAGTGCTTATTGGATTCAGGAGGGTTTTATCCACGAAATTCAGCATTGGGTTGGCAAAAAAAAAAAAAAGAAGAAAGTATTTCCAAAGCAATCTTAAATCAAGTGTACTTTTGGACCATTTTTGGGATTTTCTACCTCAATTTTCCGTCTATGGTCGAACGTGTAGTCATTTCCTTGTTCCATGACCTATTTTACTCCTGGGTACCAAATTTTAGCCACCTGCATTGAAAATTGGGTTTCTTGTTTGATTTTCTCCACTTTGATTCGGCGTGGGGCTCAAGCTGTTTACTCTAAAAATCTGGGTAAGCAGTGGTGGGATTCAGCAGGACTTTTTCCACAGTAAGGCAGCATTGGGTTGTCCCTAAAGTTACATCTTACAACAAAACCATAGAAAAAACGCTGCAAATTATTTCACAAAGGTTTATTATTTTTTATGATCGTATTTTTAGTTGGCTAGCGTACTTCATAAGGCCCGTCCAGACTCCTCGGCGTGTCCTACTTCGAATTGCCACAACCTATACTTCTATAATTATATACGCATGTTTATATTTCTCGATTTGAGCTCCTATCTATTCAAATAGTTATTGCCTTAATAATATCATTATCTAAGTACGTACGAAAAGTCGAGAGGATATGTTATTAAATATGCGTAGGAAAAGCTTTGGTATTAACACACAAATATGACCTTGAAAAAAACATATTCATGCCTCGAAGGAACGCCGGCGCCGTACCCACCACAAGGTGCCGCGGCGCCGGCGCCTCCTCTCACTCCACTCCCCGCTCGCCCCCCCCCCCCCACCCTCGCCACCCACCGTGACCCCCTGCCAAGCGTGCCAGGCGTGCGCGCGTCGAAAAATACACTTTTTTGCCCGTTTTTGGCCCATAACATCTATGCTAGTAAAGCAATCGGGATGGTTAAACGTTAGGACCAACTAGACCCCAAATGGAGTCTATGTGCGAAAGAACAGGTTTTTTAAGTCAATTCTTAGGCCTTTTATGGCCCGGACGGCGAACGGCGAACGGCGAACGGCGGACGGCGGACGGCGGACGGCGGACGGACATTTCAAATTTGGATTCTACACACCTTGAAACGTAAAGTGACAAAGTTTGAGGGGGGGTTATAAAAATTTTTTGCTACACGATCACATAGGCTTATTATTGGAAATAATAAACCAAAATGTATATTTTTGACGAATTGGTTTACTGTTGTCAATAATGAATCTTTGTAATTGACCAAAGGGTTTTTGAGGTGTCAGGACCAGGGGTTGGGGTGGGATTTTTGCTTCAAATTCTCATCAGAGGTCAGATCTGAAGACATATTCTAGTTCGTTGCCCCTTTTTACGCCTCAAAACTAATTTCTAACCACCTGAAATAAAAATTAGTTCGACAGTCCAAAATACCCAAAATTTTGTATCCACTCCAAAACATCAAGTACAATTCGCTCTAGGTCAGTGAATAGTTTTTACCGAGATCTAATTTTTTGGATTTCAATTTCCCATTAATAGAGTTAGATGAAAAAAAAAGTAATAATTATAATAATAATAAAAAATAAAAAATGAAGAATAAATTAGCGTGAAATTTCATAATTGGTCTTCTTAAGAAACGAAAAGATGATTCTTAATGTAATTTACTTTTGTGCAAGCGCAGAATGAACTGATGAGTTGAAAACAATGAAATAGGTACGGCACCATCTACAACCTAAACCGCGCATTCGCTGACAATTTCATCAAAATCGGATGAAAACTGTGGAAATTAAGGTCATTACAAGTATTTCACAATGGCGCATGCGCAGTAGCTATTAATGATACAATCGTGTTGAAATTGATGTGAGGTAATCAAGTCATCTTCCAACTATCATCCAAATTTGAGCAAGATCGGATGACTAGGGCGTGAAAAAATGGAGCGAAATTGAATTCACGTTTGCGCATGTGCAAAATGAAGTATTGATTTGGCAACAATGAAACTGATAGTAGACTATCTACAACCTAACGCGCATTTCTGACAATTTCATCGAAATCGGATGAAAACAGTTTAAATTAAGGTCGTCACAAGGATTTCACAAAGGCGTAAGCGCAGTAGCTATTATTAATACAATATTGAAATTGATAAGCCATGATCAAACAGTCATCCCCCCCCTATCATCCAAATTTGAGCAAGATTGGACGACTAGGGGATGAAAAAATGGAGCGCAATGGAATTTACGTTTGCGCCTGCACAGATTGAAGTATTGATTTTGCAACAATGAAACTGATGAAAATTTCATCCAAATCGGATGAAAACTGTGGAAAATAAGCTTGTTACAAAGATTTCATATTGGTGCATGTGCAGTAGCAATCAATGAAATAATCATGTTCAAAATCGATACAAGTTGATCAAATCGTCATTTCCTAACTATCATCCGAATTTCAGATAATGATGCTATGTGGAATTTACGTTTGCGTATGCGCAGAATGAGGTATTGAGTCAAGAAAGATGAAACTGATAGTGGACCGTCTACCTCCTAGCCTGCACATTCCCTGAAAATGTCATCCGAATTGGATGAAAACTGTGGAAAATAAGATTGTTACTAAGATTTCCGGACACACGACAGACACACGACACACACACACACACACATACACACACAGCGCATACACACAGACAGACACGGAGCCTAAGTTGTTCAGAATGGTCTGAAACGTAAAATGCAACTGGAAATTTTGATTTTGGAAACCAAAGATTTTAGACAGTTTTAATTTTTGGTTGTCCAGCACTAGGTATATCTTCATGATAAAAGTAAACCGGTCATTTCTGAACAATTAATGGTGACATTAAGGCCAAGAGGAAGCTTCTGTGCCAAGTCCTTGGCAGTGCATTTTCTATTGATTTTCATGTACAAGCAATGCTTTACTAGGGTAGTGTAACTCCCATAGTTTTTATGGCAGGAAAATCGTTCGCGAGTTTTTGGACTGGTCGTTATCACAACATCTCATGATCCCTAAGCCGTTTTAGTGTCAAGGAAAGCTGATTTATTACGCTACGTTATTAACTAATATTGTTCCGTAAACATATGAACTCATTATGCGAAAAGAAGATACTACATGGTGGTTATATACTATTGAGTGGTAGGTACTTGTAAGCCGTAGGTACCTATAAAATTATTCATAGACCTCTGATCAGCTGATTGGCTCCTAAAACTTATTTCTATCGTATTTATTCTCCGAAGCTGATGTTTGAAACAGGGCCTCTATGAAACAGGAAGAATAGGATTTCATACGTGTGGAACCACCGTGATCTCTTGATTGAGCTCGTAAGCTAATTTTTATGTCTTCAATCTATGAAGCTTAAATTTAAAACAGAGCCTCTATGAGACAGGAGAATAGAATTAGTGAGGTACCACTCTAATCAGCTATTCTCTCCCACTCAATAGAAGCAGGAGGCTGAAATTTGGGATAGAGGCCAGCTGTCCACGGATGGAAAAGTAAGGAACCACGCAGATCAGCTGAGTAAGCTCCCGGGGCCCATTTCTCTTCTAATAGATCAAGGGAGCTAAAATTCGGTATTGAGCATCTATAATAGACCTACTGCGTACGATTGACAAAGTGAGGATCCACTTACGTTAGGGCGTGAGAAAACGTGATACATGATTTTTTGGTTTATTATTTCCAATAATAAGCCTATGTGATCGTATAGCAAAAAATTTTTATAACCCCTCCTCAAACTTTGTTTTTTTACGTTTCAAGGTGCGTGGAATCCAAATATGAAATGTCCGTCCGCCGTTCACTGTTCGCCGTTCGCCGTTCGTCGTTCGCCGTCCGCCGTCCGGGCCATAAAAGGCCTAAGAATTGACTTAAAAAACCCGTTCTTTCGCACATAGACTCCACTTGGGGTCTAGTTGGTCCTAACTTCTCGCCAGCTCGATCGCTCCACTCTCATGGGTGCTATGAGCCAAAAATAGGTGAAAAAGTGTCTTTTTTTTTCATATTTCAAGTTGTATAGAAATTGGAGATTTATGAGTGAAAAGAAAATGTTAGCTATTATTTTATGGAAAAAAAAAGTATTCTAAATGATACTCTTCTATTCAAAAAGAGATTTTGGATTTTAAGCTATTTAGATTTTTAGGCTATTTAGAAGATATTTTAGGCAATTTTATAGATTTTTTGAAACAAAATTTAATGAAGTTCAAGTTTTAGCCTAACTTCGTACATAAATTTTTGAACATTCTATTTCATAATTGATAAAATTTATATGACCAATCTTATGCTAAAAAATATCAATTTAACAATTCTTAGCCATTTTCAGTGATTTTGTCAGCATTTTTGAAATTTGACCAATTAGATGATATCAAACACTTTTATGTGTTGGAGAGATGAATTGGTAATAAATTGTTTTGTTTATCAACTATATTAAAAAGCGTAAAATTGTGAGATTCCGCTGCTTTAATGGATTGAACCCATTTGTGAGGTCCGAAGCTCCGAGTTCCTATACTAAATATACTATAAGCGGCGTTTAATAATTATGGACCAGAGATCTACGTAGAAGGACTGTCTAATACATAAATAATAAACCTTTGTGTAATAATTTGCAGCGTTTTTTATTGGTTGTAATAAAGAATCGATTTTTCTTTTGGTGATGAGACGATTTTGGAGGAGAGAACTGATACACGTGTAGAAAAACGGATTTTGACTAGTTTATTGTATGAAAGCTTGATAGTTTCAGCTTTCTATTTTCGCGTCGTTCATGTGCAAATATACTGTCACTCGAAATTTCGTAATTCGTCGCGTTTTACTTGTACCAGCCAACCAGAAACCTCTCTCGTCTCATCCTTTCTCGCGCGGAACAAATACAATCTAACGGGGGTTTCCAAGGGTTTTATGGGGTCTCTGAGGCCTATGGGGACGCCTTCAGGAAGGTTCGTTGCTTAATCACCTGTCGCCCGACACCTCGCGCGTTCTCCTTGCGCAACGCCGAGAATGTGTCGGCTCACTCCGTCGTGACCTTAGCGGCCGCATCTTCGTCAACTTCACCCTCGCGCCTTCGCCTACAAAACGCGCCCTATCAATATCCTTCCTTGTTGACGAAGCTCCTGTCTAATTCTCTCGTCTAATTCATTCTCCCGAAGGGGGGAGGAAACGAGATGCGGTGAACTTCGAAATTTCCAAGTCAAATCGAGTTGCGGGTGGTCATCCGTCCCAGAGTGGATGAAGAATTTGGTGGAATAGCGATGACAGGGTACACGAATTCGACATCCAATATAAACCTTTTCTGGACAGGTAGATTTAGATTGATTGGTGTACCGATTTGAAGAATGAAATAATTCAACATAAAACAAAGTTGTGTTGGCCTATCGGTTTTTAGCCTATAATAAAACTCAAATAACTCAAATTTTGTTTCTATCTGTGTAGTTATGTATAATTTCAATAGACGGCTGAATGGGTGGACCGATGGGAGCGGTCGTAAAATGATCAGCAAGTTCCGGCTAAGTCAAAACCTCCAAAACTTCGTTCTACTTCATAAATGGCACTACCTTTTGCAACCGATTTATTTGGTTCCCGAACTGTTGTTAATTGCTATTATGGTTGCTAACAGGCAGTTTGTTAGCGGCGGAAATTCGTGACAAGTAGCGAAGCCTTGAAGGGTTGCTATTCGGGTGTTTCGAGTGAAGTTAGTCTATGCACCGACTAACCCGCACAGGTGGGTCCGTGTAACACATGGGTAACCGGCTATTTTTGATAATCCCAATTTGAAAATACTTAGTACCTACCATTTTGTAAAATTTCCTCCTTACTTCGGTGTATTTTATTCTCAGGTTTGTTTGATGTTTGGTATGTTAAATGTACCTCTCTCTACCCGTGCAATTATGAAACCTTTATGATCCATTAGAGACCTTTATGAAACCTTAGAGATCCATTACATTAGACCTTACATTAGACCTTACATTAGAGATCCATTATGAAACCTTTTGTTTCCAAATTTCACTCGAATGTTTGATTCCACGTAAAATTCGGCTGTTATTTTGGAATATAAATACATAAACACATACATATATAAAAATACATAAACACTCCTTAAAAATACGAATACCCCTTTTGGATCCTTCTCCCCAATCCAGGGTATTCGTAGAATTTTCATAGTGTTTAGACTGACTGAAATGCGCCAATTTCTTCTGTGTGTGAAATGCATTTCTCCCACGGAAATTCGTGAGAAATAGAGAAGCCTTGACGGGTTGATATACGAGTGTTCCGAGTGAAGCATGGGTTGCACTACTGATAGGTGATGGATGGGAATTTGATATTTTGAGCGAAGCGTGGGACGGAAAACCTATTTGTTTGGGTCCCAAAATTTTATTATGGTTGCCAACACGCAGTTCGGGGCATTTCTTCGCGCGTGTTGGAATGACGATTTCGATTAGCTTAGTTAAATTTTTTTCTGTTCACCATAAGAAGTTGAAATTTGATAGGGTGACTATTTGGGGCAATAAAAGACAGTTGCAATTTCGGAACTTGATCAGTCTGGGCCTGATTATGCAACTTTTATGCTGTAATTTGGCATATAGCCTCCGTAGTTATGAACACAGTCTGGATATGGTAATTTAAGTAGTCAGTGCTCCGACCAGTGTTGGGCATAATCTTATCATCGAATACGAATACGATTTTAATCGCGATAATTATTCGTTGATTCTGAGTCAACTGCGATTATATTTGTATTCCTGTAATCGTATTCGACTGTCGGCGATTACACGAATACAACCCATAAAAATGGGTCACGGTCATGAATTTCAGTAGGGCGTCCCTCCTATAATATGTTAAATCTTGCTAATATTACCTAGCTTCAGAGGGACGTCTTATTGAAATCGATTTGAGACAAATAGGCTGGGCTCCGATCGTTGAATTCGCTAATCGCCTACAGACGAATACGATTACACGAATACGAATATAATCGCAGTTGACTCAGAATCAACGAATAATTATCGCGATTACAATTGTATTCGTATTCGACGATGAGATTATGCCCAACACTGCCCCCGACTAACCTGTAAAGGTAACTGGCTAGTTTATTAATAATGCTCGATAGATTTGAGTTTCACAGTCTGCACCGAAGGTTCAATAAATACTCAGTAAAACGATTTGAGTCTTACAAATACTTTTCGAAGTGTTATAATATTGATGAAGTTGAGGGTTAGCGAGGGTTGGTCAATAATTCAAAAACTGCTATGCCGACGTTTCGCTAGATTTTGTATAGCATCATCTGGGCTACAGTACAACAGAGAATAACAAGTGGTACAGTCTGACATGTAGACTATAAACAGAGCAAAACTAATAAAACATAGGTACATAATGAATACATAACAATAATATTTATGTTACATAAAAATTGTAGTAATTAGGTTACCATTATGTACTTGCTATATCAGTTTTGCTATATTTATAGTCTATTTGCCAGACTGTACCACTTGTTATCCTCTGTTGAACTGTAGCTCTGAAGATGCTATGCAAATATAGAGAAACGTCGGCATAAATGATTTTGGTTTATTATTTCCAATAATAAGCCTATGTGATCGTGTAGCAAAAAATTTTTATAACCCCCCCTCAAACTTTGTCACTTTACGTTTCAAGGTGCGTAGAATCCAAATTTGAAATGTCCGTCCGCCGTTCGCCGTCCGCCGTCCGGGCCATAAAAGGCCTAAGAATTGACTTAAAAAACCCGTTCTTTCGCACATAGACTCCATTTGGGGTCCTAACGTTTAACCATCCCGATCGCTTTACTCGCATAGATGCTATGGGCCAAAAACGGGCGAAAAAGTGTCTTTTTCGACGCGCGCACGCCTGGCACGCTTGGCAGGGGGTCACGGTGGGTGGAGAGGGGGATGAGCGGGGGGGGGGGGGGGGGAGTGAGAGGAGGCGCCGGCGTTCCTTCGAGGCATGAATATGTTTTTTTCAAGGTCATATTTGTGTGTTAATACCAATGCTTTTTCTACGCATATTTAATAACATATCCTCTCGACTTTTCGTACGTACTTAGATAATGATATTATTAAGGCAATAACTATTTGAATAGATAGGAGCTCAAATCGAGAAATATAAACATGCGTATATAATTTATTATAGAAGTATAGGTTGTGGCAACTCGAAATAGGACACGCCGAGGAGTCTGGACGGGCCTTATGACGTACGCTAGCCAACTAAAACTACGATCATACTCAATTGAAAAAATAATAAACCTTTGTGAAATAATTTACAGCGTTTTTTGAATTATTAACCAACCCTCGCTAACCCTCACTCAACTTCATTATTATACAAGTGGTCGAGAAAACTAACATAATTTATAATATTGACGCACCGCTAATACAAATAATATATATAGATAGGTATCCTACCTTATAGTTCACTAGGCTTGGAAGGAAAGAGTACAGTTAGAGAGGTTTTCAAGGACTACGTGTTTATTATTTTTTAACCGTCAACAGGCGGTCTCGAAAAGGTAAAAAGTTCCGAAAGGAGGCTTCAGGGATGATTTTGAGAGCAGTTGACCTACCTGGAGCGGAAAGCGAGGTCGGTATTGAAGGTTTTGATTGAAGGCGTCGGCTTTTGCATTCCCCGCCACTCATGTGCCACTTGTTAAGAGTCGCCGCGAAGTGGACATGCAGAGTCATCTTCCTCCGGCCATACGCCACCGTCCACGAGGATTGGGGGATCCATTACCCGGGCCGCTCCTCGCATTCCAACTCCCAAAGCCTGAGTAGAAACCTGTCTGACCAACAGTTCGGGATAATAATTATTATTTTAGTACCTACAGTTATATCTGAAGCTTAGTTAATAACTAGCCAGTTACCCGTGTGTCGCACGGACCCACATGTACGGGACACAAACACACAACACATACAATGCCGTGTTTTCTTATTTATTTTTTAGTTTGTTAGTTTTAGCGAATTTTCTTAGAAAATAAAGCTATTGCAGAGGCTCCAAAAATTTTAAAATAAAAATTTTCAAAAATTTTCCTCATTGAAATCTGTTTTGAGGCATTCTGAAATGATTCCTGGATTTTAACGCTTTTTTATATGTATATATATATATATATATATATATATATATATATGTATATATATATATATATATATATATATATATATATATATATATATATATATATATATATATATATATATACAGATGTGTGTGTGTGTGTGTGTGTGTGTGTGTGTGTCTGTGTGTGTGTGTGTGTGTGTGTGTGTCATTCCAGACGATAACTCTCGATAGAATTGAGATAAAAACTTCGTTCTTTCGCCAAAAAATCAAGCATTTCAAAAGAAAGGATGAGTTCGTTGGACAACACTTTTTGAGCACATTAAATTGGTCAAATTTCAAAAAATGTACTTAAAAAATCACTAAAAAAGGCAAAAAACCGCTAAAAATTAACAAATTTCTATTTTTCAGCAGAATTCTACTCGAAAAAAATTAATTGAACATGAACTAGGACATTTACAAATTTCAGCAAAAAATTGTACTGAAAAATGTACTTAAATTTCATTAAAATAAGCTAAAAATCGATAGGAACACTTGAAAAAATTGTAAAAATCCACAAATTCGTTTAATCATTGGAATATTACTGACAAAAAGTTAGTTTGCTATAAAATGTATAATACAATTTTTATTTGTCCCTAAAGTGCCCAAATTTCAACAGAATTTAACATAAATGTAATACGACCATTTATGAAAATTCGCTCATACGATCATGCTGCATGACTGGAACTTTTTATTTATATTATACGACTTTCTACAGAGCTGACTGAGGAATTTTATAAGAGTACTCCGATCATGCAAACGAATTGACATCCTTTTGACTGTGATATCTATACCTAAATGTAGCAAGTTGTATTTTGCATCGTGTTTTATACTAGTACCTTCCTTTTAACATCCTTCTGATTGTGATATCTAATTTGATACATAAATGTTGCAAGTATTATTTTTTATCGTGTTTCAAAGTAGTACTACCTTCCTAAAAGTTTTTTCTTGCAATTTTTCTGTTACTGTAATATTTTTGTGACAAATAAATGTCTTAAAATTATTCAGTTATTTTAATTAGGTATTTATTGAAATGTATTATAAACAATTGTAATGCAAAAAGTTGTAACGGCAGATAATATTTATTCATTCATTCAAACGTCATTTTGGTTTATTATTTTCAATAATAAACCTTTGTAATGACAAAAAAAAAAAATAATAAAAAAATAAATAAAAAATGAATAAATAAAATTTTTTAGCTTTTGTTTCAAGATGCATAGAATCTAAAGTTTGAATTGAAAAAAAAAAAAAAAAAATAATAATAATAATAATATAATAATAATAATAAAAATAAATAAATCCATCCACCGTACACTGTCTTGATCACCGTACAGGGGTTATGGTGAAAAAAATTCCACAACCACGAAAATCGACAGTAATGCATTTTGCGGTTCTATTGCACTACCTAATAGTGGGAATTGATAGAACTAAGATAAATATTGAGAAAATAATCATTTTGATGCCTAATCGTTTTATTGATGAAATTAGCTAAAAATATTATAATAAGGTGATTTTGGTCCAATGGATGATAATTCTTTAAAGATTTTATTAAAACCCAGGGAATATTCTATTTCGAATTATATTTAGAAACTAGGAGAGTATAAATGACCAAGATTCACTCGGCTTTTATCATTCACGGTCATTTAAGGAAATTGTCGTAGGAAATGAAGCTATTGAAATGGATCGGAAGATTTTAAAATCAACATTTTTCATGAATTTCTTCATTTAAATCCGTTTTGAGGCATTTTGTAACGATTCCTGAAGTTGGCGCTTTTTCATAGTTATGTATAATGTGTGTGTGTGTGTGTGTGTCATTCCTGCCGAAAACACTCCTTAGGATTGAGATAAAAATCCCGTTTTTGCGCTAAAAAAACAAGCTTTCTAGATGGAAGGATGAATTTGTTGGGCAGCTCTTTTTGAGCACATTAAATTGGTAAAATTTCAAAAAATGTGCTAAAATCACTAAAAAAATGGACCAAAAAACTGCTAAAAAACGTTAAATTTTCATTTTATAGCAGAATATTGCTCAAATAAATTGCATTAACTATAACATATGATATTTGAAAATTGATTAAAAATACTGGTGGAAAATGTACTTAAATGTCATTGAAATGTTCTAAAAAATCGGTAAAAACTGCGAAAAAATTACAAATCCAAAATCTCTTTTTGAATAGCAGAATAATATTTAGAATGGATTTTGCCATAAAATCGGTAAATAACTATTTATGTACGCTCAGTCCTCAATTTTAAAAACAATGTAACAATATAATACGATAATAAAATATTTGGAAGAATTCTGGTTACTTTACTCAAGGTTGAACACTGCACAGACAATTACGTTCAACCCAGATACAATAATGATTTTCAAATTCGTTACACATTGTAATCAGCAATGAATGATTATGCTTGTACCAGGTAGTAATTGTAGTATGGATGCTTACCTTCGAGATGCCAACTGACCAGGCGGATCTTCGAGGGCTCTCAGCTGAGGGGGTCAGATCGTGATTGACGGGCGCTATTGAAGGAGTCGCCCAGCGGACGGGTCAAGTGCCGCCATCCATCATAGCTCGCTCCCTTCATCCTAACCCCGGTCTATTTCCTCTATTAAGGAGAATGGGAAGGCATCCCATACTTCCAATCTTCCTTCCCCCCATATGTGATGCTCCTGGGGGCCAGGACTTCTTTTCCATCTGGTACCAGACGAAAGGTTTTTCTTGCCCAGCCGTCGAGGGGTTTCAGAGGACCATGAGACGGGCCCGAACGGGGAAAAAAGTTGAAAGATCGTGGGAGAACCGTTTATTAGGATGAAACTTCCACGCGGAGTAAACTCCGGCCCTCTCCGCCACTTCCCCTCGCACTGCACCACCCGTCTCGGCAGAAAACTGCCTTTTGTCTCTTTCCCGGGAACTGTATCTCAATTCTAGGCCACCAGGAGCAACGAGCAACCATATAAAGCTGATCTCCCACTAGATACAGCTAATAATATTATCCACCTGTTAATCATTTCCCGCACACTCGTGAATCCAATAAAATAGCACATATAATATTTACGGGAGTTGGTAGCCTCCATTGTTCGATGGAAGATAAAGTAAAACGGTTTTTCTGTAGCAACCAATAAATAAAAATCATGCATCATCTTTCTCTCATAGTAATGCTGCTAAATACCACTTTTAAGTTTCCTCCGTTTATGAGGAAATGACCTCCCGAGCTAACTCAGCTAATCTGAGTGGTTCCTCGCTTTATCACTCGTACACAGAAGGCCTATAGAGGATCCAAATCAAATTTCAGTCTCTTAAATCAATTAGGTGACAAATTATCTCCCGAGCACACTCAGCTAATCTGAGAGGTTCCTCGCTTTGTCACTCGTATACAGCAGACCTGTGAAGGCTCCATACCAAATATCAGCTTCATAGGTCTATTGAGAGAGAACTGAGCTACCAAGCTCATTCAGCTGATCCTGGTGGGTCCTCAATTTATCAATCGTACAGAGCAGGTCTTTAGAGTCTCCACACTAAATTTCAGTGTTCTTGGTGTATTAGGAGAGAATTGAGTTCGCGTGATCACTCAGCTGATCTGTGTGGTTCTTCACTATGTCGATCGTACACATAAAGCCTATAGAGACTGCACACCGAATTTCAGCTTCGTGCGCAAATTAGGAGAGAAATGCACTAACGAGCTCACTCTGCTGATCTGGGTGCTCCCTCGCTAATTCTATCCAACCTGTCTCATAGAGGCTGTATTTCAAATTTCAGCTCGATACCTCAAACGGCATAGAAATTAGCTTACGAGCTCAATCGGCATAGTATAGTGGTTCCGCACGTTGAAATTCTATTTTACCTGTCTCTACCTGTTTCAAATTTCAGCTTCAGAGATTAAATACCGTAAAAATCAGCTTTATGACCCAATCAGTTCGTCATAGGTCTATGCTTCATCTAGTACCTACTGCTTGGAAGTATCTACTACTCAATAGTACCTGCCATGTAAACCTGCTTTTCGCATTATTATAGCTGATTATAGTTACTTAGCTACATCAGTTTATAACGTAGTGGTTTGGGGTTCATGAGATGTCTTGAAAAAATGAGAGCACTCCAAAAAGTGGCGAATGATTTTCCAAATAATGAGATGTAAGGGAGTTACATTTCCCTAGCAACGCATTGATTGCAGGTGAAAAATCAATATAAAGGATTTCGGCTCGCGCTGAATCGCACTTTATTTTCTAGTAAAAATCCAGTGGTAAAACATGATACTTATTAAAATGTATATATTCGTTTGATTCTTTCTTCTTGTTCAGAATCAATGTAAAGGGAGTGCGGGATAATATATATGAGCGGTTATTTAACTTTCAGTGTACCGATTTTGATGACTCTTGCGGCAATCTATTGGTTCTGAGATTCCTCATTGTATCGTTTCTTTGAAATTTTCAAATTCCAAAATTTTCAAAATTAGATAGGTACCATTTTACAATTTCACTTTCAAATTTCGAGATTTGTGGGACCTTTTCCTTGCTGATCCAATTCCTAGTAATATCATACTTACTAATCAATAACATAAACCGCAATCCAGCGGGAATGTTCTGGTTGGAAGCCAGATCAACACAACAAATATAAATTAGCATACAAAGTACGAAAAATGGAGAAGTCATTATCCCATTCACCAGAATCAAAATTCTTTAGTGAATGTCTGGGACTACGTAGTATAATTAACAATTTTGGAGATGTATCAAATACGTACCCACCTACCAACATGATTAATGAGTTGAACAACAAAATAATGATGAAATTAGGTTCCCTTGGACTATCTCACATACGGACATAATTAGACGCAAAGATTAAACATTTTGTGAGGCTCTTCTAATGAGGGTTCTGCCTGGCTTGCCCACCCTTCCACTCCTGACTACTCAACTACTGATGGCTGAAGTAACGTAAGTATACTATAGTGTAATGTAATTATTCTTAATGATGTTGAAATGCCATGGGCAAACTAGTACTGAACTGCTGCGCTGTCCAATTTTCACCCTACTACCGCACAAATGAGCATATTTCGAAATAATTAAGAAAATGCACTAAGAAACACTTGAAATAACTATTTATCTTACAACTAACTGTGAAGGAAAATGGGTGGAGTTGAGAATAATCGAACAAGATCTATAATACATTCTTGTATATATTGACGACTGAGTGCCGGTGGGAACGAACCGCTGCGCTCTACTGGGCTGCTCGAGAGCGCATGGCACAATTGCCGTAACCGCGCCGTGGCATAGTTAAAAAAAAAAAAATATTATACATTCTACCTGTAGCGAGAAGTCACACGCCTACGACTCATAGGTGGTTATACCGTATCTTGCATGAACGCAGATTCACTGGAAATCCCAAGAGTTGATGATTGTCACCGAACTTCTACGCAGCAGGCCACAAAGCATAATGGATATACCATTATTTATTCGAACAGCTGAACTATGGAATTACAACTATTTGATTGAACACAATCTTGATTTATCTGAATTGGCTCTTAGTTAAAAATGAAGTCTCAAGTTCTTTCAGCAATGTCCACAATCTGATGGTAGAATTTTAAAGACTCAAAACCAAGAATGATGAGATTGTAGCAGGTGTCCTGATATCGCAGCCAATGTTAGTAGAAAACTGTCTTATCAGTTTTATTTAAGAATTTAAAGAGAAAAACCCTTTTCGAAGTTTTCGGAAAAAACCTCGCGTTTGGAACATTTAAAAGGAAATGGGATGAAAAAAATTCATTAAAAATGTCCCTTTCATTTCCCCAAGCTCTCTTTCGAAGACTGATTGTTAACATCTGGGAAAATTCAATTGTACGAAAAGCAGTGCAAGGGCATAGCGCTTCCTTTCATGTTCGCAAAAACAGAGTTATCTCTCCAGCTCTCGAAAAGGGGAGGGAGCTGAGGATTTTGTTAATCTGATCTAAGTTCGATTAAGTTGGTTCAACTTACCTTCAGAAACGGTGAAAGGGAATAAGGAAGGAGAGCTTGCGCCCAAAGGAAGGATTCGGCTTCAAAGAGATTTCGCGATAGCTTATCTCGAAACCACAAGTGGACCGTACTCACAAAAGTTAATTTAAACTTTTGGCCCTTGGTCAACGGACAAAGCCTTTTCCCAACTTTGAGAAGTCTTTTGTTTCTTTGATGTCATTGATCGAGGAGTTTTTTCTGTGCCCTTCCGAGAGGGTTTGTTGTGAGGCTTCATGATAAGTTGGGGTGACAAAACGTCGCCACACTCGTGAATTGAAATCAATCATTCATTCTGCTGCTGCTAACAACACAAAAGAGGGGTCTTGATCCAATGAATTAGTTTGCTTCCTCACTATCTGAAGTACGTTAATTTTCTCTGAGAAGTCACCTATCTCCTAAAACAGGGTGGTCCCCAAATATAAATTTTAAATTTCCCTGACTTTTTCCTGACCGAACTTCAAATTTCCATAACAAAGCAAAACATTCAAAACTCGCCTCTTGATGTCCCAGAAAAGATCCTTGTCAAATTTCAACATCTAACAGTGAAAAGGTGTGAATTTAGTACACTCGAATTCACCTACAGTCAAAACGTAATTATTTCATAGTCTCTCTCCCACATGTTTTAACTACCCACATGTTAATACCTCGACAACGTTTGCAATATAACAGCTCTCGTCTTACCGCCATATAATTATAATTTCTTCATCTTCAAGTCGTATGAAGAACATTTGAATCATGAATAAGTTTAACGATGTATGAGATCACTTATATATTCCATCGTGCCTGTAAAGGAGCATTTGAATTCCAACTTCCTAGGGTGACCAGGAGAAAATCCAGCTCAGTCAGCTGAGCAGGAAAGAGCCCTACATTTTAATCGTCTCTTAGAGTCCCAAACGGGATCCCTATAAAATTGTAACTTTCCAGGGTGAACATGACAGAATTTAGCTAATTAGGCAGATCAGAAAAATTCCCATTATTTCAACTGTCTCGTGATCACCTCTAGTCTCCCTATCAAATTTAAACTACCTAGGGTAAACAGGAGGGAATTTAGCTCTGCCAGCTGACTAGGAAATAGTCCATAAATTTAATGGTCTCTTAATTTCCAAAAATGTCTCTCTATTCAATTTCAATTTCCTGGGTGAACGGGAGAGAATTTAGCTTACTCAGCTGACTAGGGAAAAGCCGTATATTATATTCGTCTTTCATTAATTCAGAGAGTCTCTCTTTAAAATTTTAACTCCCTAGGGGTAACAGGGGAGAATTTAGCTTACTAAGCTGATAAGGAAAGAGCCCCACATTTCAGCCATCTCTTAAGGTCTCAAGAAATCTCTTTAAAAAACGCTGCAAATTATTTCACAAAGGTTTATTATTTTTTCAATTGAGTATGACCGTAGTTTTAGTTGGCTTGCATACGTCATAAGGCCCGTCCAAACTCCTCGGCGTGTCTTATTTCGAGTTGCCACAACCTATACTTCTATAATTATATACGCATGTTTATATTTCTCGATTTGAGCTTCTATCTATTCAAATAATTATTGCCTTAATAATATCGATATCTAAATACGTACGAAAAGTCGAGAGGATATGTTATTAAATATGCGTAGGCAGAGTATTGGTATTAACACACAAATATGATCTAGAAAAAACATTTATTCATGCCTCGAAGGAACATGAAATTCGGAAGAAATACAAGTGTAGGAAGTTTTCTACGCTGCCCAGGAGGTACTCCCACTCCCCCTAATGACACTCTGCCAATGTTTTCATCATCCACTAAGCTTGCCAGGCGTGCGTGCGTAAGTCTAACACTCAAACCTCGAAAAAGACACTTTTTCACCTATTTTTGGCTCATAGCACCCATGGGTGTGGAGCGATCGAGCTGGCGAAAAGTTAGGACCAACTAGACCCCAAGTGGAGTCTATGTGCGAAAGAACGGATTCTTTAAGTCAATTCTAAGGCCTTTTAAAGCCCGGACGGCGAACGGCGGACGGCGGACGGACATTGCAAATCTAGATTCTACCTTAATTTTTCTAACTGTGGACGAAAAAAAATCGTACCATCGCTATTCATCATAATTTTTTGAGTAGAATTCACAGATGACAAAATTACGCATTGCGCACGTGTGCAATGCACTATTGACATCAACTTTGTTATTTTAAATGGGAACCCCCATTTTGTATAGCAGATTTCATTTTTACGTAAAATTCCATAAAGAAATGACACATCACTCAATTTTTTAGTTGTGCGCAAATGGGAGTGCGCATTTCCGCTCTAAAAGTGCAATAACTGAGTTTTTGAATATACTCAATTGCCACATGTAATACATGATTATGGGGTACTTTTTCGTGCTGAACCTTATATGATGTACATTTGTTGATGTTTACTACACCAACCTGGGAAAACACCGAAATACCTTCATTTAGGTAGTACTTTTTGTATTTTGTGGAAATGTGTTGGAAAAGTATGATTCTGGTCAATTTTTCGGTGTTTTTCCACATTGGTGTTGCAAATATCAATAAATGAACATAATAACGAGGTTTAGCGCGAAAAAGTACTCCACAATCATGTATTACATGTGGCAATTGAGTATCTTCACAATCTCAGTTATTGCACTTAGAGCGGAAATGCGCACTTTTGGTTCGAAATTGCACCCGTTTACGCGCATCTGAAAAATCGAGTGATAAGTCATCTCTTCATGAAATTTCACGTAGAATTCTTATCTACAATAAAAAATGGGGGTTCTCATCTGAAATAACAAATCTGATGTCAATTGCGCACGTTTGGGCATGTGAGCAATGCGCAATTTTGTAATTTTCAAATTCTATAGAAAACAATTATGGAGAATAGCGTTGCTCCGATTTTTTTTTCGTCCAAAATTGGAGAAAATAAGGGGGAGGAGCGTAGTTACTGGGACACTCTGTATACTGTCCACTCAACTTGCCAGTCATTTTTGTTTCAAAATAGTTGTAGAATCGATCTTAAAAGTAGGTATGGGTTCTTCGATCAGGAACACCCTGCATACCAATGAACCGAAGCTAGAATGTTGAACCCATCATAATATATTCAAATTGAAACGGAATGTAGGTGTTACCGTTCCATTTTCAGCTTCCTGTTTTCATATTTTATTTTATCACCTCATTTCATTATGTCTTGCGGCAACTGAATTTCGCGAAGACGGACGATCACCGCATCAAGGGAGGTAGGCAGTTTTCACGGCGTTATGTGGGAATACGTATAATTACCGCACATGGGAAGCTTAGTAATGAAGACCAGCTCGCGATGATCGTTTAGTTGTAAGATTATTATGAGAAATGACGAGTGGACAAAAGAGGCAATTCTTTCGACGTTAATGAGGAACTTTTAATAATGCACTTAATTGACCGGAAGAACGAATTTTTTTTTTTTTTTTTTTTTTTTTTTTTTTTTTTTTACTTCTCATAGTTTGCCGACTTGGGCGTCGACAGGCAATTAATGATATCATATCCAGAACGAAATAAGAGAGACATAACGGACAGTGATGTTCCTGGTGCAGAGTCATTGGCCCTAATTATGGGCACTTGGGGTGTCCGCGAGCGGAGCGGAGAGCGTCACCGCGGAACGGCGTCGGCGCGGGGGGGTGCGGGAGGGAGGCGAGAATTAAAGGGAATTGAGGCAACTGAAGTAAATTAGGAAGCGGCTGGACTCGGTGGGGACGTGCCTTCAATTGATATGCGCGTGTCACATTCTCATTAGCTTGACGACCTGGTGATGAGGACTGGCGTCACTCGCGCCAACTCGGACTGAGGGAGATATAACAGGAATGAGAATTTATTACCAAGTCATCATCATCGTCATCATCATCATCGATTGTTGACGTACAGCAACGGTTCATAACAAACGCCATAAAATACATGTCATGTATAGCATTTCCAAGCCAAATGAAACCTTTTCCAAGTCAAATGAAACCTTTTCCGAACCAAATGAAATCTTTTCCATGTCAAATGAAACCTTTTCCAAACCAAATGAAGCCTTTTCCAAATCAAATGAAATTTTTTCCAAACCAAATGAAACTTTTTCCGAACAGTGTATTTCTGTAAAGTAAACAATCGTAGATAAATAATATATATATTACAAATTTTTTTTTTTTTTTTTTTTTTTTTTTCGTGATTTATTTATTGCAACTGAAACATATACATCTCATCTAGCAATATTACATTTCATGTTAGGCTCACTAAGGGGGGAGGTTTACAGCAAAACCTGGCCCATACTTGTATCAAGTACAGTTAAAAGAACACTGGATTACACTTGCACTATTTGCACAGCACAGTTAGGTCCAGAGGTTTATTTCTCTTGAGTCGCCGAAGTTCTCCTTCGTTGTTTAAAACGTTGAGCATCTCCAGGTTCTCGTGTTTGTGGAGGCGATGTTCGTGCTTCCTTGCATATTTGGCGATAATTTCGGTGACCGTTTCTACCCTCAAGTCTCGATGAATATCATCATTCCGCATGAACCAGGGGGCCTGAACTATACTTCTCAGTATTATATTTTGTCGGGTTTGGATTGTTTTAATATTTGATTTTTTCGCACAACCCCAAAGCTGAATCCCATAGGTCCAGATAGGGCGCAGTATCTGTTTGTATATGAGTAATTTATTGTGTAGTGAGAGATGGGAGTTCCTTCCCATCAACCAGTACATCTTTCTGAACTTGATTTTTAGTTCCTGATTCTTTTTTTCAATGTGATATTTCCAGTTAAGTTTGGAATCAAGGTGCATCCCTAAGTATTTTACAGTGTCAGAGTATGGAATTTTATTTGAGTTGATCTCAACTTCTGGGGCTATGATTTTTCTATTAGTAAAGTTGATATGCACTGACTTTGTTTCATTTAGTTTCATTCTCCACATCTTGGTCCAATTGACAACCTTGTTAGTGGACGTCTGTAGATTGCGAGTTGCAGTTTCAGCGTCATCTCCAACAGAGAGGATGGCAGTATCATCTGCAAAAGTAGCTACAGTTGTGTTTTCCTGTTGTGGAAGATCTCGTGTGTACAGCAGGTAAAGTACTGGGCCCAGGACACTGCCTTGCGGTACCCCTGCTTTTATAGGCTTCAAGACAGAGTACTGGTCACCCTGCTTTACCCTGAAGTGTCTGTTCGCTAGGTAGGATTTTAGGAGTAAGTAAAACTGTTTTGGGAGATCCCTGTGCAGTTTATACTCAAGTCCCTTGTGCCAGACCTTGTCAAATGCCTGGGCCACGTCCAGGAAGATACTGGCACATATTTTTTTACCTTCTAGAGCCTTTTCTATTATGTTAGTGATTCTATGAACTTGATCTAGCGTAGAGTGGCGTTGCCTGAAACCGAATTGGTGGTCTGGTATCAATTTTCTGTCTTCAATAATTGGTTTAAGCCGTTTGAGCAACAATTTTTCGAACAGTTTTGATAAGACAGGGAGGAGGGATATGGGTCGGTACCCCGTCTTCTCATTTGGTGATTTTCCTGGTTTGGAGATCATTATGACTTCCGCTACTTTCCACTGGGAAGGTACATGTCGTAACCTGAACGTGGCGTTGATGATATGAAGTAGTTTTGTTATAGCCTTTTCAGGGAGCTCTTTCACAATTCGACCGGTTATCAGGTCATAGCCTGGGGTCTTTTTAGGATTAATGTTGCCCTTAATTTCATCTTTGAGTTCTTTTAACGTAACGGGCCGAATATCAAGCTCATCCGTTTTTTCTATCAGTGTTGCGTTTTCTTCAGGTGTCTGCACTGGAAGAGGTTGAAAAGTTTCATAGAGATGATCTGCAAAAAGTTGAGCTTTCTCTCGGTTACTTCTGGCCCATGTCCCGTCATCCTTTTTGATTGGAGGAGAATGAACTTTAGGTCTATTTATATTTTTGGTTACCTTGTAGAGGGAGTATTCGGTGTCTTTCTCTGCAGTTAGGTTACTCAAAAAATGTTCAACTGATTGGTTATCTATTGATCTAATAAGATATTTAAGTTTGTTACCGAGTCTATTAAGAATAGTTTTGTTTTCAGGGGTTCTGTTATTCTTCCATTTCCTTCTGGCTTTACGTTTGGCGCACAGGAGATCCCTTACTTCTAACGGATATGATTTCGAATTAGTGTCATAGTTACAGTTTTGGTTTATTGGGGTACATAACCAGGCTGCTTGTTGTATGTTATTGATGAATAAGTCGAGTTCGTCTTCCAGTTGTTTAGGGGTTTTCAGAGGAACTTTAAGGTCGATCGATGTTTCCAATTGCTGCCGGAAACAGGACCAGCAAGTATTTCTATTGAATAAACTCGGAGAATTTTCACTAATGATTACTTTTTCACTGATTGTTATTATGACAGGCGAGTGGTCAGAGGGTAGGTCATCGCTGTCCTCTAGATTTATGTAACCACTTGAGATACCTTTGCTTATAAAGAAGTCTATTAGGTCTGGGGTTTTGTTAGCATCCGTGGGCCAGTATGTAGGCCTTCCAGTTGAGAGGAAGTCGCACTTGAAAGAAGCTGCTGCTTCATACAACTCTTTACCTTTAGCCGTGGTTAATCGCGAACCCCAGAAGGTATTTTTGGCATTGTAGTCACCTCCTATTATAAAGTTGTTACCAAGCGATTTAAGAAGGACCGTATAATCATCTTTCTTTAAGTTAAACCTGGGGGGACAGTATATTGCGGCTATACTAAAGCTTTTATTATTGAGTTGTACCTTGACCGAAGTTACCTGCATTTTTTCCTCTTCGATTTTTGGTTCTTCATGGTGAGTGATGTTAGCTTTAATGAGAATTGCCGAACCTCCTCTAGCTTTATTACTTGGGTGTAACGTATGATAACACGTGTATCCTCTTATTTTGATGTATGACGTCCGAGTGAAATGGGTTTCAGAAATAAGTAAGATGTCTATCTTGTTGGAGTGGAGAAATAATTCGACTTCCTTAATGTGATTTAGCAATCCGTTCGCATTCCATGTTGCTATTCTTAAAGTCGGTCCCATTAAATCAGTCCATGGCTAGTAAGTCCTTTTTCTAGCTTAGTTATTCTTTCAAATAACTGTTTATTGGTATGTTTTTGTTCATCCAGTCTTTCCAGTATCTGTGCCAGCATTTTTTCTGTGTTCGACACATTAACCTCTTTTTTAGCAACGGTAGCATATGAAACCTTTGAAGTAGTTGCTCCTGTAATGGTTGAAGTAAGCGATTTCCGCCTATTAAAATTCCTCTCAACTGAAGCATCACGCTTGGTCTGTTCTTTCAGTTGGGGTTTAGTAATTTTGTTTCTCATTCTTTGTAGCTCCTTAGCTACCTCGCATCCTCGATAATTTGCTGGATGATTCCCTTTGCAGTTGACACATTTGGGGGAGTCCGCTTTGTTCAGGGTACATTCAGAAGTTTTATGCTTTCCAGCACATTTCACACAAGCAGATTCCTTCCCGCAGTAGGATTGGGTATGCATGTATGACTGGCAATTCTTACATTGGGGAATGAGTTTAGAAGTTTTTTTCACCGGCTCAATCTTCACAATTATGTTGAGAATGGCCTTAATACTATAGATTTTATTTACATCCTCATTTTTGTCGAAGGTTAACATAAAGAGAGGAAGAGGTTTATGAATGGTTACAATTTCACCACTGTCATTTTTCCTTTTCTCTTTCTTGAGAATGTTGGTAACATCCAGGATGGCAAGACCTTGCTCCTTAAGGTCTCCAATAATGTCAGTTTTCTCACATGTTTCATGTAATCCTCTAACCATGACCTTAATAGGTCTGTCTGCTTTGTCTTGATATGTGAACCACTGTTTTTTATCTGAACGTAGTTTGTCTGTAATCAGTTTCCAATTGGTTCTTGTATCTACGTTTATTTTCCAAACGTTATTATTGAGAGCAGTGACCTTGTATTGCTCTCTAGGGATATTCAGTAACATATCTTTGAGGGCTGCGTAGCTCTTTAGCCCTACAACATTTATGGGTGGTGGAGGAGGGTCCTTTTTAGGCTTAATCGTTTCTACCTTGGTTACCTTGGTTACGTCCTTGTCAGTCTTAGTCGTGTTGGTAGGCCATTCAACCTCCGGAGAACGCCGAGCCTTACGCTTTTTGCGGGCCCTTTTTAAGATCCAGTCAGTTTCTCGAGACAATTCGTCTTCGTCCGTACTGTAGGATGTAGGGACGTTGGGTTGAGTTAATTCCGATGTCCTTTGTTTTTCCTTTTGATTTTCATTTAATTTAACAATATGATCGTTAGCTTGACTGAGGTAATCGCATAAGTCAGTTATAATAGAGTACAGATGATTAAAAGCATCACTTACATTGGGGTCAGCGAAGGCTCTTGTTGTTATGCGATGTTGCAATAACTCTTGCTTAGTTTGATCAACAATGTCCTGGAGCGTCGTCTGCTCGCCAGCGGCGTCCGCCTTGTCAGTCATCCCACTAAATAAACATTCCCAAACGCGAAGCGAAACATCAGTGTAATAAACCTTTATCGCGGGAGGTCGCTCCGATGTTATTCCAACGAGCTCTCGCACAAGACTGAATATAACAACATACGTCAAATGTATAACCTAAATAGCAAATTCAAAGGAATAGGGACGGCACACCGCCAACAGGAAACGCAAACAGAACACACAACTGGCTCTAAAAACCACAACAACACAGAAAATCACGAAGCATCACTCAACACCTGCACTGAACTCGCCCACCGAGTATGGCACAGCAGACACGAGGATTTCCCTGATCCTCCTGCTAAACTCATTTAACGAATGCTAAAGTCATTCGATGTGAGTTGAAATGAACCCATTGGCGAACAGAGGGGTTACCATTGGCTGTACGATTTACCTATGTGCCCTGGAATTTAGTGTTATCGAAGTCTCTTCAAATTCCTTCTACGCATAGACACTTTTCATGCACACCAATACTCTCCCCGCGTTTTTTTTTTCCCACCCAATTTAAATGGAAATTTTAGAATGGGGAATTTTCATGGTTATATTTTACTTGCTCAATAGAAAGATCTTCATGAGAGCTTTCCAAAAAGGTGCTATATGAAGGGTATCTGACCAGTAATACGGCTGTTGAAATTAATTTGCACGATGACGTAACGACCCCCACCCGTGACGTTTTTTTGCCATACAAATAATTATTAATTTTTTTTTTTCCACACTAAAAGCTCAAATTCCAAAGCAATTTAACATAACATAATATGATAACCAGGGATACATTATGTTTTTTAGATGACAGTAAACATCTTGGTTTATTGATTAAAAATTGATAATTAAAAAATTATTGAAGATGGTCAACTTTGGAACATAGCGTGTAGTCTTTTTTATGAGATTATTGAATTAAACGATTTAAGCCTCTCAGAAATTGGGGAAATAAGTTGCAAAAAGATTTATTCCTGCAAAAATGTAGCGACAATTTTTTTTTTTTTTTTTTTTTTTGCTTAGAGACCTGCCCATAGTTACCCCAAGAATGTCACGTTCTCCCGACAGAGTGCTCTCTGTAACGTTCTGTGCGCATGGCCTATGGGCCTCGTGCATAGTCCAAAATATAGAGCGATCTATCGGTAAAATGGGTGTACCAGCTACAATAACATGTGGCATATATTTTCCCGTGAAAGTTTTATCCGTTAGAGAGAGCGAACGGATGAGTGTACCTGATAGTTTCGTTTCAATCTTTGGAATTGTATCTTAAAATGAGAGCCCCAAAAATCATTATATTCGAAAGATTCTAAAATCTCAGCCCTCAACTTTTGCCACCTAGTTGATCAAACATGATGCAGAGATCACTGACATATACCCGGTTAATGTACGATTTTGTCCCAAATAAAGTTCGTTTCAGTAGATTTGGAAAAAAGGATTCGGACGCACTTTTTTATTTTATTGTTATTATTTTTTTATTAGTCGATTGTTGGAATCTACGTATCTTGAAACAAAAATCATCAAATTTCGGAAGGGGTTAAACTTTTCATTTTTTTATTTTTATTTTTTGGTTCATTATCAAGAATATTAAACCAAAAATGTGATACGCCCCCATGGTTGTCGTTTCTATCAAATTACGCGAGACATTTCACCACACAACTTTCTTCTCAAAAAATTATTTTCATCTCCAAGTTTCCAGTCTAAACAATTCCATGCGTAAAGAATCAATTGCCCGTCTTACTCAAGCAATAAACAGAAAACTTGGGGCTCGCGGTTTCAGAGGTTTCTCCGACTACGCAACAACAATAGGTAGCCTTCGAGTTCTTGCGACGTGAAAATTTTATTACTCGTAAAGTCCTCTTACATTATAGTGACAATAAATTTCGCTGTAGGGTTTTCTTCATATGAAAGGGAACTGAGGAATTAGCTTTTACCTTTGCATAACTTTAAACGTACCCACACATGTCCGTCTGCTAGCGTGACGAATATTTGAAAGTCATCACCAGCTTTAGTTGTGAGTAAGACGGATGACCCCACCGAGTTTCAGCTCCGTAATTCGGTTCTCGGATGTTCCCGTGCAATAATTTACATTAATTTATGATATTTAGGAGAAGACCAACAGGGTTGTAAAATGAATATAAACCACATGCGTAAATAGGTCCATAAATAGTTCTACTCATGCTATTCTAACATGAACATAAGACATAACGTCCCAGAATATCAGGATAGGGCAAACAATTCCTTACGATAAGAAAAAAATATATCATTCTGAATGTTAAAATTATCTTAGATGATTCAATTGAGTCAATTATAACTAGAAAACGTCTGCAAAGTTGGGTGTGGAACATGAATGTAATGGTCACTGAAATATTTTTCATCAAATCAAATCAATCTTGATTGTTTCAGGTCCTTGACCCATCCAATGTAAATTTACAAGTTGTCACAACATTTACATTATTTTACACTAAATCAACATCAATAAGTAATCGTTGAATAAACTTTCTAATTCTAATATATGCTCTAATATACTGGAAAAACCATGAGGAGTTCTTCTTTACTTTCTCCTTTTAAAACTACATTAAACAAATGCTCTTCTGATAGCCTTCTATTTCCTAGATATTTTACTCTATACACCGCTATTTGAGGACACTCTCATACCACATGGTGTACAGTCTCCTACGCTCCCATGTTGCATAATATACAGGGGACATTTTGATCGACTTTTATAAAGAGTTCTTTTCTTAAATATGGAGATAACCGTGTTTCATTACTCATTCCTAATTAAGCCAGCATTCTTTCTTGTATAATAGGTACATCGAGTTTTAAGTAACGTATTAGTTTGAACATGTTCCTAGTCAAATTTAAATAATAGTCACTGTAAGAAGAATACAGTATGCGTTCGTAATCGTTGTATTTTGACTCCGTAACGTAAGTATGAATAATAGCTGAACGTTTTTCTTTTATTTCGTTCGGGTTTTGATTTTCCCTAATTTCGTGCCAACCTAGCCTGATTAGTATTTTTCTAAGTTATTATGCCCAGTTGCACTTTTCCATACGGTGTCCGTTTACAATATTGTTCTCACCAATTTTTTATAGCGAATTTGGGGATATCTCCCGTCTCCCATCCTCGATATCTTCTCCCACCACCCTAAGCAGCGATCAAGAATTTGTGCCCCAATATTTAATCTTCCCGTCTCTGTTCTAATCATATATCCAGGTGTCCTATGGGGTAACAATAGAACAGCTTTGATGAATTTTGATTGAATTTTTTCAATCTCGTCCCAGTAACGCAAACTCCAGATTTCCGAATTGTACAGTAGAACGGCACCTACCAACGAATGAAATATGCGACAGGCGGATTCCCAACTTTGGCATTTGCAATTAACCAAAACTTGCTTTGCACCTCCCCAAGCTCTCATTGCCTTTGATTTAAAACTTACCATAGCTTTTAAAAACAACCCAGTGGACCCAAAAGGAACTCTAAGGCATATATATTCTGATGCTACGGATACTGGACAGTTACGAATAAGGAATTAATTTCCTTGTTCCAACCCCCTTCTTTTACAGAAACACTCCACTTTTGTTTTAGATGCATTCATGCTAAGGCCCATGGAACTAGAAAATTCATGAATGGCATGTAATTTTTTTCTATATCCTCCACAGACCTAATCGTGCATAAACAAGATTTACCAATTTATTTTCCCATTTTTCTGGTTCTGGGGTGTTGGGGGTTTAATTAAGACAAAAATGTGAAAATTTTGAATAAAATATATTTGAAACAAAAATTGCAAAATTTAAACTTGGAACTTGCCCCCCCCCCCCCTCCCCCACCCGTCGAACAATTATATCACAATCATTCTGGATTTACGTTCTCAGAGTGAAAGGCTTTATTTTCACCCATCTTCCCTGGGATTTGAGGGCTCTTTACCTTTTACGAATTTTGGCTTCGCTCTTAAATACAGATACTGGTGGAAGGTACGTTTGGGCGCTCATTCTCATCAGCCTCACAGTCTGGGTCACCTGTTTCTGGTTCTTCATCACAGGGTCATGGCCACTTCCTATTCTTCACCACAGTGTTGTTCTTCAAAGATGTTGCTGTCCTCATGATTTGTCTGGAGTTTATCAATCAAAATCTCCTGTTCTGTCCTCTCCAACAGACTTCCTCCAGTAGACATCACTTTCTGTAATTCTAGATCATCAAAATTGAGATCCTCATCAACATCTCCAATACCAAAGCTCTACTTTGAAGCATAATCAACCAAAATGGCATCAACGATTGCTGTTGTCAGCAAACAACTCTGAAGGATAAAAATCGATTAAATTAAATTAGATTACCATTGAAACGGTTACTTTTGACTAATTGAAATTAGGTTGAGTATAATTGGTTCCTGATTAGGTCCCAAGAATGTCCATTTAAATGGACAAAAATGTCCACTCCAAAGACAATGCAATTTATAGGGACCGTCTAGGAGCTAAAGCCACACAATATCTGAAAATGTCATCAACATCGTTCCATTAGACTAGGAGTTTTGCCTGTGTCAACCGATATTAGTTTTGCGTATGCGCAATGATTATTATCCCACCAATTGCTATATTATTTATACAGCATTTTCTTTAGAACATATACCCAACTATCTACCGAGTTTGAACGAAATAGGAAGAACAGGTGATGACAAATCGACGTTATAAGAAATACACGTTTACGCATGCGTTGATCCAACAGCATTGACAATTAAATTGGACCGTCTAGGAACTAATTCGCATAATCTATGGAAATTTAATCGAAATCGGACTGAATTTTTGTATAGTTTTGGGCATGACAAAGATTTACCAAAGACAAACAGAGATCAGACAGACAGATACGGTACCAAAATCGATCAGCAAGCTCAGAAACGAATGAATGAAGTGGAAATTTTGATTTTGGAGGGCACGTATTTTTTCGGCTTCTTCAACGAAAACCAAGCTTTTCTACCAAAGGGTAATGTGCAAGCAATAATATATAAAATAAAAAAAGTTCCGTTCGAGAAACCCTCGCAGTGATAGTATGTTTAGGAGCAATAGCTACAGCAAGAGTAATGTTCTCAGTTCAGTTTTTTCAGCTGTAGCATTAGGAAGTACAACAATAACTTATTCCAGATGTGCACTTCCTTAGATAACGATAGTAACGAAACCGTGAGTCGAAGTTCAATACGTTTATGAAAAGCTGCGGTTATTATAGGTTTCGATTTACTGCAGTTTATTACAACTATATTTGAACCCGACATTATCACATACAGCTCAAAAGTGGATCTATCAAAGGACCAACAAGTTCATTACAACGATCAGGTGATGTGAGACCATAAGGTCCACACAATGGAGATTTGCTCTGTATAGAAACGGACGTGCCGCTCAAGTCCCAAGATGAAAAAAATCGATGCAAAGCGGGCGGAAGACGCCCACATCATCTCTGGTCACATGAGATGGTTATCGTCGTTGAAAAGGGTTGGA
Organism: Adelphocoris suturalis; assembly: GCA_030762985.1. Classification (NCBI taxonomy): domain Eukaryota; kingdom Metazoa; phylum Arthropoda; class Insecta; order Hemiptera; family Miridae; genus Adelphocoris; species Adelphocoris suturalis. The sequence continues at coordinate 57,831,238 of CM061048.1, forward strand.
AATCAAAAGCTGGACTCTTCTAGCACGCATTCTCCATCCGCTCAAGATGCTGAGGTGGTCGTTTTATATTTGGCGCTGTGGGCCCATTGTCATGTGTTAGGTATGTTGTCCACAGGAACTCTGTACAGCCGAACTGATGCACAGTGGCAGGCCGCTACACTATTGAGAAATTATTTTGTTCGAATCATTCGGCTAAGTTCTCTTGATCCCCCTTTCCCTTTCAAAAATCTATTGAGTGCTGTTACATGTACTAAAAAGTACAAACCAAATAACAAATTAAAAAAAAAGAAGAAAAAAATAAAAGAAAGCTGTTCCCCGTTCTTTTTAATTTTTTTCAATTTTTCGTTATTAAGTATTTGAGCTTGTGATACTGAAAAAGTACTGAGATTCCTTGCATTATTACGGTAGTAGTTAGCTATTCACTGGAAATAATCTTATTTAGCAGGAGATAACTAATATGTAAATTTCACTTGTTTCACTGAGCGTAAAGTAGGTATACTCAAAATCATTGCATGTTTCATAACAGGGATGATTACTACGAATAAATTTGTGCAAATACGATTCTCATCTGTAAATATATCATCACATATCTTACTTCCCAGCAATTCAATTCCTAACACCTCCGGGAGTGAACACCAACCTGTACAAGTAGGAATATGTTGTTTTTTAACCGTAGGACTCTTATCAATACACATCAAAGCTTATAAGATTTAGTATTGAATCCCCAGGTCACAATCATTTTCGCGAGTGACATATTAATATTCACTAATAGCTCCCCCATTGCTATCATTTACATAGCATTACAACTAACATTCACAAACATGGGAAATGGTTTAGCTATCTCCTGGCTCATATCTCACTAGTATGTTATCCAGATAATTGTCGCTCTTAAAAGATACGCAGAAAATTATCGCTACTCAAAAGATCTCTGAATATGTACGAACGTTACAATTATTAAAGAATTTAGCTCGTGCAGCTGATCAGAATGGAGCTCGCAATTTGTATCTAGTTTTCCTTTAGAGACACTTATAAAAACTTTACAAGACTTTACAAAATCCTATTCATACTTCTATCAAATTTCTAATTCCTCGATAGTGAACGGAAGAGAAATTGATCTCTTAAGCTACTTTTCCTACTATTTTTGAAGTCTAATTTTTAGGTTCTTTCAGGTCATGATCCCTGTTAATAGTTGGGATGTGTTGAGGTTCCTGATGCAAATCTACAGATTTCTTGCGGTAATCGTTTACCTACTTGGGCGCGAAGAGTGGGATCTGTTCTTGGAGAGCGAACAGATAAGGATGGCAGATCGGGGACGGACCGGTTGGCTAAAGAAGTGTAACAACTGCAGTTGATCCGGCTCAATGGGAATATAAACAGCGGCTTATCTCTCCAGTTGTTTACTGGCCTGTGTCGCACTCACGGCCGTGACTCGGCCAAAACGAAACGAAAACAGTTTGTATCACAAATGAGGCGTCTCTCTTTCACCTGCCCGCCTTCCACAGAGTAGTTTTTCCTTTTTTTTCTTTTTCTCTTTCTCTCTTCACGGAAAGAGAATTTTTTTTTCTCCGAGAGAAACAGGCGAGCGGGTGGTTGGAAGTTCGCCGCGGATGAGTTGAGTTCCGAAGTAAAAGAGGAAACTGGTCAACCCCTAACTAGATGGCGGATCTAAACGTGACACGAGCTCGAGATCCTGACGAGCCACGTTGGTTTTAACCCTAGGATAGCATTGCGGGGTCGATCCTGAACTCACATCTTGCGATTCGTCCCATACCTTCTTGAAATTTCTTTACAGCAAACAGGAATAGTTTGTATTTTAAAATGGGTGCCTTGCTGATCCCTTGAACCAGCGATCAAAGTAAATAGCGCTACTGAGTGGTTGTGAGCATTTAAACCCCCGGTGGGACACTTTTTACCCCATAGTGCATTCACTAGGTGTTGACGGTTTCTTCTGTGGGGGACCGATCGACCTCAGGGAGACTTTTGGAGTTCTGATCAAAAATAAATTGTTCTACTGATTCTTTTCCCTAAATTCTTCTCGTTTGGTATTTTCTGGTGTCTTTCGATTAGCTTTACTTTCTCAAGGCTACGTAGCTTCCTCAGAATCATTTGCTTGAACAAAAATGCTCTCCAATCGCAAACAATAGCGTTTCAAAGAAGTAACCTGGGGGTTGTAATTGATACCTAATTTATCTTGCAGTGCGCTTTATAATTAACAGAAACGAGGTTCCTAATATCTCATAGAAAGCAAAGACATGGATTTCGAAGTCATCGGAGTAGCTTGGTCGGTAGTGGGATTAATGCACAAAAATTTACTGTCAAAAGACTCAGATTTTGTTGACTGTCGATTGGATATTGAGTCAGACGGTGAGGAAGCTGTAAAATGGTGAAGAGAAGGTTCAAATAGATTCTGATAGTGAACTTAGTGCCGGTAATGATGATATTCTTGAAGAAGAACCTTCCGGGGGCAAATGACAAAGATCAAGTTATTGCCAAGGTAATGATGAACTAACTCTTTTGTCCAAAGAGTGGCCTGACAAAATGTGACTGACGAATTTTGGTCGTATATACCAAAATACGCCTGTTCCAAAACAAGCAGCAAGAAAAGCAAAAACCCTGCCGAGTATTTGGTGCCTGCTTTATTCACAGGCCATTTTTGACAGTGCCACATTGTCCCAAGGCTAGAGGCCAAAAAATATCCAAAAAGTGTAGCCAGTGACATCTTCTGTGACCTCCATATCCATACAGTCATCCAAATAACATTGTTGTAGACCATCCCGAAGATTTTTCGAAGCGCATTTTGAATGTTTTCTGCATTCTTTAAGACATACTTGCACTTGCAGAAATATACAAAATTCATTACAACTTTCTTTCGTTTTTCATTCGTTAGAACGAAATCAAGGGCGAAAATATTAGAAACTCTGTAGATAAAAATATATAATTATCGGGAAGAAAGGGCAGCCTAAAGAGATAATTCCGGCTTCTTAGAACATCAAGTACCTTTCGCACTGAACGAATATGGGAACGAGAGAGACACAGCTGAGCACTTTCTGTGCAACTGTGATACGATTCTGGATACGATTCTCGTAGATTCTGGAGATGGTATAACTCGAAGAGCTTTCTTCAAAGACCTAGATAGGGAAAAGGTAAAAGTTTTTTTGAGCTAGGCCGCAAACTTAGGAACATTGAGCAACCGTAGAATCACCGATCAATAAGGGGCCCATTTTGTGGAAATATAAGCACAAGGCCTGAGATTTCTTTCAACGGAAGCCCCATTCATTCAGTCAGACATATGGCAAAAATAGGCTCAGTGTAGGTATTCACCTCGTTGATATGAAAAAACCGAATAGCTTGAATATGTTAATAAATTATTGTCAATTTTCTCATATTACAGGATGATTTACTTTTCAGAATGTGGATAATTTAATGAGTTGCAGTACTGAACCTGAACTGTACTTCCTAGCGCGTTCACTCCTTTACTGAGCTAGTTTCTTCCAAGTTTATTCTACTAACTCTACTAGCCTACTGACTATCCAAGACTATCCCTAGTAACACAATACTGGATAATAATTCTACTGGTTGCTAAAATTTGAACACAAGACGGAATTGGTTCAAAAGTTGTGAAACGGAAATCATGAGTGATAATTGAAATTTATATGACCAATATTGTAGCGTAGAATCCGGCGAAACGCTAATCTCGCATTGCCAAGTTTTCAATAAACCATTGCAGCGATACGCGTCGAGATAAGTAACAAAGTAGAACTTCGGCCTAACATTGGCCTCCTCTCAACCTCGCCCTGTCTGCTCAAACTTAATTTTCTTTGCATATTCTGGGAGGTGCATGCCCCCTGAGTTGCCTGATACCAAATATGTAACGGTAGTTCGATTCTATATATCCTAAAATGCATATTTTTTTATGCTAGCAATAATATAGATTTTGGAAGTCAAAAAGCATATACCTATTTGGACTTTCTTCTTTTTTCCTTCGTCTCCACCCACTTCTACTAGTTCTCCAAATCCAATTTTGATGAATTTTGAAATTTAGGCTACATTTAACCTGACAAATTGCCTTTAAGAGTTTTGGTCTTTAGTTTTGGAACCAAGTCCTGAACAGCTGAGTGAATTAAATCCTCTCCCGTTCACCCTAGGAATTTGAAATTCGATAGCAATTTTCTCTGCGACATAAAGATACGAATAAACTGAGGTGCTATTTTGATCAGCTGAGTGAGCTAATTTCTCTCCTGTTAGGTATAGGAAGTTGAAATTTGGTTTATGTAGCTTTTCCAGGACATCTAGGGGTAATAGATATTACGGCTTACATCCTGATCAGCTATGTAGCTAAACTGCATGTGTACGGCTCAGATGACACGAGCACTTCATGCCCCTGTCCTGTGCTGGAACGGGTCCGGTTCGCAAGGTACTTGGGAGTAGTAATTGACGAGGAACTCAGGTGGGATCGTCAGCTCTGACCCAGAAACTTCGCAAATTTACCCACGTTTTTTTCAAACTCAGAGGATGCCTTATTAAAGAAAGCTTAATTATTATATACAAGACTCTAGTACAGAGCATCATTGGCTTTGGGATGATTGCATGGGGTGGCGCTGTTTCAACTGTTCTGAACCCCCTAAGCATTTTACAGAAGAGCATTTTAAAAATAATTGCAAAAAAACCTCGAAGATTTCCCACCACCGAATTGTTCAACTATTGTCGCATATTTTCCATTCATCAATTGTATATAAAAACGTCCCTCTCTTTCTTTCACAAACATCCAGAATTTTTCAACATCCCCAAGAATACTTCATACCCACTTCGTCTCACCTCCCAAGCCGTGGTGCCGGCACCAAAAACCCGTTTATGGAGCACATCCAGACACATATTTTACAGCATGCCATTCTTGATCCGCTCATTGCCTGACGAAATGAGATCCCCATCAAATTTTTCCCGCTCCAATTATAAAAAGAAAATTTTTTCATGGTTGATTTCCCGTGGAGTTGAAGATTGCTTAGATGCTCTTTCCAGCATTTATGTAAACTAATTGTGTATTGTCTACATTGTAAGCGTTAAAAGTTTGCTTCATTTTTTTTTTTTTTTTTTTTCTGCTTTTCTAAATAGGTAAATTTATAGTCCCTGCTGAGTTAGTTCTCTCTGTGTTACACTTGTAAAAGAAGAATATAACTGCAATGTTATTCATAAGCAACTCCCCCTAGCCGCACAGGGCCTGCCCTATGGCTTAGGGGTATACTCCATTGAACTCATCAACCTCTAATAATTTGTATTTTAACTGTATTTGTATTGTACTATTTATTTACTTTTTGCTTTGCTTCGGAATAAATTCACTATTCATTCATTCTATTCATTCATTCATTCATTCATGTGACCCAAATTCCCTCTCGGAGTATCATTTCGAATAATGTTGTTGATAGCTTATAGGCGATAGACAAAACAAATATTCTAGAAGGAAGAAAAACTTGTCGGGGTACGAAGCCCAGATTGCAGTTTCTTACTCCCGCATTAATAAATGCCACGCGCCTACAACGAGCCGCGACGGTGAAATACCTTCTGCCCACCAGAATAAAGTGATTTACTCAGTGCCCATTGATTCTAATGGAGAAGGCAGGCGCAAATGAAATATCGCAGTTATATGAGCAAATACTTACGACTGTGTATCCGATAAAGAAGCTTGCAGACCGATCGGGAGCTGCTATTTATGTCTTTACTGAATGCGGAATGAGGTATAAAGAACTGACCACGGCTACGGGGCGCTCGATTAGTCAAGACTTCTCTCTCTGCTCCAGGCACTAATCTTGCATTCGTCTTCTTGCAACCGCCACCCACGAATTACTTATAATTTATCGATGGGAATACGGATATCGTTTCGTTAACACGGTGCGTGATCTGCCTTCTTAAAGGTATATGCTGTTGCCTGCGCTCTCAGAAGATTTGAACTCAACATTTCAAAAGAATGCACATATCTCGTGAATTCACTCGGGTAGTTTTGAAACAGTAGCCTATTGAATCTGCTGATCTTGGTTAAATTAATGAGGAGTTTTTAAAATTCGAGGTATTTTTCACATTTCCGTACATCCCTGAAAGAAATTTCGGAAAGTGATGTTGCCGGACTAGAAGCGGTTTTGTGAATCTCCTCGATGAGAACAAAAATACGGATCGTAATCTAACCTGAGGTTTTATCTTCGTCATTCGAGTGGCTACAGGAAAATTTTTTCATGTTAGGTTGATGGGGATCCCGATTGTTGATAAAAAACTATTCAATGACATTAAATTTATCGTACGGTAAACCTCTCACGTGAGTACAGACCAATTAAAAGCCAAAAAATCCAAATCATATCATACGATAACTCGTTGATATTTTTATTGCTTTATTATTTTTTATTAACTTTTACAAAAATACTCGCTTAGTCTATGCATCCACAGACAAGCATCCAAGTATATATCGAAATCCCATTGCATCATTTTGCAATTAATTTTTAATAGTTCAATATTTTCAGATTACAGATATAATTTTATATTTTGTATTTTTTCGTTTTTTAAGTGCAAAAACTTAATTATTGCTTCTCTGCATGACTGTTTTGCAAAACTATTCAAATTGTAATATGCATTAAATAACCGAATTAGCATGTAACATGATTGTAGGGAACCAATCCAGCAATTGTTTTACATTTATATGCATTCATACATTGGAGAATTTTCGTGGACAATGAAGCTTGAATGACCCATATATATATATATATATATATATATATATATATATATATATATATATATATATATATATATATATATATATATATATATATATATATATATATATATATATATATTGTGTGTGTGTGTGTGACATTGCGTGTGATCATCACGATCTATCTGAAAATTAAGTTCATATTATTACTATTGCCAGTGCGTGTTCACAGTGGAGCGTGAAGGTAATTAGATTTCATTAGAGGGGGATCATAATTAAACTCGTTTATTATAGAAGTCACATAATGACACACATCTACATATGACCAATCGGCATAGTGTCATATGGTCTCTGGAGGCAAAACGTGGAATTTCGTCAACAAACTTTATTGATCTTCAGAGCTGTAACTACCTAACATTCTGCCTGGGGGTAAGCCTAGAAGTTTAAAGATGACACTTTTGACACGTGACGTGTGTGTCGTGGTGCATTCAGCTCTTTCAATGAATGGGCATCTCAGGTCCAACAGGGTTTACGAAAAAATAGATTTTCTCCGCCTTTCTGTCCTGTTTTTTTTCACCCCTGCTATCAGGTTTATGAGGGATTCATTGGCCAGATCGGTTAGAGCCGTCAAAGGGGCTAGCGATGGACCTCGAATTAGCTTATGCTTGTCTGAGCCGATTGATGGGGGTGGAGGGCCTCCCCATTGTGTCTTGGAAGAATGGAAGCCAAATCGTGCGGACAAGAAGGGAGAAGGACCGAACAAACGGTTCCCTTTCACCAGGTTTTTCCATCAGTTTGGCGGAAGGGGATTCGAAATCAGCGTGAGGGGAGTTGGCGAAGATCGGTTGAAACCGAATTGTCCCTAATCGTTGGATTTCACCTGAGGTCTTTTGTTCTCAAATCATCGATTAGGTCGACCTTTTCTCCACACTGCCGTTACACATCTCCTTTTATTGAGAAGAAATCGAATTGCTAGTACCTCTTCTTGCATATAGACGACCAAGAAGTAGACAAATTAAACACCAAAGAAGACTTTTCCATGATTGAGATAAATATCATGGATATGACATTGCGATGTCATGCATCTAATATGATAAATAATCAAAGAAAATCATTGTTTTCAAGGAAATTATATCAAGAAAAATAGCATCATTTTCTACAAAAATTCGCTAAAAGAATCATGTTCCTTTATTTTTGACGCATCAACTAAATACATTCCTTTACTAAGAAAACCACAATTAATTTAAAAAATGAATGGCTTCAATTTCAAGTTATAGCAAAACGGCAGGTGACACCAAAAAACGTGACATTTTTGTGAGTGAAACGAATTTTATGCTGACACCCAAACACAAGACGTGACCATGCCAAGATTCCCAGTCTCTTGTAAGAAATTAAAATAATTTCAATATTATTTAAAAACCCAAACCTGCTAAGTTGTAAATGAACTACAACTTCATCAAAGAAAATCAACTATTTACTCGACCCCCCCCCCCCCCCCTGTCATCAAAAAACGTATATTCAGCAGAAATATACAATGCATTTAATGCGTAAATCACTTTAGATAAATTGATATAACTTAGAGTGAAATATTCAACTTCTTCATGTACTTGCACAGTGTGCAGTAATTGTCAATGTCGCATTCTGATAAGATGTTGTCCAAACTAAAATGGTTAGCGATCTCCCGTTTTTATGTTGTGAGAAATAACTCTCGGGAGATTAGATGTGTAGGACATTCCAGAATCATGTGTTCAGATGTCTCGTCGTTTGCTAAGGAATGACGACATAAGGGGATTTGGTGTCATCGTTTTGTCCAGCTATGTATTTTTATTGTATATTGCAGTGCCCGATCCGCAGTTTGCAGATTATTGTATAGAAGCCTTTTGGCTTATATTCTTGATCAAAGTCGTATACCATGTGATTCTTGATGGAAAGGGGGAAAGCACCTTGCACCGGTAGCCTGCTGTCGGCTGTTGGAACATACCGAATTGCGTTTTATTTACCTCGAAATTATTTATTTATTTCAAGCTTAAAGAGAATTCTCAACCTACTAAGTCTTCAAGTTTTGCTTTGCTGGGAGAATAACTGCTTGAGCAATCGTAAAATAACTGATGCTTGGGACCCATTGAAACAAAAGTTTTGACATCAGTTTGGGATCCTAACTACGTGGATCGTCATTCTAATATAATTCCAATATAATTTTCTACTAAAAAAATGTATTATTGGACATGGTGACCTTGCACATATTGATTAGCAAATATAATAACTATATGCAAACTGAATCGCATTTATTCGTACAGCTTACAATTGGATTTGTCGTGACGTCTAAGTAATTCAATGATGTACATAACTAGGTATTATGGAAAAGTTACCAGGTCACTATTTCATACATTCTGGTCTCGAATCTTCTTCTATTTATTCCTAATTATGTCATGTGACAGCTAAACTCTCTAATACGACTTTACGTACGCCAAGTGGGATTACACTACTTCAAATTCTAAATCTCGTTGCTAGAGAAACGAAAATAGTTAATGAGTGAAAAATTATTGTTAATAACTTGCTAGAAGATGAAGCCAACGTAGTAATAAAATTGCTTATTTCGCTATAATTTTTCACGTAGCAATAAAACACGTGAATAATTATAACAAAGTGGCAGAACTTAGTTTGTCGATAAAAAAAAAAAAAAAAATTCTGAAAATTTGCTGCTTGATTTCGAACAGGGTGTAATGGCTTGACAGTTTCGAAATTACAGAATTAATCCACCAACAAAAACCGCTATGATTTACAGTATTTACAACTGCAATATCGAGAAGAAAGTGATTTTCTCAAAAAACGATTCTATATCACAAAGGTTTGGAACCTTTAAATGCACCAATTTCGCTCATGTATAATTGTCGTACAGTTTTGCTAATCTAATCTTTGCTCATCATAATCTTCTTCCAGTTATAAGAATTTTCGGTGGGAGGCAAACAAGGTGCGTTCATTATACTAGTCAATAAAAAATAAAAACTGCTGATTTGTTTTGTTATGGTATTTATAACCGTAACATCAATCATGTGTTCTGCGACATCATAATTTCATAATGAAAGTTGCAGCTTGCTTTCGAACAGGGCTTTCCAGATTCGAAATCGCAGAATTAATTCATCAACAACAACCGCTTAGATCTACAGTATTTACGACTGCAATATCCAGATCAAAGTGATTTACTCAGAAAATGTTTCCATATCAAGATTTGAAACCATCAAATGCTCCAAATTTGCTCATCCATAATCGTCACCCAATTCGGCTAATCCAATATTTGCTCATCATAATCTTCCCCCAGTTTTGTTTGAATTTCGGTAAGAGGAGATTAACGTGTGTTACTATACCAGTGAACATTATTCATGTGTAGTTCTACGTCAGAATATCATTCTGAAAATTGCAGCTTGATTTCAAACAGGGTATGGCTAACAGGCAATCAACGTACGTTCATTACACCAATCAATCAAAAACATATTCTGCTAGCTGCAAGATATTTGTTTTGCTATGTTATAAGTACCCGCAACATTAATCATGTTTAGTGCGACAACAACACCTAATTCTAAAAACCATAGCTTGATTCGAGCAGATTGTAATGGCTTGTCAGATTCGAAATTTCAGAATTAATTCGTCTGCAACAACCCCTATAATTACCGGTATTTACGATTGCAATGTCGAAAACTAAGTGATCTTTTAAGAATATGTTACAATTTAACAGAATATGTTTGAAACCTTCCATTGCACCTATTTTGCTCATCCTCCTACATGTTTCGTTCGTTTGATATGCGTAGTTTTTGAGTTCCAGACCGCTGACGGCATTCGTTTGAAAATAGAAATTTGTGATCTAAATGACTCAAAGAGGTTCGGCCGCGACGGAACAAACACTGCCATAATTACATTTTGTGACACGTCGTTGACACAAGTGAGATGATGACCTAACGGACGCGTCCAACAAAGACCTGGCGAGATGTAAATTTCTGACCGATTCTTGACACAGCTGGACGAGCTCTTGACTCAGGTGTGAGCCAAATGTATTGTCCTGTTCGTTGGTGACGGAGGAAAATACCCATTGCTAATGTACTGGTGAGTGATGAATTGGTGGGAAATCGTGACCCAGCGACATCCTGGCGACGCAATAATCGATATGGATGATATTCTTCATTGAGAAGATGTAATAATCTGTTGTAACATCAACTTTAGAAGATCAGGCTGTACCGCAAATCAACTGAATGGAACCAATGACTTCTAATTAATAACATACAAATCCAATCAACTTTTGGAATTATGAAATACGGAATTCATATTCCTGATCTATTGTTACAAAGTATCAATTATGAATCGGAGCCAATCACTCCAAATGTTACACCATGGAATACAATTTCCCTATAAACGTACCATGAAATTGGAGTTTCTCAAATACAACAACAATGAGAAATTTTCATTGAATTCAATACAAGCCCTTAATTCAGACTTGTTACTAATACTTGTGGTAATTATGTGCTGATGATGACTTTCCGGTATTTCAAATTATAGAACATTTTAAAAATTTTCAGACAGTGTTGAGCAACTAAGTGTTGAGTTTCTGAGTTCCCTATGATTGCAGTTGCCACAATGATCGTAATACATCGTGCAGATGGTTTTGCGTTAATTTTATGATGAAAACACAAGCCAATATGCTTTATAGAGAAGATTTGGTGGGGTCGATGATACATCCATCAACGACGAAAAATGGGAAATTCATGCATCAGTAACCTGATGCCAATAAACACCGCTGCACGAGTTCATATATAGGAGCATAAATATGTCTTGTGGCGTTTTTTTTTTTTTTTTTTTTTTTTTTTTTTTAATGGTTGTCATTGCTTCATTTATTTCAGTACATAACCAGTGAATGAAAACTGTAAATAAAACATAACACTATACACTGAGTCACTACCTACTATCTGCTGCTTTCATATATCTTATTAAATTAGCAAGTATCAATAAATTTCGAAGATCTTGATAGTATCCGAGAGAGGGAATGTATTTTCTTTCTTCTTCATATAAAGGACATAGCGTCAGTTTATGTTCCACATCCTCCACTCAGGTCGCTGACTTAACACACCTCTAAACATCAATTTCAAGCTTACGCAGCCACTAAGTAATCATGGGAAACATGCTGCATACTTGTACCGATTCGGTCGGACGGATTTACCCGAGTGCAGTTGTGAAGTCGGAGGAACTCAAGATTGGGACCACTTGATAATATCCTGCAAGAGATTTGAGCAACCGAGGAGCAGACTGCTGAGGAAGGTGGTACTGACTGGTGGAATCTGGACTCCAACACAGAGATCTAGTGAGGAAGTATCTGGAAGATTTCACAGTTTTTCTCAACTGCATGGATTTTGATGACATCTGACCTTCCCTCTCACTCTCTCTTTCTCCCCCCTCCGTTCTCTTCTTTCCATTCTCCAAATCATAATTCAAAATTTGGATGTTTTGCTTACCAAAAATTAACTTAACTCATTTTTATTTATTAATTTTTACTTTATTTATTTTATTTTACATATTTCCTGATTATCTTACTGTTTTATGTTACTGTTTGTTTGTTTTCCTTTTTAATTGTTTACAATTTATTTTACTAACTTTTGGTTATTCGAATTTTTTTATTGCTATGATTCTGTCTAGTTTTTGTTTTCAGTCATGCTTGCTCTTTGATTTATATTTTTATCTATTTTGTTTCTTATTCCTGCTCTCGGCTTATTGTAAAATTCGGAAAGTGGAAAGAGTGTAGTTCACCAAGAGGAGCACTTAGAAAAACAAAACTTTACATACAGTAAAATAAAAATAAAAAAACATCCTCCACTGCGTCTTCGCAAAACTCACAAAACTCCGAGTCAGCCAGTCGTCTGATTTTCAAGAAACGATTAATTAGTCCATGACCAGTTCTAACTCTTACTAACTGCACCATATCACAACGGGGCTGCTGAAGTTCGAAGAATTTGGATTTTCTCGGTACCAAATTCATGATTTGGTAATGATACGCCCCTTTTTCGAATGCTTTAGAAAACTACTAATCACTAAATAATAATCATTTGTGGCGTAATTGTGAATCCACATCTACATCCCCAAGAACTAGTAGTGAAGGTACTCAGTTATTGATGCGAATGAGAACTAAGTAATATGTTTTTATCTATAACGAGAGAATTGTTATTGTCTGTGTAACAAGATGGTCCGCTGACCAGGTTCCTCACCAAGTTTGAAAAGCTGGTGGTCTAGTATAATGTAATAGACTTCGCTTCTTATACTACTCGTCGGAAAAAAACAACATAAAAAAATGGAGTGAAATTCTGCCATCCGCATATTTTTATCTCAATCAGTTCTCAAAATATGATTTTTCGACTTTTTGTTTTTTGTAAGGTAAACCCCCTCTAAAACTTGAATTTATCCACTTTAATTCATTTAATTTTGACTTTTAACCACATTTTCGGAATCAGCGTTGAATTTTCTATAAGCGAGGTGCACTTTTATTCATAAAAATTTTCATCCACAGACCACCACAGCAGATCAAACATACTAAAGTTTGAAAAAATAAAATTTCAACTCTTCCATAAAAATTTCAGGAATCTGTCAAATCTCAAGAAAAACTGCTTCATTTAATCATCTTCCTAACGGTATAGTCAATTTTACTTTTACCTTACTAAATACGGGAGAATAGCTTTTTAAATGTTAAAAAATGTGTTTTTTTCAAAAAAATCGAGGGTTTAAACCCACGAATTTTAGGTCGGATTCTACGTATTTTTTCTATCTAAACCGATTGATAACCTTTTTCAGTTTTAATTGTGAACTAACTCAGAATCGGGTAGAGAATCATGTGCGATACTAACTGAGCCCATCTTGGCGTTCGAGGCGACAGAATGCGCTGACTATGACAAATTTTCACTTCCCAACAGTGTTGCCAACACGAATATGACATTTCAGTTCTTTTTGAGCTACCACTGAATATACCTCGTTTGTCCGGTCCAAGACTATTACAATTCAAAATTTAAACTCAAAACGGTTTGATTAGTGACGTTTTTTTCTGCAAGAACATCTCATCTTGAGATACCAGAGTGTTCACGTCATGGTAAGTTACATTAATTTTATAATTATTCCTTCATTAGTATTTCATTTGGGTATGTATCACTCCTGCACAAAGAAATATCCAATCATTAAAGCATGTTTTCATCAATACTATCTCATCTCAAAATTAGGGATACAAAGGGATTGAAATATGATTAAAAAAAGGGGGCAATCAATGGAATAGTGTTATGTACTAGTCCTGTTGGCTATTTCATAAAAGAAAATGTAGCCAATCAAAACGTAATTATGTATTAACCCAATAATATTTATTATCAAAACTTTAAATAGCTCTCCTGAAAAACGAAATCTTTTGAGTTATCATAGTCTTTTACCGGTCCAGCGATATGTCCACAGGAATAGAAAATATTATCTACAGAAAATTTACGGTAATGAGGGTTGGCCCCTTAGCAACCCTCTGGAGGCCTATCAAGTTGCAAGTGGGGCGTGCATCGACGTTTGACGTGCTAATAGAACGAAAAATCGTGCCCGAAACTTCCATTCTGGAGGTTTTTTGCTCCTTGAGAGCAGATGGGATTCAATTGGTCAGTTCTTTAAGAGCTATTAGCGTACAAACTGGCCGACGGACCGTGAAGGATCGATGAAAAGATGGAAGGAGCTCTCGAGGGGTCCAGAGAGGGTCGCGGATATGGTCGCCCGTGAAAGGATTCGATTCGGGAAACGTGTCACCACCTAAAATGGACCCATTATCCCAAGCTCGTTGTTCCTTCCACTCTTTTTTGTGCTCTACAATGCCTCATTTCGTAGCTTCGTCGTTCTTTTGTTCTCACAAATTGTGAATGAAAATGTCTCGGCCAATGGTCGTTTGACGAAAGACTCATTTGGACCACCACACACAAATATACTGGTAGGTACCTACAAGGAACAAGTTCTTGTTTGCCGACATTCCATGATGACAGAGTCCTCGCCGTGCCTAGGTACAAGAAACAGTTAGCAAATGCCAAACCTGCAAATTCCAAAAAGCGAATGTAGCTGATATTGAAATATGCTTTTTGGGTTATAATTTTCAATAACGAACCTTTGAACGTAATTTAACCAGAAAAAAGGCAATCTCCTTTTCATACCTATATCACAAAACTTTCGGAATAAGAATAGTGGTTTTCTACTCGTTATTGATAGTGGTTACTTCACGGAATCACAGTATGAAGTTCAGGTATGTATGTATAGAAAGTGCTATAATGTGTAAAAGTATTATTTACTTATACCTACAGACCTCAAAAAAATTAAGGGATCACTTTTTCTTGTAGACGACAAAGACCCCTGATCAATCGGACAAAGTCCACGATGTATTTTCATGATTAGGTATCTAATGGAGATGGGATGCCCATTATTATTATTATTATTATTTTTTTTTTTTTTTTTTTTTTTTTTTTTTTTTTATTTTTTTTTTTTTTTTTTTTAACTGAGAGACCAGCGATATTGAGCTTCGACTTGAGCCAAAGCAAAATGAAATCTGAGCATTTTTATTTTTCTCAAGAGAAGAAACCCCCACCTAATTTCTTCCTAAAAATTTTTGAGATATCGAAGTGAAACTTGTGGAGCGTTTATGGGGTGCCCGAAACTAAGTTTTAAACAAATGAAAATCTGAAAAAAAATCCAAACATTTTTTGGGCTACCCAAGGTGGGGGGGAGGGGGGTAATTAGACACTTAGCAAACAATTTTTCCATTTTTTGCCGAGTGACGCCTCTTTTGAAAGATTATTTAGGGCTGAACACCAGGAACCAGAATTGCAATATCTTATTCCCGTTCTCGGATTAGAGCTGATAACCATGAAGAAGCGCAATTATTCATTATGCTTTGGCTCAAGTCGGAGCTTGATATAGCTGGTCCTTGTTTGAGAAAAAAAGGAGCATCCCATCTCCATTAGGTACCTAATCGTGAGATGTAGATACTCGTAATATGAACTTTTTCCGATTGATCTCGGGTCTTTGGCGTCTACAAGGAAAAGTGATACCTTAATTCTTTTGAGGTGTATATCATCTATGAGTAATATGAGGCTGGTCACCGGTGACATTGTAGGTTGCAAAAAACTGCACGTTCTGCTTTTTTTGGAATGGCGATGCTTGATAAACCTCGACATTTTCAGGCGTTTTTCAGGTTTTGCCTTATAACATCCAAACTACGCATCCTACCAAAAAATTTACGATCTACCTTTTCAATGTAGATTGCATTATTTAAAATTTGAGCGCAACCACAGCTCCATAAGTCTAATAAGTTCCGAGATATGGCACGTCAAAAGTTGGACAATTTTCCCCAAAAAATTCAAAATTGGAGTTTTGGCCGAATTTGGGCAGAAAATCGGCTAAACTACTCAACCTTTGAGGAAAGTTAATTAGCAGTTATATAAGTAGATGAGCAGTTATTTAGCTTTGATTTCAGCACAAGCAGAACCCCACTGGGCCAATAGTTTCTGAGTTATCAGGAAAATACGGGGGGCAGCTTCTGATTCTCAGGTCAAACGGATTCAAACCTTCCAGAACAGAGTGCTCAGGGTCATAACAGGAGCTCCATGGTACATGAGAAACAACAACCTTCATAATGACTTACCCATCCCGGAAGTGAATGAGTTTTTGAAATCCACCTATCAACAACTAGATGAATCTGACGACTCATCGCAACATCCTCTTGCAACAGCTGTCCAGCAATCCACCACCACCAAGACACCTAAGGCGACTTAAACGGAAACGACCACCTGATTTCCTCAACCATGTACAATTCTGTACAAAGCTCACCTATACTAGTCTCCAAAGTTAACATATATTTAACTCGTAATAATAACACTTAATATCTATGTTATTGTCCTACAATCTTTAAAAGTTTGTTTGAACTGTTTATTTTTCTAAATTGTTGATCATTTCCTTAATCTATATTTATCTTGAATATATTTAAGCAATCCTAACCTATATTTAAAGTTATACATATGTAGGTATATACACATATATCATCCAAGTACCTACATCACGAGGACTATCAATGGATAGTACCCCTGTAACAAGTGACATTAGGAGGCAAATCCTCAATTTATTGTACGCCATAGCAAAACTGTAAAGTAAAAAGAAAGTTACAATAAAGTTATCAGTTATTTAAAAAAAAAGTTTTGTATTCGGTTGGAGGTGCCAAAACTACAAACACATTCTGAGTAAAAATCGCTATTTTTCCATCTTCTTACCGTGTTACAAACGAGAGTAATGTAAAATTAGGGAAAATGTCGTATCATGACTACAAATGAATGGGAATTTTTCAACAAACCTTGTAAAGACAAGGTTTTTTTTCATGTTTTCATTTATCTATCTTGTATTAATTAATTTTTCTAAACAGAACTGTTTTTTTAGGTAGACATCTCTTAATGCATTACTCCGCCAGAATTACGAAATCGTCTAGCATCAAAAGACAGATACAACAAGGAATTACATCATTATTCTTTCTTGTGCCAGCTTAATTGTCAATCATTACGAGATCAGAATTATCGAACCAATTTATTTTGTAAATAATTGGTACATGCAAAAATAAATCAAAACATAAATAATAGGTGTCTCAACAAGGCAAAAACTTGATAGGTAAAAATTAATAATTACTACGATTAATTGAGAAGTAGTTTAGTATTTTTCTGGGCGGAAAAATTAGCTTACATCTTGTGAGGTACCTTGTTATACAAATCTAAATGTATCAGATTGGAAATTTCCCAATTAATTGTATTGGGAATTGTATATTTTTCTTACCTTTTTTTTTTTTAATGGTGGTTACTGTTTCAAATACTCAACCCACTTAGAACATCAACAGCTGATAGTTGAGTAACTCAGATCTCATACTATTCAATCATTCGATTCATCAATACTAAATTCATAAAAATACATCTAAAAATCTAAAACATACGTTTTATTGGAATTGCTGGACATTTTAGCCCTGAATGCTTTACACTTTTTTCAACGTCTGGAAAACTAGAAAAAAGCGTTGATTAGCGCAAGGTGGAATAAGGGATTTTATCCAATCTGAATTTTAGAATCTAAGTATTATGCAAAGGTTTACTTATAGCAGGAAATAGTAGGCAATTTGTTAAACTCAGTTTTCACGAACATTAGGAATTTGAAACCAAATATTTGTAATTATTATTCTCTAAATAATATATACAGATAATTTAGAGTTATAATAATAAGGTAATAATATATGTATACAGAATAGTATTCAGTATAGAATTAATATTGTGTTGGCTGTTTTAAGAAGCTGAAATTTTTGGCATTTTCGCCATAGGTTGTAAGAGGTGTGAGAAAATTTGTAGGTTCCTACCTGGAATCGTGCAACAGCTCATGCCCATCAACTGGCAACCCAGAGGTTAACAGTTGAATTTGTACCGTAAACATCACCAGTGACAGTTTGAAGATGAGGTTCCCTTATTTTCCATTAGCAACTACCTACGTTTCAAGGTCCTTCTTAGAATGTCAACGAACTCATGAGATCCCAATATCAGGTACCTGCTTGACCCCCACCACATTGATCTCAATACTGTAGGGTGAAGAATTTTCTGCGTCTGGTCACTTCCTAACTGGTCAGTCGGTGCCAACGCGCGTTGTTGTTAACGTCGTGATAACTTTCTAGCTTGTTCGGTAGTCGGTACCTTAGTTACATATCGCACGTGTTGTATATATCCGTGTTTCTATGTCGAAAGACATTCATTCATTTTGTGTAGTGACGGGTTGTGAAACTGTAAGGAAAAGACAAAACTATGGATTCTCATATCACTACTTTCCTGATCCTCTCATTGATCCGGGAAGGTATCAGGTTTGGATGCACGCTCTTAAACGAAAGGATTTTATTCGCCACAGGAGGTCTTTCGTTTGCTCCAGACATTTTAAAGATAGTGATTACAGCACGGAACCTTACACTTCGTACTTCATGGACGGCAGGGTGTGCCCGAAGAATAAAACTGTCCTAAAGCCTTCAGCTGTTCCTCATTTACATATGGGAGCGGGATCAAAAAAGTCTTCACGGAGTGTGCCAAAATGCACCGGACTCAAAGTGCCGAAAACAACACCGGTATTGCGTGCTAATCCATTTGAAACTACAGAGACTTCTGAAACAATGGAAAAAGGACCAAAGACTAATGTAAAAAGTGAATCACCGGATGCATTGGATATGGCGGAACTGTTCGGAATCGATGAACATTCAGACTGGGAATCGAATCCTACTGAAACTAAAGAGTTTCTTCCAGTAAAAGTAGAAGGGTCAGAGATCACAGTGAATTCATTATCATCTCATGAAAAGGATAATCAATCACACTTAGAATCACCAACTCTTGAAAATGAAGAGACTCCTGCAATAACGGAAAAAGAAACAGAGAACACGGGGGAAATTACATCGTCTCTTCTCTTGGATCTGCCAATCGTATACGCAGATAATGATGATCGTATACAATGGGGAAAACAACCTGTTAAAACCGAACGGACTACTGATATAATGGAAATAGGGACTAAAATCACACTGAAAACAGCATCAACTGATAACTTGGATCGGGTGCTCTTGCTGGCAGGCAATGATGATCAATCATTGGAATTACCACCTGTTGAGGTTGAAGAGACTTCTGTGATGAATAATACTGTGAAAATAGAATCATCTGATACTTTTGAACGGCTTATACAATTCACTGATAGTGCTGATCAATCAATCATTGAATCAAAATCTGTAAAAATTGAAGAGAATCCAATAGTACCTGATAATGTGGGAGACTTCACATTAAAAATCCCAACATCTGATGCCTTGGATCAACCAATCCATTGTGTGGACAATGATGCCCAATCGATCCGGGAATCACAACCTATTAAAACTGAAGAGACACCGGCAATACAAGAAAACGTGGAAGGTTACGATCTAGAAACCTCATCATCTGAAATCTTTGATCAAACGATCCTAATAGCAGAGAATCAACATCATCCACAACCAATCGAAACTAGAAATTTTCCTTTAATAATGAAAATCGGGAAATGGGCGGCACAGTCTACAATTGAACATCCCTTTTCAGAACATATCAGCCAAGTGTCGAGTACGAGTCATTCAATGAACGAGGAAAATGATCCGGATATAGGAGTGAAACGACCTCGCAAACTCTCTGAAGAAGTGGTTCACGTGTCGGAAATCTCATTAAAACGAAAAGTTCGGTCGAATTCGCCAGACGAGAATAGCCTATTGCGTAGGTATCGACCGGGGGAAGGCGAGGAACCGATTTCCAATGTTTATGATAAAAATCTCTCTGCATTACACGAACCTCATGATATCAGCTCAGCTCCTCGACCTGCATCAGTCTTGATCGAACAAAACGCACCGAAAAACCACGAACATGGAGAAATGAAGATGAATCAATTCCCACCTAAAACTCTTTCGCATTTGCGCTCAAATCCTGTGGAACCTGTACATTCCACCACCCCACAAGTTGGAGTAGCTGAAGGTCTTCCTAAACTTGATATTCGACAGTTCCAATCGGACCTTTTTTCAGAAAACAAATTTTTTTCAAGACAAACTGAATCCGTTCAGTGCGAAATGGGACTTGAAACGCTCAGGAGTTCCACCGCCCTTTTGGACGCAGCAAATAAACCGCATAGAGATAATCTAGTGATGACTTACCGAGTTGGAGACAGCTTAGAACAAAAAATTCAATGTGAAATGGGAGTTGAATCTTTGCGAACTGCGATGGTCTTGAGTGACTACCTACATGACCTGGGCTGTGAAAAGTGAAAAGAAACCTTACTTAATTAGTACCTACCTGCTTTATTACATAACCCAGTAAGTCAATCTCTCTACATAAATGTATGTCCGTATATGTAAATGTATTTCAAATACAATCATTTATGCTTGTCATTGGCATTGTCTTTGCTTTTTATATATTCTTTTAGTTTTCATGTTTTTTATCAGTTGTATAGTGTTTAAGGCATCACGAATTTAACATTAAAATATGGCTCAGTAAATTGCAATGATTCGGAAATTTTTGAAATAATTTCATGCGTACATTACTCTTTTGTCCACTTTCTTATTGAACATGGATAGTTGGGTGCCCGCTATCTTGAGAAGGGTGGAATTTTGTTGACCTCCACCCGAAATTTGGTTTGAAATGTCAAAAAAATGACCCCTGAATTTTGTCAGATTTTTTTGCATAACAATAACCTACACCGGTAGCTCGATTTTGGTCTTTGAAATACGTTTTTTTTGTGTGCCAAAATCAGAGTTATGAATATAACATTTACAAAGGTGTATTTAAAATTGTGAAACTTTGTATAGGTACTTGTGTTTTTGGGGTCGCTGAACTCGAAGATGCAGTCAAAACAAGTCGACAGCAACAACTTTTGATAGTTTGGAATCTCAAAATCATGTCAAAAAATGACAATTTTTCAAAATTCATTGTAAAATTATAAAAATTCGTATTTTTACGTATTTCTGTTAGAATTTTAATTAAATTCAACAAAAAATAAAATTTTTAATATTTAATTTTTGTTTTTATTTGATTGATAGTCATTTAGGTCGGTAAACCCAAATTTGATGTTGAAAATTCATTATGAACAGAAAAAAATTATAATTATACCAAACTGTCAAAAGTTGTTGCTGGATACTTGTTTTCACTGCATATTCGAGTTCAACGACCCCAAAAACGTAAGTATACGAAGTTTCACAATTTTACAAAGAAGTTTGTAAAAGTTATATTCAAAAGTCTGATATTAGCCAATAAATAGTATTTCAAAAACCAAAATCGAGCTAACGGCGTAGGTTTTTGTTATGCAAAAACAACTGGAAAAATTCAGTGGTCATTTTTTGACATTTTAAACCAAATTTGGGGTGGAGGTCATCAAAATTCCACCTTTCTCAAAATAGCGGGAACCCCAATGGATAACTGAAGACGCTGCAAATTATTATAAAAATGCTTTTAATTTTCTTAACAGATGGTCCTTCTGAGAAGATTAATAGACTACAAAATATAAAGGTTGATCCCAAAAATATACCCCCCTCCCCTGAAATTGTTAATAATGGGTCAAAAAAAATTTTTTTTTTTATTCAAGCTTAATATTGTATTGTAGGGATCTCAAAAATGGGGAAACCACGCATTGCGCCATCATCTTCGTTATTTCAAATGGAAACCCCCACTTTTTTGTAGATTTGAATCTTACGTAAAATTTTATGAAGAAATAACCCATCATTCGATTTTTTTTTTAGTGCGCACAAACGGATTCCGCTCTAAAAGTTGAATATATTCAACTGCCACGTGAAGTACATAGTTTTTTTTTTTTTTTTTTTTTTTCTTGCTGAACCTCATTTATTGATATTTGAAACATCAACTTGGGGAAACGCCGAAAAATTGGCCAGAATTGCACTTTTCTTACTCATTTCCACACGGCAAAAATCGTACAACCAAAAAGTAGTTTTTCGGCGTTTTCCCAAGTTGGTGTTGAAAATATTAATAAATGAGGTTCAGTACGAAAAAATACCTCAAAATTATGTACTGCATGTGGCAATTGAATATTTTCAAAAACTCAGTATGTAGGTATTTCTCAATTTTTGCACTTTTAGAGAGTAATGAGGGTTACCCACGTATTAATTTTATACTTTTAAATGAAAATAGATTCCATTCCAAGAAATTTGATATCATCCGCACTCGCCTTCGTTAAGTAGTTTTCTTTCTATGCTTTTTAAAAGTTTGCACTGGTGACGTCACACTTGGTGGCAGGTGGATCCCGCCTAGGCGGGAGGGGTGCTTTGACGTCATCAGTATGCGAAAATTTGAAAAATCGTAAAAACAAAACTATTCATCTTAGGAGAGTGCGGTTGATGCCAAACTTCTTACTCAAACTCTTTTTTATCAATGTTAAGAGTGAAATTTTCCATCCTGCATTCTCTTTCTCAATTTAAAACCAAATTGACTATACAGGGTGATTCCCTCGCAGATGCAAAAAAAAAATATATATATATTTGGGTGACACTAAATCAAAAATGGAGTGAAATGCCGCTAACTGCATATTTTTATCTCAATCCGTTTTCGAGATATGATTTTTTAAAGGTTTTTTTCACGAAAACCGTGTTTTTTCCTGTTAAACTCAAATTTATCCACTTTACTTCATTCAATTTTAACTTTTGACCACTTTTCGGAATTAGCGTTAAATTTCCTATAAGAATAGTGTACTTTGATTCTTGAAATGTTCCTAAATGTTCATCTAGAAGCGTAGCAATTAAAAAAGCCCGGGTCACTCCTCCCTCTGATGACAATACAACATGAAATTGCCTAACGCTTAATTGCATTTAAACTTACATTTTTCAACGAAGAAACAAGATAATCTCAAATTTGGCCATACCGTTGGAAAGCTTATTAAATGAAGAAGATTTCATGAGATTTTCCAGTCTCCAGGATTTTTTTTAAAGAGGAGTAACTTTTCAAAGATTTTCAGAAATTTCATGTTATAGAATTTGTCTACGTTTGAGCAGTTGTTATGGTCTTTAGACGGTACTTTTTAAGAATCAAAGTGCACCATGCTTATAGAAAATTTAACGCTGATTCCGAAAATGTGGTCAAATGTTAAAATTGAATGAAGCAAAGTAGAAATTTGAGTTTAAAAGAAAAATAAACACGGTTTTCCTGAAAAAAACCTTTAAAAAATCATATCTCGAGAACGGATTGAGATAAAAATACGCAGTTGGCGGCATTTTACCCCATTTTTGATGTAGTTTCACCCAAATTTTTTTGTTTGCATCTGCGAGGGAATCACCCTGTATAGACACCCTTAAACGTATAAGGATACAGTTACCAGACAATGAGTGATAAAACCACCAGATTTTCACAGTTTCCTATTAATAAATACGACGAAACATTCCAATCTCAAAGGTACCTTCCAGGATGTTGAGGAGTCCCCAAAATAGGCAAAAATGAAGTACCGAACCACTAAATATAAGCTCTGACGAGGCCGATATTGGCGAAAGCGCTAAGCATTAAACATTTTAAAAATTTGAGAAGCCTTCTGTGAAACTTTCTCAACCCTCAAAAACTACTACCGTCAACTTCTTACAATGGAATCTTCTTCTATTTAAAAATATTTAAAATATATTTTTCTCGCCCATGGGTAACGCTCATTGCGTCCGTTAACACGCACTCAAATTAGAATGATGTGAATATCGTTCTTAGGTATATTTTAACTCCTAAACAATCGAACTTCAACGTCTGCTTTATCATACTACATATTATTTCATAGGTAGGTTACACGAATGTCAATAATAATTATCAAGAGTGGTGGTTAAACTGTTTAACGAGTAACACGCAGATACATTGTGAAATCGATTTATTTTTGGCTATAGGTTACTATAACACCTAGTAGTAAACCATGTGGGAAAAATCTACTGAGTACTACCAGGGAGCATACCAAGCAAAGCAGTGGATTGGTCCATTGAGAGTCCCAACAAGTAGTTTGTATACATAATAAGTGGTTATGATCCTGAAATTTTTTTGTAGAAAACAGGAAATTTATGGTTAGTGACATAATGAAAACACATAGGTATATAATTACATAAAATAAGTAATAATAATAATGATTGTTTAAATGTTAATATTATAATGTATCGGTCTCGGAGCTGAACCTCCGTGTCATGTTTTTTCAACTAAATACACGTATTTTTAGAACTTGAACTTGAACATAACCTAGGACTCCTCAGGAAGGTTAAGGAAAGGGAAATTGGCCCATTGAAATGTGGAGACATGCTTAATAAATTCAAAGCTTTCCAATAAACTATTTTTTTTAGGGACGGGAAATCAGGAAGTTATATTCTCTCTAGCAACGATTGGTTGTAGGTGAAAAAAATCTTGACAATTTTCGCTGTGGTCGAAAATTTGGAATTTTTACCCACAAAGCTGAGAAATATCCAAGTAAAAAAATCAACTGAAATTATTAAAATTTAAATTTAAATTCGAACTTTAAAAAATCGCGTCAGATCAAAATGAGAGACCATAAAACATTAAATAAAAAGTCATGCAGCATGATTGACGAGCGAATTTTCGTAAATCATCGTATTGCATTTAGGTTAAATTGTTCTGAAATTTGTGCACTGAATTTAAAGTATAAATTTTATGGGGAAAATCTTTTTCTAAATAATGGTCCGCAATTCAACAAATGATTTCAGATGTCTGGTTTTTTCTGTAGTTTTTATTGATTTTTTGGCACATATTATTGAAATTCAAAGACAATTTTTCTGTACAGTTATGTGCATGCATGTATGTATATATGTATGTGATGTATGTGTCATTCCAGGCGATAACTTTCCGTAGAATTGTGCTAGAAACTTGAAACCAATTTTAAAATGTTAAGGACACAAAACGAAAGTTCAAGTTCGTTGGCCAGCATGATCGGATTACATCTTCGGGTTGAAATTTTCAAAAATGTAGTCAACAATTTCAAAATGGCCTGTTTTTTGCGATTTGTTGTGCGAAATAATTTTTTCAGCATACTAACTTGTGGTATATTTGGGATCAGCGTAAAATTTCCTATAAGAATCAGTCAAAAATCGAAATAATGCCGTTCGCTAGTTGTAAAAATCTGTAATATTTGCATGAAACATTGTACAAATTCAGATTGACGCATTATACGTTATAAGTACTCAAATAGAGCGAATTTTCAAAGAAAGTTCAATGAAAACTGAGGGGGACAGCCATGTGACTACTCTTATGGAAGTATTTTTACTTGAATATTGCTCAAATTAAACTACAGAAAAGAACATTGAAAAATTTAAGTGCAAAATTTTGCTGAAAAATATACTTAAATTTCATTAAAATGTTATAACAATCGATAAAAATAGAAACGAAAGTTAAAAATCCGAAATCTCGTTTTGAATCGAAGAATATCATTTAGAAAGAGTTTTTGCCATAAAATTGGTAGTTAACAATTTCTTTTCCCTCAAAGTCCTTAATTTTCAAAACAATGTAACAACACTACTAACGATAATTTACGAAAATTCGCTCATACGATCATGCTGCATGACTGGACTTTTTTCAAATCCATTCTGATAGCATAATGTTTTACAGACTCGAGACTGTCATTTCGAAACTAGTGCAACGATGATAATACGGGTTTCTTCATGGATTCTATGGATTAGAGTTTGAAGTAAAAACCGCGAAATTTCAAACCACTGATTATACTCCATCCAAACTCGATTTTGATTCGTCTCCGCTGGAACTTTAAGGAGTCGGTCTTCTAAAAAGCAGTGGTTAGTGTATTCGATGGATTATAACTGTAGCCACTGCAGAAGCCGAGATTCCGAAGTTATTTTGACTCAAAAAGCGCTGGAATCAGGTTAGGTATAATTGTCTCGTAATACATGATGGTCATGTTGCATAACTAGGTATTTTTAAGTTTGTATGTCCCATCACTTCAATGACAACAGCCTACGACACCATCTAGGCACATTGTGTCATTTCAAATTATGATGAGCCGTTGCCTATGATATTACACTATTTTACAACTGTATTTGTGCATTCCATGCATGTCCCTACCCTTCTAATTCGATGCTATAATTAATTTGTTCAAGGAATAACAAAACAGTAGTTTTTGAAAGTCGGTACCTCATCAGAAAATTGATTCAATTGAAACTGAAATCCGCCGAACTCTCTCTAATCCAACGAGGACGGATATTATAAAGTCCTCATATTATCCTCGTCAAATTCGTTCTCAAAAACCAATGCTCTAATCAATGATGTGTGGCTTATTTTCGTGCATATACGAAAGCGTAATAAATAACTAGTAAAATGTAGCAAATTAGATGGGAAAACGTAGCAAAAAATTATTTCAGTCATGTAAACATGGATGTCGAAACGAACTACCTACCTAGTAAATCGTTGATTTGAACGCTAACCACCCGAATTCGGATGGTCAGTTTTGATCGTTGTGGGTGAAACCGAATGTCGTCGTTTAACAGCTGAGATCATCGGTTTAATGAGTAAACGTTGATTAAAAACTTTGGTAAAACCGGCATGAGGTGATCAGACTGGCTTCAGTTTACTCTTACCTCAAGCAACGAGTGAGGAAACACGAATCACTGCGTTCTAGTGCATTCCAGCAGTTAGACAGATATATTCATCATTGTTGAATTCTTATAATAAAGTAGGTACTTATATAATGCGATAATCAGCAAAACATCAAATCACTGAATTGGAACAACGGGTGAAGTAGTGTTGAATATCTTACTCTCATATAATCCTGCAATTAGAATGTTATAATTATCGCTGAATGTATGATATAAGTAAATTGAGGTGATCAGGAGGGCTTCAGTTTACTCTTACCTCAACTACTGAGTACCTATTACACGAATTATTGCATTCTTATGCGTTCTAAACATTAGGCTGATACTATTATCACTGTAGGATGGCTATGATAGGTAAAGTACTAAAATATTAAGACAATCAGTGCAACTGCGTGGTAGAGCTAATTATTACTGAAGGAATGGTATGGGAGATAAAGTAAATGGGGAATTTTCATGGTTGTTTTATTTACTCAATAGAAAGATCAAAGCGAGAGCTTTCTAAAAATGTGCCATATGATGAGAATCTGACCAGTGAAACGGCTCTTAAGATTTCATCAGCACGATGACGTCACGGGGGCCGTGACTTAAACCAATGTGATAAGGGCTTATACGCACTCCAAAAGCAATCAACAGTTAAATCAAGTTTCAAACGTAAACGACTCATGGCTATGATACAGTTTAAACCTTGTACCCCTGGCCTCTAGAAACCAGTGGTTTATTTTGACTTAAAATACAGACAAAAACAGTGGCTACTCACAAATATTTTGTAAACTGTATTGACCTCTCACAGCAAATTAAAATGAAACTATATGGAACTAGTCCGACGACATTGAGTCTTTACTATCACGAATTGGAAAACCATAGTTTGAAAATGGTTTGGTCAATACGGTCGATATGAACGTCGGGAAGATTTCTCTTTCCCGAAATTTCTGCTGGAGATGAATTCACAATGATAAGTGATCATATATGAAACAGTAAATACCGGAGAAGATTCATTTAGGTTTCAACGCAAAAATGAAAGTGCCGGTTTGGTTTGTCTAATCCAAATAGGTATTTTGGAAACAAGAAGAAGCGTGATATTTATTTTAATGATCGATGTGCAGAGTAACAGAGGCATAAATGTGGAATTTGCATGGTTATTTTTTATTTTCTCAATAGAAAGATCTTGATGAGAGCTTTCCTCAAAGTTGCTATATGATGGGTATCTGACTAGTAATACGGTTCGTGAAATTCATTTGCATGATGACGTAACTGCCCCCGCCCGCCAGGGGGAACCCTCAGGTCTTTTGCCCTACGCCACGCGTGATCATTCAACCCGTTTATTGGCCAAACTAAATGGTCTAATGAGCTAAAAATGTCTGTTTAGGGGGTTTCAAGTGGGCTGAACCCGAATCTGAAATCAAAAGTGTGAAATTCGACCATATGGAAGTTTCCTATTGACATGTTCAGACGTGCTTTGGTTTACTCCTACCTCAATTACAGGATTAGTAAAATACACGAATCACTGCATTCTTGTGCGTTTCAGCAATTAGACGTATATTTTTATCACCGCAGGATTGCTATGATAGATAAAGTACTATAATATTATGATAGTCAGTCGAACTTCTAATCACCGAATACGAACAAAGTGCGTAGTTGGGCTGAGTCACTCATTCTTGTGCAATCCGGCACGTTATACACCTGGTCGGCTTCTGAATACGAGGGTATAATAAGGTAACCCGCCTTCCCCGTCTTTAAATGTTAATTCGATATCGGGTTGACTTTTAGATCCGGCGGCACCTCTCAATCACCACCGCCGGGGTCCGGCTTCAACTCCAATTAGCAAGTGCGCGTATGTGAAACGGGCTAGACGTGGCGAATGTTGCTCAACAAAAGGTTGAGAAAGCCTGATGGACCACCCACCTGCTGTTCTCCTAATTGTCAACCATCGCACCGATGTATCGCATCTCCATGGCCGTAAGTCCGCCCCTACAAGCCCACGGTTGTAAGTAGCAATAGGTGCCGCTGATAACAGAACTCCTTATATGAATACAGTTGCTTTATACTAACAGCAATGGCGTTCAGTTGAGTTAAACCCAACGATAGAATAACAATATTTATTCTTCCTGACCGAACAAGTCCTAGCTGCTCTTGGAAAAGAAAAAACATCGGGCCAGCTTTGGTGTCTTGGTGAAAATGTCAGCTGTCATTTCTTCCGTCGGAAATTAATTGATTTTAAAGTCGCCATTCTCAACCATTTCTCTGACGAAATGCATTTTTATGGCGATATTATGTCCACTGACTACAGGATTTAGAGCCCATCATATTGCAGCGTGATTGTCCGTCAATATTTCAATGGTTTTTTCATTCAGTCCAACGTAGTTTGCTAAATTTTTTAAATGAATCGCTTCGCTTGCAGGCTCACTAAGCGCCATTTATTCACTGTATGCAGTGGATTTTGCTACAGTACGCTGTTTTCTTGCTTCCCACAGTGACCTTCAGTTACAGTGACATTCTCTGTAATATTAGGGAACTTTTTTGTGTTGGAATTTCACATTTTTGACCTCAGATTCGGATTCAGCGCACTTAAAAACCCCTTAGTTATAATTTTCAGCTCAAAAGACCGTTTAGTTTGGCTAATAAACGGGTAGGAAGATCACGAGTGACGTAGTAGTGCATGAGAGGGCGGGGGCAGTTACGTCATCATGCAAATTAATTGCAAGAGCCGTATTACTGGTCAGATACCCATCATATAGCAACTTTTCGGAAAGCTCTCATCAAGATCTTTCTATTGAGCAAATAAGAAATAACCATGCACATTCCCCATTTATGCCTCTGTTACTCTGCACATCGATCATTATAATAAATATCACGTTTCTTTTTGTTTCAAAAATATTTCGATTAAACAAACCAAACCTGCACTTTCATTTTTGCGTTGAAACCTAATTACACCTTCTTCGACATTTACTGTTTTATACATGATCACTTGTCGTCGTGAATTCACTCTCATTAAAAGCTCCAGCAGAAATTTCGGGAATGATGAATCTTCCCGACGTTCATATCGACCGTATTGACTGGACCGTTTTCAAAAAATGGTTCTCCAATTTGTGCTAGTAAAGGCTTAATGTCGTCGGATAGTTTCAAGTAGTTTCATTTAAATTCGCTGTGAGAGGTATATACAGTTTACGAAATATTTGTGAATAGCCACTGTTTTTGTCAGTATTTGAAGTCAAAATAGACCACTGGTTTCTAGAGGCCAGGGGTACAAGTCAAGGTTTAAATTGTAACATAACCAAGCCTCGTTTACGTTTGAAACTTGGTTTAACTGCTGATTGCTTTTGGAGTGCGTACACACAGCCCTTATCACATTGGTTTAGGAAAATGGAGTTTAAACGTCAAAAAAAGAGAAGGAAAACAAAAAGACAGCACAAACTCTTGGAACAGCAAAGATAGTAATAGTTCCAACCTGCAAACCCCAGATTTTGGACATCCTTTGTAATCTTATGATAGAGGAAGTGAATGAAATGAAATGAAAAAAGTTGTACTTCGCAATTAAGTAAAAAAAAAGTATACACAATGTACAAATTCAAAACATACAATAGAAACTATTCCCCTATGTGGGCAAATGCCCGTGTTAGGGAGAAGAGTCGCGCTGGCGAGCTATTTATTCGCGAAGAAATAAATAAGCGTTAGTTATAATTCAAGAAATAAATAAAAACAATCAATAAATACACTCAAGAAATAAATGGACACCAAATTGCGTTACCTATTTCCTTAGTAATAAATTAATACAATGTTATTATTACAGGTCAAGATTATTAATGAAGGACGATTTCAACAACTTATTAATTTGAAGAGGGTTATCAAATAATTTCTTTTTTAAATTCCACGGAAGCAAATTATATTCTTTTAAGCCCTTGTACCTATAGATACTTTGCGCCGCCGTTGTGCGGTATTTAGGAAGTACCTTGTGCCCCGAAATCAGTTGAAATCGAGTAGGAGTCTGGTGTTGCGGGAAATTAAAAGAGCCCTCCTTCAAGATTTTTTTAATTGAAGCAAGTTTAATTAAATTGGGTAGGTTTAAAATGTTCATTTGTTTGAATAAAGGCAAGGTATGGGCTAAATAGCTGCCATTTGAAATTATTCGAATAAGGGTTTTTTTAGTCAAAATTATCGGTCTCAGTATCGTGGCACAAGCACTTCCCCAGGCTGGCAAAGCATAAAGAATTATTGATTGGGCAAGAGCAAAGTAGATCATTCTAAGAAGCGATCTGGACAGCACTGATCTTAATCTGGCAAAAACATATATATGAGGTTCCGTAGGTTTATATTAACATGGGCTACTTGTTTTTGCCATTTCATGCTTGATTAAAAAAATACGCCTAAATACTTAACATCAGAACTTTGGCTTATTTTAGGACATGGTAAGCACAAGGATAAATCACAATCTGCTGTATGGACAAGGATGTCGGGCATGAGTGGGATCATATCATGAGGCTTGGAAAGATAGAATGGCAAATAAACTGTTTTTTTTTTTTCAAATTGAGAGATAACTTATTAGCAATAAGCCACGAATTCACGATCTGCAGACCTCTCCCAGCACGGGCGTAAGTAGTTTCCCACCTTTCGCTGCTAAAAAAAAGCACCGTATCGTCTGCAAACATTAAGGGCTCACCTGGGAAATCCAAGTGCCCTAATTCATTGACATACATTACGAAAAAAATATTGCCCAGGACCGTGCCCTGAGGAACCCCAAAGGACGTACTGCTAGCAAAAGAACTCAGAGTACCATTTAGCTTGATCATTTGTTTTCTATTATCGAGGTAAGATTTTATCCAGTTATATTCTGCACATATTATTCCAAACTTATGTAGTTTTTATAAAAATAAGCTATGCGAAATCGTGCCGAATGCCTTACTAAGGTCCAAGAAGATAGCAAGAGATAAATGTGTTGGTTCCACCGGTGTTCGGGTTAGTCCAGCAGAGCAGCTTTTGCCTCCTCACTACCGAAGGTAGGGAAGCTTTGTGCTTTCCGAAATCAGAATTTCCACTTGCTTTTTGCGTTTCAGAGCTTGCTGATCAATTTTGGTTCAGTGACAGTCTGTCTGTCTGAGGTAAATCCTTGTCACGCCCAAAACTAAATCAAGTTTCAGTTTGATTCCGATGAAATTTTCAGAGATTGTGGGGGTTAGCTCCTAGACGGCCCCCTATAATTTTTAATACCGTCGAATCAACAGTAGCCTATGCGCATTCGCAAACGTGAATTTATCAGAACACCGATTTCTTGTCATCTGTTAGTCCGATTTCGTTCAAACTCGGTAGGTGATTTGGTACATGTTCCAGGAAAATGCCGTATAAATTATATTGCAATTGATAGAGTAATAACCATTGCGCATGCGCAAAACTAATCGATTATCACAGAAAAAACTCCGAGTATAATGGAACGATTTTGATGAAATTTTCAGGGGTTGTGCGGGCTGGCTTCTAGACGGTCCCCCATATCTTCATTGCCATCACTTAAATTGTAGTCCGTGCACATGCGTAGACGTAAATTTATTATAACATCGATTTCTTATCATCTATTGGTCCGATTTCGTTCAATCTCGGGGAGTAGATACATTGATATATATGTTCTAGAAACATTGCCGATGAATTATATGGAGATTGGTGGAGTAATACCTATAGCTCATGTGCAAAAATAAAACTGATTGACTCAGACAAAACACTGAGGTTAATGGTCCAATTTTTATGAAATTTTCAAGGATTGTGTGGTTTAGCTCTTAGACGTTCCCCTATAAATTTCTTCGCCGTTGGAGTAATAGTAGGCTGTGCGCATGCGCAAACGTTAATTTCTTATAACGTCGACTTATCAATCATTTCGACTCGTACTTTGTTCTTCAACTAATTCTATACGTTCATGCTGCGATGTGTGAGGAAACTATTCTGCCCACCAAACTTGGCAGACGGTTTTCTTGAGTGTTTCAACAATCTTTTTCTCGTTCAACTGAAATTTTCATTTGTTTTATGTAATTGGTCTGTCCCATCGTTTGTTGAAATTGGAGAAAAACAAAGTAACAAATTTTAGTAAATCTGGTAATAGTATTTTATTGCACTCCGTTAAAATTATTCCGGAGTAATAATAAACCGGAAGTACGGATCCCGTTAAGACTAATAGCTGAGTTCAACAGTTCCTCGTCAATCCATTCTGGAAATGATTTGGGCCTTCCCAGCAGAGACGTCCTTGGAAACACCTTTGTCAATTCTACAATATATTCATTATCAGAAATATGTATCTTCTGATCCGTACTCATTTCATCAACAATGTAACTCAGCCGTCGTGGTTGAGGATTTCGTATGAATCATTAAATTACCTTCTATATCACCTCTCTTCACGAAGATAGCAATCAACTCTCCCAAATGGACACCTAGTGATCAACTGCCTTCAGGTAATTATTGTTTTCAATAACTATATTATAATAAAGAGCAGTATAGGTTTTATAAGACTCGATCTGAACTGACATCAACACCTCAGGAAATCATCAAAACATCAGTAAATGTGCAGCATGAAATATAAACCAGCTGTAAGGAAAAACCCTTGAAATTCATTCTTCTGAAGGTCATACTTCATAAAGACGAGCGGTGAAAGACAGGCATTGTCCGTGCTGTCATTACGCGAGTTTTGCAGTTACGCAAATTTGTGGGGCAAAAAAAGTTGATTAAGTAGGTACCTACTTCAATTTTTGTCCATGGAAGTACATGATGAATAACAAGTAATAATATACGGAAAGTAGGTAGTGTATGCCTACCTCTGTAGGTACTAACTTTTCCAAAGGAGATACCTACCTGATATTCCCTTCTGGAAGAGCTCTCATGGCACGTCCTTTCACATGACCACTTACAAAGGACTCACAAAGATTTTTAGTTTCTTAATTGATTGAAAAACGGTTCTGAAAACTGAATAACCCACAACATTTTGGCGGCTGATGTATGGAACTTCTAACACTTGTTTGTCAACTTCCCAACACGAATTTCATTGGGATCTCGACCGCACAAACTAATCTTGCATTCACAACTTTTCAGGTTATTGCCAGATTATATCTTGATATAAATCGCATAAAATTGATTACCTGGCATAATAAAATATACTGAACTAGTAACTAGGTAAATTCTGAACCGTAAGAAAGTAGGTATATAGGTGGTGACCCCTAATGACGCTTTTTCGTATAGTTTACTCGTATCATGACAACGAGGTGAAATCACTTCAAAAATTAAGTTCTTAGCCTTGCCTCGATGTCGAAGTCTCGATAATATCGCCTGTAGGGTGACAAACAG
Organism: Adelphocoris suturalis; assembly: GCA_030762985.1. Taxonomy (NCBI): domain Eukaryota; kingdom Metazoa; phylum Arthropoda; class Insecta; order Hemiptera; family Miridae; genus Adelphocoris; species Adelphocoris suturalis. The sequence continues at coordinate 57,865,404 of CM061048.1, forward strand.
AATTTTCTGACTGACTCATATAATTCAGAATTTGACAATTTATGTGTAAAGAATTACAAAAAATGTTTATCAATTTTTGAATATTGAGAATTCCTTTTATCCCAGATATATCGACAAAGGAGGCATTCTTTCCATCATCCACTTGTTGTTCAGAACTCCACTGACCCAATCACCGTCCCTTTCAAAGGGCGAGGGAGTCCAGGTGGGTCCTTTTTTCAGGTATTTAAAAAAATACGAAAAAAAAAGATTGAACGGTGGAGAAGAAGAAAATCTAGACGCCGGCAGTCGTCTTTCTTTTGTCGTAAAACAAAAGAGGTGTAGTGTATATCCTGAACGGAGGACCTCTCCATCTGCCCACATCCATCCCTTTCGGTAGGCCAAACCAATACCATTTCGAAGCGTTTTGTTCCTTTCATGAATGTCCCTTCGACCTATTCGTCCACCAAATGATCCTTCCATTCACGCCAGATGAAATCTGGGACACTTCTGTCGAGGCTTTTATAATTCTGGTCTATTCCAACCTGCCTAATACCTATCAGCCCTGAGGCCACAACACGTTGGGAGCCCCGGATTCAGTTTTGGGCGATTATCATGCATTTTTTTGTGCGTATCGACTAGTTCATATTCAACGGTGAAGTAGAAAAGGAAAACAACTGCCCCAAGACTATTGAATACTCTTGGTTTATTGTTTATTAATTTAATGTATTCGAACATGTATGTTCCTTACATTCGAGTATGCTTTACAAAAAATACATAATTGAAACAGTTGTAGTGTAAACATAACTTAGTGTTTGCAATACCCAGTTGAATCAACTATAAGAGTAAAAAATTTAGAAATTGATCGTGGTGTCCAGTTACATGATTTACTCACAATTAATGATAATCTATTCAGTATTATAGTGTTAGTAGAAATTTCAAATATTATATGAATTACAAATTAATGTAACATTCATTATTAATTCAGCTTATTCTCTTTACCTTATAAATATAGGAAACAACAATAAAATGAAACACACAATGAACTTCATAAATCATTTAAAAACACTCAAGCCGTTAACATAGGCAGTACCAGTATATATAAGCGAGTTAATCCTTCAGTCAAACAATCATAAATTTCTCAGTTCGCGAACTTCACTTAAGAAGAAATATAGCCTTTTTATCTCAAATTCACTTGGTACTGACAAAAAATTTATCAAGTTTCCTGTACCCCCATCAAGTCCGAGTTTATTATTTTCTATAATGAACCGTGATCGATCTAGGAAATCTAAAAATTCAAACCTCCTCTTCTACCTCCACCCCCCACACATTTGTTGGTTTTCGTCTCAAGATGCGTAGAATCGAAAAATCAAATAAAAATAGTACTATATAAATTAATCCGCTCGTCCACCATACTTCGTTAACCGTTCGAAGTATTTTTCAGATACATCTGGACCAAAAATTATAAAATTTCACACAAAAATCATACATCGGCCAGGGATGTGCCAATGACGTTCGGCATCACTTTCGATCATCCCTGAGGGCTAGAATTTAAGGTCCGAATTATTATAAAATCGAGATCTCAAAATCTTCTTAGGTAAGAATAATATTATTTGTTTATGTGTCATCTACAATATCATCCCGAAAAATCTATTGAAACCACCTGGTTCTCCGTGAGTGTTAGAACTTTCATTTTCACCGTGCAACGTAGACGGCCTCTCGACATTCGCCGATAGTGAACAAACCTTTAACGAATTTTAGCGGAAAATGAAGATATTGCAATGGCTCCAAAAAATATAACCTCATAATTTTCGAAAATTTCCTTTATTGGAATCCGTTTTAAGGATTTTGAAACGAATCCTAGGGCTTGACGCTTTTTCATGCGTATAAATATATGTTACAGGGTAATAGGTTCGTAGAATTGGGTTAAACTAGATGGAAACTGGGACGCCTTTCTTCAATCTGAATTCGTTCAAGAAATACGTTTTTTTTTCGATAAGTACAACTACGTTTTTGACATGAAACCACATTTTCTTCTTTCAAATCAGCTTTTCTGTACTTTTGACCTAATTTCCGGAATCACCGTTAAACTGAATTTAAGAAAAAATTAATATATATTTAACACCATTCAGACTCATTTATCATAAACCGAACGTTAATTATACTAAAAATGGGTAAATTTAAGAAATGTTTTGAAACTAGCCAAACCAAAAAGAAAAAAAATTAATTTTTCCAGAAAACACATGATTTTATGGAAATAACCTTTTTTTTAAGCAATAAAACATAATTTTCTTCCCTATTAGCAAAGAAGAATTTGAATATCAGCAGATATTTACTATATCGTTAGAAGCAGTCTTGTGAAAGTTGACGGTCTCCGAAGAATAATTTCGAGGGAGTGACTGATTTTTAAATATGATTTAAATTTCCTTATTTCAAAAAGAATGTTAACATTCCATAAATGTCAAAATTTGGGAAAAGTTTATTTTATTCAAATTAAATAATTAAATTATTCATTTTCATTCATTAATAATTTTTTCATTATTTATTTATTTGTTTTGCTATTTTTAACTGAAAATTATGTTAACGTTCATTTTTGTTTCAATTGACGAAAGCAAAAGCTTCCCTATACGGGAGAATAAGAGCTTCAATTTGTAATCACCTAATCGAACATTTCATCTTTTCTCATGAAATCATTTTTACAGTGCTACCCTATACGGCGATTTGAATGATCAGTTACTGGGGAAAGGCGTCTTATCAGAATCTCGATCTGAACATCATATGTGTTGCTAGCGGGCCGGGGGGGGGGGGGGGGGGGGGGTATTGGCAGGCCGAAGGGAGAAAGCAAGTTGTAAACGCGAGCTGTGGGGCGGGTCATATAATCCTCCCAGGTCACGTGGAGTCAGGGCTTTCCTATAACTTTGTAGGAAATATTACTGGATTTCTTCGTCAAAAAGGATTTTGATGACCACGTTACGCTCTCGAGTGTGACAACTCCTCGAGCAGACATAATAGTGCAGCTTTCTCTAACTTTAATTTTATATCCTGTCTACCCGAAAACCTGGAAAAAATAAATCAATAAAACTGGTGGCGCGCAGCAACATCAACACAGATTGTAGTAGGTATTTGTGCGATTTTATGAATAATAAAACTTTAATTGCAATCCTGCATCAAATCGGTAGGCCCAACGGAAAACGAATTGAAGAAAAGATTCCACGAGACCCTAATTTGGAAAGAAATCAGTAGGTACCTACCTAATTGATTTAGAATTGTATGTAATTGATTTGATACCTAATGGTATATAACTGATTTGATAATGGTATATAATTGATTTTGAATTGTTCGACAATCTTTAAACGAAAACGATCTATAAAATGAGCACTGTTTGCCCAAACACAAGTTCTTTATTTCTGAAGTTTAACGCATTTTTTTATGTATGTATGTATATTATGTATGTATGTATGTGGGTATCACCACCCGCGTCCTGAGGGGTTCTTACTTGAACTGGTGGTCATTTTATAGGGGCACTTCCTTTCATCCCATTCTTCCTCCTCGTCCTGCAACTTCCCTTATCCCTAGAGCCGACGTCGGGTAAACCTGGGCGTCCTCACCACTTTTTTCTTTTATTTGTTTATTTTTCAATTTAATGGTGTGCCCCCTCCGCCTTTGAGGGGAGTTTCGTAAAAAAAGAAAAGATATGTGTCATTCCAGACGATAACTGTCCGTAGAATTGTGCTAGAAACTTCAAACAAGTTTCAAAATGTTAAGGACACAAAACGAAAGTTCAAGTTCGTTGGCCAGCATGATCGGATTACATCTTCGGGTTGAAAAATGTAGTAAAAAAGAGTTCAAAAGAAGAAAGAAAAAAGGTTCAAAAATGTAGTAAACAATTTCAAAATAGCCTGTTTTTTGCGATTTGTTGTGCGAAATAATTTTTTCAGAATACTGACATGTGGTATATTCGGAATCAGCGTAAAAATTCATATACTCGTAAGAATATGTATCAAGTTTTCAAAAATTTCAAAGTTGAAAAATCAGTCAAAAATCGAAATAATGCTGTTCGCTAGTTGTAAAAATCGGTAATATTTGCATGAAACATCTTCGAAAATTCGCTCATGGGGTCATGCTGCATGACTGGACTTTTTTTTTTTTTTTTTTTTTTTTTGTTACGAGGAATCGAATGGGCGCAGGTCACCAGACTGGGATAAATCAGGTCAGCTGAGTATCCGAGGCTAGTTTCTTTGCTATATAACCTATGAAGCTGAAATTTGAAATGGAAGCCTCTTGGGACATCTAGAAATGAATTATAAAATCTGAAACCCCCTAAAATTTTGATTTATTGAGAAAGACTATATTCCAAGTCTATATCTCGGGGAAAACCCGGCTGCATGTTGAAAGCATTTAATCGCTGCTGAATTTAGTGTTGTTTGGTCTTTTTCTGACAAAAGTTGTATGAATAATCCAAATTCATTAATTAACATTGTAGCATACTTAGCTGATAGGATTTTGTCATTGAAGAGGGTCATAATTTGGGGGTGAAAATTTCTTTAGTCCTTAGCTAGTCGGTCGCGCTCCCGGCGTTGCCGATCCAAGGAGGGGGGCGAGTGGATTATGACCTGGGCAACAGAGTACAACATAGAGAGATTTATTCTGTGAGTAAAATCATGACACGGAAAAAATATCTCCTGGAAATTGAGATCGTCCGTAGAGTTACAAGAAAAAATTATTATAATAAATGAATAACTAAATCGCCTCTATTTATTATTTATCTTCAAGTCTTCCAGACTCCAAAAAATCTATGTAACCATTTCTTCACTTCCGTGTTTACGAGATAGGCTTGTTGAAGTTTTTTGTTCATCTGAATCTTTCGAAATTTTGCTTGAGGAGATGAAAACGATCCCCAATTATTTAGGCGGTTGGAAACCATTCAAAGACTGAAATGTGAGCGGTTATCTCAAAGTCCACGTGGAAAAACTCAATGCTCATACCTTCCTGGCAAGTGAGCAGGCAGAGCTCTTTCAAAAGACTCCAATATTGTAAGTTCACTTCCTTGGAGTTATACCTCGTATCATCATCGAGACAAGTTTATCGGCGAAAACCTTGGACCCTACAGTTCGAGAGGCAAAACACCCAGTGTTTCCGTATCTACGTAGTTGGCGCTATCTCGCTATACAGCGGGCGACGTCCGTCTTGTGCGCAGTTAGACGAACCTCCAAAATTCAAATGAACGAGGGTGTTGGACAAATTCCACACACTTACTCTTAGAAGAAGACGCATGCAAATAATGGGGCTCCGAACATGAGAAGCTCGAGGTAGAGCGCAGCACATAAACAAGGACCTTTTCGATTTTGCTCTTCTTTTGTTGCGTATATAAGAGTAATGTTGACGGAGACACGTTTTAGCGAATTTTTGAAGAAAATTAAGCTATTGCTCTCGCCTCAAAATTTGTAGAATGTGAATTTTTGAAAAATTTTATGCAGAAATCCGTTTCAGGCTATTCTGAATCATATTCTGAAGTTTAACGCATTTTTTCATGTGTATGTATGTATGTATATATGTATGTGTCATTCCAGACGATAACCGTCCGTAGAATTGTGCTAGAAACTTCAAACAAATTTTAAAATGTTAAGGACACTAAACGAAAGTTCAAGTTCGTTGGATGATCGGATTACATCTTCGGGTTGAAATTTTCAAAAATGTAGTCAAAAATTTCAAAATAGCCTGTTTTTTGCGGTTGGTTGTGCGAAATAATTTTTTCAGCATACTAACATGTGGTATATTCGGAATCAGCGTAAAATTTCCTATAAGAATATGTATCAAGTTTTCAAAAATTTCAAAGTTGAAAAATCAGTCAAAAATCGAAATAATGCCGTTCACTAGTTGTAAAAATCGGTAATATTTGCATGAAACATTGTCCAAATTCAGATTGAACTACTCTTATGGAAGTATCCCTGTATAACTAATCCTAGAACCATGCTGTTTAAAACGTAGGTAGTAGGTGCTTGTTAAAAAAAAAAAAAAATGTAATCACAACTGATGAGTTTACTCTGTGAAATATTCCGTCCTCCGATTCTCTCGGTCGCTCTCTTTAATGTTTTACGCTCAACTGTTTTAGGACTTGATGTAGCTTTAATACTGACTGATAGAGCGAAAAGGGGTGACGCGAGGTATTAACAACTCACATAATATTATCATTTATAAATTGTCGGTAGTGGTTTTTTGAGGGTTGAGAATTATTAGTAGGCTTCTCAAGTTTTTAAATTTCCTTTACTGAGCACTTTCGCCATATCCGGCCTCGTCAGAGCTTAGAATAATAGTGCTGTTCTTCATATTAATAGTTGTTTTGGGGCTCCTCAACATCTCAGAAAGTACTTTGTATCGTCGTATTTGTTAGGGTAAAATGTGGAAATCTGGTGGTTTTATCACTCATTGTCCTGTTGTTGTTTCCTTATGTATGTAAGATCTTGATAACACACAATCCTAATAATAAATGTTTTTCCTCCCTCCATTTCTCAATTTAATATTAAAACTTCTACAATACTGACACCCTTACATACATAAGGAAACAACAACAGAACAATGAGTGATAAAACCACCAGGTTTCCAAATTTTACCCTAACAAATACGACGATTCAAAGTACTTTCTGAGAAGTTGAGGAGCCCCAAAACAACTATTAATATGAAGAACAGCACTATTAATCTAAGCTCTGACGAGGCCGGATATGGCGAAAGCGCTCAGTAAAGGAAATTTAAAAACTTGAGAAGCCTACTCATAATTCTCAACCCTCAAAAAACCACTACCGTCTACGGCATAGGCAACCCCCCAGAATAACATTTATAAATTCTGTTTCTAAAGTACAATATGAATAAACAATTTTTACAACGGCGGAAAATTAAGCCGTTGTGGTACATTGGCGCCCCAGATTGCAACCAAATTATGTCATTGGTCGTGTCCCCATCTCCTGCTACAATTTATGCCAACGGATATGTCTTTGATTGGGGATTTCATAACGGTTGTCCTCGAGAGTTGTAAACAAATCCTTTAACTTTAAACAAATCTCTGGGCCGCATCCCGACTAATTCCAACAAAACAACGGTTTACTTGGACCTGTGGAGAGAAGCCACTACAATGAGTTGTTGTTAACAGTCGACTGTTGTCAAAAGGATGAAAATGTTTCCTATGGAGTGGAGTAAATGATGCTATTGCTTTACGTTAAGAATATTGTAACCGGCTTATTAAAATTGTTTATAGTCCAATCAACTTAGTTTAGGAATGTATCCAGCTACGTAAGGAAGGGGAAATTGGTAGCTTGAGATGTGAACATTTATCACATAAATCAAGCGCTTTCCAACGAGTGGTGAACGATTAATAGTTTATAGTCGAGTGCCATAATGTTTATATTTATGTTCAATAAATAAGCAAGTGGGTAAACATTAGATTCGTGTAAACTGCATCGAGAGGTTCGTAGACTGTTTCGGTTGTAACTCCAGTTGGACAGTATGAACGCATTCTTGGGCGACCTACAAGAGTTTTGTTAGGTAAACTACCAGACTAGGCACCTCGAGTGAAACATAAAACTCGACGTCGAAGGGCCACCGGCACTCATGTGCGCCAATACGTGGGCCGCCGCATTCTTCCGGAGCGAGATAAACATCGGCGATCGAAGGATGCGAAAGCGATGCCGCCTTCAAACCCGCGGACAGCCCATAAACGGGGGAGAGTAAACAGGAAAATAACCCTCCGTGCACTGAGTCACTTGATTGTATGAAATGCCCCGTCGTATAAACTCAAACTGTCGCCGACGCAAGGCCGCAGGCCGGTGGGGTCCGTTCTCGCGTCTCGAGCCGGCCAATCAACCGACGTCCGTTTTTGGTCGCATCCTCGACCCGAAGATGAGTTTGCAGGTTGTGGGATCCGCAACATCATTTTCTAACGGGGCCCTCGTTGAACCCGTTAATAACTGATATATTTGTGCATAATTAGCAGGTTCGTAACAACTAGGAGGCTTCGTCCTAATCGATGGAGCGCTTGACGAAGAGACACAACCGAGCCGCTGATGATGACTGGATACTTAGAAGTGCAAGCTTCAATACTTTCCTGACGATCAAAGCAAAATGTAAAATACTAAGAATAAAGAGACAAGTGAAAATCAACTGAGGAAACATAGATATTTTTGACATGGGTATGTCTTTGCTCTGGGGGGTCAACCAAAAATTTCCGTGACGCAAAATTTGTGTCACAATTTCAGTGTTTTTCACGTACAACCCAGCCGTTGCTAGGGGAATGGAACTTCCGCAGTTTTCATCGCACAGAAATCGTTCGCCACTCGTTGGAAAGCGCTTGATTTATGTGATAAATGTTCACATCTCAAGCTACCGATTTCCCCCTCCTTACGTACCTGGCTACATTCCTAATCTAAGTTGATTGGACTATAAACAATTTTAATAAGCCGGTTACAATATTCTTAACGTAAAGCAATCGCATCATTTACTCCACTCCATAGGAAACATTTTCATCTCTTGACAACAGTCGACTGTTAACAACAACTCCTTGTAGTGGCTTCTCTTCACAGTTATTTTCAACGTTTCTATAAGTAAACCGTTGTTTTGTTGGAATTAGTCGGGATGCGGCCCAGGGATTTGTTTAAAGTTAAAGGATTTGTTTACAACTCTCGAGGACAACCGTTATGGAATCCCCAATCTAAGACATATCCATGTAACATGGTATCTGCTTGTAAAGCAGATAGTGGAACTCGTTTACGAGTTTTAATTTTGAGACGAGAGGATGGTCAACCATCAAGGAAAAGAATGTATTCACTTTAGTTATTTCACAGCTACAGATACCGTTTCTGGCCTTTGGAGGTGTGTACCTTATGCAACTCCGGGATGGTAGAGGACCTACACCATATATTGGTTGTTTGCCCCATCTACCGTTCAGCAAGGAACCAGTTTGTGCCATTCGTGAATGGATCATCTATGGAGAACTTTCACCAGGCCGTCTTCACCGCCATAGATGCCCGAAAATCAATGTCCCCGTTCAAGTTTTTTTTAGAGAAATTTGCGATCTAAAAGCTTTTTGTTTGTATCGCACAATTTTTACTAACCCCCAGCCGCAAGACAAGATAATGTAAAAACAGTTCCAGTCATGCAGCATGATCGTATGAGCAAATTTTCGTAAAATCTATTATTTTTAAAGAAAAAGATGCATTCTAGATACCAATCTCCTATTCAAGTAGAGGTTTTGAATTTTTGCCTTTTTTGCAGTTTGTAGCAAATTTTGATGAATTTTAATCACATTTTTCAGTATAATTTTGTACATAAATTTTTGAATGTTTTATTCTGGTGAAATGGCTCTCGCTTCGCTCGCAAGGTACCAGTGTACCTGCTCGCAACATTGTGAAACACACAGTCATCGAACCCCAAACACGTCTTCCTGGAGCCTTCTTGCGTCCACAGCACAATTAATTTCTCATTTTAATCGCTTCGCCTCGCTTCCCCTCGCATTTTGACCGACATCCCGTCACTTTTTTCGATATCCGATTTCGGATTCATATTTGGCGGACCCAAAGCTGTATTTCGCCTGCGAAAATCGTCCCGAAAAACGTACCTTTATGGAGTATATTTTAATCGGACTTTTCGAGAAAACGGGTCATTTCCCGATACTTTTTTCGCGTCTGATCGCGCTGTCGTCTTCCTTGTAGAAAAACCCACGAAACTGGTATTTTTCCGGAATTTTCAACTGCCGTTTAGAGGGGTAGAGGAAGCGGGGAAGTGGAAAAAGCGCATATTAACCGTTACGTTGACCCTCCTCCCGCCCTACGGCCCATGGTTCGGGTGGGATTAGAAAATTTTTAATTCGCTCATGCCCCCTTTCGGAAAATCCCAAGAAGATCCCACCACTCAGCCTTTTGGCCGTGCATGGACACGACAGACAAACAAACAGACGGAGTTTCATTCTTATAAATAGTATAGATAGAGATAGAGATAAACTTTATTTGAGCAATTATCTACCAAAAAATATAAATTCAACAATTGTTAGCCATTTTTATTGATTTTTTTGGTACATTTTTGAAATGTGACCACTTTTTTTTTAACGTAGGCAGGTGAGGAAATCTTTAAGATCCTAAGGTGGTAATCGGATCTCGTAAGATACCCAAGAGGGACCGCACTCCGGGTCATGTTAGATTCACACACACTAAAACCTTACCTTCCTTTTCCCACCTTGGAACTCAGCCTGGAACTGTTTAACACATTACTTCAGGCCGAGTCCTTGAGAAATTTCTTCAGTCCTGTCTATCCATGTGCTCCCTCCTACTCTGCCTCTCCCGTTCCAAGATGATCTTTTCTGGAGGATGTCTTCAACGTAGGCAGCTACAAAATTCCATTTTTGCTCTCATTCAATCATTCTGGCTACTACCACCTCCGGTGTCACGTCTTGAGGTAGTAATTCCAAAGCATCCTGCTGCCTTCTTTCTGTAGCCCATCGCTTACATACAAAGAAAGTATGGAGCACTTCATCGTCCATTTCCTGGCAGTATGGACATATTCGGGAGTCTACTTTTCCCATTTTATAGAGATATGCGTAAAACAGCCCATGACCAGAAAGGAACTGAGTCAGGAAAAAGTTTACTTTTCCATGTTTTCTATCTAGCCACACCTTGATCTGAGGAATCAAGCGTGCTGTCCATCTCCCTCTCTGCTCTACAGTCCACATTTCCTGCCATCTTGCCATTGTATATTCTCTCTCTTCAGCGGCTAAATGAGCTCTTTCTCCTTCCTCTCTTCTATCAAAGATTCGTTTGCGTTCTGCAGCCAATAGATGGATTGGGATGCTGCTTGTAAGTACGAGTATGGCTGGCTCTGACACTGTTCTGTAGGCACATGCAATCTTCAGTGTAGGCACATGCAATCCTCAGTGTAGGCACATGCAATCCTCAGTAGGCACATGCAATCCTCAATGTGACCACTTTAATGTGCTAAAAAAGTGCCGACCAACAAACTCATCCTTTCACTTGAATAGATTGATTTTTGGCGCAAGGAAGGAATTTTTATCTCAATGCTAAGGAGAGTTATCGTCTGGAAGGACACATATATTATCTAAATATATGTATAAAAGTAAAAAGCGTTAAACTCTAGGATTCGTTTCAGAATGCCTCAAAACGGATTTTGATGATGATATTTTTCAAAAATTTTTATTTTAAAGTTCTTGAAGCCATTACAATATTTCATTTTCCACGGAAATTCGCTAATACGAAATTTTGCTAAAACCACTTGTGAAGCCTTTAAACTCATGTTTTCCTAAGAGATGATTGAATGTTAGTGAGATAATGTTCTAATTCAACTCGACTTTCAGAAAATGTTTCGTGTAGCATGTCTAAACATGAATTTTAATGGAAAAAATCAATTAGGTATTTGATTTTTAACATTCTTTTCTCCATGCAATTATTTTCGGAAATTCGTTAAACTCGAATTGGCCATATTCCTATTCCTAACTCATTTATCCCACTCATTAAACTCTATTGCAACTGAAGGTTGACAATTGTGGACGGACTTCAGCCTTATTGTACAGTTGACTCTAAATACAGATTTCTTCTTACAGAACCCAAGTATATTGATATTCAGTGACGAATCTTATTACCAGGTCTTAATATTAGCCCCATCACATAAATATCATTTTAATTCACCTGCAAACGCCGGACCTTCAGCTTACACCTACGACCCATTCGCGGCTACACTTCCCGAATTTCTTGAAGTGGGACACGACACGTCCCGAGGCTATCTGCCTGCTTAACAGATTGCTAAGTTGGGTTGGGAGCATTCACACGATAAATCTTGTTACTGCGTTGGAAAAAATACTTTATTGTTCTTCGCATATAGACACAGGTTTTTTGTTACTCAAAAATTAACAATTAATCATTTTGGTGAAGAATACAAATAAAATTTATATTATGGGTGTAGGTGTGATTTACGTAGATGGGAAAGTATATCGTAGTTATCTACATGATGTGTAGATGCCAACGATGGTTCTAAATTGTATCATTCATATCTACTTCAAGGAGTGATATTTAGATATTAAAAATTTGTTTTTTCATGTTTCACTTAGGTACCTATCCATTCTCCTAATTCAATGGTTCCCAACTAAACTTCAAATAGGATCCACCGAATGAGACTTTCGAGATTCGTGGCCCTCGATTCATATTTTATAGGTGCTTATCAACCTGCACACTGCAGATATTCACCCTCATTTCTTTCAAAGCAGCCATCACTTAATTCGATACCTATATAAAAATATGCATAATGAGTTATCAGAAATCCATGCACTCTTATGAGTTTTCATGATTAAAATGAATAAATATTATGAAATGAATAAGGTAGGTAGGTACAATATATTCAAATAGCCCTGGGAAAAAAGAAAATATATAACCATTCGTATTTGGAAATCTACGTTACTTAGCTCAGTGAACCAAGTAGGTTATATTTGCGGAGGAAGCAGAAGCTAGAGTGTCTTCCGCTTCGGACAGTTTCAGCCAATATTTCCGCATGTTTCACGTCCATTGCGAAGTTACGTACATACTTGAAATAAGTACTTTTGGTTTCTGCAACATGTAAAAAGTAGCTTAATCAGCAGGCCCTCTAGTTGCAATGGGTAACTACTTTTTTTCCCTTCCACTCTGACGAGGTCTCCATGGTCTGTACATATATATGTATGTCTGTGTGACTATTTCGCTGCAAGTACAGGCTGTGCTGAACGCGAGTTGAATTTATTATTCTCGATATATATATTGTAAATTTATATATTTCGGAATCGAAATACTCGTAATATGTCATTTATCTCACTTCCATCAATATCCTGAATCATCTGGAGTTAAAATAATAGTTTTATGCTTACATTTATCATATGAATAAAGTTCATTGTAGTACGAAACCTTGAATAGTCAATTGAATAGTAAGATGAGAAAACAGGAAGTAGAATGAGTAATAGATACGTACAACAGGAAAGGAAACAGAATAGAACGAGTACACCACACAGCCAGCAATTTCGGAGCTATAGTATAGCCTTGAAATTTGGTAGCCTTTAGACCCCCGAAATATTATGTTGTACATTTGCTGGTGCTGGTTCGACCAGATGTCAAACAAACTACTTCAGAATTACATGTTTGGTATGGATTACGATGGTTATTGATGTCTTGAATCGATTGCGACGACTTTCAAAGCAATCGCCGTCAATATTGGACACGACAAATCTACTATAGTTTTCGTTGTTTTTTTGGAATGCTGAATCAGATGGATTACCGTTGATCAAAGCTGACTCTTCGTTCTTATTGAAAGTATTGCCCAGGTATGTATATACCAATTTCGAGTAGGAAAATGTGAATATTTTCTAGTTCATTGCGAGCGTGGAATCTCTTGGAATCTCACATCCTCCGCAAGTTTCAGGTGCAGTGCAAACAGAGTACATAGATAGGTACTTAACAAATTTTTGGTTTCTGCAACAGGTAAAAAAGTGGATTCTGCTTCTTTGTCTAACTCCGTATGGGACCCTGATCAGCAGACCCACTAGTTTCAAATTTAACTTTTTTCCTCTTAAGGACGTTACGAACCACCTGGAACCTCTACGCGACCCACCAGTTCGGAACGGCAAATAACTAATCTATTGGTTTGATATCCATGAATCGAATAAAGAAACGTACCTATTATTAGGTTTTGAATCTGAAATAATAAATAATGGTGTAATACTCGTGATTTGCAGCCAAACATGTCAATCACTTTCCATATTGGACATTAAATTGCACTAATAATTGGAATAAAGTCCTTAGTCACGGCTACGCTTGGTAACTTACACATGACTTCTTATTCTTACCTATTTATCAGTTGAAATTTCTAATTCTGAAAATGATAGGTCTGAAAAAACACGTACGAATCCTTCTTCAAAATGATGTTTAATTTACTGAAAGTAATATGTAGAAAAACATTGGCACGCTCATCATAAGTTCAAAATTCTATATGTAAACAGATTTATACATTACAAAAAGGAACAAGAGTCAATTATTGCTGGACCATAATCATAAGAGTTGGCTAGTTCTTGGATTTTATAACTTTAAAAAATGAACCATCGTACATTATTTGTATTCACATTAAAATGTGCGTAACGATATTCACCAATTTATTAAAATTTTAATGACCCTCTGTTGTAAGGTTCCTTCTTTATTTTTCAAGTTTTATTCATTGGCCTGTTTCTTGTCTTTGTTTCTTTTTAGCTTCGATGATTTTTTGCACCCACTTAGGTATTTCTTTTCGATCATTAGAGATGTCTCGTTGCTCGTCCAACTTCGCCTTGAGTTTCTCCAACCTCTCAAGTTTGTGCTGAATTTTGATCCTTAGATGATCAGGAATATGTTTTCCTTTGGAGATCTGTTCGTATTTTTGAATAGCTTTGGCAACACGCTGACTGATTTTTCGTTTTATTTCTTCCCTTTTTGAAGGACTTAGATTCCTCCACCTCTCACGTCTTTCATCGCTGTTTCTTGATTTTTTAGAATCTCTATCATGGGAGTGATGATTCCTTGATCGACCTCTAGATCTATCTTCATCTTTTCTTTTTCTTGAGTCATCGTCATCTTTGGAACGGTCTTTAGAATTTTTGGAGTCATTTTCATCATCGTCATCTCTGGAATTATCTTTTGAATTTTTCGAGTCATTTTCATCGTCGTCTTCATTAGAATCCTTGTCCTCGTCAGTAAGATCCTTTGAATCCTTATCTTCGTCAGTGATGTCTTTGGAAGCATCATTTTTAGACTCGTTAGTTTCGTTGGTGCTTTCTATGGTTTCTTGAGTTTCATTAGATGGGATTTCATCTGATTTGTCTTCTTCTTGAGTGTTTTCATCAGATTCAACTGAAGCTGAGCCTGGTGTGGGAGAAGAAGGACCAGAACCTTGTTGACCCGGGGCTGGTGGAGTGGTACCTGGTCCTGGTTTTCCTGGCGCTGGGGGAGAAGGAGCTGATCCTGGTGCTGGGGGTGCAGGAGCTGATCCTGGTGCTGGGGGAGCAGGAGCTGATCCTGGTGTTGGGGGAGCAGGAGCTGATCCTGGTGCTGGGGGAGCAGGAGCTGATCCTGGTGCTGGGGGGAGCAGGAGCTGATCCTGGTGCTGGGGGAGCAGGAGCTGATCCTGGTGCTGGGGGAGCAGGAGCTGATCCTGGTGCTGGGGGAGCAGGAGCTGATCCTGGTGCTGGGGGAGCAGGAGCTGATCCTGGTGCTGGGGGAGCAGGAGCTGATCCTGGTGCTGGGGGAGCAGGAGCTGATCCTGGTGCTGGGGGAGCAGGAGCTGATCCTGGTGCTGGGGGAGCAGGAGCTGATCCTGGTGCTGGGGGAGCAGGAGCTGATCCTGGTGCTGGGGGAGCAGGAGCTGATCCTGGTGCTGGGGGAGCAGGAGCTGATCCTGGTGCTGGGGGAGCAGGAGCTGATCCTGGTGCTGGGGGAGCAGGAGCTGATCCTGGTGCTGGGGGAGCAGGAGCTGATCCTGGTGCTGGGGGAGCAGGAGCTGATCCTGGTGCTGGGGGAGCAGGAGCTGATCCTGGTGCTGGGGGAGCAGGAGCTGATCCTGGTGCTGGGGGAGCAGGAGCTGATCCTGGTGCTGGGGGAGCAGGAGCCGATCCTGGTGCTGGTGGAGCAGGAGCTGATCCTGGTGTTGGTGGAGCAGGAGCTGATCCTGGTGCTGAAGGAGCAGGAGCTGATCCTGGTGCTGGGGGAGCAGGAGCTGATTCTGGTGCTGGGGGAGCAGGAGCTGATCCTGGTGCTGAGGGAGCAGGAGCTGATTCTGGTGCTGGGGGAGCAGGAGCTGATCCTGGTGCTGGAGCAGGAGCTGATCCTGGTGCTGGGGGAGCAGGAGCTGATCCTGGTGCTGGGGGAGCAGGAGCTGATCCTGGTGCTGGGGGAGCAGGAGCTGATTCTGGTGCTGGGGGAGCAGGAGCTGATTCTGGTGCTGGGGGAGCAGGAGCTGATCCTGGTGCTGGGGGAGCAGGAGCTGATTCTGGTGCTGGGGGAGCAGGAGCTGATCCTGGTGCTGGGGGAGCTGGAGCTAATCCTGATTGACTTGGCGATGAAGAAGCAGAATCGGATTCTGGTTGGCTTGATGTTGAGGGGGCAGGCTCTGATTCAGGTTGGCTTGATGTTGTGGAGGCAGGATCTGATTCTGGTTGTCCAGATGCTGGTGGTGCAGGATCTGATCCTGGTTGGCTTGGTGATGGTGGAGCTGGGTCAGATTCTTGTTGAGCTGGTGATGAGGGAGCTGGATCTGATTCTGGTTGGCTTGGTGCTGGGACAGCAGGATTTGTTTCCTGTTCACTTGGTTCTGAGGGTGCAGGAGCTGATTCTGGTTGGCTTGTTGATGGGGAAGCAGGATCGGATTCTGGTTGGCTTGGTGCTGGGAGAGAGGGATCTGTTCCTTGTTCACTCGGTTCTGAGGGAGCAGGATCTAATTCTGGTTGTCCAGATGCTGGTGGTGCAGGATCTGATCCTGGTTGGCTCGGTGATGGCGGAGCTGGGTCAGATTCTGGTTGAGCTGGTGATGAGGAAGCTGGATCTGATTCAGGTTGGCTTTGTGATGGTGGAGCTGGGTCAGATTCCTGTTGAGTTGGTGATGAAGGAGCTGGATCTGATTCTGGTGGGCTTGGTGCTGGGACAGCAGCATCTGATTCTTGTTCACTAGGTTCTGAGGGAGCAGGATCTGATTCTGGTTGGCTTGGTGATGGGGAAGCAGGATCGGATTCTGGTTGGCCTGGCGCCGGGGCAGCGGGATCTGTTTCTTGTTCACTCGGTTCTGAAGGAGCAGGATCTGATTCTGGTTGGCTTGGCGATGGGGAAGCAGGATCTGATCCTGGTTGGCTTGGTGCTGGGGCAGCAGCATCTGATTCTTGTTCACTGGGTTCTGAGGGAACAAGATCTGATTCTGGTTGGCTTGGTGATGGGGAAGCAGGATCGGAGTCTGGTTGGCTTGGTGCTGGGAGAGCAGGATCTGTTTCTTGTTGGCTCGGTTCTGCGGGAGCAGGATCTGATTCTGGTTGGCTTGTTGATGTTGAAGCAGGATCAGATTCTGGTTGGCTTGGTGCTGAAGCAGCTGGATCTGTTTCTGGTTGGCTAGATGGTGGAGGAGAAAGATCAGTTTCTGTTTGAGCTGGTGATGAGAGAGCTGGATCCGTTTCTGATTGGCTTTGTGCTGGGAGAGCCGGATCTGATTCTTGTTCACTAGGTTCTGAGGGAGCAGGATCTGATTCTGGTTGGCTTGGTGATGGGGAAGCAGGATTGGAGTCTGGTTGGCTTGGTGCGGAAGGTGCAGGTTCAGATTCCTGTGGGCCTGGTGCTGGTGAAGCAAGATCTGGTTCTTGTTGTTGAGGGGCTAGAGTCGTTGGGTTTATCTCAGCAGCAGGTGGTGCTGATGTTGTTGAATCTGAATTAGGACTTGGAATTGGAGCGTCTGATCCCAAAGTGGGTGCTTCCAGATCTGAATCTGTAGCTGGGTTTTCGACATTCGATTCAGATGTTGTTACTTCAGTGTCTGAAGTGGGAAGGGATGGTTCAGTACCGGATCCAGAAGAAGTGGATGCAGGACTAGATTCAGATTGAGGTGCTGGGGAAGCAGGTTCTGATTCAGTAGCTTGGGGAGCTGAATCTGATGCTGTTGGTACAGGATTCAATTCTGATTGTGCTGTTGATTGGGTGGTAGGGTCTAATTCTGGTTGGACTGATCCTGAGGTTGTAGCATCCGACTCAGGAATTGGGTTTCCCGAACTTGACTCAGATCCTTGGCCTGATTCTGGCGCTGCAGATGTAAGATCTAATCCAGATGTTGTGAGTCCTGGTTCAGTTTCGGTTGATACAGGTGCCGGTGATGATACTTCCGACTCAGGTGCTGGTGTTTCGGGGGCTGAAGAAGGCTCTATAGCTGTGGGTCCAACAGTTGTTTCTGCCACTTCAACATCTGATGCAGGATTCACTTCAGTGATTGTAGAATCACCAGCTGGGGGCTCGGTAGATGTTGCATTGTTAACATCGGGTACGGTTTCGTTTAATGGTGCTTCAACCTTTGTAGTTGTAAATACAGTAGGTAGGATAACTATAGCGTTGGATCCACCTGGTCCTATAGTTGTATCAACGAGTTCACCATTCCACGGAATCCCATTGATAGCGTGTGCACACAGTGTGGTAGCTGCGAGCACGATTATCCATTTTATCTGAAACAGAGTAGATTAAGGAAGCATGAATATATTTTATTGCAAATCTCGGTAACAGGCTGTATGAAATTGGTTGTAACATTAATTTGTGATGTTTCTGATTTTTGCAAGGAAATATATACTGGATATGAAATAAACTAAATCTATATGGTTGGGTAGTGACAATAATTGCCAAAAAATTAATTAAATTAATAGAGAGACATCTTGACCGAAACCCACATAATACTGAAGATTATTTTAGAAATCGAATGTAAAATGCAGAATTTATCGTTTGCTTAAGCGCAGAGTCAAGTATATTGCTCTGGTGGTGATGCAACTCAGATGCGTGATCAGACTCCAACCCACATAGTTCCTAAACATTTCATCAATATTGGATGGATATTTGGAAAGTTACAGTCGTGACTTGTAACAACGACACATTTTACGTTTGCACCTGCCCTGTAATCTAAAGGCAATGAAATTTATTTTGGCATACTCAAAATTTAGCGATAAATGTACACAGGGTATTTAGAATCTAATGGTACAAACTTCAGGGGCCTATTCTTCATCTTATTTCTGATCGGAAGTTCTTCCCAGAGGAATTTTAAAACGCCTAGTTTCGATTGATTTAATTCTTAATAAATATTTGTTTATTTTACTTCCGAATCTTCCAATAGGAGCGGAAGTATTGTTTCCCTTTCAGGAGGTAAAAAATGTTTGGTTTCGTAAAATTTCTTCATTGAAATCTGTTTTGAAAGATTCTGAAGCTTTTTCATACACACACACACACACAAACACACACACACATATACATATATATATACATTAATTGCTATACAATTCTTAGGCCGACCCCCAATAATTTTTTTTAAATGTCCACCAGGGGGGCGAAGCCCCCTGATATATATATCATGGGGCGGAGCCCCTATATATATATATATATATATATATATATATAAACTTGGGTTGATTGGTTTTGTGATTGACCAAAACTAGTCTGGGGGTAGATATTTTTTATTTACTGCGACGTTTCGGTCAGGATCTGACCCTAATCATGCAGATTTCTACAACAATGAATGACGATATGTTAGTAATTAATATATTTGTAAAAGTAGGAGACGGCGGTCAATCAAGATCAGGTAGGTAACTAAATACTTACAGTTGTACAGGTGTTGCTTAAGTTTGAAAACAAGTAGTGATCCGTGAGGTGATAGAATTTATATAATATTAGTGCAATTAGAAGATAGTGATCACTACACTTTCATAAAATGATAAGAATTACGTTACAAATGTGTAGGCTATATGGGAAGGTTTACATATGGGTGGTGGTTATTGGTGCTGTTGGTAGGAGCTGTATGGATGAATGAACGTATTTACCTGATGTAAACTAATTAATGGGTGATGAGGGTATATTGTATTATTGTTGTTAAGATGAGGATATTATTTGCTATAACTGCTATGAATGAGATATCAGGCTGATAATTGGGAGGGGTTAATTAATACAATTATTTTTGTATTATTAACTTGTGATAGGTAGTTGACAACCCTTTCACATCTTTTTTGAAATTCATGTTATTTTTATTTTTTACAATCTAAGCCATCTCTCTGATTTTTCTTTTTTCATAATTTGGCTCAATGCAGCATATTTATGTCCCAATTGCCCACTTCAGGAGTGTGTTTGGTGAAAGCTACGTGTTTTGCAAATGAAGTGGTGTACCTCTCTCTTTCTGGGTTGGGGCTGTTCATGTTGAAGGCTTTCAAGTTATCATTATTGTGGACTTTTATTCGTTCAAAACCTAGTTGTTTTGTTTCTTCATAATATACTGAACCACAGTCCTGGCAGTTTGCCAAATCTGCATGACTAGGGTCAGATCCTGACCGAAACGTCGCAGTAAATAAAAAATATCTACCCTTGGACTAGTTTTGGTCAATCACAAAACCCATCAACCCAAGTTTATATATTGGACTAATCATCTCCATCACCAAAAGTATATATATATATATATATATATATATATATATATATATATATATATATATATATATATATGGGGTCGGTTTCTATTGACCAGACGATAACTCTACTTAGGATTGAGATGAAAATTCCGTTCTTGCACCAAGAATCAAGCTTTCCAATCGAAAGGATGAGCTCGTTAGCCAACACTTTTTGAGCACATTAAATTGGTTAAATTCTGAAAAAGGTACTAAAAAATTGCTAAAATAGCTAAAAACGGCTGAAAATTGTTAAATTCATATTTTTAGCAGAATTTTAGTTAAAAGAAGTTTATTAACAATGAACTAAAACACTAAAAAATGTATGTTGAAATTAATCCTGAAAAACATACCTAAATTTCATCAACATTCGCCGTAAAGTAAATAAAAACTTCAAAAATAACTAAAAATTCAAAATCTTGTTTCAATTGCCGAACAGTGTTTTGAACGAGTTTTTTTTTTTTTTTTTTTTTTTTTTTTTTGACATATTTCCGTTTTACTTAAAGTCCTGAATTTTCATAACAATTCAACAAAAAATGGTAGGATATTTATCGAAAATTCGCTCTTACGATCATGCTGTTTAGTGATTTTATCAGAACATTTTTTATTTCGGAGCTATTTGATGTGCTCAACAAGTGCTTTTCATCGAACTCGTTCTATCTTTCGGAACGTTTGATTTTTTGGTGGAAGAACGGAATTCGTATCTCAATCCTAAGGAGAAATATCGTATGGAATGGCATGATAATATACCCGAAAAAGCGCAACTTCAGGACTCATTTAAGACTACCTTAAAACGGATTTCCATGAAGAAAAAGCTTCATTTTCCAAGAAACTCACTAAAATTCTACTATTCGCTAAATTGTATTTATTTTTATTTATTCAGGTATCATTATTATTTTTTTATTTAATTTTTTTAATAATAATAATAATAATATTATTATTATTTATTTTTTTTTTTTTGTAAAAAAATCCGTGTCCTTCGTGATTAGAAAGGATTATGAAAACGTTTGCAGGATGTTGGTGTCAAAAAAGGCTTTTTCGTTAGTCGCTTTTGCCTCATAATTATGTTAAACTCCGCGGTTTTATGTTTCGTTTGAGGGTGAATAACCAAGGTTACGCCTAGAGGATCTCAAGGAATCCTCCAACATCGTGACTTGACCAAGTCCTCTACGACAACAGTGAAACCGGCTTGCTAACTTGAGAATTTACAAACTGAACGGCATTACTGAATTGTTTCTTTTTCATGTTATTTGTTAATAACAAGGATTTTACAATAACATAGCTAAGGCTGATTTCGGCAATCGAATAGTCCATAATACCGAAATAAGATGCCCACCATCACAGGTGTTGTGAGTCTCATCATGGCAGCTTAGTATTACATTATCAAAGAATGAAAGTCACAGCACCCAGGAACCCAAATTTAGTATCAAGATATTCGGTGTGAAGTTTCAATTTGAATTAGAAAATCTAACTGAGTAAACCACAAAAATTTGGTCAACATTTTGAAAGCCTAAAAAAAGTTCGAAATCATCTTTAGACAAAAATAGAGCAAAAATTAAACAAAAAATGATATATATATATATAAATGAACTAAAAACGGTTGTACACATACACATACACATTCAACGTGTATAAAAATTTTGTTGTAAATGAACTAAAAACCGTTGTACACATACACATACACATTCAACGTGTACTAAAAATTTTGAAACTTATTAATTGACCAAAAGGTGCCAATACCTACAAACTTTCAATGTTTGTGTGGATGAAGTGATTGAAAAGCGAGCTACTTACACATGAATGAAGAATCTGATGAGCATTAGAATGTGCAAGTACTAACTCGTCGCCTTGCGTTTGTAACGACATGGGTTAAGTGTAGGAAGTGAATGTGAAAAGTGAGAAAGACATGGGGATAAGTTATGCTTCTTAAACCTAGAAATATGTGTTTATTACTCGAAAAATATTACCTAACTGCCACATGATTCCCACGTACTCGTGCCTAATACAAGGTAATGAACTCCGGGCAGACAGATTTACAAATGCTTGATTATGCTTTTGTACAATACGTAATGTCATCTTGTATTGAACGATTTCTTGTGAATAAAGCTATTATTATTATTATTGTTGTAAGACTCATTTGTCTTCATTCGTTCTGCCAGTCCTTTCAGATATGTAGGTGTATATAGGTATGGAATGGTAGTCACTCGGGTGTTGTTGGGTTGGAGGATTACTGTTCCGAATGTCTTATAAATGTCTTATATACTGTTGGTCAGTAATGTTGATGTGATAGCAACTAGCAGTCAGAATCACTTTCAACTTTTTAAAATTTAGTTTATGAAATTTGGAGAAAAATCATAATTGAGGAGAACAAGCCCGAATCTTTCATTAAGTTAGGTAGATTTGAAACTGTTCTGTATCATTTAAACTGTCCCGAGAGAAAAAAATCAATGTTCTGCCTTCTAATGACATTCATTCTTTATATTAATTTAACATAGCTTACGATTTTATACCAAATGTATTGAATTTTGATTTAGAATCTCTTTGCTAAAACTCCAAAGCAATAACAAAGGGATTAAGTGACTCTATACAGTAATAGGGAAAACCCTTCACCTATTCAAACAACGATCAATTAAATATTAAAACTCGCATTTGCACAAAACTAACATTATTTTGCTATTTAGGTCAATTTTAGGCGATAAAAATTAAATCTCACCAACGTTCACCAGCTCTCTTTCGGTTTTGAATTATGATGATTATCATTTCTATTAGTGAGAAGATCGAGCAGTATAAGAAATAATTGAACTTCAGGTTTTTACTTTCAAGAAAATGGGGTGGGTAAATACATAATGGTTCAAGTACAATTCATCACTACTATAAAACGATGAAGATGCCCTCTTTAAACTATTTCCTATAATCAAGCAGTGGACTTTGAGCGAATGATTACTCTCAATAATTCAATTAAAAAAAACTTACCATCTTAAGTATTTTCAGACAAGTATAGAAGTTAACACTGATATTACTAGAAAAGAAGTGAGTTAGATCTCACTGCAACCCATATGTATATACTCACCTCCAAACCTCCCTCATGATTTACAATCGTTATCTTCATTCCGCTATTTAATTCCGTTACGTACCCGCATGGGCACTTCTCAAAAGCTGACAAATATTTTTTACCTTTATTCGCATTACGAAACCATTTGTCATGAACGCACGTCGTCAAGGTGGCGTAAACAGAGACGGCGACAAACACAGAAATTCGGTGAATCACTCGGTGATAAAGGCTCTGATGAGCCGGAAAGGGGTATCCGGAAATTTCTGCGACGAGGTTGGTAAGTAAATCGCAATTAATAGCTGATGTTCTTTTAAAAAAAAAAAAGGAAAACAAGCTATTGTGTTCACTTTGTCCGTTGATGTGTGTGTGCCCTCTTAAAATCGTTTCGAATGCCACTTCCAGACGTCCAATTTTGATGAAACTTGGTAAGGATGTAGTCTGTAATATGGCGAAGATAAAGATGTATCAGGGGCCGCTGGCGCATGAGAGGTCATTGATCAGCTGAGTGAAATCCAAAGCCTTTTTGTCTCCTATTTGACGCAGGAAGCTGAAATTTGAGAAGGAGGCTGAAGGGAGAATGCTGAAGACAACTGTAAGGTCATTGATCAGCTGATTGAGCTCCAAAGCCAAAATGTCTACCATTCAACTCAGGAATCTGAAATTTGAAAGAGAGGTTCAAGGGAGAATGCTGAAGACGACTGAGAGGTCATCGATCCGCTGAGTGAGCTCCAAAGCCATTTTATCTCCTATTCAACGCAGGAAACGTCTATTTCTCGAGGATCGTGAGCACTGATTCACCTCATTCCAAATACCGCCCAGTAATTACAGTGCATTTAAATATCCATCGACTTATGGGTAGTTTGCATTTTTTCCGGCCTGATGAAATCCCTCACTAATTTAGTCAGCTTTATGTACCTATATCTCTGGCCCTACTGAATTTATCGCCTCGATTTTTTTTTCTCTTGTCAAGGATACTGTCCTTGACAGTTTGTGTCAAGGAAACTCCGTCATGACAACAACACAAAAATACACTGCCAAGGAAATGGCACCTGAGCTTCCTCGTGACCTTCACAGTACGCCACCATTAAATTCCAGAAAACTACAAACGACCGGTTCTGGCATCAGGGAATTAATAAGGTGGGGAATTGGAAGCTGAATGGTACATATAATAAATGAAATTGATAAGGAAAATTTCGATTTTAATATAGGACCATCCAGGATGTAGTCCGCATGTTCCCTGAAAATTTCTTCTGAATCGGATCAAAACTGAAGGAGTTCTTAATTGATTTACAGGATTTCATTAATATTGAAACACCAATGAGACCCTGAAAATCTGACCGAAATCCGTTCACAATTGCCTGATTTATGACCGAAACAAGAAAATTTTGTTTGCGCCTGCGCAGAGGCTACCGTTGATTCGATCATGACGGAACTAATAGGGGACCATGTAGAGCTATACCCGCACGATCCCTAAAAATTTGAAGAAAATCGCATCAAAATTGTGGAAATTACGGCTGTTGCAAGGACCGTAACAAGAATATTTTGTTCACGCATGCGCAGAACGTACCGCTAATGCAATTATGATGATTGTCTAATAGGACCTCAAGAGATCTTACCCACTTCATCCCTGAAAATCTGACCGAAATCCGTTCAACATTGACCGAGTTATGACCGTCGCAAGGAATTCACGTTAGCGCCTGCGCAGAAGCTACCGTTGATTCGATCATGATGAAGTTGATATTGAGCTTTAACCCGCACGATTCCTGAAAATTTGTTTAAAATCGGATCAAAATTGTGGAAGTTATGGCTGTTACAAGGAAATGTGGACGGACAGACAGACAGACACGGAACCAAATTTGTTCAGGAGGCTCTGAAACGCAAAATGCGAGTGGAAATTTTGATTTTGGAGCACAACATTTTTTTTTCATTTCGAAAGTGGAAACAAAGCTTCCGCTGCCTCGTAGTCTCGGAAGCAATAGGGATGCTGTAACAAGAAAAGTAGAATGTAGCCGTAAAACTTCGAAAATAGATAAACCTACCTGATACTGTGAGTAAAATTATAGAAAATCCTTGGCACATCGTTTGTAGCATTTATTCACGCACAATTTAGAAAAAATTGTTGCGATAAGTTCAATGGTTTCGGAAAAAAAGGTACAGAAGCCTCAAAAAACGAGATTTTTCATGAAACACGATTTTCTGAAATCATCGGTGTTCAATGAGTTCCTACTTCCCAATGACCTTGCTAGAGGTGCTACAACCCTAACAATCAAGAGGAAGAAGAATTATTGGAAAAGAAACCTTTTGATAGCCTTGCTTGTTTTGTTTTCTCGTTTTGTTGTTTTCAAAGTTCCTATTATTCCTTAGGAGGAGGCAGACGACCCAGACTATCGTGCGGGCCTGTACTAGAGCAGCACGGCGCTCCGACCCATCTTCGCCAATATTTTTCAATAACTTCTCGTAGTTCAATTTTAAAAATTCTTTTTGCTTTCAATTCCAAATATAATGAATTAGTAGAAACAATTTTTTTTTAATTTTCGATTGTTTGTTCGAAAAATATGCAAACAACCCTTAAGACAAAAGAAGACAAGGGGTTTCAGGCACATTTACCCTTCCCTCAGAGGACATTGGTGGCTCCTGGCAGGATGAGGAAGGGAATCTACTCAGAGCCGAGCGCACTCATATTAGGGCACTAGTGTAATACCTATTTTATTCAAAATGCTATACTGACATCTAAAAGTAAGTCAGTTTGGGACGATCAAAGGTAAAAACGCTGCAAATTATTTCACAAAGGTTTATTATTTTTTCAATTGAGTATGATCGTAGTTTTAGTTGGCTAGCGTACGTCATAAGGCCCGTCCAGACTCCTCGGCGTGTCCTATTTCGAGTTGCCACAACCAATACTTCTATAATTATATGCGCATGTTTATATTTCTCGATTTGAGCTTCTATCTATTCAAATAGTTATTGCCTTAATAATATCATTATCTAAGTACGTACGAAAAGTCGAGAGGATATGTTATTAAATATGCGTAGCAAAAGCTTTGGAATTAACACACAAATATGACTTTGAAAAAAACATATATTCATGCCTCGAAGGAACGCCGTACCCGCCACAAGGTGCCGCGTCGCCGGCGCCTCCTCTCACTCCACCCCCCGCTCACCAACCCTCACCGCCCACCGTAACCCCCTGCCAAGCGTGCCAGGCGTGCGCGCGTCTAAAAAGACACTTTTTTGCCTGTTTTTGGCCCATAGCATCTATGAGAGTAAAGCGATCGGGATGATTAGACGTTAGGACCAACTAGACCCCAAATGGAGTCTATGTGCGAAAGAACGGTTTTTTAAAGTAAATTCTTAGGCCTTTTATGGCCCGGACGGCGGACGGCGAACGGCGGACGGCGGACGGACATTTCAAATTTGGATTCTACGCACCTTGAAACGTAAAGTGACAAAGTTTGAGGGGGGGTTATAAAAATGTTTTGCTATACGATCACATAGGCTTATTATTGAAAATAATAAACCAAAATGGCTAGGCATCGCCATCTCTGATCTCCTGATTATTCACTAAGATATTTCTTTTTCATCTTCTTTAATATGGTGAAATATGAAAAAGGTCGAGTCCTCACAACTTACTTTAGAAAATAGCAAATCTCATCACTGCTAAACAGTACCTGAATAACTTCAAGGGTCAGGTTCTTGAAACGATCCATAAAACAAGAATATAATATTACCCCATAAGATCCGTTTTCCCGCTATTTCAGTACTACACTGGTATTATAGGTAAGTATTAGTTATCCGAAGTCCACTATTAGTAGAGTCCTGAATGGCTCAATTCAGAGGTTTTAATTGAAGTTTCCGGCCAATTAGGTTCATTGACGTTCTCACCACGAATTCTCGTCACCAGCTGTAGTTATTACGTTGCAGAGTTGTAGAGTTAATGGAACTCGCCTTTCCTGACTTCTAATGGGCACTAAAATGATTGAAAGTCAACTAAATATTAGAACCTGGAGTAGTATACCTACAGTAAATAAATATATATTGAGCTTGCTGCCTAAAGGCATACCTACTCACACTGCCAGTAGCACGCCCGGGGTCGAATCAATTGCTCTAGCCTCCGCGCATGCGCAAACGAAAAATCCAAGGTAGTTAAAAGAGAAGGTCAGGGTCATCGAGGCAACGCCCACCCTTGAGTGAAGTCGCGATGACCTACTCAGTTGCTGCGGCCTGACCCCTTATCCTAGACCCGATAGTCTTAAACAAAATTTTACATCACTGAAGGATTTCCTAATCTCCAATCAGTTTATATACTTCGAGTAACTCTAACATGATTATGACATTTTTGAGTGGTAGGTGCTCTTAACAAAGAATATATATCTGCGCAAGTGCAGGAATTCACTATTTTCAGCGAATTTTCGTAGAAAATGGGGGCTTATTGTAAGTACTTCAAAAACTTTAAAATAAAAATTTTCGAAACATTTCTCCATTGAAATCCGTTTTGAGACATTCTGAGGAGAATCCGAGAGTGTAACCCTTATAGGTATGTGTGTATGTATGATTCTGAAGATTTGTGGGTGAAAATAATTCACAAGAGTTTCCTGTTTCAGAATTTATTCAATTTAGTCATGTGTGTGTTCCTCAAAATAATTCGTATATTTCAGTACCTGTAATAAAATTATCCTATACTTTCAGGGACATCACAATTATATGAAAGCATTTAAAACTAAAATTTTATCTTTTTTCTAAGATATTTTTCATGTCCATATAATCTCCGTTTTCTTTTTCTTCCTGATTCTTTCACAATAACATGTTTCAACCGAATGTCTGTGGGTGTTCCTCGTGATGCAAACAATTATGAATGTTTCTTTGGTAAATTTGAGGGTTCCTATGATTAAAACCTTCATCAAATGGATTCAATAAGTAAGAAATAATAATAATTCTTCTACCCGTATAACATTTAGCAACAGTTCAGGTTTGCAGGCCGTTCATCTAGTTCCTGGGCTTCATAAAAAATGTCACTGATAATCATCCAAGTTTTCAATATTTTGAACCATCAGAGGTTTTTCCGAGAGAGGTTCACGATCTGAAGGGGATGAGACTGAAGCTGTGAATCCAATGATTTTGCTTCCAAGATTATTCTCTATGGTTTACCTTGTATGAGCACGAACTTACGGTTTATATTTTCAACTTAAACGATTGTAATAGCTTCAAATGAGGCTAAGCATTTGACTTAAGTTTCATCTGCGGGCATGTTCAGCAACGTTCGTAGTCATTCTCATCAAAACCAGAGCTAAAAACACCATCAAGATAACCATTTTTGGTATCTGATAATTTAAAATCATTAATCAAGCTTTTGGTGTCCTTACATTCTGCGGTAGCGAATTTTATTATGAAAGAAAGATTTTTCTACGTCATTATTATTGCAGCCAAAAATTTCACAGTCGTAAAAAATTGTTTTCACAGAGATGTGACGCACAAGAATCACTTTTACTCTACATCTGTCTTGAGTAGGCATGGTGACGTCAAGGGCTTAGGGGAATCCCAATTCAGACTACCTTCTCTTTTAGCTTCCATGTAAAAACCCACGAATTAATGAAGGTTTCGACAGTTTTCATTTGGTTTCAAACATACCTTCTGGCGTTGTGCGGGTTCGGAAACCTTATATACATCGTCGGTCTCGTGTTGTTCAGGGTAACCTTTACAAATGTAAATTCTTACAATCGTCAGTTATCTTCCAATTCGATGAAACTGGTAGGGTACAGTTGTCGTATTCTGCCAACGGGAGATTTGATGTTGTCGTATGCGGCCTGCCAATTATGCGTGACCTCTTCAGACGAACGGTGAGCCTATACATGGTGATTGATAACACAAGAAGCCAACAATTCAGAAACTCACCTTCAAACTTTTTTCGACAAATTTTGTGGACTCCACCCAGGCTACGATTCTCAACCGATTTTCATGATTCTTATTTGGTTCGATTCCAATTTTAATCTAGTTGTGCAATAAACCTTGGGAATTTCGGATTTACTGTCGAGGTGTGGGGTGGGGGTGGAGGGGGTAGTTACCGATTCTTTCAGGTGGTGCCCAAGCTACAAATCACGACCGATTTTCGTGATTAATATTTTGTTCCATTAAGAATTTGATATATTTTTGAAAATTATTTCAGGAGTTTCACCTAAATGGGAGGGCGCGAATGGAGGGGCTAAAACTGATAAATCGTGGAGTTTTAACCATTCTCTCCTGATTTTCGTGATTATATTTTTGTTCAACTATGAATTCGGTCTAGTTTCGGATCGCATATCAGAAATCTCAAATTTAATTATGAAAGGGGTGAATGGAGGGGGTAATAGTAATAAATCATGATGTTTCAACTAATATCGTCAGATTTTCATGATTATTTTTTTGTTCAACTAGGAATTTGGTCTAGTTTTGGAAGGTATATCAAGAGATTCAAATTTCATTATGGAAGAGGGTGAATTAGAGGGGTTAATAGTAATAAATCGTGATTTTTTAACTATTCTCGCGAGATTTTTGTGATAGTTATTTTAATTATACTTAGTATCAATTTGATATAGTTTTGGAAATTATGTCAGGAGTTACTTATGGTTGGATACTTTTGATAGGAGTTCGCTGTTGGTGGAGGGAGTTAAAGGGATGGGGCGGTCCAAGAATTTTGGTTATTTCTCTTATTTTAACTCTCGCCAAAATTATATAAAATCCATTCATAGGGACGTCCCTGTAATGCATGCATTACTTACCAATATGTTTAATGGATAAAATGTGGAGAAAAAAAAACCACCTGCAATATGTTCTATTAGGTTCCTGTGTCGCCCGATGCCCGGTACCGCCCGTTGCGACAATAAAACCTGGAGAACGAAGCTAGGAACAGCCTGAGATAAGCGGGTTACTGAGTAGGTTATATCAGTGGCTCTGTCTTTGGAAGGGTGATGTGTCAATATCCGTTGTAAGAGAGTGGGAAATCAGGTCACCCGGACGAAGATGACACTTTGGTGAGACGTGGCTAATTCATTTGTGTCCGATATTTCAGATTGATAGGACCGGGTGGTTAAATTAGGGTTAGGTAGTTAGGATGCATGTGAGAAGGGTCACATTCTCACATGCTAGGGGTTTTCAATAAACTTGAACAAGAACAAACCCTTGTTACCTGGAATTCGCAACTCCGATGTCTATAACCATCACATAAATCTTTTCTTCTTCCACACATTCCGTTCCGCAGTTTTCACTTTAATTGCAATAGCTCTAAGTAATTTCCATCATTCCAACAATAAATCAATATCTCGGGGTAATTCAGCTGACCTTGATAACATCAGTGAGGCCAACCTAATTATTCCATGATATGGATTGTTATAGGTAGGTCACTTGTTAAATTCCCTATTCAAATGACTTTATGTAGGTGTTCAATATTAATCAGTTAGAATTTTTGTTAGATGTTTATTTATTTATTAAAATTTAGTTCAGTGTTATTTGTAGAAAAAAGTTTTACACGTGTTGCTACTCATCATTCCTTTGTTCTTCGATGGAAGTCGCAACTGACCTGATGTGTAAATGCCGGCCGGCTCTGACCCATCCGCAATCCTTTTTGTTCTGTAACGACGCGCAGACATCGGTGCAGTTACCAAATACTCGCTGGAGGTGCGGATTGTTTGAGGAAACAACCCCCAAACTTGGACCTGGATCCTGTTCCCTAACTGGATTGACCGGTAAGATCTTTGACAATAAGTGTTTTGGTGGTCGTAGATTGAAATTGAGAACCAGGGTATCAACCCCTTCTTCTCCACCTATCTACCTCTTGGACTCTCAAGGGCCTTCATATCCACCTACTTCTTCATCAACTACTATCAACAATTAATTAGGTATGTGAACTATTTACAGTCCAATCAACCATATAATTATATTCCTTATTGTCAATGTAGGTTCAGTGGACACTGTGTTTTGTTTTCTATTATGCAAATTTAAATGCCTTTCAGATTGATACCAACATCCATCCCAAAGTGTCTAACGGGCGCAAAGAAGTATAACTTCTCAGGGCCAGGTGGGTAAATTAGGGTTAGGTACTTAGGATGCATGTGAGAAGGGTCACATTCTCACATGCTAGGGGTTTTCAATAAACCATAAAATCTATAACCAGTGCTACAGTGTTCTCAATTTATCTCCAATAAGTTTTCAATAGTAAGTCATATGTTGGGTAATTGTCCGAGTTACTAAATAGGTACATAAAGGGCACACCTACATATGGCACAAACTATAAAATCTATAACCAGTGCTACAGTGTTTCAATTTATCCCCAATAAGTTTCAATTATTATTAGCTTAGTACATGAATGCCAATGAACAATAATTAAAATAAGGTGTATAATTTCCATTGACAGTTCATCGCTGCTTGATTGTCGGCTATAATAGTCGTAAACACACAGCACCTGCGCACATATTTAAAAAAATAAGAACTTGGTGACATTGTCAAAATGCCTTCTCCTAGTACCTTTTCCCACATTTTTTTCGCCTCTTTTTCTCTCGTCTCATAAAAGCGTTTCATCCTCCCACCGAAAGAAGACGGAAAACTTGTGTCGGAGGTCGGACGAGCGTGACCGGAGTCTCCCCCGAGCATAAATAACGTCCGCTGTGAATGCGTGCGGACAGGCCACCGGCCGCAAGCCCCTCTCCTTGTCACAACACTTGCCATTTCGCTCTGTAAGACGAAGAGGGGTGATGAGTGGGGGAATGCGTGAGTCCGCCAGTATTTCATAAACCCGACTTTTCTGAAGAATGCCGCTTTTAAAATCTTAAAGGCGTGATGAAATATTTTCCATTCTCGTTTTTTTTCCCTTTTCCCGCAAGTCCTCTTAGGCACCGGTCCCTAAAAGAAACCGAACTTTAAAATAGAAAAAAAAAATAAAAATCTTCGCTATAATTTTTATATCTTCGAGAGGTCCCTATTGTTACGCGTCCGAGAAGGGTCATTTCTGCCATCGGCGTATTTATAGGGCTATAAATTTCAATATTAAAGTCGTAGAAGTCAATTTCGGTCAGCGTGGAGAAGAAATACGTTTGTGGCACGGTTGATTATACCATGTCGGACAGCCGTCCAACGACACACTCGAGAGGCTTGGGGCTCCGCGCACGACAAAGACCCTCGAAGATGCCAGGAAAGAACTGTTCCATTCGTGAAGCATTTCCATAGGAGCGAATTTCTGTGAAATATTTCTATCTAGAGTTTGAGAATTATTTTATCACAAAAATGTATTACCAATTTAATAAACATTTATAGCTAACAAACTTTTCTGAACTAATGTACTGCTTTTACTTAACAAATCTAAACTATTTTGGCCATTTAGACATGGATATGTCTTGCCGCTGGGGGTCAGCCAAATTTACCGTCATGTGACTCCAAAAACACTCACTTTAACAAACTTCACTGAATACCTCTCCGTTGTTGAAGGATACCTCTCAGTGTTAGTTTCCATCTCAAGAAAATCGTTCACCAGTTCTAAATTTTTCTCAAAACACCATGCTGTCAAATTCTCCCTCCTCTTACTCCGTATTCCATAAAACACGTAATTAATTTGTCAAGTATCTACAAGTGTTTTAAATTGTGGCATTACCTCCTCTGACTTGGCTTTACCTACTAGGTAGGTACTCGATGGCAAGATGAAGCAGTTGTTAGATAAAAAACTACCCTCTAAGTAAGTAATTAAGTTATACATTTCATGGTTACTGCTATCTATCCTGATCAGCTGACAAAACCAAATTCTCTCCTTTCTACCTAAGACTCTTGAAATTTAATACGGAGCCTCTCTGGGATATCTAGAGTCTATCGAAATGACGGATTTCATCCCAAGACTCTCCAATCTCTCTGAAACATCAAGGGACGTATATGACAACGACGGGTTCCAGTCTAATGGGCTTGGTGGGCCACTGTTCTTCTGTGGGCTTCTGTTCCGTTTACCCTAGATAGTAAAAATTTGATGTGAAGCCTCCCTGGGATACCTGGAGGAGAATGAAATTACGGACTCCGTCCTGATCAGCTGAATAACCTAAATTCTGTCCTGTTCGCCTTATATAATAAGACTGTTATTTACATAGGGCATATTTATGTCACAATGTATAAGCGTGAATTTTTCAACGCCACTATCAAAAAGCCATGTGTTCGATCCTAATTTTATGATGATTCAATAATGATAAAATACAAGTAATCTTCTGTGTGATAGTTCTAGTGCTATTCAATTCCGGGGTTTATATCTTCATCATAAGTCAGGTTTCATCCTAAGCCTCTGAAGCATCCGGTCTTCAAAATCGTCCAAAAACCACACATTCATTCGTTTTCCTCAGAAAATAACCACAACTCAGGGTTATTCATGTTTCACTGAAGAATATTTAATTTTTACTTGACCATGTTTGGTGGAAAATCTGCTTGGCAGTTTTTCATCTCAGGACAAACAGGCCTAAATTTAAAACGAGCTATTTGACCCATATCCTAGACCTTAAAAGCCTGGTACTTCCTTTGAATATGACAGTCATCAATCCTAAATTTGACAGAACTAACCCCAGAAATTCCCCAAGTTTCAAGCAACTAATCAGTGAATGCATAAAACATATACTTCTCCATTAAAACTGGAAACATACATAGATAGTGGAAAAAGCTGACAAAATCGTCTAGGCTTTAGAGGTCTGTAAAATTGTTGTGAACTAATAATTTTAAATGTGATTTTCATACCGCAATAAAGAAGAGATTCTACAATTTTAAATTTGATATTTTGAAATCAATTTTCATCTCCTTGAAAAAGCTCCAGTTCCTGGGGAGAAACAACAAAAACAATAAGGACAGATAGGCGTTTTTTCGTAATAGTTTGCATTAATATTAACTGTACGAATAGAGAAACATTGTTTGTGAGAAGGTCCACAGCATAATGGGTGTGTTTCATATGTTGCGAGAAATTGACGCATATAGCAGCCATAATAAACAGCACTGTAATAGGCTCTTTTTCTTTCAATCTAAATTGGATTCCGTTCATTACCAAATGTTTTCTCGAACAATGAAATTTGAGTAGGTATTTTAAGATTTTGCATCTATTTTTGCATCACCATGATTATAAAGTTTGTGGTGCATTTTTTAATCAGTATAAGTGCCCTCCTCCTCCCCCCTCACCACAACCTCCACCACATCCTATGCCTGGAAGATCCAGGGAGAAAATGAAATTCATTAAGAACATTCCCAAGTATCACATTCTCCAGCGAAACTCATATCATACGGCATTCTGGTAATTATCTGAGAAAGACGAATGAATGTGTGGGTCTTTGATGATTTAGAGCTCGTAGGCCTTGGAAGCCTAAAATGTGGTGAACGTATGGATATGAGGATGTGGTCTTC
Source organism: Adelphocoris suturalis (assembly GCA_030762985.1). NCBI lineage: Eukaryota > Metazoa > Arthropoda > Insecta > Hemiptera > Miridae > Adelphocoris > Adelphocoris suturalis. The sequence goes on from CM061048.1 coordinate 57,900,008, forward strand.
AGGATCAAACAACACTAGAAGAAATTTTGATGAAGGAGAACAGAAAGAAATTGTTGAAGGATCTAGAAGTTTTCTTTATTATCGAATCAACTCGAGGAACAAGTATATTAGTTTTGGAATGTTTCAGAGGTTTCTCGCAATGCCGTGTCGAAAAATGCAGCATCAGATTAATACACATAGTGGTGCAGATTCGACGCAACAGCGTATGACAGTTCCACGCAGCTGAGGCACTTTTCAAGTATAATAGTTCCGCGCAAAGAGTCAACGTTGAATCTGCCAGCAACAAAAAATTCTTGCGGATCTTTTCATTCACCATTTTAAAAAAATTGTATGCATAGACAAATGTACTATTTAAGCTATGTGTAGATTATGAAGACGCATATGCGATGATACGTCAATTGCTATGTTTGAAATTATGGGCAAATCGCCTAGATCTTAACCAACAGTACGGGCTAAGCCTGCTGTTGGAAAAGTAAGCTAGGCAAGTAGGTAGCCAATTTCTATAGTTCTACTTTTGTACTATCACTATATGTATGTGTCTTTATTGAAATAAATCTATTTATCTATCTATCTATAGGGACCGGAAGGATTACAAGGGTTCCCATACCTTGGTTGACTGATTATAAAAACATAAGCAGCCTACATACGTTCTTTCTCCAGGTAGGTATATCCCATGTATATTCCACAGCTATTAATTAACAATGTGTATTAATCAAAGTCACAATGTCACCCTTAGTGTGTCTAATATTAGAAATGGGGAAATGCACTTCAATCCGCTGATTACGTGAAGCCGAGCTCGGTTGGAAATGGAAGCCAGAGATTCGGGAAACGGTAGCCGCTTTGGAACAAGCGAAGGATCCGCGTGATTTGTGGGAAGCACATGCCAGGATGTTTAAAGAAGGGTCTCCGACGCTGCATCATTCAGAAGGTGCCCTCACCGTGCGGCGCGGCTCATAAATCCAGTGGTTCCCATAGTCCAGGACGCTTGGTGAAGTTTGAGCCTGAGCCCCTCCCTAAGAAATGAAGGGAAAAAACCATTTTCTCAAGCGATGCTCGAAGATTGAATGGGAATTCTCATTAGAGCCCTTCATCAAACTGGCACCTAATTAGGCGCCATATTGACCGACTAAATAAACGTGAACTGTTTGAATTTCGGTTTTAACACACGCTAACCATCTCTAATGAGAATTAGTTAGGGTGGAGGGGCCAGTCTTAAGAGAAATTTTGACTTTGACAAGCAATTAATTAATTAATTTATGTTTTTTCGTTTGTTCAAACTTGAATCTTACATCTATTGCTCCACCAGGAAGTCCGCAAACTGTTCAGTATTGAAAAAACAACTAATTCAAGCCACAAAACATCAAAAATTAGTTTTTTCCAAATCCAATTTTTGACCCAGTACTTGACAGCCAAAGTTTCGGTTGCACCTGTGATTGACACAGCTGTTCTTCTGCAATAAATGATTCTGTACATGAACAAAACATTATTTCAACATTTTATAAATAAATTGAGCATTAGAACTTAGTTTTATTAATCTAAACATAAAATTAACATGAGTATTCATGTTGAAAATATAATGTTTTCTCAATACCATACGTACGAGTAATTTCTATGGGTAAATTAGCAGCTTGTCACTTGATAAGTATGTATTTATATAAATATAAAAAATAAAGAACGAATATAGAGGGTAGCATCTGTCAATCACTGAGGGTAGGATCAGTTTGGGATATTTGACATTTACATTTTCACATGTTATCTCTGATTATTTCGAAAAAAGTGATGTGTAAATGCAATCTACATGAGAAACTGATTGGGAAAAACCATAGGAAAATCGAATTTGAAAATGTGAAGGGCATGATGAAGCAAAATGTAACACTTACCTCCTCACCGAAATCACAAGAAACAGTACCAACGAAATGACAACACGAGATTCTCTAGATTTCACAAAACCTGCCTGAAACCTTTTCCAGATTTTATTCTTTACTGAGGATGTATTTTGTCTCAAAATTCAAAAGGATAAAGCCCGTAAAACACTTTTATGCCTTATTATTTTAACTTTTTGGTGATATGTCAATCACTGGTTCCTAGCAAACACTGGTCCCTCCACCCTAGCTCATTGTTAGTTCTACGCGAAAAATAATGATTAAGTAGTCGAGTATATTGTCAGCAATATATCTTATGATGATTGCTTGCTATTCAACGTAAAGCTTACCATTGCCGTTATTTGAAGAGACCTGAGTCGTGGGTACATAATCCCTTTTTCTACACGATGTGACAACATCCCCTGACTCACCTTCCATCTTCGAGAGACCCCACTAATTCCAGGATTAGTGATCCCGTAACGAATGAGATGGAACTAGCGCGAATCTTCATTTTCGAAATCCAACAAATACCTATCCACTAAAACGAGGGTAGGTATAAATATGTTATAGTTTATGTTCTTTGCAGGCCATTGTCTACCCTTTTATTCTGTATTATCCCAGCTTACATATAAGAATTATTGATAATTTGAAATACTTTTGTCCACCTAGAAACAATTACTGACTTGAAAAGAACTACAACACTCGGGCCAAAGTTGTGGAAAACCCATTTCAAAACGGAAGTTAGTGAAAAAAACGTCTATTTCCACGAAAAATAAAGAGTTACAATGTTAAATTGATTTCGACGGTTAGGCCATCATCAGTAACAAACAATAACACTCCTTTCACTTCATCTGATTAACTTTAATCCCCCTTCACTTTGCTTGCACTTAATTGGTTTTACCTCCTGCCCCCTTTCCATTCTATTAACCAATGGGATTCAATCTCCCTTCACCCGTGACTATAAAAGCTGTGTCCTTTCTAATGTGTCTTCAGTTATTGTTTGTTACTGATGATGGCCTAACCGTCGAAATCGATTTAACCTTGTAACTCTATATTTTTCGTAGAAATAGAAAACGTTTTTTCACTAACTTCCGTTTCCACATTTGAAGTTCGGAAAACATGATTTGAATCACTATTGCAAGTATGCATTTGACCACCCTTTTTTTCTCAGTTCTAATAGTTGTTGTGTTCCACTTGTAATGCAGATTAATTGCATTTAGTTACACATGTTTCGTTCAATTTTTCGAGCAGATCACGATTATGGTAATGAAATGATTAGGTACCTAATATGTTGGATGATTCACTTAGCTGTTGCATTTTAGGAATTCTCGCACCCTAATTAGGGTCCCATTACTATGTGGGGGCTCCGATTGGGACCTGCTAGGGGTCCTCCAAGTGCACCGTTGCCGAGCCCTCTGAAAAGTCTCATCAAATGACGGCAAGGGTGTAATAATCTTCCAAATACCAGATTCCACACCAGAGTCAATAGGTGAAGATGAAATACAGTACCCAAAGTACCTCTACCATTATATTAGAAAATTAATTTTAAATTCGCTCGTTCCCCCTATCGGGAAATCCCAAGAAGATCCCCCCACTCGTAGACTCCCCCCACTCAGCCGTTTGGCCGTGCATAGACACGACAGACAGACAGACAGACAGACAGACGGAGTTTCATTCTTATAAATAGTATAGATTGGAGGAGACTGAGTAACTATGTTTTAATGTTGAAAAACTTTGCGTTTTCAATGAAATCGATGGTTTTCCTAAAATAAACAATGATAAATGCGAAAATCTTGCATACAGGTCTGCAGGACGTTGAGACATTTTAAGTCTTCAGTTCCCAGTCCAATAATGATTGTAATCATGTTTACAAAATTAACTGAGAAGGATCACCTGTACGTAAGCGATTATTCAGACAACTACGCTCAAACCTCGGATTGTTGGCCACGCACTGTGCAGTGGATAACATAATACGGTTTGGTAAATCGAGAGCTTATGATGATAAATGCGTGATACATTTCCGTAGCAACGATTTAGTTGTAAGTGATAATCATCAGAAAATCAAATGTAACACTTTTCAAACGTGACGTAACACTTTTCGATTCTATGTGTCAAAGTGAAGACATGAAATTACAAATATAAATATGTATAGGTCAGGCCCCAAATTGTGAACAGAAGAAACTTCTCAGCTCTTTAATGTACACTAAACTTGATAATTTACACACTCGATCGATATCGTAATGTGTAATGATAATAATTATAGTTAGGATCAAGAGGGAACTTTCATGTGCTGGAATTTTACACTATTGACCTCACTTTCAGCTTAAACCATTGAATAATTTTTTTCTTTTGTTCCTATACTTGACTTGATGTGCTAGATATGCATTGATGTGCTGAGGGACACACGAGAAGGCTATATTTTTTTCTTTTTTTTAAATTATTATTATTATTATCAAGGTTAAGCCGCACCTCAACCAGAAGGGTCATTAGCGGCATTGAACATGGTGTCTAAAGGGGCACTGGAAGTGGCACGATTCTATGGGGAGCCATGTTGCCATCCATGATTAAAAAGGAGCTGAGGGGTACATGATGACCAATGTTTAGCCCCCAAAGTGAATTTTAAAAAATTAAATAAAAAAAAAACCCAAAAATAAAATAATACAACTACATCTAGATGTAAAATAGGCTAATAACTATATACATCGTACTGTATGTAATCAGCACAGTGAAATGAAACCACGATTAGAAATATAGAAATATATCACAGATCAGGTATCACAGTTTGTAGTAGAGGTCAGCGGATCTCGGGTATAACAATAGGTAGAGAAGGCTATTATGTTAGATAGATCATTTTGGATGACCGTTGAATTCATAGACATTTGAAGAAAATAATTGAAATGATAGACAATTCATTCATAAACAAAGAAGGTTGTACATGAATGCCATCTCATATTAGAATCTTGGGAATCGATACAGGATAGTTGGCAGTAGGAAGTCAACAGGTAGCTTAGTTCTATGCAAAGAAGCCTAATTCTGAGTCGGGCAAAACGGAGGTAGATAGTGCACCTCGAGGGGAGAGCTACCTGAGTGAAAGTAAGGAAGATCCTCCCCCGACCGAAGCACACGAAGTAGTTGAGAAAGCCCCCTTTGTCTGGTCACATTCTGCCGTGAAGCCTTTTCCTTCTATGCATTAGCCGATCCGTGTGACACCGACCTCCTAACTATCCGACCTGGCAGGTCCCCCGGGTCTTTTTTTCCAGTCCCTTTCCTTCCTAGGGTAATGTTATGGGCGTTGGGGTGGTGATGTCACAAGGAGGCTCTGGGGGAAGGAGATGACGTCACATATCATGACCTGATAATCACTGCTCAGTACCGTCATAGCTGAAGGTAAAACGGAATATAAATGAAAAACGTTGTCTATTTCCACGAAATAATAAAGATTTGTCTAACTTTAAACCACGACAATAAAGAGTTTAACAATGTAAACGTCGAAATCCTTTAACTTTAAACAATTCGGGCATAGACCCGTTTTCGAATTTTCAAACAACGGTTCGGCCACCATCAGTTGTTGTTAACCAACTGTTGTCAATGAACATGGAAGTAATGATATAGTTAAAGTGATAGAATAATAACTTAGTTTATAAAGTTATTGAGAAACATTTAACATAAATCAAGTTTTCCAACGAGTTGTTTAAGTTACTGATGACGTTGCCTACACCGGAAATTTTTGGTTGACGAAATCGAATAAAGAGTTAAATGTTAAATCGATTTCGACGGTGTAAACTCATTTATTTTCATCGATGTTATTCGAATAAAGTAGACAACCTAACCGTCGAAATTTTAACACTGTAACATTTTTCGTCAACAACGTTTTTTTCACTAACTTCCGTTTTGAAATGGGTTTCCACAACTTCGTCGCGAGTGATTTAGTTCGTAAAGGTAAAAACCATCAAGGTGATCAGAACTTTCCGTTGTATTTTAGCTTCCGATAACTATTGATCAACTTCTGCTATTAGTACCCTAGATAGTTTTTTAGGCCAATGCACTGATTATTTATATTCTCGTGCTCTTCAAAGGGTTTAAACGACCACATATTATAGTTTCCAAATAGTATTTTTAATACCTAGTTTGTAACGAATACAACTTGAAAAAAAAAAATCAGTTATAATCATAGAGTATAAAATGAAAGAATACTGAACACAGAATGTCAGTATTTAGATCGATATAACTAGATTAATTGATACAACAATATAATTATTATTCTAATACATCAAGCCATGAATATTTTCTCAGAAATAAAACTACGTCTTCATTTATTGTGACGTGGACGTATAGAATTAGTCGAAAAAACCAACTACGACCAAATCGACGTCATCAGAAATGTTCTAGGTAGGTACTATTAATCCGAGGGCAGTTGAATTTATGGGAGATTATATGAGTCTACCGACACAATTCCTGATAGTTTCATAAAAATCGGTTATTCTTGGAGTTATATGTGTGCCAACCAACTTTAATTTTGCGCAAGCACAAGAATAGCAATAAACTACATAGGGAACTTCACTGAAACCTACAATGAACTAATCCAGAAGTTTGAAAGAAATCGGATCAAAAGAACTTAAGAAATCCACGTTATGAGAACTTTACGTTTGTGCTTGCGCGCAAGCGCCATTATTAACCCGATGGCCATCTAGAACCTAACCTTCATGTACCTGACAGTTTCAACAATATCTGACAAACACTTAGTATTATAGTTCTGAACGTGACAAGGAATCAGCACAAACAGGCAGCCACCGAACCGAAATTGATCAGCAAGCTCAGAACTCACTCACACAGCTGAATTACTCAATTTAGAGGGCGATGCAATGAGTATAGCTTTTAGCGACATCTTCAGAGCGAATTGTAATTCTGATCCTCCATTTAGAGAACAGCTGATGACGTCCGCGACGCCCAAGGCAATCGGACGAAAGGCCTCAACCCTGAATGGTTGTTTACATTACTTTACTTACTTTAACACGTAGAAATTTTGATTTGGAGGACAAACATTTTTTCAACTTCCTGTACAAACACAGCTTCATCCTTTGGTAGAAAGAAAGCAAAAATTAATAATACAGCTTTATTTCTGAAAAATTGAGAATGTTAGGAGAAATGTTCATTGAGAAATTGTTCATTCTTCTTTAGATATCATCTTCTTAAGTGATCAGCAACTGGTGAAATCCGTCTTCAAAATTTGATTCATTCACACAAATAAAATCCCTCCCTTGATGGACGTAGGTACGTATGTGAACATTGGGCATTTCAGCAAAGTCGTCTTTTTGTTCTTCGTTTATTTATATTTATTTAATTTTTTAATCTATTCGTTTATTGTTTTCTGATAGGTGACATCAACCAGTTTTATTTCGATAACGCACCATAGAAGCTTCATAAAAAAGGCCTTCTGTCCTTAAATTGGTTTTTTAAATTAACTCCAACGTTTCTCCCCAGGAACTGGGGCTTCTTCAGGGAGATTATTATTCATTAGTGTAAAATATCAACTTACTTATAGTTTCCTCTTTGGTTAAATTCAAATTTAAAGTTGTGAGTTTTTTTTCTTAATCAAGTTTATAATACAAACAGACCATTGTTTTCCAAACTAAAAGATTTCACACCAAAAGAAAAAACGTTCAGACTTGGTCTCCCAGATCCCTTGTGGTAGTGGTGGGTGTGGACAGAAGGTAGTGGTTCAAGGACCGAAGGTCTATTTTATAAAGCTTGTTATAATCTGAACTGTCCGAATAAAGAAATTATAATGTACTCATTTTGATTATTAATTTTATTTTGATAATTAGTTGTTGTTTATTTACCAGTGTTCCGCGTAGAAGGGCTATCAAATACAGAAATATTAAACCTTTTTGTAGTAATTTGAGTTTTATTTTTTCAGTTTTCAGATTGATTCATTGTTCATTGATGTTATAAATGGTACGATATCACACTCGATTGATGTTTCACTCCAACAGATATATTAATGAATTAATTTGTTTTATGTCATGAGATATATGACAACAACAAACCTTTGCGTGAAATTTTGCTGCTTCATTAGAGCACACCCATTCGAAGCACCGAAGTATTCCAGACATGATTACCTACATAACTAAAACTCTTTGAAACGGTGCTAATTGTGGAACCCTTCTGGCGAACGTCATAACCGAGTCACAATTCAAGCTGAAGAAGCCTCTTTATTAGAAAGCGAGGAATAAACTAGGACTCAACCTTTGATCCCTACAGCGTGATTCAAGCTCCGACCAAATTAAAATGTACGGGACGCCATGCCAGGGTGTATGGGGCCTGCCCACGCATTGTCAACAAGCAAATGAACACATAACTAAGCCGACTGTCCACGTCCGTGGAATAGACTCCGGTCAACAATGTAGCTGTATATTATATTCATTCCAGGCTGACGTTTATCTGGGTGTATTTACATTCATATATATAACGAGTACTAACAAGGATAATACGGTGCATACAAATTTCTCCTGCAGCGCTCACATCGGAGATTCAAATGAGATAGGAAACCGCTTGGATGCGGTGGGAAGAATGGTATTTCCCAGTGGTATCTAATTCAATTACACACTAGTTTGAGCCTGAATATTCCCATCAATTCTTATTGGCACCCCATTCATATTCTGAGAGTCCGAACGAAAGTGTGAACTAATACGTTAATTTACAGTAAACATACATATTCCATACTGCTGAATCGAATAATACACTAATTACTTAAAACTTGGCTCGTTAAAATCTCAATACGGTTAATATTTAAGTTAAGCAGTTATTCTATTCTATTTTTATATTTATTTATTATTATTATATTATTATTTTTCTATTGGTTTATCATTTCCAAGAATAAGCCTATGTGACCGTATAGCCAAAAATTGTTATAACCCCCCCTCGAACTTTGTCACTTTACGTTTCAAGGTGCGTAGAATCCAAATTTGAAATGTCCGTCCGCCGTCCGCCGTTCGCCGTCCGGGCCATAAAAAGCCTAAGAATTTACTTGAAAAAACCCGTTCTTTCGCACATAGACTCCATTTGGGGTCTAGTTGGTCCTAGCGTTTAACCATCCCGATCGCTTTACTCGCATATATGCTACGGGCCAAAAACGGGTGAAAAAGTGTCTTTTCCGAGGCTTTGAGTGTTACACTTACGCACGCGCGCTAGCCTGACACGCTTGGCAGGGGGTCAAGGTGGGTGGTGAGCGGGGTGAACGGGGGGTGGAATGAGAGGAGGCGCCACGGCACCTTGTGGGGGCTGGGGTGACCAGGGGCGTAGCAGAGGGGTGTAGGAGAATGGATATTAATTACTTTTACGTGTTATACCCATATAATACGCCGCGCCAACCTGAGGGGGGTACGGCATTAGGGGCATGGTGGAACGGAACCTGGGAAGTAGCAGAAAGGCGTACGGGGCGTATCGGAATGCTTATAATATATATTTTATATTTTATTTTATTACTTTTACTCCATACCTATAACATTTGACCTACCTTGAACACACTAGTATATTTAGTTTATTATATAATACTATAGTATGTTACAAAAATAATTGATCCAGCCCATCTAAAATCCTTCGTTCTTCTTCTTCCCAATATCTTCTCAGATAGTTCGAAGGAAATCGTTTGTAAATTAAAGTTGCATTACATGGGCAGGTTGGAGTCTGAACCCTCTAGATGAATACTGTTTACTTATATTTCTACCATAGGTAAGTAAGTGGGGTGTCGTCACCCAAGTAATTTCGGACGCAGAATCGACTGGGATAGGTCCCAGGTGCTTTTGGAATCCAGTGTACCTACGGTTTTAGTTTGATTCCTATAGAAATTAGCTCCGTGGATTGAATGAGACCACTCGGATGGCTGTACGATCATCCACTTGCTCCCCATCGGGAGCGCAGCCTGTAACGCGAGAAAAGAGGTGGATACTTGAAAAGAGACTGGCGAGACTGCAGCGTTTTTATTTTCCATTCATTTGTGCTTTTTTAATTACGAATCTCATCACTACCTACTTTTAGCACATACCTACTTTTAGTTCATCATGGTTACTTAGCAATATTAGTGTATAATTCAGCGTAATAAATCTTTCGTTGACTTTGCAATGTCTTAGGGATTATGGGATGTTGTGATAAAATGAGAGCATTCCAAAAAGTGGCTAACGATTTCCCTGCTATGAAAACTAAGGGAGTTACACTTCCCTAGTAACGCATTGGTTGTACATGAGAATCCATAGAAAACCCCACCGTGACGTGACGAAAACAAATGGAAACGTCCTGTTAATCATTATTAAATGATAAAAGGAAAGATGAGCTATTGAGTTCACTTTTTCTGTTGATGTATGTACCTTTAAAATCATTTGATGCCACTTCCCGACGTTCGATTTTGATAAAACTTGGTATGGATGTAATCATTTACATGGCGAGGATAATGAGGTATCAGGGGCCGCTGACGCATGAAAGGTCATCGTTAGCTGATTGAGCTCCAAAGCCATTTTGTCTCAGACATAAGAAGCTGAAATTTTAGAGGGAGGCTGAAGGGAGAATGCTGAATACGGCTGAAAGATCATTCATCAGCTGATTGAGCTCCAAAGCCGTTTAGTCTAAGACTCAGGAAGCTGAAATTTTAGAGGGAGGCTGAAGGGAGAATGCTGAAGACGACTGAATGGACATCGATTAGCTGAGTGAGCTCCAAAGCCCTTTAGTCTGCTACTGAACGCAGGAAGCTGAAATTTGAGAGGGAGGCTGAAGATATAATTCTGAAAACGACTGAAAGATCATTCATCAGCCGATTGAGCTTCAAAGCCATCCTGTTCTACGCAGGAAGCGTCATTTTACGCGGATCTCCTTACAAGTAAATGCATTATCATGAGACTCACTTCGTGATCACTGATCTACTTGTTTATTTTTGATTTATAACTTAATATATCTGCAAATCAGGAAAACTTACTACAGAACGGTATCGATTTCCGGACGCATTATCATTTCCACCCCTTTCGGAGGAGTTCGTTGTCACTAGCAAATCGAGTACCGGGAATGAGCACTTTCGATTAAAGACATCATCATCAGGCTGTCGAAACAGTAGGTACTTCATTCCAAAACCCCTATTGAATTATTTCTGATTTGGATAGCTCTTCTATGCAGAACAATTGTCTATAATTATTAAACGGTGAATATTACACATTGTGTAAATGTACAGAGACGTAGACTCACTTTACTAGTATTTAACACTGTAAAACTACCATCATAACCACCAGCTCATTTGGCAGTGTTTCCATCATGCATGAGTTCAAACCTCTTGTATTTTTGGCGAGGATAAACCGGCGTTTTTGAGGAAGTATTTGAACAATACACTGCGCTTTTGGGTAGCAGCCTTAGGTGGTCCTGAATATCATTTAAAAACTCAGGAAATCAGCCATGCATACCTACTTCGACAGCGAGAGAAAAAAAGGTTTCGATGTAAAAATACAATTTGAGGTCTATTCTACAATACTAACGCAAAACTCGAACAATTTTCTATAGAAACAGAACGGTATATGAAAGATTTTACAATTTTTTCACAAAATACAGAAATAGGCACAATTTTCGAAAAAAGAAAAAAACTAACACAAACTTATTACATATAAGAATATTGTAATGAAATTTACGCTTCCAGTGGGAAAAAACTTTAATATCTTCAACTTTAAGCAGATCAACAACAACAATATACAGGGCGTCCCAGAAGTAACCCTCCCTTATATTATTTCCACAATTTTTGAGATATCAAAGCGAAACATGGAGAGCGTTTTGGGGGTGCTTGATACTAAGTTTTAAGCAAATAAAAATGAGAAAAAAATCCGAAAAATGTTGTACTACTCATTGGGTATTAAAATGAATCCGTTTTTTGCCGGATGACACCTCATTTTATTGCTTTTTTGTGTGCTGAATACGGTGGTGGAACCAGAATCGCTATATCTTAATCCATTCTCGGATTATAGCTGATGAACGAAGAAGCGCGATTTTTTCTTAAAGTACGTGTTTGGAAAAAATCGCGCTTCTTGGTTTAGCAGCTCTAACCCTAGAATGGATTAAAATATAGCAATTCTGATTTCACCATCGTGTTCAGCACACGAAAATCTGTAAAATGAGGTGTCACTCTGCCAAAAATGGAAAATTATTTCCGAAGTACCTACCCTATACCCTTTTCTATAATCCACAAATTTTTGGATTTTATTCCTGATTTTTATTTGCTTAAAACTTAGTATCAGGCACCCCGAAACGCTCCCCATATTTCGTTTCGGTATCTAAAAATTGAGGAAATAAGTCTGGAAGGGGGGAATTGTTACTTTCGGGACACCCTGTTTAGGAAAAACTAGACACACAAGTTATGTACAACATTTTCGAGCTTAGCGGTGGTATAATAGAAAAACCCACAATTTTATGTTGCGTATGACATTTTCATTGAATGATTTGCCAAACACTCAACCTCGATTCGACTTTGTGTCCTGTCTTGGGCGTTGCGTGGGATACAGTTTCACGAAGCTTCGGACTTTACGAGCGAAACTCCCGGGTCAATTGCGTCCCACGACCCCCACCCTGCCGACGGTCGAGCGCAATTTGACCATCACAACCTCCGTTCAAGGGAGGTGGGGTGAGGAAGAATGGGGTGCAGTGTAACCATTAATTCTCTTCATTGGACGTTGATTGAAGGGAAGGGTCATCAGGGAGATAAGACAAACCTGGGAGGCTGCCGTCCTGTCCTTCCATGATGATTGGACTTCATCTTCATCATCAATCCTCAGGGGTCGGCCAGGTGGGCCCTGGCAAAGGTTAAGGAATAATGACGCGCCTATTGCACCGTCCGCGGAACTAATAACAAGGGGAGCCGAGGAAAGAAATGTATCTTCTGGTTACCGGTTCCTGTGTAGGTACCTATTTACGACGTGACGTCTTTTCAAAATCTAATGACCTTTTGATAGTGCGAGAGGAAACCTATGTGTTGCTATTGAGTGCAATAATGTTAGGTCTGGCCGATGAAAGGGTCATTACTAATCGAATTGAATATATCACGACCTCATACCACTGACCTATAACGAGTTTCTACATTTGAATCCACTAAGGATTTATGCAAGTTGTAAAATTAATATGTCAATGTACGAAATAAAGGGTTATGCAATTATAAATGTAACTACTGGTCAGCGTTTAAATCATGAAAGCTCGTTTTATCCATGACTCATCTCTTCTAGCGAATTTTCGTTTAGAATGAAGCTATCGCAATGGCTCAAAAATTTTTAACATTTGAGGCATTCTGAAATTAATCCTAAAAGTTAAACGCCTAGGAGACGCCAAAAACGCCTCGATAAGGAGTAGAGGTATGTAAGGTACCAAATGTAAGCAATAAATCATAAATTCAACAATAAAACATATTGAAAAGGAGTAGGTACACAGTTTATAACTTACCTACTTATGTTTCCTACGAGCAAACTATTCGTTCATTCCGTGTAGAATCGTCCATAGCTCTTTCGGTTGTACAAAGGATTGTGTTTCTTCAGCATTTTAGGAGTGATTCTATACTGAAATATGAAAGGCTTTCAGTGAAATCAGAAACGCTTGCATACGAGTCTGCAACACATTGGGACATTTTATGTCTTTAGTTGCAGACTCGTATATGTTGCAGACTCGTATGCAAGCTCCAAGAGCCACTTAGCTGATCCGGACCCTGGGCATCGTCAATGTAATGTACTAAAGAGGCTACATACGAAATTACAGCTTCGTAGAGTGTAAAGTATAGAAATTACCTATTAAAATGTTAACCACCGCTTCACAAATCAAACCGTTCTCGCAATATTCGGATCACCTGCTATGAATCAAATCATCGAAACACCAGCTCAATGAAATCATCAGAAATTAACAAGCGGTTGCAATCATGTTCACAGTATCAATTATTGAGAATGATCACCTGTGTGTAAACAATTATTCATATAACCATGCTCATAACTCAGCTTATTGGCCACGCACTTCGCAGTTGTTAACATAATATGGTTGGATAAATTGAGAGCTTTCGAACGAATGGTCAACGAATTTTGTGGGATGAAAAACGACAAAGTACCATTTCCCTAGCAACGACTCGGTTGTAAGCGGAAATCATCAGAAAACCAACCGTAACGCTTTTTTCGTTTATGTGCCAAAGTAAATACATAAAATGTCAATAACATGATTGATATTACTGTTATAATTTTCACGTCAGTTCTCACATAGATTGTCATATTTTTCATTTATAATTTACAATTTTCACCACAATAACATATTGCAGGTACAGAACTATTAAATCACTAATCATTCAAATCAGCAAAGAAGTGCAGTGGCTGGTAGAACATCTCACTAATGCCAAACTGGGGAGGTACCAAGCCAAGTTTACCTAAGAGGTTATCATCCGATAATTGGCCTTGGGTTTGGGGTAAAATTTACATTTACACCCACCCGCAGATTTATCTCTTGAAGAAAGAGTCCTGTCATGAATATTTGGAAACCAAATGGCCAGAAGAAACTTTTAATTAATGGAATTGAAATTTTACTTACTGCAGTTAAGCTTTACCACTCGTTGTATTCAAAACAACAGGCAGTGATGCTCGATAGACATTCCGTTCGTAATAGCTGAAAGTTCCTTCATTGAAGGTGGGCAGTGCGAAACAGGACGGGGCGGTGTTTGCACAGAGGGAGACCTGTTGCCCAGTCATTACCTGAGGCCCCGAGTCCTGCCTTGTGTACTCTCACATTAGAAGCGCAAATGCATCATCCACAAACTACAAACACTTTTTACGTCCCGGGGTTTGCCTTGAAAGTAACCGGTAAACAGTAAAAATCTAATGGGTGTCGGTAATGAACTTTTTTCTCCGCCGTTCCTTCTCTCACTTGTAAACGGACTTTATTGACCACACCGTTCGCCGTGCGAGCCTCTCCGGACACAAGTTTAATTGCGTTATTTACTCGTCGAACCATCTGCAAGAGTAATAGAAAAGCTAGATTAGCGATAAAGCGAAAATATGATTGTATGTTTTTTTGCTTCCGAGTCTACCTAAAGTTAAGAGAAGCATTGTTTTCACTTTCGGGAGAAAAACTATTTTTGGTCTCCAAAATCAAAATTTCCACTCACATTTTACGTTTTAGACCATTTTGAACAACTTTGGTTCCGTGCCTGTGTGTGTGTCTGTCGTGTGTCCACAAATCTTGTAACAAGCTTATTTTCCATAGTTTTCATCCAAATTGGAGGAAATTTTCAGGCAATATGCGGGCCAGGAGGTAGAAAGTCCCCTATCAGTTTCATCTTTCTTGACTCAGTACCTCACTGTGCGCATGCACAAACGTAAATTCTGCCAATCATTATTTTTTCACGCCCTAGTCGCTCGATCTCGCTCAAATTTGGATGATAGGTGGGGGGGGGGGGGTGTGACAATTTGATCATTTTATACCAATTTTTACCTAATTGCGATATTAATAACTACTGCGCATGCGCCAATATGAAATCCTTGAAACAAAATTATTTTCCACAGTTCTCATCCGATCTAGATGCAATTTTCAGGGAATGTCGTCCCATCTCGCTCAAATTCGAATGATAGTTGGGGAATGACGATGATCATCCCATTTAAATTATAACATGATTGTACCAATAATAGCTACAGCGCATGCGCCTATTAGAAATCCTTGCAACGACCTTAATTTCTACTGTTTTCATCCGATTTCGATGAAATTCCAGTGTAATTCCCGAATCGGGAATAGTCCCCATGATTGATCCCTGAGAATTTCCCAAAAAAGTATTCCTCGGAATTCGCACATCTCTGTCACAACCATCATTAATTCTTTAATTAAAAATGGCATTAGATAGGTTCTTTTTTCACATTTCTCAAAGTCAAGTATTCAAATACCGGTGAGTATGTGTCTGTCCAAATGGTAATTTTTTTCTATTTTTATTGTTTTCCAGGTAACAAAACAACGAGCATTGTTCTTCTCAACAACAGATAATATCAAGATGAACTTTATTACTATACCAACGAACTAGACAAAGATTGTTCCGCGTTTCAGTCGGCAATTCCACAATTTATGACTTTTCACAAAATCGTGAAAGCAGTTTGCTAGAGCCTGGTGTATAGTGCAAAATACGAGAACTAATAAAGAGTATTTGAACGAGGAATCTTAGAAAAATACAGTAGGTTTATTACTTCCATTGTATCGCAATTTGTTATCTCCCACGTGAGTGTCAAAAGGATTTCACTAACGTACATTTTCTTGCTAAGAGTTATTCCATGTTATTCAAGATTTAATATCAGATGTCAGTTGCAGAATAAATTGTAAAAGATTTATTGAAGACCTACAATAAGTATGGGGCAGTTGTGACTGTATTGGTAGGTACCAAGATTCCTTCGCGAATTTTCCAATTATTGTGATTCATTATGACGATGAATTGAAAATTTACCCACTCGATATTACGTTTGAAGCAAGGTAAAATTATCAGATACTTATAGTTAGGTACCAATTCATACGACTTTCTTTTGTTGATTTGAAAAATGCTTGAAACTCTTACAGAATATGATCATTGATTATTAAACCAATTCATTGATCACTTGTATCAATTTCGACCTTTTGATTGTATGGAGTCCAACAGTAAATGAGAACCCGGAACCCAAAAAATAAATAAATAAATTCCTTTTCCAATTTTCATAGATTTTTACTGTATGGGGAGGCTATTGTAACAACATTACTTACAGTACCTACATTTTTACTTTTTGTAACGGAGGAGTTCCAGCGACCTTCGGTTTGCTCGCAAATTGAAAATAACCATAACTTTTTGATCAAACTCTACATACACATATCAAAAAAGTTAAAATCAAGGAATTTCAAAACGGATTTCCATGAAGGAAATTTTGGATTCATTGCAATAGCTTCATTTTCCTGGTAGACATTTTCCAACCTTGGTAGACTCGTAAGTAATGAACCTTTTGTTGTTGGAATAGAAATGATAATATAATTAATAGTAATTCCTAAGTATTTACTAATCAAATATTTAATAAATTAATATAATTGAATTAGGTGACTTACCTACGCTTCACAAGCCCAATAGGATACAGAAGTTATTATGATAAACTCGATTTCGGGAAACCAGAATTCCATTGGAATTTTATTTTCAGCGGATACAGTTGTCACAGTTTTCGAAGCGATTTTTGATATTTTTACTGGTAACGATTCTGTCCCGTGTTGATGTCTTTTTTTCTTGTCAATGCTTTAGACGTTAGGGAAAGCAGTCGAATAAACGCATAGCGACCGCGGTGGTTTCGTTCGATTCTTTTGGCAGATACCAATAAATGAAACTCAAAAAATCATTACTGTCACATAGAGAGATTTCAAGATCTCGATTTTTGAATATTTCAGCCCTTAGGTCCTGACCCTTTAGTGTTGATCGAACGAATGATTTTTAACCCAAATTTATTAAAGTTTGGTCCAATACTTTTTGAGAAAAGCTTCGAACGGCGTATTGCGGTGGGACGGATTTTTTTAAATTCGATTTTTGGATTCTACGCATCTTGAAACGTAAACCAACAAATTTTGAAGGGGAGGTTAAATTTTTTTTCTTGGTCGATTACAAAGGTTTATTATTTAAAATAATAAACCAAAATAAGAAAAGTCCACAGGAAATGTGATCATGTTTCGGCCAGATGACCCTAATGCAGTTGTTTGAGTTATTTCGAATAATCAGTATCGACATCATATTCACTTGTGCAAATTTCAGGTTACCACCTGCTGCCAATTTCTTAAGATATTTTATATTGAAGCATATGGCATCAACAAAAATATACCAACATTTCATCGAAATCCATCATCTTTGTGTGAAAAGCAGATTATTAAGTATTGAGAAAAGCTTTTTGCCGTACAAATTATATATAGGTAGGTAGTTAACCATTTTCTTTTTCCCGCACAAAACAATATAACAACTATAACACGATAATTCAAGAAAATCCACTCATTCGATCTCGCAAAATGACTCGAATTTTAGCATGGAACATGCTTTACCCTTGGAATAACTAGCAAAAAACGTTATGCGGATGTGACGAAATTTTTTCTTTTGATTTTAACGTACAACCAAGCCGTTGCTGGGGAAATTAACTTCTTTAGCGTTTATGGGACAAAAATCGTTCTCCATTCGTTGGAAAGCTCTCGATTTATCACGAAGGGACGAGTTTTAAGCATATCTTGTTGTTTGGCGCATGTTTGTACATGATGTGGATTCGTATTGCAGAAGCTCCTCCACACATAAGACAATCAAAACCCCCTGAGGCGTCACCTCAATCACTCCTCGGAACCAGCCCAGCTTACGCAGCAGAAGTGGCGCGCTGGATCCGACCCATTACGCCACGCTGCCACCAGTGATTACTACCATCACGGAAAGTATTACCATAAATTTCGGATTTTTCTGGTAATTATCCCCCACCACCCCCTGTCATCCCTTGCCCGGCACAATGGAAGGTGATCGTAATGAATGTAAAATGAATCAGTTTGATTGTGGCACGGGGCTATGACGGGGTCCCGACTGATTTGCACACAATCACTGTCTTCCCCACACACCCTCTCAGGTCCACTTGGCATTCTTAGACAATTGGTCAGCCTTGCAGGACAATATGATTCATTATTCACATCTCATCCTGCCAGTAATTACATGGGTGTTGGCTCGCCTGGCTCTTTTTTTTTTTTTTTTTTTTTTTCCTCTTCGTCGTAAAGCCCCGTCAATCGGCGTTGGATAGATTTGAATTCGATTGTCTTTATTAGAAATTCAAAAAAATAATTACACCCCGTCCCGCGAGATTTGAATGGTGGATGAGGTTTTATTCAAATGGTTCAATTCCGAAACTTGAAATCAACGAGCATACGAAAAGAACAAAAAATATGAATAATCAGCTGATTTAACCACCATGACCATTCTGAAAATTATACAGCTTTGGTTCTTACTGTTGAATTCCAGTCAAACCTTAAATGAATGGGTTGATGTAACCATGAAATTGAGAGGTATACAATTATTTCTTCGAAAATACTATTCATATAGTAAATCGGTGATTACTGCGTTTTTGTTTTTTTCAACTGTTGAAAAATTACAACGCAAAAAACTCTGAAAATTATTATTCGAAGATTTAAACAGGGTAAACTGCTCGTAGATGTAAATATTTCAGCGTAAAATAAAATTGGATTTTAGAAAGAACTGTCGAAAAAGGTAAACTATTGCAATGACTCGAAAAAGTAGGTACCTATACCAATGTTTATACAGGATGAATTGCTCATAGAGATAAAACACATACGGGGTTTAATATCTAGAGACCAATGATCTACGTAGGAGGGCTAACACAGAAATAATGAACCATTGTGTTATAATTTGCAGCGTTTATTGATTGTATAGCAAATTTTAATGAAATTTAAGTACGTTTTTCAGCATGATTTTGTGAATAAATTTTGTAATGTTCTATTTTATATTTTATGAACTTTATTTGAACAATATTCTCAAAACAATATAAATTTAACAATTTTCAGCCGTTTGAAGCCATTTTAAGTAATTTTTCAGCACATTTTTTGAAATGTGACCAATTTAATGTGCTCAAAAAACTCTGGCCTACAAACGCGTCCTTTCGTTTGGAAAGCTCGATTTTTAGGCGAAAGAACGGAATTTTTATCTCAAACCTACGGAGAGTTATTGTCTGGAAGGACACACACACACATGTATACAAAAATAAATGTATACATATACAAATGAAAAAATGTTAAACTCTAGGATTCGTTTCATAATGTCTCAAAATGGGTTTAAATGGAAAAAAAAAATTTCCAAATATTTTTATTTTAAAATTTTCCGAGCCATGGCAATAGTTTCATTTTCCCTGAAAATTCACCAAAAATGATTTTCTTACTCAAAATGGACTAAATTTCAAAATTTATCCTGAATATTTCTTATGAAATTACTAAGTACCTATTTTCGGCCTCGGTTCCTGGGCTAGGAATAGAACGGAACAGGAGAACAGTCTTCAGCAGTGAGGAAGCAAAAAGACATTGATTCGAAAAAACAACAGAACATCGTTTTCCTTAACTAATTGTTCGACCAACAGGTATGACAGTGCAGGGATCCCACCTTAGACACCCTGGCCACTCAGTCGAGAACGAGTTGTTGAACCCTTCAACCGAAACACTCGAGCTGTTGGGTTCTTGGACGCGCCCGGCGTCACCCCAGATTTCACCGGTACCGTTCAGTTCTCCGGATCGGCTCCTGGAGGCGCAGGAGGTCGCTCGACGGGTAGCAGTTGTGATTGATGGAAACGCCCGATGTCGGAGGGGTCTTCCATAGGGATCATCGTCCTCCGCCGAAAACGCGCGTAACTATAGCTGTAAACTCATTAAGATTATTTATAGTCCATAAACAACAAAACATTGTACAAATTATTACCCAAAGGATATTTTTCTTTGAAGCGAAGCTTTTATACGAACCCCCCCTCCCCCGCTAGAAACGCTCGCCGTGAAAATCGTCATGACCCGAGTGTCAGTCATAATCCGAACTGTCCCGAATGATCCCGATTATACCCGAGGCCTCCCCGATCTTTCTTTCTCTGCTCTACGACGCCAATCATCACCTTCATAGAATATAACAATGAGAGTAGTGGTGTAGAAATCACTGAATGTACTTCTGATCTTGATGGAAAGGCAGATAATTAAGCTTTGTAAATTATTTGGAACTTGTATGTTATATATTGTATGTGAGAACTTGTATGCAATAAAACTGATTTTGCAAAAATTGAAGGATGCAAATTATTAAAATTATATGAAATTAATTCCAATTAGAAGAGATTGTTTATGAGTATGAAAATAATCATAATTCTATTCTACGCTCTATCATATAAAGCTTCGCTTCCTTCGGGCGTCCCTAGATGGCCCTATTTATTTTTTTATTACTTTTAGAATTCAAGCCGCGTCTCAACCTGAAGGGCATTAGCCGCATTCAAAAAGGGTCCGAGGGGCACTGCAACGGGAACGATTCTAGGGGGGGGGGGGGGGGGGGGGGGGGGGGGCTGACCGTCTATAACTAAACGGAGTGCCATCACGGACACTTCACGTTGGGTACACAACATGTCCCGCTGTGCGCGCCCCTACCGAGGTAAATTGTAACTACGTTCGAGAGTGAGACGATTGCAGTTATTGGGTCCTTCCTAACCAGCTGAGTGAACTAAAATCTCCCCTGTTAATCCTTGGAAGCTAAGATTTGATAGGGAGACTCCCTGAGACATTAGGATACGATTGAAATGACTGGCTCATTCCTGATCAGCTGAGTAAACTCCATTCTCTCCTGTTCATCCTAGGAAGTTGAAATTAGATATGGAGACTCTCTGGTACCCTTAGAGACGATTGATGGTCTTTCTGATTAGCTAACTTAGCTAATTTAATCGAGACATTTTTAACATTGTCCAGTTATATTTCGATAATGCCCTTAGGCTCAGTTTTTTTTTTTTTTTTTTCTTGGACTAGTGTTCTGCGGTGAAGGGCTATCCAATACATGTACACTATGTACGGGGTTTAATAATGATCCATAGATATAATCCCAAAGAATCGAAAGAAACCACCTAGGTAGCTGTAACTCCATAGGTTTGCAAATAACAGTGAAAATTAAAAAATCAGTGCCCTTTTTGAAAGAGCATTGGATTTCCTACCACCCTGATCCACTTTAAAATTATGGAAGCAGGTTTAATTGGAGAGAAATCCGCCTGAAAGTTGAAATTTGACAAATCTTAAGAAATCTGTCTAAGCTCGGAGCGCAATAGATCAAAAGTCTGGTTGGATTTTACCCGCAGAGACAGGAAAAACTGCGCCAAGATCTCAGTTTTCTAACAATGTCGTCAATTTTACTTTTACCTTGCTAATTACGGGCGAATACTGTGTTTTAACGTTGTTAACATTGTTATAGCAATGGTACTTAACGTTGTTGTTAAAATAGTTTTTTCAATGAAATCGGGGGTTTTCTTGAAATATTTATGAAAATACGAGTTGAACGTCGTCTTTTAAGCTGAATCGAATGGTAACATGCGTATCTCCCGAACCCCGTTATAACCCAATTTCACTCTTCAGCAAACTAGTTTCACCGCTAAAAATACAACTCAATTACAAAAATGAACTCAAATTTTTTAGTTAAAGTGTTAAACTAGGTTATAACGGGGTTTGGGAGGTATGCAAGTGTTACCGTTTGATTCAGAAAACCCTTGATTTCATACATCAGTAAGAACAGAACAGTTTCGTTCAGTTTTCAGTTCGGTGTGGTTTTTTTCTGTGTTTTTCAACATTGAAACACAGTTTTCTCCACTAATTTGCAATTTAAACGTAAAATTTACCACACCGTTGTAAAGGTGAAAATTTGGCGCAGTTTTTTCTGTCCCTGGGGGTAAAACTGGATGGAAAACTTCTGAGCTCAAGCGCTCCAAATCAAGTTTCATAGGATTAGTCGAATTTCAACTTTCAGCCAGATTTCTCTCCGATTAAACCTGCTTCCAAATCTTTGAAGTGGTAGGGAATTCAACGTTCCTTCCAACGGTCTACTCATTAGCGAATTTTTGAAGAAAATTAAGCTATTGCTCTCGCCTCAAAATTTGTAGAATGTGAATTTTTGAAAAAGATTTATGCAGAAATCCGTTTCAGGCTATTCTGAATCATATTCTGAAGTTTAACGCATTTTTTTATGTATGTATGTATGTATATATGTATGTATGTATGTATGTATGTATGTGTCATTCCAGACGATAACTGTTCGTAGAATTGTGCTAGAAACTTCAAACAAATTTTAAAATGTTAAGGACACAAAACGAAAGTTCAAGTTCGTTGGCCAGCATGATCGGATTACATCTTCGGGTTGAAATTTTCAAAAATGTAGTAAAAAATTTCAAAATAGCCTGTTTTTTGCGATTTGTTGTGCGAAATAATTTTTTCAGCATACTAACATGTGGTATATTCGGAATCAGCGTAAAATTTCCTATAAGAATATGTATCAAGTTTTCAAAAATTTCAAAGTTGAAAAATCAGTCAAAAATCGAAATAATGCCGTTCGCTAGTTGTAAAAATCGGTAATATTTGCATGAAACATTGTCCAAATTCAGATTGAACTACTCTTATGGAAGTATCCCTGTATAACTAATCCTAGAACCATGCTGTTTAAAACGTAGGTAGTAGGTGCTTTAGAAAAAAAAAAAAAAAAAAAAAAAGTAATCTCAACTGATGAGTTTACTCTGTGCATGTGTTAATAATTTGATTCCATGTTTGTCTATCAAAATCATAAAATAAAATTTCTCAACACGATCAATGGCGACTGAAATTTTGGAGATTTCTTCAAAAATTCGCTCATGGGGTCATGCTGCATGACTGGACTTTTTTTTTAATGTCATTATCATTTGAAGTAGTTATAGTTATTTTAGTGACATAAGGTTGAAAACAATAAAAAAGTCCTAAATATTGAATTACTCGAAAACTATACCTACGTTGAAAAAAATCTCTATGAAGAACTTTTTGTTGAAAACTAGTTGTAGAATCGATCCCTGGATTTTTGACCATTAGGTTATGCTATACACAAGAGAAATATCTAACAAACAACTAATGAACCGTTGTGTAATCATTTGTAGCGTTTTTGACATTCTTCTGTTTGATTCTGGCAAATTGAGCAAGGGTGAGAAAACAGCTCTCAAAAGATTTATAAGATATTTAACTGACATGGGAAAATATGCGGTGAGAGAATCATCTGGGAGTGTGAATCGGTTTCAAATAACTCTTAGACCGTGGTGTTTTCGGTTAAGGCTAGTTGGATCTGCATATTCGAGTCTTTTGTTCGCTGACCGTGGGAGCCAAGTTGGAAGAACGTAATTTGGGCTAAGAAATCTATCGGGTGAAAATCCTGGGCGTTTGAGAAGAAATGGTCATATTATGAAGTAAGGGTTACCAAGAACGTTCTTATGTCCTTGAAGAATGGTGTAAATGCGCCAATGTTCACACAATCAAGGTGAATTTATGCGGTCCAACTTTTTCCTGATGTAAGAATCAATTTTCCTAGTCGATGGGCACACGTATGAATCCCGGATTTGTCCGTCCTATTTTCCTGTACCACCGTGATTAAAAACTTAATTTTTAAGTCAAAGGAATTGGTGATAAATGCACATCCCTGAATGATGCGATAAGAAAAAGTCCCAGTCGTTCAGCATGGTCGTATGAGCGAATTTTCGTCAACTGTATTATATTATGTTACATTGTTTTAAAATTTGAGTTAAGTGAGCAGATTTGAGTGAGTTTTGAGTTAGTAAGTGGTTAAATTGAAGTGAACATTTGATTGAAATTTATTAATTAATCTGATACGATTCCATAGCAGGTTCTTGTGGTTGGGTGAAACAGAAAAAATGTAGTAAAATGGCTATTAAAAAAATTGTAAATTTCCTCAACCTGTCAGTTGAGAAATGAGAAGATGAGTCTAGTTAGACGTTCTCGCGCATTGGCAATATATACCGTTTTAGTAGGGAGCGATGGAATTCATCATGGACCATCCACAATATACACGGCACCATCCCTAAAAATGTCATTCAAATCATTTGAAAATTCTAGATGTGGTACAGGAGCTTAGGTTTAATGATAGGTATTGAAATTTCCACTAACTCACGTGCCACAAATTGTGTTAAGGTATCTCTGAGTGCGAAAGTTGGCGATGGTTTTTGTTCATTTTCTTATGGCTTGGGTCGATGCATCCCCAAGATTGATTTGATTGTTTTACAGTTTCATCCTTGCCCGTTATACTAATTGGTATAATATAATTAGTATGTACAAATTAGTATAATATAATTAGTATATACAAATTAGTATAATATAATTAGTATAACATAATTAGTATATACAAAATTAGTATAATATAATTAGTGTATACAAAATTAGTATAATATAATTAGTATATACAAAATTAGTATAATATAATAAGTATTATATAATCAGTTATACTAGTTATCCCTGACTCAGTGACCTCTTCGTATGTATTTCCATGGTGATATGTTTTGACCCTAAAACCTGCTTGAATAGCTTCAAACTTTGTTATCTATCTACGTCATTCACATACTCACCGCATTTGATTGCGTGCGGTTCTTCCTTTTTTTTATTTACGGTTGTTGAGCGTATAAATTAGACAATAAAAAATTGTGGTGTTTGAAGTGGTTGATACGGGAGGGGCTACAGTGGGACGCTGGGCCAACAAAACGCCCTATCAGATTGTGAGTGCGGCTGACCATGAAATCGGGACAGCACGAGCGGAAGGGAAGCCGAGGCGAGGGCCTCATGACAAGAGATTCCTGCAGCCCTACGGGATTAAAATTAATTTGTCCTTCACGGAATTTTTTTACCGGCAATCCGTGAGAATGGACGTACTTTGTGTTAGCTTGAGGACAGCAGGGTCAGTAATATGTTTGTTTTTCCATTTCCCGTTTATATCTGCTAATATTCAAACGTGTTTGTTGATTTTGGTGGCATTAAAGGCTTGTGCAAATTATTAGACTCGAGCTACTAGCGAATTTTCGTGGAAAATGAAGCTGTTGCAATGGCTTCAAAAATTTTAAAATCAAAATTTTTGAAAATTGTCTTTATTGAAATCCGTTTTGAGACATTCTTAGGCGAATGTGTTCATGTGTGTGTGTGTGTGTGTGTTTTCCTGGACACAGTAAACCCTGCATCAAGGCCGTTTATTCCGCATGCCCCAATTTCTTATTACATGCGTAACACGCAAGCGTTTCACGAAATAGTAACATTAAATAATTACAATTCATAATCAACTCAAATTTTTCCTTCAACACCACATTGTAAATAAACTTATTATATAGTTGTTTATAATACATAAATCATATTAAATCAAAGTTCATGCTATTTATAAAAACACCAAATTCTTCTATATAGTTCTTCAAAAATTCTTCAAAAGTTATTGGCCACTGCCCACCGGTCAAAACCACCCTTCTAATCAACGTTGCACGTGGAGCCTCGAAGTCTTACAGCCATTTACGAGGTGTCTACTGGACAGCCGACGAATATCCACAATTCAGTGAATCCCCCAGCTCAAAATTATGTAAGTAAGCAGCATTCCGACCATGCCCAGACATAACCTGTGTTAGCTTGTATGTTATGCTGTACTGTCTATCCCTCACTAAGGGAATAAATCGTTTTGTGTGTGAATCGTTCTCTGACGAACTCCATTGCTTCTCCCATTCAACCATGGCTTGCCCATAACTGATACTTTTATTATACGATTTTGGAACCAAAAAGAAATACACTGGCTCCATGTCATCTTGAGCAGCCTTCTTAGCAAGTAAGTCTGCCGTATCATTGCCATCCACGCCGCAATGGGCTTTTACTCATTGTAGTGAAATCTTCCTACCTTTATCTTTACATAGGTGTGTGTGTGTGTGTGTGTGTGTGTGTGTGTTTCCTTCCGGACGACTCTCCTTAGGATTGAGATGAAAATTCCGTTCTTGCGCCCAAAAATCAAGCGCTTCCCCAACGAAAGGACGAGTTCGTTGGCCAGCATTTCTCGAGCACAGTAAATTGGTCAAAAATCAAAAAATGTGCTAAGAAAAATCACTAAAAAATGCCTAAAAACGGCTAAAAATCGTTAAATCTATATTTTTAGTAGAATGTTAGCGAAAAGAAGTTTATTAACGATGATCTAGAACATTTATGAAGAAATTTATTCTGAAATATGTGGTACTTAAATTTTATTATTATTTACCGAAAAAATTAAAAAAAAAGAGCTAAAAATCCGAATACTTTTGTTAATTGCCAAAAATTATTTAGAATGAATTTCGTTGCCATAAAATTGGTGGTCAACAATTTCTTTTCACTTGAAGCTCTAAAATTTCAAAACAATTTAACATATGTAATATAGTACGATAATGTACGAAAATTCGCTCATACGATCATGCTACATGACTGGAATTTCTTTTTTCTTTTTCAATTTCTTGAAATTAGTGGGCTTTGAGGGTTTTCCATCACAGGAGTTTTAATGTATAGTGATTAAACAATGCTATGTTATATGAGTTTCGGGAAGGTAGATACCAGCTGTTTCTCTCACTCATGTAGTTTATCATTATTCCGATCCGATTGGTGGATGACGACATTTTCTGGGGATTAGCGGTTTAGGCTGTAGATTCTCCCATAACAATTTCATTTTTCTCAAATGCGCTAAAGTAAATTTATTACAGTAAACATCATTTTGCCGTTTCCTAATTGATCTGTTTTTTCACTGAGGAGGTTCAAATTTGTATCAGGTGATCATAAACCAATATGCTATCATTTACCAAGAAGCTTGTTAAAATAGTGCGGCCTCATAGCGAAATAAAACGAAGATACGCTTTTATCCCGAAAGCCCAATTGCTCCGCCTGAGGCTATATTATTTATTTTGTTACTGCTGATTACAACCGTCGAAATCGATATAACATCGATCTAAATCTTTGATTTTCCGTGGAAATAGACAAAATTATTCACTAACATACGTTTAGACATTCTGTATGTACGTCCTCAATGCTAACTTCCTCAATATTCTTTGATATTAAGCATACCGATTGAGAGATGGAAATCCTCCTAATTTCTCAGGTTTTTATATTCCACAATTTTAGGTACATCAATAACCCATCTTGGGACTTTTGTCCACACAAAAAATAAAGTAAGTTCTTCTTTACAGTGATATTTTACTGTTTTATTTATTACTCTCTCATATTACCATAATCTGTTCTACTTTCTTACCAACAATAAATGTGAGCGAATGCTGAACCTAAGGTGGCAACGAGAGTCGCTCCAGTGCTCCCGCTATTCATGAGGGAATAATGTATTTTTACTCGGCCGAACCGATGGCCCATTAGCATACACCGGCCGTTACATTTGCATGAACATAAAGAATAACTTGTAATTAATTATATCAATCCCTTGTTTACATTTGCAATGCATGAATGTAATTATAATGGTCACGAAATCGGGAGGTGCCAGGACCATTATTCTTAATGATACAAAATGCCAAGTACTCATTGTGCGAGAAACACCTGTTTTATGTTCCATTATGAAAATTTTTAATTCAATTTACTCTCTCTCTTATCATTATGAAAGGCTCAAATGCTCTCCATAGTAATCATACTAATACATCAGAATTCTAATTCGATTCCACAACAACTTTTTTTCTTCTTTTAATTCAAATATTTATGTTCGTATATTTGACTCCATTCACGCTGATCTGAGAGGTTAAAGCAGAGACGTTGGATGACCAATCCACCTGGCAAAATAGGTGATAAGTGTACACTTGGTATTGGTAGGTAGTATCTCCTGATCCAATTGAATTGTATGGGTCGACGGTGGAAGCTTACAAGGAGTCTTCCAGAGTAATTAATTTATTCAGTATCGATCTGTTTCGACATTTGAGGCTTCTTCAGGACATCTTATATATGCAATATACATTTAAATTACTAGCAGTAGGTTGTATGATGGTATGAATGATAGGAATTGTTTATGAAAGAGGTAGGTACTTACAGTTAATAGGCAAATGTAGAGTTCACACAAGTACTCATCTATGTCAGCTTATAATAATATGAAACTTGTCATTTTTGCTTTAAAATAATGTAAAATAGGAAATAGGAGAAGAATCCGGTCGACCACTGAATAAATTATCAATTCTGAAAGGCTCCTTGTAAACTTACACCCTCAACCCATACAATCCAAACTTGGAATGTGTTCATGAAATTCCTAATATGATGCTGTTCTTTACTGATCATAAATAATCTGTCATTGATTATCAAAACTGTCCCTAAACTCGGCGTTGCGGTTCCCACAAGGGGATCCGCCCCTTGACCCCGCTGGGTAGGCCCCAGACCCTGCTGATCCAGGGAGCTTCAGACTGAACGATTTGCTTCTAGGTGTCCCAAGAGGCCTCCATTTCAAAGTTCAGCTTTATAGGTTGAAGAGCAAATAAATTAGATCCGTCACTACTTTAGTCTCGAATGGCAAATAACTTAGCTTCGGATCTCACTCAGCTGATCTGGGAGCCTCTAGACCTCATTACTAGTTTCTCGACGTAGCATGGACATTTCAAATTTCTGCTTCATAGATTAACTAGCAAAGAGATTATCCTCCGCTACATCGTTTTTTCGTGACACCATTTTGAGACCATATTTTGTAACATTTTTCACTTTTAGGTCCCGGTATTTAACCATCTTCCACACCAAAATGTTTTACTGTCTTCGAACCTCACATGGAATGTAGCGAAAATTAGGCGAACAAGCCCAACGGTCTTGGAACCAATCATAATCTGTTTTTAAAAAGAAGGAAAAAATTGTGTCTC
Source organism: Adelphocoris suturalis (assembly GCA_030762985.1). Taxonomy (NCBI): domain Eukaryota; kingdom Metazoa; phylum Arthropoda; class Insecta; order Hemiptera; family Miridae; genus Adelphocoris; species Adelphocoris suturalis. Next base: position 57,929,259 of record CM061048.1, read on the forward strand.
ACTACTATTGAAACGAAAACCTCCTGTTATAACCCAACCTAGGTATTCCAGTAGAGATCCGAACTTTTGCCACTCGTGTTTTTCGTTTAAATCGACATAAAATATTGATTTTGATTCGAAAGATTTTGATTGGATCCAAAACCTATTAATAATAGTAATTTAATCGAACTGTGCCAGTTTTTCTTGTTTCTCCTCAGTTGGGCAAGAAATCGTGCATCCCATCAGCTTCTTTTTGGCGAGGTTTTGTTGAAAATGAAGCTATTGAAATGGTTCAAAAAAGGTTAAATCAATAATTTTGAAAATTTTCATAGTTGAAATCCTTTTTGGGGCATTTGAGACGAATCCCAGAGCTTAACGCTTTAATGCTTTTAACCTATCGATCCCAAAAATTCAGCAGTCACTCACTGGCCAGTCTAAGTACCCAGAATTCGCTGGCATACCGACCACCGGACTGGTGACTGTCCAGCTCCTAATTTGTGAGCTTGGCTCTCCTTGACAGTGTTCTAAATCCGAAGGCTTTTTTAAAGCTTGGTGATATCTGGAAAGCCAAAAATGAAAGCAATGTGAACGAAGGCAAAGAGTAACTTGGGACATATCCGTGTTGCAAAGTATAATTGTAAATAAGAGCTATATTTCACAAAGGAACTTTATTATATCTAAGGATGTTATATTCTAATAATAATTATAATATAATCTAAGAATGACAACGGGAATTTTGAGGTAAATAATGACTTGGTGCCTTGAAAACCTCTACTCGCCAACTTGGTAACTTCCTAACTGTAATTATTGCTTTACGGAGGTACATACCTACATTTGTTTAATGGTACCAAAATACAACCCCAAATTCACAAATTGTCTGTTAATTTTACTTATACTTCACATAACTTATTCATTGATTAGTAGACATTCATTATTTCAGTACAACTTGAGTTGACGGATGGATTATAGATTAATGATTTAGCCATAGGAGAATAGAGTTCTCGGAGGCACCACATACGGAAGCCACTCGACTATAATCGCACTTCCAACTCGGGTCAGGACATTGTACGACGCCGCTATAGCTCCTCTGTTCACAAACGATAATCGAAGCCCGACCAACTACTGTGTAAGGTACCTTCTCGGAAACTCCGTATTGTGCTTCCAATACATTTTCATAGACGACCACGGCGCTTTTCTTTCTGCGGGTGATAACAAAGGCGATGGGCTTCCTTTCCTTGCTCAAAAGGTCAGCGAGATTCCATTGGGTTTACAGTTATTTAACACTGACCCGGCTTTCTTGTGTTGATCAATTGAGCGAGTGACAAAGGAATTCATCCAAGGGTAGGCTAGTGAGTCAATAATTTAGACGGTCAGTCACGGGTATTCAAGAAATGTCAATTTATCAGACCATGGTTTAGTTGTACAAGAAAATTTCAGCAAATTCTTGCATAAAACCATCCTATTGCAATGGCTCCAATAATTTTTTTAAAAATCTTTAATTATTACCTTAATCTATTTTTTTCTTAATTTTCATCTTTAATCATTCAATCTTTAATTGAAAAATTAAATCTTTTCAAAATTTCCATAATTTAAATGTGTTTTAAGGCATTCTGAAAGGATTCCTGGATGTAAACGCTTTTTCTTATGTATACAAGCTGGAAGGGGTTAAATGTCGAAAAACAAATCGGATAAACCATTATTAATGTCGTAAACTCCCGCAGAAAAAGAGGTCCTATTATAGGTTCGAAATTTATGATTGTTTCTAGTTTTAAGGATGAATCCCAACTTAACCTAATAAATCAGTGTTTCTTAACTCATGGTTATCTTATTTCCATGTCCTCCCTCATTTAACTATAATTAAAAAACGTCTGACAAGTTGGGTGGGCAGTGTAGAGCTTCCTCACCTATTGTACCTACCATGGACGTACAGAATTAGATAAAGATCAAAGCAGGTACATACAAGTTGAAATTATTGAATGTGGAATATAACAGTAAGCATCTAATACATGTTAGAATGCAAATTAGGGCTATAATTCATGTTTGCATGCGCAGCGATTGTCTCAAGGTTAACCCATACAATAATTGAAAATTTCATCAAAGTCGATTCATTATTCTAGGAGTGTCATCCAATATTGGTTTTGAGTATACGCAATAGTTACCTATTATTTAAGTAAATGTGATAAAATACAAAGAGCATCATCCTGGACCCAAAAACCCCTCGAAATTGAAAGAAATTTAACCAATGATGTTAAGGAATCGACGTTATGGGAAATTAAACTTTGCGCATGCGCGCAGACCATTACTTTTCCAATGGCAATGAAATTTAAAGGGGAATTCTAGGTATATCGGTAAATTGGTACATTGGTCTCGGAGTTTCGTCTGTGTCGATCAATTTTAGTTTTGCGCATGCGCAATACTTGTTACTTTACAAATTAGGTTATAATTCATAGAGAATTTTCCTGAAACATATACTCATCTACTCCCCATATTTGAACGAAATCTGAACAACAGATGATGGGAAATAGACGTTATGAGAAATTACCGTATGTGCATGCGTACAGACTACTGTTGATCCGACGACTTACATAAGTTCCGGTGACTTCAGGTATTGATTGTATAACTAACTATATTTATACACCTTACCTATAAGTAAGCAAATACCTACCACATCTGAAATATTTGCTACTTAACTAACAATAATCATATACTAACTTGCTAATATCTGCTGACTAATAAGTCATTCTAGCACAATATTGCTCCTGCTTCATTATATTCCTCTGACGAGGCGTGTAAAGGCCGAAAGCGCTTGGAAAAAAAAGCTACAAATATGAGAACTGGCCATGAATATTACATTTTGTCTTTACTTTGGCACATAGAATCAAAAAGTGTTACGTTACATTACGTTACCAGAAAGGGTTAATTTTGATTTTCTGATGATTATCGCTTAGAACCAAATCGTTGCTACGGAACAGTATCTTAGGCAATATCATCGTACGAAAACAGTTCGCCAGTTTTGTAGAAAAGCTCTCGATTTACCTAACTATGTTATGTTACTCACTGCTGCAGTGCGTGGCCAACAATCTGAGGGTGGTTGTCTGAATATTTGTTTACATACAGGTGATCCTTCTCAGTTAATTTTGTAAACATGATTGCAACCGCTATTAGATTGGAAAGAAACTTGTATGTTGAAATTTGATGTGGAGACTCTCTGGGACATGAAGAGACGATGCAATTATGGGCTCTTTCCTAATCAGCTGAGTGACCCCAAGGAACATGTTCCATGTTCTGTAAACATTTAGTGCTTTAGAATTTTGTCATAAAGTTAGTAAACAATTTAATTTCCCCTCACAACTCACCTGCCATAATTTTTTGATACATGGTAATAGCCTCATTTTTCGTGAAGTTTTGTTAAAAACTAAATTAATTATGAAAGGCCTGTCTTTTCGTGAATGGTCGAATAGTTTCGTTTCACTTATTCACTTGCTGATTCTCCAGGAAGGTATATTGCCCACCCATCAGACAAATTTTTTTTCAAATGCCACGAGTGAAATTCGAAACCCACCTTCCTCAGCCATGACCAGTCTGAGCGGTCACTGCCTTTAGTATTCCGCTGGGCACCTTATGTTTTATAGCGCGTCACCCCCCTTGTTTATTATATTGATAAAATATTCTCTCCAGACAACCAACCAGAAGATGAGATGTGGTCCCGTGTTTCGAGGAGACGGACAAAAAGTAGCGTATCTCGTGATCTCGTAGGTGTGTGACCATGGTCGCTCCAGAGGGTGACCCGAGGACGACATTTCCGGACGGCCTTTTTTGGTCATGATTCACAAAATGTGCGCTCAGATCACGTACCGAGTTCACGTCGGGAATTCTTAGTTAGGTTATGACCTAGTCCAACAGTCTTTTTAGTTTCGAAAGCCGCATCATATACTGTCGGTACTTCCCACAAGGGGTTTCCCCTGAACATTCGAGCGATTCCGATTTGTGAGGAGGCCAAATGAAGAATACGTAATCAACTCTTCCTCACCTCAACGAGCTCGGTGAACTTTCTCGTCAAAATCCCAAGTCTTTGTGTTGGCGTTATGCGAGACAATCGCCTTCTACTTTAAATGGGATTCGGTACGTGATAAAGACGAATGGAATCGTCGAAGGAATACCGAGTTCCTATGACATTAGTCAGAACGTTGAACTAAACCATCGCTATACCACATAAGTCACAGGTATACATGTAGAATTGTAATGATACACAAATCTTCAAAGTGCCAAAGGCAAGTTCATTCAAATATGGTTGTCTAAATAATTTATTTTAATGACATCGATATGCATTAGCTTCGAGGGTCATTCCAAATGATAATGGATACTTTGGCTCAACAAAATGTGGTATATTCGGAAAATGGCTGGGATGAAAAAGTGTGCCTTCTACTTCTTTGTCGTTCCCACAGGTTGGGTGGTCCATGATACAGAATATGTTGTAAGAGAGCTGAGAATAACTTCACAAACTAGCACTACTTAAATACAACTTTATAGATATTGAAAATTATAATCAATATTTTTTAATGATTATTTAAATTTCAATAAGTCTAATAAAATATTGTAATTCAAACATCACGTAACTATTACAATGGTTGAGACACCTATGAATTTATGGAATGTCATGTTGGAACCGTCGGCAGTTTTCGATCTAGAAGGCAGTGAATGTGCAACGGCTGCCTGAAGTTTACCCTGTCTGATGTTTTTCCCCCTCCCCCACTCACCACCTCTGATCTTAAAATTTTCGGGATACTTCCCACAGTGTACCCAGGGTGGTGTGGTGTCGATAGGAGTTGATCCCGTCGAAATCCGACGACTTTTAGTTTTCCCCCCTTTCCAAATCACCACCTCTGATCTGAAAAATTTCTGGATACCTCCTACAGTGTACCCAGGGTGATGTGGTGTCGATTGAAGTTGACCCCGTCGAAATCCGACCACTTTTATCATCCCCCTATACCTTCCAGTGTACCCACGGTATCACAGCGTACCCTCAATTTTAAAATTTTAACCTCTCTGGGACGATCCCCCCCCACTTGGCCGAGTGTGATGTTCCAGATGGATGGATATTCACCTCCACCCTTCCCACATATCCCTCCTCCACTTGACCTTCAAAAGGCACTTCCTCATGATAAATGTGGCCTACATCCGAAATCCCAAAGGAATCGATCCAGGAAATCTGGCAGGAGGAAAAAAAAGGTTCCGCTGGTTGGCGAAATCTGAAATATAATTATTCTTCAATTCATGCTTGAATCCTACATCATATTATATACATATACGTGTTCGTAAATTAATAAATGAATAAAGTCATCATGGAAAAGTCATCGCATGACAACTTTTAACCTCAATTATCCAGCCGCGCTCCGAAATGATACGCCGAATTTTTTTATGTGCCAATATAAAGACATAAAAATGTCGAATTTTATTTTACTAGATACCTGTTGAGTTAGCCCATAAAGATTCAGAAACGTTCAAGAAACACTCATAATTGTAAATTCTTATGCGTAAGAAAAGAAGAACAGCGCCGATAAAAATGGGACAAATTCAATTTAGAATCACGTGGAAACGGTTAGGGAATATTTAATACATTTGCTAGAAGATACTATATTATATGATCAATATAAAGAGTGATCTGCAATGATATTTCAAAACAATTAAGAGAATTCGCTCACATGTAGATGCTGTACGACTGATATTTTTTGATAGATATTCCACTCCATAACTCCATAACCGAACGTGGTCGATGAACTTCTAATGGATAACTCTAAAACTCACATAATTAAAACGAATTAGCGTGATAATTGATAATGCAGACGGAAGCGGGAGAAACTTATGAGCGTTTAATAGGAGGAAGGCTAAGAGAGAAAAACAACTAGTAAAGGCTAATCAACTAACCACTAATGAAAGGGCTAATAAAGAACTCAAAGTTCCAACGGAACGTATTATTACGTGTCCAATCTCCAAGTGCAAGACGGGAAAGCTCATCTGTTCTATCTATGTTGTAGGGCTTTATCTCTAGGACTAATCCCTTGGTAACGGTGAGCCCGTGAGAAAACGCGCTAATACTCCACTCCCGTTCACACTTTTCACCGCAACTCGAAGCGGTTTTGAAAAACCTTTACGATTTCGGAGATGATCTCGCCCTGTGCCAGGTCGTCGGCGCCGCACAATGCGGTAGGTCGAGGTAATTATACATATTCGGAAACTTTTATCGTTGTTTATTGCGACACCTGTCGGTCTTAAATTCCTACGTTTAAAACTCCGATGGGCACTTTTGAAAAAAATAAAATAAAAAAAATAAACGAACAAACCGGTGGAGTGTATCATTTTCAGGGTTAATCCCACCGGATGAAACAACGTCCGGTGAATTCGATAGTGATTCCCAATTCAATTCGAAATCGATACGTTTCGGGTATTCGAATAAAAATATAAAAATTAATTAACGCCTCCGGTAATGGGTGGGCAGAAGATGATACGGGATGATTCGCAAAACGGATGATTGTAAGGGAGGACTCTCTTGAGTTACGGCCCCTCGCTACGCGCCAATTCATCCTCTAGCAGGAGAACTGGTCTTGACTATAGGCCATGCATGAGTGCAAAAGAATCCACGAACTTGCTGTGTTTAAAATTAGTGAATTAGTAAGAACTGCTAGAAATTTGAGAAAACATTTCGTTATTCTTCTATCTCAAGTTTTTAGAACGCTCTTCGGAAGCTATGTTATATGACCTCAAACGCTACGAACGCAAGATTTAATCAGTGGGGTAGAGATACATATGAAATGTGTGTTGGGGAGTTGACATACAAGAGTTCTAGATGATCCAGACATCAGCCGCAAAGATGTTGTGGATTACCTATCTAGTTTTAGAACTGTTCTTTGAATCAATTGAAACTAAAAATCTTTAGAGTACTGTGAAAGTGGTCTTGTGAAAGGATGTGTTATGAGAGCTCTGTTAGGCGGGAATAGTAAGTTGTATCACATGTGGAAAGGTAAGTACCTACCTAGAGGTAAGGTTTACCTACATACTTTCCGTATATTATTACTTGTTCATGTAGGTACTTCATTGATCAAAACGAAAGTAGGTACCTACCTAATTACCTTTTTTGTCCATACAATTTGCGTAACTGCAAAACTCGCGCAATAACTGCACTGCCAATGCCGTCTTTATGAAATCTTACCTTCAGAGGAACGCATTTCAAGGTTTTTTCCTTGCAGCTGGTTTTTAATTCATGTTGCATAAACCCTGATTCGATATTTGACAAACTTACCAATCAGCGGTTGTATTCGTCGGCAAAGCAACGACCCACCTACTTTGTTTAGGCACTTTAAACCAACAGCAAATCTGGTAGGTAGCAACAACCTGCCTTGTTTACTTTGACAAACTATCAAATCTCTCCTTTTATTCATTCAAAATAAAAATTAAAGCTTCCTGAGTTAAGCATAGTACTACGAACTTATAATAAAACGCTGATGAAGCTACCTGAGCAATGGCTAGGTACCTACACAGCAGTACAGACACCTGAGGAATTTTCAATCATCTTTTCTTGACTATTTTTCAGGTTAATTATTCTCAAAGCCTAAACGAATGAAGTTCTTTAGTTTTCTGACACTGATTAACTCTATAGTTAGTAGGCTGCTAGTCCAAATAAAAACTCGTTCACGTTAGATTGGTATTGTTGACAGCAATCTACAATCAATTATTGCGCTGGCAGGCATGATTATTATAACATAATTAGTCGAATTGAAACTTTGTATTGCTACAATATTATACTTTTTCAAAACAAAACTGTTGAAAAATGGCCTTATAACCACGAACTATGTTGACGTGAGACGGCAAACTTCTTGTGAGAAATAGGTTGGTTGAGTAGCGATTCATTGACGTAGGGCGGTATCATGGCCGACTTTGGCTGAAACGCGAACCTACTTCAGGCGTGACGTCACAAGAATATGGGCCATAAGAAAGGCGTCGTAAATTAGAGGGACGCCTATTAGAATTGACCCTGGGGGTGGTGGGACGACCCTAGCATGAAGAAAAAATCTAATACAGATCCGTTTCAGACCATTCTAAGACCATATCCGTAAAAATCCATAGATATGTTGTGTGAAACAAATTTTGTCGACGATATTCAAGCTAGAATCTCAAGATTCGAGATTCTTCCTTCATTCAATCCCAATTGCAGTCTAGATGTGCAAAAAATCTTTGAAATTTTGGATTTGCCATCATGGACGGGTGTGGAGGGGGTAAGACCGATCTTAATAAGCGCTGCCCATGTAACTATTCTTAACCGATCATCGTGATTCTTTCTTCGATCGATCCCGATTTTAGTCTAGAAATGCAACAAATCTTTGAAATTTTGGATTTGCCATCGTGGAGGGGAGTTGAGAGAGTAAGACCGATCTTAATAAGCGCTGCCCATGTAACTATTCTTAACCGATCATCGTGATTCTGTCTTCGATCGATCCCGATTTTAGTCTAGAAATGCAACAAATCTTTGAAAATTTGGATTCGCCATCGTGAAGGGGTGTGGAGGGGGTAAGACCGATCCTAATAACCGCTGCCCAAGCTGCTATTCTTAACAAATTTTCGTTATTCTTTCTTCGCTCGATCCCAATTTTATTCTTTATAAAAAACAAATCTTGGAAACTTTGGATTGTTAGCATTTTCCGGGATTCTTTTTTAATTGTATCTCCACTTTTCCTAGTTGTGCAACAAACCATGGCGATTTAGAATTTTCCAGTCGATCCATTTAGGCGCTGCCCAAGCTACAATGCTCGACCGATTTTCATCATTCTTTTTCTATCACTTAGACATCCGGAACAGTTATGCAGCAATCCTTGGAAGTTTTAAATTTATTATTGGTGGTTTAAATTAATGTAGAAGGTAATTTAAATGAACCATTATATTTTGGTTTAGATGGGCGAAAAATCCTGGATAACATTATTTTCCTATTCTTGATATTTCAATCTATTTCCGTGAATCTGTCATAGCTTAATTTCATGGTGAAAAGTCAGTTCATACTTAATGATGACGAAAGTTAGTGAAAAACGTTGTCTATTTCCACGAAAAATAAAGAGTTACAATGTTAAATCGATTTCGGCGGTTAGGGCATCATCAGTAACAAACAATAACTAACATATTGTTATGTTATTGTTTGTTACTGATGATGGCCTAGCCGTCGAAATCTATTTAACATTGTAACTCTTTATTTTTCGTGGAAATAGACAACGCTTTTCACTAACTTCCGTTTTGAAATGGGTTTCCACAACTTCGTCGCGAGAGATTTAGTTCGTACATAATGATGATTGTGATAGAAGAGGGTGGCATAATAATCATATTAGGCTATAATAGAGGGGGTACACCCTGCAAAACGTGATATATCTTCCATACTTACCAAAATCACGCACATTTTGACGTTCCTGTAATGCATGCATTACTATTCTTATTCGTCTTATTCTATTCTATTCTTATTTCGATTTATTGATGTTCAATAGAATTACCTTCTCTTCGCAAGTCCGTCGGAAATAAATAGGCCCAAGACGCAATACACACTCATCTCGACCTTTTTCCTCTAATTCAAAATTTATTGAGAAACTAACTAAACAGATTGACTTAGGTAATCATTAAAAATACTAACATCCAAAATGTTTTGAGTAGTCGTCATCAAAGAACAAATTGTGATTAGTTTAAAAGAGCTCGAAATATACCAGGCGTGGGTTACTGACAAATGCGTAGCTGGGTTCAGGTGTGGCAGGCGCCCTAATTAATCAGGAAAGATTAATGTTGGCAGCATTGTTTCTGACCGTTCTGTTCGGCCGCACCCCGAACCGTTCGGTGATAGTTCGAAACCGCACGGCTGCGGAGGAAGTGCGAACTCGGGTCATTACGATGGCAATCGTCGGTCCCAGTGAAACTGGACGAATCAATCACTTTTTAATAAACCCATTGGCATTGTATGCAAAAAACCTGGACGCCGTGATTTGTGACGAAAGAATAATAGGTCGATAACGCTTCGTTACACGATGAAGAGCATTGTAGCAACAACGTGAAGACATTATTCTAAAGACGAATAGTCATGAATGGGTATATATTTCATATTTATTCAGTCGTTGGAAAAGTTATATTGAGATTATTGACAGCACCTGATGTCATTCATCAATGGAGGGTTCCTCATCTCATAAAACTAATAATACAACAGACAAATATCACAATATGCCAGATGAAGCTCTCAAAAGATTATAGACATCCCTTACAGCTAATATGTATCTCGGATTGAAGTTTAAATAAAAACAGAACAAACAAATTTAGTCCTAAGCACTAAATCTTGACAGAACATAGAACATGTTCCTTGGGAGAACAGGATAGAATTTAGGTCACTCAGCTGGTTAGGAAAGAGCCCATCATTTCAATCGTCTCTTAATGTCTCAGAGAGTCTCCCTATCAAATTTCAGCTTCCCAAGATTTTTTTCAGTCTAATAGTGGTTGCAATCATATTTACAAAATTAACTGAGAAGGATCACATGTATGTAAACAATTACCTACTCAGACAACCACGCTTATAGGTACTTCAGATTGTTAGCCACGCACTGCGCAGTGACTAACATAACACGGTTAGGTAAATCGAAAGCTTTCCAAAGACTGGTGAACGATTTTTGTACGATGATAAATGCTTAAGATTCAGTTCCGAAGCAACGATTTGGTTGTAGGCGAAAATCATAAGGTTGGTTGTAACGCACTTAATGTCATGTAACAGAAATTTTCTCATTTTCGGCCGGATTATGATGGCAAAAACATGTTCCATGTTTAAAAAAAAATCAACTTCCTTCTAAATTTTCGTGTGGCCAGAGTCAATTTTTATTTATCGTAACAGTACAGGGTTTTGAAGAAAAATAAATTGGTTGCCTATGGTTATGAATCATGAAAATGAGTATTATGAATCATGAAACCATAACTTTATGTTTTGGTTTTAACAAATTCGGGTGGTGGAATAAGTGTAGTTCAACCTACTAAAGCACGACCTCCTATAACTTATTCGCAGAGAGAAAATCGCATTTTTTGCTGTTCGAAATGTTGAAATCATCGGGACTCGAAGTCAGTTAAGTACACAATAATCTCCCCCCACCCCAACATCCCGTTTTCTGGATTTCCTCCGTTGTATGAGATCAGTGTAATGGATTAACGTTTGTTTAAGTACGTTGTTGGTTTGTTGTATACACGGATTTTATTGACTGACTGCCATCCGCAGTCGAACAAAGTAATGTGGGAATTGCCGGATTTAGAATCACCATAATCCTCCGTATGGACACGAGTAGAGGTTTAGAATACGTATCATAGTAGGTCTAGGCCTTAGCCACCACAATCATACATTTATTGGCGCGCTTATGAACGAATTAATTTCATAAAGACCAAAGAAACGTTATACAAATTGAGTTAAATAAATTTGAAAATTTCGAAATCTGGAGAATCTATTCATAATGTATATTTATGTACCTATAGGTACTTATTTATTTGCGTCTACTAGTGCCTGCTGTTACTTACTGGAATGGCATTTGAAAATGTTTCAGTAATAATCAGTAATCAAGTAATTAGTGTTTGTAATAATTAATTCCAGTATTTTGGAGGAATGCTTTTGAAACGCAAACAACTCCTGACTGAGAGGGGACAAAAAATTAATAAATAATGGACTTTTTTTATTCGAGTAATTGATTCAAAAGTAGGAGTTTTGACGATTGTTCGTTTGAGGATAAGGAGAGACTATAAATGAGTTTCATAAGGGACTAGTTTCGGTCTAGGTTTCTGGAAATCCCAGGGAAATTTACCAATATTGGATGAAAGTTATGGGAGTTATGAAAGTTGATAGGAATTTAGGTACCAACGTTTCCGCGAATGCTTAAACATCCTGATCGTCTATCAGTGATCAACAACTACATAGAATATGATTTCGTAAGTAGATACTGGTCATTCTAAAGAGGATGAGCAGATTAACTAGCTAGTTGAACGCAATAAGTTGATGAAATGATATGAATGGGTGTCTAGAAGAAGGGCGTATGTTAAAAATGACAAACGAAAGGAAGCGGTTTTGGTATCGTAAACTACCGGCAGGTGGCAGTAAAGTGCAATCAAAGGGAAAAAACTCGTGCTGGAAATTAGACGTTAGAGGTCGTATGTTACCAACCAATTGAAAAAACGTATGCCAAGTTGGGTGTGGCACATAGCTCCCTCGTTTACGTAGAGGAAAAGAGTGATTCAAGAAGTAGCGTGAAATAACATAATTGGTCAATTAAAAAACGAAAAAATGATTCTCAACGTAATTTACGTTTGTGCATGCGCAGAATGAACTGATGAGTTCAAAACAATGAAATAGGTATGTTCCCATGTACAACCTAAACCACGCATTCGCCGACAATTTCATCAAAATCGGATCAAAACTGTGGAAATTAAGGTCATTACAAGTATTTCACATTGGCGCATGCGCAGTAGATATTAATGATACAATCGTGTTGAGATTGATATGAGGTCACCAAGTCATCTTCATCCAACTATCATCCAAATTTAAGCGAAATCGAACGACTAGAGTGTGAAAAAATGGAGCATAATGCAATTTACATTTGCACATACGCAGAATGAAGTATTGATTTGGCAACAATGAAACTGATAAGGGACTATCTACAACCTAACCCGCGCATTTTCTGACAATTTCATCGAAATCATACGAAAACAGTGGAGATTAAGGTCGTTACAAGGATTTCACATAGGCACATGCGCAGTAGCTATTAACGATACAATGATGTTGAAATTGATATAAAATGATCAAATTGTCATCTCCCAACTATAATCCAAATTTGATTGATATCGATCATCTAGGGCGTGAGAAACTGATGCTTGGTACAATTTACATTTGCGCATGCGCAGAATGAGGTTTTGAGTATGAAACCGTATAATCCTTAGCCCGCACATCCCCTGAAAATTTCATCCAAATCGGATAAAAATTGAGGAAAATGACCTTGTTACAAGGATCTGCAGACACACAGACACACGGACAGACAGACATGGAACCAAAGTTGTTCAAAATGGTCTAAAGCATGAAATGCGAGTGGAAATTTTGATTTGGAGACCAAAAATTTTTTCTCTCCCGAAAGTGAAAACAATGCTTCCGCTAGCTTTAGGTAGACTTGAAAGCCAAATATGAAAAAGTAAGTTTTGACAGTTTTTTCGTCCTCTTGAAAAGTTACGAAAAATAACATAGCCCTTCTTCTAGACCCCCATTCGTATGTAGCTATCATCAATTTTTGTACGTACACATTTATAATAACCTTGTATTTTCCGAGAGTGCCAACAACAAGATATTTTCCATTAAATTTTAGCTATTTTTCATGTAATGCTGGAAGTAAACTGTGGACAAACAATCAAAATGTTCAGCCTATTCGAGTTCCTTCAGCCGGGTAGAGGTCACTCGAAAAATTTATGACGCCGGACTCTCAATTACCAGCGGTGGGGCTACAACCTTTGTGAAGCCTCTCGGTTGTGAAAATCGAATGGAGACGAAGTAGAAGCGACCACGTCATTAATCAAACGGAGGAGGTTTCGTTTGTACACTGATTGCTTACCGACTAAATGACTACAGGCCTCATCATAGGAGAAACACCGCGTTATGGTTTGTAAATTACCGAGAAATCTTTTCAGTGAGAGCCGCCAAACGTAAATCAAGAAGGATGCATGTGAGAGATGCCAATCAGCAGCCTTCTGTTTGTACTGGCATATTTTGAAGGTTTTAGATCGACGACGGTGAAGAATCAGCTGCGAATGACCTGCAGATATGGTGCAGGAGTGAAGCGACTCGAATCACCTATGTGGGATAGTACTATAAAATTTACTGATATTTAGATGTCTGTGTCTGTCTGTCTGTTCAGAGCCATTGGATTCGCGGGAACAGTGGTTTCATCACCCCTAACGTGCAGTATATTCTGCAGATGTGGGGTAGAGGTGCGTGGGGGGAGTTGGCTCCCGGGGGTGAGTCCCCTTCCACGGATTTCGGCATTTGGAGTTATGTGGATTTCCATGAACTCGGGTGCGAACCTGCTTAGCTGGAAATGCGAACTAGAACGCATGCCTCGACTCGTAAATCAAAACGTGTACTTGGCAATTATCAAGGACAGTCTCCTGTGTGTACAGTCTCCTCTCAGGAGGACCATCCTAGCTTTTCTGGAGGGAGATCATAAGGCATAATTACCTAAGGACTCCTTAAACACGACTTCCATTCCTTGGAAGGAGATATTGGATTCTTCTGTCCAGAGCCATTGTATGACCAAGCCACTCATCCAGTATTCCCTAAATTTGGTCATTAGGTTTTTCGGAGGACGAGAAACCAGAAAGAGATTTAGCTGTGGTAAAGTCTTTTAATAGAAGACCTCCCTCACTCGTTTCCTTACAACGTGGTTCAAACACCCAATATAGCTTGACAAAATTAATTTTCCTCGTTGCAAAAGAAAGAACACTGATTCTGGGGGTTTTCGAGAGTGCTGAATTCAAATCTGAAACTCGCTTTCCAGTACTAGCTGCAGTTTTTGAGATAGGTATACACTTTTGATCTGTGGAGAAATCACTCAATTCCCAACTTTTCTATTAAAATAAAAAACAAAAAGGTAATCATGAAAGATATTCAACGCTGAACAAATCAATGTCACATGATGGGTCAGAAATCAAGCTATCATACGTATAAAAATTAAAAAAAAAACTTGTTTTTTGCCCATTTCTCAAAATGACGGATGGTTTCTTTTAAATTTTGAGATAACTATGTCAAGCGGGAATTAGAACAAACATTATTGTATACTAGATGCAAATGTGCGTGAAATGATACCTAGCACAGCTCAGTAGGTACTTTGTTTTGTATGTAATGAAAAACACATCTGACACATTCGCAAAGATAAGTTTTAAACAAATTACAAAATCGTGTTTTCGTTTACTACGACAAAACACATAATCTTACAGAAGACAAAAAGAGGCACACGATTTTAATCTGATTCGTTTTGTAGGCATCCCACCTATATAAGTCTGGTTCCAGATATGAATTACACTGAGTTACTAGGATCTTATATTTTAGAGCCCCGATTATCCGGATCGGAATAAACAATAAACTTTTTCATGAAATTAAATTCAACAATAATAAAAACAGTTTTTACAGATATCATAGATTTTGAATTTGTTTATACATTTCATAACCATACATTCATATAGCTTCATAAGTTTTAAGTTATAATTGCATAATATATATACATATATAAGTTTATAACTTTTCAATGATCTATACATTCATGATTCTTAAACGAGGAAGCTATGCGCCAAACCCAACTTGACAGACGTTTTTTAATGTTTGACCAAATGATTGTGCTCAAAAAGTGCTCGCAAATGAACTCAAGTTTTTTTGAACAATTTAGCTGGAATCAGTTCCTTTACATTTTACAGTGGTATTGATAAATTCAGGCAATAATTGTATTAATTTCCGAATGTAATTAAACTTTTGTACTTAAATGAACTATATTGTAGTTGGAAATCACAATGTTCGACGCTGTTTGTAGAAAGGATGCATTCGAGGATGACAAGTCCTTTTAAGATATTGATTGCTTTTTTATGATATGATTTTTCCGGAAATTTTTAAGTGGCAGCATTCATAAATCAGGCTGATTGTTTCAGTTTCATGCAATACGGGAGATATAAAACAGCCAAAGAATTATTCCAATTCGATGTAGATGTGTCCATGGCAACTTTTCAATTTGCACATAGTTTAGTCGACGTTTTGTCATTTATAACTTCCATTGTGAGAATTTTAGAGGTTTGCTTGTTGGTTCTGTCATTTTGTATATTGAAATCGTAGGCGTGTCCAATTATACAAAACGATTTCGTTGAGGTCAATCTCGTGGAATACCGAACGTAAATGAGAACGGTGTTTTCTTATAATTATGTAAATAATATGCACGAGCAAAAGGTACCTCGTGGTAAGTCGCCTTATTTATCGGCCAACAACTGTGTGAATAACGTCGCAAGCTTTAATAGGTTCTGATCGCATTCCTTGAATTAAACGTTTGTGTCAAGAGGCGCGAAGGGGGCGCGGGAAACGACACCATAAAATCGGCAAGTTGACTCAAAGCCGCGATCGAGAACTGGAGATAAATCCGTGAATTAATCGAAAGGATCGGGAATAAACCAAGAAGACCTCCAGCTATGAGTCCGGAATCGGAGCAGTGGCGATAAATGTCTATTGTTGGAAGGTGTAGGAGAGCAGACGAAATTTTACATATTATGTATAATTGTACTATTCAAAGTGTACATACTATGTATAATGCATCGTGAAATATGACCATCAGTTCCAAGTTCGCTTCATTTGTCCTCAAAATTCAGTTCAATTATTTTGTTCACTTTAGCCATCCTTTAATGGAGCAACACTCTTTTTGCTTGTTCACACATGAATTCCTGGTTTCCTAACAAAGTCTATCGAGGCACCTAAATTGTTTGACCCGCGTTCTTGTCACTCTCTGAGAAATTTCGTTCTTATCATCACGTCCAGTCACGTAACGGTTATGACATTGATAGAGGTGTTTGCTTTTCCAACTGGATTGTGGGGGTGAACGAGTGTGAGGAGTCTTCAAAAGTACGAAGGGTTTATTCACGTTTGCTTCCGAGTCTACCTAAAGTTAGCGGAAGCATTGTTTTCTCTTTCGGGAGAAAAAACATTTTTGGTCCCCAAAATCAAAATTTCTATTCGTATTTTATTTAAGTCTTAGACCATTCTGAACAACTTTGGTTCCGTGTCTGTGTGTGTGTGTGCTCTTATAGCAGGCGCTTTTTCATCCAGCGGTTGGGATGTTGAACGGGAGATACTATATCACATGCCGAGTTACCGGGGCAAGAAGCCAGATATTGCCGCCATCAAGCTCGATGGGTCTGTCATAATCCTGGATGTCCAGGTTGTCAGCGGCAGCGTGGACATGGAGCTGACCTGACGGGCTAAGGAAAGCAAATATGATAGAAATGAACTGCGACAAGCGATATCTGAGCTAAAAGGAGTGGCCCCCAATAACATCAAGGTCATGGCCGCAACCGTGTCGTGGCGCGGAGTGTGGTGCGGGGGAAAGTGCCAAGGAGTTACTCGAGTTGGGCATCTCAGCGGGAGTGCTCCGCGGTATCACCACCCGAGTCCTTAGGGGTTCGTACTTGAACTGCTGGTCATTCTATAGGGGCACTTCCTTTCATCCCACTCTCCCTTTTCTTACTTCACCTTCCTTGATCCCGGCGTCGGGTAAACCTGGGCGTCCTCCCCATTTTTGTCCCCCATTTAGACTTTAATGGTGTGTCCCCTCCGACTTCGATTTGTAAAACTTAGTATCTGTCTGTCTGTATGTCGTGTGTCCGCAAATCCTTGTAACAAGCTTATTTTCTACAGTTTTCAGCCGATTTAGATGAAATTTTCAGGGAATGTGGGCTAGGAGGTAGACGGCCCCCTATCAGTTGCATCGTTCTTGGCTCAGTATCTCACTCTGCGCATGCGTAAACGTAAATTCTACCTAGCATCACTTTCTCACGCCGTAGTAGTTCGATCTCGTTCAAATTTGTATGATGGTTGGTGGATGAAAATTTGATCATCTTATATCAATTTCACGATGATTGTATCAATAATAATTACTGCGCATGCCCCAATATGAAACCATGTAACATGCTTATTTTCTACAGTTTTCATCCGGTCTGGATTAAATTGTTACATGTAACAGAGTTACCGTCATCGAGGTCCCGTCAGGGCTTCAGAGATAGCGCTGCCGTCGTGCCGTTGGTGAAACAACGGGTGTCGCTGCCTTTACTCGTGTTATCTAGAAGCTGAGTTTGGAGTTGGATGGGCGATCCAGATCCCTGGAAAACCAATCTTCTCCCGGAACATTGTACGTTACGTTCCGGGAGTGGTACCTCTTGCGGTACTGTCACACTCTCCTCAGTAAAACGAGCGTGGTTTGGATTATGCACGGCTGACGAATAGTAGTCCAATCCACTATTTTTGGGGCGTTAATGTTTCAGAAGATACATGGCCCAGGGTTCCAGAAGGAATTCCCATTATCACCCTTTGGTACATAAATAATTTCATTGGTCTTAGACTTATACAAACTCTTTTATTCCCCCATTTACATTGTCAATTTTTAGCCACCTGAGTATTTGATCATCGTATATCAATTTCCAGGTTAGAGCACAATTCAAGTCCCCAAAGTTGGGTATATTAACTTAAGTCCCCAAAGTTGGGCATATTAATTTATATCCATATTATTTTCCTAAGGTATAAGTCTCCATAGTTGAGCCACTATTTTCCCGATTGTTCCAATCTTTGATTGGGGGTAATTACCTAATGAATACTTATTATGAAGATTCATACAAATCATCCTGTTTTAATTTCTCTTTTCCCATCCTCAATCGCCAATCAGCTATTTATGAATGAGCATCAGATCTCAGCTATCAACTATTCCACCTAGTTAACATACTTGTTCAATCAAGTATGTCTTTAAGGGGAGGAGTACAACAGAGTTACCGTCATCGAGGTTCCGTCAGGGCTTCAGAGATAGCGCTGTCGGCGTCCCGTTGGTCAACAGCGGGCGTCACTGCCTTTCTCGTGTTTTCTAGAAGCTGAGTTTGGCGTTGGATTGGCGATCCAGAACCCTGGAAAACCAATCTACTTCGAACATGGCTCATTAAAAGCTATTAGTAGGAGTGGTATCTCTCTGACGGGATACTGTTAACCTCCTCTACCTGATTTATGAGGATTTAGGCCCCATTGCACCTCTGGGGGGGTACCTAAAACCCTGATATAATAGACAGAGCAATATTCTGTTTATTAGGTACATAGAGAACGTGCGGGCTAGGGTGTAGACAGTCCTCCATCAGTTTCATTGTTGCAAAATCAGTACTCTACTCTGCCCATCTCAAACGGAAATTCCTATATTCTCCATTTTTTCCCGCCGTAGTCGTCCGATCTCGCTCAAATTTGGATGGTAGTTGGGGATGACGATTTGATCATCCCATATCAATTTCAACATGATTGTATCAATAATAGCTACTGCGCATGTGCCTATGTGAAATCCTTGTAACGAACTTAATTTCCACTGTTTCCATCCGATTTCGATGAAATTGTCAGGGAATGCGCGGGCTAGGTTGAGGATGGTCCCCTATGAGTTTCATTGCTGACAAATCAATAATGAAATAGGTATGGGACCACCTACAACCTAACTCGCGCATTCAATGACAATTTCATCAAAATCGGATGAAAACTATGGAAATTAAGGTCGATACTAGTATTTCACATAGGCACATGCGCAATAGCTATTAGTGATATATTCACGGTGAAATTGATATGGGATGATCAAATTGTCATCCCCCAAGTATCATTCAAATTTGAGCGAGATCGGATGACTAGGGTGTGGGAAAATGATGCTAGGTAGAAATTACGTTTTCGCATGAGCAGAGTGAACTATTGAGTCAGAAACGAGATGCAACTACTCCTGATTTACTATATAACTTCGATTTCATATCATCAAGTTACGATTTTGATCAAACTCTGGCGGTAGGTGGGTATACGTACCATTAAAATGAATTCATCACGAATTTTAGTAGTGAAAAACTTTTTTGCTGATTTTAAATAGGTGGAATATAACAATCTTCACATTTACCCCCTCCCTGACCGCCCAGGTCCTCGGGTTCATGAAAAACGAATTCATCGCGAATTTTACTAGTGAAAAACTTTTTTTCAGATTTCAAAAAGCTGACATATAACAATCTTCACATTTACCCCCTCCCTGACAGCCCAGGTCCTCGCGACCATGAAAAATGAATTCATCGCAAATTTTACTAGTGAAGAACTTTTTTGCTGATTTTAAAAAGCTGGAATATAACAATCTTCACATGTACCCCCTCCCTGACCGCCCAGGCCCTCGGGACCATGAAAAATGAATTCATCGCGAATTTTACTAGTGAAAAACTTTTTTTCAGATTTCAAAAAGCTGACATATAATAATCTTCACATTTCTCCCCTCCCTGACAGCCCAGGTCCTCGGGACCATGAAAAATGAATTCATCACGAATTTTAATAGTGAAAAACTTTTTTTCCGATTTTAAAAAGCTGAAATATAACAATCTTCACATTAACCCCCTCCCTGACCGCCCAGGTCCTCGGGACCATAAAAATGAATTCATCACAAATTTCACTATTGAAAAACTTTTTTTCCGTTTTTGGAAAGCTGAAATATAACAATCTTCACATTTACCCCTTCCCTGACCACCCAGGTCCTCGAGACCATGAAAAATTAATTCATCACGAATTCATGCGTTGCATGCGCAAACGTAAATTCCATCTTGTTCCATATTTTCACTCTCTAGTCGTTCGAGTTCACTAAAATTTGGACGATAGTTTGAAGAAGATGATGGGTAAACGGGGAGACTGTGTGCCACACCCAACTTGGTAGAGGTTTTTCTATTTTGGTCAATTCACTAATAAATTCCGGTAATACAGATACCAATATTGATATTTAGTTTTATTTGGGCGTGGGGGATGAAGAGAAGCTAAAAGTCCGCTCCCGCCTCCGGGATGGATAGTTGAGAAGGACTGGCGTGGATAATGCGCTAGTCGAGATATGCTCCGAGATGCCGGGGAATCGTGTTCAATCACCCGCTACGTGCTCTGACCACCGTCCCCCCACGTTAGAAACAGTCGTCAAAGGAGGCATTTCTCTCCTTTCCCCCGTCGCTCTGTCCATACAAAACGACACAACTATATCTAAGTAGGTTTACAGCCGTTTTTTAACGATGCTTCGTTGCGAAGCCGGTTACTGGAACCTCCGATGTTATTGGATGTCTTCTAAACACGTCCACGCTGTGTTTACTCGTTTGACAGCGAGGAGAACTATCTATACGCGTACACAAATCCAAGATGTACCGCTTCGCTCCCACGTTCTCTACAACTTTTATCTGCATTGCACACCATTCGCCTACATAGTTTTTTTCATATCCGTTCGACCGGGGTCTTAAAATTTTTATGCGCAAGGTGCCTAAAACGTGCGCACGGGGAATATGAAAAGAGCTTAACAACCACGATGTTGTATACTTAAGTGGATTTTTGGTTGTTAAGCTTTTATGTTTCACTATGTTATGCATCAATGTTCCAATTCCAGTGATTTTTTTTTTTTTTTTTTTTTTTTTTTTTTCTAATAGAAAAGATTGAAAGTACAGGGTGCGGCAGAGAGGACGGACACTTTTAAAAAAACTCATAAAATAGTTAATTTTTATTCAAAAACAAATTTATTGATGCAATCAGGTTCGCAAGAAGGAAATAGCATTTGAGACAGACAAGTGTGAAAAATCACATCAGGCATGTGGTGGCCGAAATCGTTGATGCAGTGCTGGAGGCGTTCTTGGAAGTTTGCGTAGACTCTCTCCAACATAGCTCTCTCAACTTGGCGTCTTCCACGCGAATGGCGTCCTTCAATTCGTCCAAAGTTCGGGGCTTGTTCTTGTATGGATAAATCTGGGGACCGAGGAGGCCAATGAATATCGCCAAACCTGGAAATAAGGCGACCAGGGAAGAGAGGGCGAATAACGTCCATTGATGCTCTGGCTGTGTGAACGGTCGCCCCATCCTGCTGGAACCACACACGTCAGGTTGGAACACGTCGCCGTCGTAATTCAAGGAAAAAGAAGTTGGTGATCATTTCGACGTAGCGCTCTGAGTTCACGGTAACAGCATACTTCCAAGAACGCCTCAAGCACTGCATCAACAATTTCCACATGCCTGATGTGATTTTTCACACTTCACTGTCTCAAATGCTATTTCCTCGCTAACCTGATTGCATAAATAAATTTGTTTTTGAGTAAAAATTAACTATTTTATGAGTTTTTTAAAACCATCCGTCCTCTCTGCCGCACCCTGTACTTATCGCCTCCTCACAGTTTAATTATTGTTGATTGTAATTTTATCAAATTTTGTACTATTTATATACATCCTTTTCTTCATTTTGAATAAATTTGATCTTTTAGTGTACCTCATGTATGATTTCAGGTAATTGCGTACTATATTGAAAGTTATTGAGCTTGCCCGTTATAAATAAATAAATAAAAGAAACTCGACAGCTCGAACATTTGATGGAAGGAAAAAAAAACCGAACTTGTCAACCGCTTCTATTAATTGGACTCAGGCAGTAGTTAAACTAAATCACTCGCGACGAAGTTGAGGAAACCTATTTCAATGAGAGGCTCGGAGTTAATGAAGACGTTGAATAAAGAGTAAAATGAATTTCAACGGTTTGGTCATTGTCAGTACCTATCAAAATGATTTACACAGAACATAAACACTCAAATATCAGGCTGTGTTGGGCAGTAGCCAGCTGCAATGATAGCTACTTGATTAAAAGCAACTTAGCTACAGCATACAACGACACAACTTGTAGTAATTTGGTCGAAAAAGTGATAGGCAACTAGAACATATTTCAGAGTTGCTGCAGACAGCAGTTACAACTACTAGGTGTAACTTCTCACTGAAGCTAATTTTTGCAAAGATAATGTAGCTCTAGCTTGAAATAACAGCTACAGCTACTAACTGTGAAAAACGTTGCTTCAGCAAAAACTATTGGTGTACCTATAAGTAAAAAGCTACAGCTACTCGTTGTCTATTCCAATCACCAAAAAATGGAAAACCATGGGAAACCAGGTGCCGCAACTACATTTTCCACATCATTCAAGCTGTGGGCAGAACTGACAGCTATAGGTACTATAGCGTCCACAGAAATAGCTGTGGTGAAAAGCTACAATCTACTTGCTGTAATTGCTACGAAATTCCAGTTAAAGAAGCTGTAGCTTTTTAGCAGTAGTGCTTTTTGCCCAACTTTGATTTCAGAAGAGACACAGCAGTTCATTTCAATGTTTCAGCATCATTTTGGGAGCGCCTTCAACCGAAATTTTCTTCATGGCTGAATATAAATGAAAATTACTAGGTGCTAGATCCGGTTATTATAGTGGTTGCTTGAAGATACCACACTCAAAATACTCCAAAAGGTTTGTCAGGCTGAGTGGGGACGAACGTTGCCATGGCGATGTAGTACTCCTCTTGAGGTCTTTGGGGTGGGATACTTTTGAGCATCCACCGTACCCACCAAACCTTGCACTTCTTGATTTTCATCAGTGTCCAGCTATAGAAAAACATCTTTGTGGAAAACTCCTTTAAAACTCCTAGGAACTCCTTAAAAAAGCTTAAAAATGTCAAATTTTATTTGTATTCCAGAAAATTGTTTTGAACGAGTTTCGTTGAAATAAAATTGGTACCTAGTTAACTGATTCTTTGCCCTCAAAGGGATCAAATTTCAAAACAGTGCAACAAATTTCAAAACTAGGTAACATGAAAATTCGCTCCTAGGATCATGCTGCATGACTGGCACTTTTCCACATAGATGTAGGTATCGCTCAGCAAAATACGATCTCGCTCAAATTCGGATGATTTTTGGGGGATGACGGTTTGATCATCCCATATCAATTTCAACATGATTGTATCATGTGAAATACTTGTAACGACCTTAATTTCCACTGTTTTCAATCGATTTCGATGAAATTGTCAGAGAATGCGTGGGTTTGGTTGTAGATGGCCCCGTATCATTTTAATTTATCAAATTTTCGCGAAGAAAAAGTTAGTTATACTATAAATTTTCCGAAATTTGAAATTTAATATGGGAAACCTTACAAGTGTTAAAAAACTCGTAAACGAGTTCCACTATCTGCTTTACAAGCAGATACCATGTTACATGGATATGTACTTTGATTGGGGATTTCATAACGGTTGTCCTCGAGAGTTTTAAACAAATCTTTTAACTTTAAACAAATGGGCCGCATCCCGACTAATTCCAACAAAACAACGGTTTACTTATAGAAATGTTGAAAATAACTGTGGAGTGGGGAGAGAAGCCACTACTTACAATGAGTCGTTGTTAACAGTCGACTGTTGTCAAGAGGATGAAAATGTTTCCTATGGAAATTGTTTATAGTTCAACTACTGAGTTTAGGAATGTAGCCAGGTACGTAAGGAGAGGGAAATCGGTAGCTTGCGATGTGAACATTTATCACATAAATCAAGCGCTGTCCAACGAGTGGCGAACGATTTCTGTGTGAAGAAAACTGCAGAAGTTCCATTCCCTAGCAACGGCTGGGTTGTACGTGAAAAACACTGAAATAGTAACACAAATTTTGCGTCACGGAAATTTTTGGTTGACCCCCCAGAGCAAAGACATATCCACGTCAAAAAAATATATATATATATATATATATATATATATATATATATATATATATATATATATATATATATATATATATATTGTGGTGAGATTCTGACTAGTTGTAATGTACAATTGAGGTTGATAATGACCAGGCTAGTCGATGTTTAACAGGGTTTTAATTGTTCTGCGACGTTTCGGTCCTGGAGCAGGACCCTATTCATGCAGATGAACAAACCTATACAGGAAAAATGTCATGAGTTGACACAGTTGTCTATACATCACAGCTTCTTATGAGAATATAGTACATAGGTTTACAATAACATAGCTATTGGTGGTACTTACAATATTGTTCTTCATTAATAGATAGGTACTAATGTCACAGTTTTTTGTTTATAAACTACGATATGTTGTTTATAAACTACATTTATGGTACTATTGGTTATTGGATGGATGTTGGAGATGGTGGTGGTTACAGTTCATGAACAGATTTCTATGAAGTGTATCTATGGAATTTACAGTATGGAATAGATGGTGGTTGATGATCAGTTAGGTGGTATCTGAATGGACATGGCTAAAGAATCGGATGTTTTCTAAGTAAACAAAATGGTTGACCAATGGGGGTGGATACAAAGTTGTACAGATGAAGAATGAATGATAGGTAGGTACATGGTTGGTAGGTGGAACCAATGGTAGGAAGCTTAAAATTAAGTAGCAATAGGAACAATTTTTAATGTAAGAAATTTAGAAAGGTGGTATCAAATTTATAAATTTTCAATTTATTTCAAATATGCTAAAGAGAGACTATGGTAGTGGAGAAAGACGGAAATAAGTTGTGATGGGAGTGGACTTATGTGAGAAGTTTATGATAGGTTGTGGACAGCCCTTTTACATCCTTTTTGAAATTAATATTGTTATTGTTACTATTTT